>JAPCWY010000008.1:24851750-25491000 GCA_028455895.1 Rhodomyrtus tomentosa
TAGCAAAGGCCTCTGACCAAAAAAGAAACAGCAAATGTGGAGATATACACAAACAATATAAGAAAATCAAACTGTCCTTTTTATCTAGAGTGAAGCCAAAGTACCTTGGAAATCATCAATGGCACCACACGGGTGGATGTCTCTCAGAGGAGGTAAAATTGCTAGTGCACAAGTCTGTAACAAAATCAATTAATGAAATATGTCATTTACAACTTTGTAGTCGGAAAGTGTCAGGAATACATCAAGTGTTATTACAATTAAGGTTTTGTGTCATCTTACTAGACTATAATCTATCATAGGGCTTTGTCAAAGAGCAGCCTATGGGAAAAACTTGTGAAGCACCGTTATGCATGAAGATTTTACTTCGAGAATCTGGAATTGTGTGGTGCCATGATTTTGCAATTCACAACAAAAGTAAATATCAAAAACCACATGTGTGCTTTGGCAATCATTCTACACATTCTAAAGCATGAGATTAGTGTTGTGAAAGCTCACCTGAAAATGAAAGATGACCAGCAAACTAAGAGCAGAAGAGTTGAAGGACCCAGCATTTGGATTGTTTATGTCATGACAGGTAGCCCATTCCTTGACCTATGCAGGCAAAAAGGATAGATAAAACAATAAAAAGAAGATGCATCTCAGCAAGTGTTGTGTTCTTCTCTAATTTGAACATATAAGCAAAACCATATCTCGAAAGCGTCCATAAATCTCACTGATCCAGAACAAGAACTTTGACTTAATGTAGCCGTGTAAATTATCAACTGAAATGTCACAAGAGATGCTCTACTATTTGCTCGCGATCTTCAAAATGGGTACCCTAGCATGGGGAATGAACTACAACCTACGCCACCCACCTGCAAAAATTCACTGCCATTATAGCGAGCAACATGAACATGGCAACAGAATAAGATCAGACAATAGTAGAAGGAGATGCATCCTCCAAAGAAGTATCACAGCTTAATGCAGTGGAGGCAACTTGCAAATGAATACAAATTCAGTTTCTTAGGTTGCTTTGTGGTAAGATGTTTTAAAGCTTTGACCTGAAAATCTCTGTAGCATGAAGGGCGAGATTTCCATCAAATGAAACCAATGAGTTGAAGTTTGTAATCAACAAGTTTAGATGTAGAAATAAATTATACTTAGAAAGAACGCAAGCACTTTATTTCAAGTTGTCTCCTTTTGGACAAGCCGACATATACTGTGAATTATTTAAAGAATACATGATCTTCAACTAGATGTTAAACACGTACCTTGCATATCTAGAATCATGGGGTCTTTCTCCGCAGAACCAATCTGCACACAATGTCTCACTGCAAACCGTCCACTTAGGGGTTTCAATGACTCCTTCAATTGATTAGGACTGATGGCCATGGATCCTAATCTTATAGTGTCTCGTCTTGTCCCAGCACCAGGCAAAAATGACTGAAGATCCTTCACTTTCCATAATTAGTTTTCCCAAATGCACGATGCAAACAACAACAAGGAACTGAAGCCTGACCAACACTGGTCATTTCTATGATCTGACCTAGAACAAAAGAAAAGCGTGAGCAAACATCACTGCATGTAGATCAAAACCACCTAACAGTCAACAATCGAGGAGGCTAGAATCAACAAAGACAAAGCTTTGCAACGTGCAAGCATCAATTAAAAGCACACTTTAATTGCAACTTGTAACTCTCTTTAAACATGAAATCACCAAGCTTTAAGCATCCAACCATCGAGGTCAAAACTGTGAAAGAAAAATTGTGAACATGAGACCTTAAATAGACGAGTCAACTAGAAAACCGGGTCTCTGCAACATATCAGGCCCAGTCAACAATGTGCACCGTGGCCGTGCAGCATCAGAAATCCCAGAGCGCCAAGCAACAAGCATGGAGCCGCTAAATAACAAAATCGACAACACAGTCGACATGAAAAGCGCCTCAACAATCCTTAGGCACAAAACCCCAAATTCATTCGATTTCAAGCCGCGATGACCGAATCAAGGCACCAAGAGAGTCGAGACTCACCTGGACGACTCTGCTCACGCCTTGTTCCTGACTTAGGACGAGCCCCAGAGGACAACCATGCGAAGCCATCAAGCAGAGCTCTGCCCTCCTAGCATAGACGACAAAGAGAGAGAGCGAAGAGGAAGAAGACGAAGAAGAGAGAATTTCAGCTCAGAAACTTAGAGTTTCCCACGCCAAATCTCTCCCTCCGCTCCGCTTGGTTCCTTTCGTCAAATCACCAGAGAAGGGAGTCGAGGTGGCTTGAAATCGAATGAATTGGGGTGGAGAGGGAAAAGGAAAAGAAAAAGAAATTACGCGGCAAAGTTTTAGGCGAAATTTTTTTTTAACGCGGGCCACTTTAGCGACGAACGAAGGTCTTCGTCGCTAAATGCTCAATGAGCAATATTGCGACGGAGACATTAGTTTTTTGTTTTTTTTTGGGTGAAAACAAAGACCTTAGTGCGTTGCAGAAAATATTAGGTAATCCCGGAGCAATGCTCCTTCGCTAATCAAATCGCGACACCTGGATCAAAAAAACTAAAAGGGAAAAAATAAAGAAAAATAGAAAAGCAGACGAATTAACGCGGTAATGCCGTTTCTTCTGCCGTTACTTTCTCTCTCTCCCTCCTCCATTCTTCTCTCTCCTCTGCTCTGCTGTCCCCTCCCTCCCCTCTGCTCTCTCTCGTCCCCCCTCTCCTCCCAGCGAAGCTCTGAGGAAAAAGGACTCAAGATCCATGACCATGGCGGCCACAGGCCGTCTTCTCCATTCCCCGGCCGGAAACTCGAGCCTAAGGCTCGCGGCTTCCATGCCAAGGAGCTCGAGAGTTCGAGCCCACGGCAGTCATGGCCATGGATCTCGAGCTCCACAGCCATGGCGGCTGCAGAGAGGGAGGGCGTTGGTGACCCCGTTGGGTCCTGCTCATCTCTCCCATCTGCTCTCTCTCCTCCCGCCGAAGCCTAGTCTGATGGGCAGAGCAAAGAAACAACATCATCGCCCGCCTCCACGACAAGTCCCTAATTTACTTCGATGGCGAGACGCTCATCCATGGCCGACGTCTTCTCCGTCCCCAATCACTGAGCTTGAGCTCACGACTCGTAGCTTCCTTGGCCACCGACGAGTTCTCTGCCCTGGGCGCGAAGCTCGAGCGCACGGGTCGCGGCCGCCATGGCTATGGAGTTCGCGGCTGCCATGGCTGTGGAGCTTAAGGGCTGTGGCCATGGCGCCCTCTAGCCAGGGGCGTCGTCCTGAGTTCCTTGGCCATGGCGGCCGCGAGCCTTCGACTCGAGTTTCGCTGCCGGGAAACTGAATTCTGGCGTGCAGATGCATTTCCTCGGAATGTTGGTCTCCAATCCACCCTCGCCACTGGGCTTGGGAGGTCCCTCTCCGTGACCATGAACTTCACCAGCGAAAAAGGAAGAAGAAGAATGAAAGTGAGATGAGAGAGAAAAAAAAGTTAACGGCAGAAACAGCTGAAGAGACGGCAGTGGGTTTTCTTTTATTTTTTGCCTTTTAGCTTTTTTTGATCCAGGTGTCATGATTTAATTGGTAAAGGAGCATTGCTCCGGGAGCACCCAATATTTTCTCGTGCGTTGCTATGCTCATGAGCAATTTTGCAACGAAAGCCGAAGTTCGTTGATAAATGCCCACGAGCATTTTTGCGGCAAAAAACGATGTTCGTCGCTAAATTAGCGACGAATGAAGGAATTCCTTGCTAAATGCTCACGGGAAAATTTACGACGATAACAAAAGTTCGTCGCTAAATATTTTATTTTATTTGTATCATGGTATCGACAAAAAAGCTATTTCATCGCTAAAATTTTTATTTTTATTTCTATCTTTTTAGCAACGAATAATGCATTTCATCGCTGATTTGCAACGAAACTAGCTATTTGTCGCTAATTTTAATATTTTCTTTGTTATTTTTATTCATTTTGCCAATTTTGCGACGAAAATCATCGTTCATCGCTAATTAGCGACGAATGAATTGGGGATGGAGAGGGAAAAAGAAAAGAAAAAGAAAAAGAAAGGTTCTAATAAATCTAAAAAAAATAAATTAAGGACAGTAATTAGCGACTAACAACTGTTTTCGTCACTATAGAAAAATTACGTAAGATTCATGAAGCTTATAGAGATTGGTAGAAGAAAATAATGAAATAAACAAGAATTTACTCTACGATTACCATAAAAAATGAAAATTATTGAACAAGCCTGGAATGAAACTTGTGACTACCAAATACTTCAACCAAATGACAAACCAACAATGGAATAAACAATACAATTAGCAACACCATTCGAAGTTCAAATAATCTATGCACACATTAAAGGACGTGATATTAAACTGGACTTGAAAAACTGCTAGACTCCTTCCCCACTTCAAAATACGTGGTATTAAGAGGACGGAAATGCAAATCTGACAAGGAAAACGACATTTGTCGTTTAATTTGACAAGAAAAATGGTGTTTGTCGTATTATGAGGGCGAAAATCCAGGACCAAAAGGAATGTTTTTTGATTTAGGAACAAAGATAATAGAAATAAATAAATTGATTGCTCTTCATTTATGCCTATTAATGTAATCTTACTTAATTAATAATATGTTCAATTTTTTAATTTAAAGAATATTCGCTTTGTTTTCATTTTCTATTAAAAAGAATTAACGTAAATTAATATAAAATATAATATAAGAAAGAACATAAATAAGTTGATCCTTCTAAAGAATCCATCTTTCTTTTAGTCATTTCTTATTTAAATCATTCACCGTTTGAAGAAAGCAAGGATCCCAAAGAATCTATCTACAAGTTACATACCTCACTTTTTACGAAATTTTTTTGTCGCTAAATTACTGATATTGGTTTAGGAATGAATCACTTTTTTGCGGTGATCTTTGCGTGTCGCTAATTAGCAACGAACAATTTTCACCGCCAACAAGCAACACGGCAATTTTCGTCGCTAAAATTTTTGTCGCTAATTAGTAACGTACTATTAGATTAACAATTCAGAGTATGAAAATTAATTTTGCCACAAAATTAGTGACGAATATTTTTACGACGAACAATTTTCATCACCAATTAGCGACGACGGCAAGTGTCGTTGCTAAAATTCTCAACAAATATTTTTTTGTCACTAATTAGCGACGATCTATTAGCTAGCTTAATATCTCGATGAAATCGAAAAAGGTGATTCATCGCTAAATTTTTTTTCTTTTTTATTTTTATTTCTGTCAAATCACTAGCGTAAATTATGATTTGTCGCTAATTTTAATTTTTTTTATTTAATACGGTTTTAATAATTTTTATTTACTACGGTAATTTAGCGACCAAAGTCTAATTTTGTTGCTAATTTTAATATTTTTTTATTTATTACGGTAAATTAGCGACGAAAGTCGACTTCCGTCACTAATTTTAATTATTTTGTATTATTACGGTAATTTAGTGACGAAATTCATTTCCTCGCTAATTCTAACAATTTTTTAATTATTACGATAATTTAGTGAAAGTAGAATTTCATGGCTAATTTTAATAAATTTTCATTTATTACCGTAATTTAGCGACAAAAGTAGAATTCCGTCGCTAAATTGTGGAGAATTTGCGATGAAAAAGGATTTCGTCGCTAAATATGAAATTCGTCTTTCGTTGCTAAATTTAATGAGTTTTTATTTATTATGGTAATTTAGCGACAAAAGTTAAATTTCGTTGCTAAATTGAAAGGGAAAATTTGCTATGAAATGGACTTTAGTAGCTAATTTTTTTTTCTTTTTTCTTTTTATTTCTGTCAAATTAGCTACGAAATGATGGTTCGTCGCTAATTTTAATAATTTTTTATTTATTACAGTAATTTAGCAACGAAAATCATATTGCGTCATTAATTAGCGACAAATGGCAAGTTTCGTTGCTAAATTGCAAGGGAAGAATTTGCGACGAAAAGGGCTTTCGTCGCTAACATTTTTTTCTTTTTATTTTTTTTTCAATAAATTAGGGATGAAAATGATTATTCGTCGCTAATTTTAATGATTGCTTATTTATTACAGTAATTTAGCAACGAAAGTATTTCGTCGCGGGCGCTAATTTTTTTCATTTTTATCTTTATTTCTATCAAATTAGCGATGAAAATGATTATCCGTCGCTAATGTTAATAAATTTTTTATTTATTATGGTAATTTAGCAACGAAAGAAGAATTTCATCGCTAATTTCAATATTTTTTATTTATTACGGTAATTTAGCGACGAAAATACTGTTTCATCGCTAAATTTTTTAAAAAAATTACATTAATTGTCAATATTTTGCTCCGAAAATCGGATTTCATTGCAAAATTTGGCAATATAATTTAAGTAAAAATAAAAAATGTAGCGACGAAATCATTTTCGTCGATAAATTTCAAATAATAAAAAATATTTAACGACGAAAAAGGGATTTCGTCTCTATATTCTGAAAAAATAAATTAATTGTCAATATTTGGCGACAAAGCCAACAATTCGTCGCAGAATTTGCTACGAAAAGTTGGTTTCGTTGCAAAATTCACTAATATAATTTAAATAAAAAAGAAATTTAGTTACAAAAATCAGATTTCGTCGCAAACTTTGGCAATATAATTTAAGTAAAAATGAAAAATTTAGCGACAAAATCATTTTCGTCGCTAAATTTCAAATAATAAAAAATATTGAGGGATGAAAAATGCATTCCATCGCTAAAGTTTCCAAAAAAAATAAATTAATTGTCAATATTTTGCAACGAAATCAACAATTCGTCCCAAAATTTGCTATGAAAAGATGGTTTCATCGCAAAATTCACTAATATAATTTAAATTAAAAAGAAAAATTTGGTGAAGTTGCGACGAAATAAAATTTTCATCGCAAATTTCATGGCAAATTTGCCACGGAAAGATTTTTTGTCGCTAAATTCGTGGTTAATTAGCTACCAAACATTTTTTGTCGCTAATTTTGTAGCAAATTAGCTACGAAAAAGTTTTTCGTCGCTCGTAACTAATTAGTCATAAATTTTTTTGTCGTTGTTTTCGTCGCTAATTAACTACGAATTTATTTCGTCAGTAATTTCGTCGCAAATAGCGACAAATCATTTTTTTCGTCACAAATTTTTGTAGCTAAATCCGTATGTTTTTTAGAGGTTTGTCGAAGTATGATTGGATCAAATTATTGTGGAGATCATTATTGGGAAGGTGTCGCTGGCTTGATTTGATTATATAGGAAAAAGGAGTCAAGTTTGGTTTACAGTGCCGCTAAAGCTTGTAGCCTTGTAGGTAATCTATCTTTCCTCGAAGAGTATTTACTTTCTAATTTTGTTTGATTATATAACTGTATTTAGGCTCTACAAGGCATGCCTAAAACCTCATACTGTCCTCCCACCCCCACCTGTTTTATTTAGGCCTGGCCAAGACATACTGATCAAACCAGCCATTTCGGTCTAGTCTTCGGGGAAGCCAATCCGGTTTCCGGTTCGATTAAATTAGAACTAGTAACTTTTTGTCTGGTTTCCAATTTTAGGGGAGAGCCGAACCAATTTTTTTTTCCTTAAACGTAAAGCTAATAATTCACTGGTTACTTTTTTTATCTCTTAAATGCAAACTTGATTTTAATTAATATATTAAGATTGAAGTCCGTGTTACTCACCTCTAGTGATAATCCACCGGTTTCGTTGAACCGCTCAGAAACAAGTATGATTTGGTTCTCGGTTCGTACAAATTGAGAATACCCGATTTTTGGGTGAGACCGAATCAGATCGAAAATCGATCATCCTGAATTTTATTGTTGATGTTATTTTCAAAAGGTAAATGGAAGTATTTATTACGCTTCGTAAAGTATTTTGTCATTATGTACTGGTGACAAGCGAGTGAGGTGTAGCTTCTTTGAATTGGGCCGTCATGGAGTTTTAAGGACTGGGTCCTCTCACCTTTGCTTCAAATTGGGTCTTTAATGACCAGTTTAGTCAACGTGGGGCTGGGTGCTCTGCTCGCCCTTTACTCTTTCCAGAGGTGAAATCGGATATGAATTGGGTAAAATATGATTCAACCTATATTGATTTATTTAATCCGTTTTGACTTATTTTATGCGGTATCAATCTAATAAGTCATATCTAACCCAACACGTATTAACTCATATCTAACTCAATTTGTATTATTTAAATACTTATATATTTAATCAAATCATGAAAATATTTTCTGTAATTTTTTAGAAAAATAATATTGCTAAATTACTTTCGTGCAATACAAATTTACTGATTTTTTTAAATTCTTTCAACTTTTTATTTTTTTTAAATTTTTATTATTAAAGTTACATTATTTTGTATTTAATTTTTTATCTTTTTAAAATAACTTTTTATTTTGACCAAAAAAGTAACTTTTTATTTTGTATTTATTTTTCTTTCCTTCTCCTTTTTTTTTTATGGTGGTCAACAACGATGGCGATAATCAAAGCAACGGTAGGCGGTGACCGGTCGACAGTAGTGGATGGTGGTTGGCAATGGCGGGCGACGATGGCGATATTAACAAGTTTTTATAATTTTCAATTTTATTTTTATTTTTCTTCTTTTCTTTTACTTATAAAAATGAAAATTCAAAATTGAAATTTTAAAAATTAATAAACGAATTGGTCTTGTCTTTCTTTCTTTTTTTTCTTGTTTTGGTCATGCTCGTCTTGTCAAACTGGTTGTAAATGGTAGAAGTGAGCATGGGTCGGATAGGCCGGTTCTAAACCTAGACCTTGTAACCAACCCTATTAAAATCGGTTCCCACTTTTTGGAACCAAGACCCGATCCTGTTTGTCTTGGAACCTGTTTTGGAACCAATCATGTTTTTCGGTCCGGTTTCAGGGTTCACCCAGTTTTTCTTTTTTTTTTCATCAAAACGAGAAAGATAAAGCTCTCGGTTAGTTTTGTCACTGCCACCACTTCCATGTTTGGTAAAACAGTGTAGAAAGAAAATTCTGTGTGCTACGGATGTGAGCTTGCTCGACTGCGTATTTGTGCTTATGCATTTAGCTTTTGGCGCTCTGTCACACAAAATTTTATTGATTACTTTAGTGGCTTCGTTCTTGCGTAGATTGTTGTGATGACTTACTTACTCTTTCGACCATTATCACTACTCTAACTCAATTGACGATGGTAGAATGGCATTTTTTCCCCGTCTAATTTTTTCGATTTTGCAAAAAATCAGCAATGATCTGCTTATACTTTAAGTGGATTAGGTCTTTGAAATTGTCGATTAGTTAGTGATGTAACTATATTCAGTGATTATTATTTTGTGAAGGGTTAGTCTTTATGGTGGACCTGGAAGGATAATGCCAAGAGAAAGCAATAAAAGATCTCAGATATAGGTGTAGGTGCTGACTTTGGATTAGGGCACAGAGTAAATGATTACGTTTTTTTCTTTAATAGTAAATACAAAACCAGTTCTATAAACTGGTCCGGGTGGGCCTTTACTTAGACCCTAAACCCGGTCCGATTTCAACCGGTTCCCAAAATTTAGAACCGATACCTGAATCGATTTGAGCGGGAACCGATTCCCGACCCTATTTTTCGGGTAGTCCGATCTAGGTTCAAGGCCGGTCCTGTTGCAGATCCCTAATAAATGGGTCAAAAGACAAACCCATTTACAAACCACATATAATTAGGTTAACCCATTTACAACCCATTTTGTAAAATTTCACTAATTCATATTTGACCCATTGATGTAGGACAACTGACGTCGATTTTAGGAAACTTAGCGATATAGACAATCACAATATTTGATTTGTATTCATTTGATTAGATTAGATTGATTCGTTTAATGTTATCTTCGAATATTTCTAATTCCTAAAAAAGTCATGTCTATATAAAGAACCCTATATAATCTACACAATATCATTCTATCAATTTCAATAAGGTCTTTGGAAAGTTTTTCCAATTATCGCTTTTCTTCATCATTTGGTATCAGAACTATGTTTTCCCTACGACAATGTCTCATAGTGAATGTCAATGTCAATCTCCCTGTAGCTCAGGGCCGTGAAAACGAGCCTATTACACGGGCTGAGTTTAATCAATTCGTGGAGCAAAACGGACGAAGGCTTCAAGAATTGCTTGTCACCATCCAATGTTTGTCCACAAATCCCATAACTGGCGTTCTTCTAGCCAAGCGTATTCATGTCGCTCATGTCCTAGAAATAGCTATGGAACGTGGGGTGAATCCCCGACAAAGGTTGTAAGATTCTGTCGATGATTCCAAAGAAGATGAAGGTGAATTTCTGGAGCCGGTCCGTAGGGTCTACCAGAATAGAGGCTATCGACGTGATCCGGAACAATACCAATTGAAGGACAACCTCCCCACCTTCAACGACAATCTCAACATGGTCTGCGAGCATGGAGACAACCCGATTGCCGGTGATTCTACGGAAGGTCCCGAGAACAAGCATACCAAGCTTACGGAGTGTGACTTTGTGGGTACACCGTATGTTCCTAGCAACATTGATGATGTAAGGCTAACCTTCAACAACGCATTAACGTATAACCCTAAAGGTCATGAGATGCATCACATGGTAGAAGCGTTGCTCGTGAACTTGAATTAGCAAAGTGATATTACTGATTCTTTGCGTATACACACTATGTACACATCCCTCTATACAAGGAGTTTGAGGAGCTATTCTCAACGTCTTTTCTGGCAAAGGTCAATTTGACTTTTCTGGATAGCTTGCGAAAACATCTTAGTGATAACAACTAGAAAGTCTTGTTGAAGGCTTTCCTGAAAGAGTTGTGGTTAGAGTTCCAGAAACGAGGCCGGAAGAGGAAGAGGAAGAGGAAACAAATCCAGACACAACAAACTCGACGATGAGTTATTTTGAAGAGGAGGAGAATGATGTAGTACAACTGATATCGCACTTTTGCATCAAGCGTTTTTCAATTTTAGGAAATTTAGCAATATAGATAATCGCAATATTTGATTTGTATTCCGTTTGATTAGATTAGGTTTGATTCATTTAATGTTATTGTTTAATATTTCTAATTCCTAAAGGAGTCCACCTATATATATAAAGAACGTCCGCCCTGTGTAATCCACACAATATCATTCTATCAATTTCAGTAAATCTTTTGGAAAGCTTTCCAGTTATCAGCTTTCTGTCCTAATTTTGCATTAGGCATTTTTCAATTTTAGGAAACTTACAGTTATGGATGGTCGCAACGGTTTGATTAGATTAGATTTGATTCGTTTAATGTTATCTTTGAATATTTCTAATTCATAAAGGAGTCTTGTCTATATAAAGAACGCAAAGCTTTTCCAGTTATATATATAGATAGGACTCCTTTAGGAATTAGTAATATTCTATGAAAACATTAAACGAATCAAATTTAATATAATTAAATGGAATACAAATCAAATATTGTGATTATCTATGTTTTCCTAAAATTAAAAAATGTCTAATGCAAAATTACGATGCCAGTTATCCTACATCACCTATGTCCAATAAAGTGGTCAAATATGAGTTCTGAAACCATATTGACACCTATACTAATTATTATTATTTTTGGTCGGACACCTCTACTAATCAATTCCCCAATCATGGTGATATCCCAGCCAAGCTTCCTTGTGCACCTAATCCAAGTCAAGAAAGTGGAAACCAGTTCCGCACTATGAGTTCAGAAAGATGCGGAAAATTGAATTTCTTTATATCTAGATGTACATAGAAAAGAGTACATGAACAACCTATTATTAGGCTTCATTAGAAGGCAAGATAAGGTAATAAGATAAACAAAATATGAAATATAATTAATTAAGGATATGCATTATTGAAAGAGATATATGCATAATCCTAAAAGATATACTCAATTAATTAAATATTTTTAATATTGCTAACACTATGCATGAAATTCTTGACGGGACATGGCGTTATCGGTTCGGTCGAATGTTTCTGTCCGCGGCAATGAGAACGTCATTAAGCAAAATGATGTCCGCACGACTTTTCCAGTACATAGGGCTGTTTGAATTGTCAAAGGAAGATTCCAAGCAGGGCACTTTTCTTTCCATTTTTGTCCTTCAATGACCTAGGAAAAAGACACGTGCGCTTAAATGCCCTGTCTATACCACAGTGTATGGGACTGGATTTTTATAAAGCGGTTGAGCCTTAACATTAATTGATGGAGAAGACACAGTAGTTAGAGTTGCTGTCAGTTTAAAAAGCAAAATGGCGTTCACGTACGGCATTAGATCGAGGGCCGTCGGCAGGACCCGTCAACTGAGTCGAATCAAATAAAAAAAATATCGCGACCCAAATTAAGTTATTTAAATATGATACAAATTTAGTGATTCACACTTAATCCTACTCGTATGCAATTTATGCCCGATCCAACACATTTATTAAAATAATTTCATATTTAATTCAATCTATCAAAATTCGCATCAATCTCGTTAACCAACTTTAAGCTTTTTCATGTGTATATGTAATTTGGATAAAATCACTATTTCGACTATAAGATGTCACGGAATTGTCTTTCCTTTTTAATTTGTGTATTGATTTACGATGACTAATAAGATAAAGTTAGTCTCAGTAGTGCATTTATAGAATTACAACAACCAATAACGTCATGGAGTTAAAGTTTTGATTAAATGGAATGTAAGGATTTGAAGAAGATGATTTTAAATAGACCATGGATCGCAATGACAAGAATTAAGATTAGAATATTATAATAAAATGGGAAAATTTATCCAAAAGTCATAAACCTATTGCATTTTGTCAATTCAGTCCTGTATCTTTTTTCGTTTTGCCAATTAAGTCTATTCGATCAATTTTAGCTTGAAACCGCTTACATGAGCATTGATCTTCGTACGTGGCATTATCGGCATTGACATGGGTAATTTTTAGTGATATTTTTTCATTTTTTTATTAATTTTCCCTTTTTTTCATTTTACTTTTTTACTTTTCTTGTTTTATTTTTCCTCAAGCTACCATCGCCATTCCTCATCCGCCGACCTTAGGCAAGGGCCAACCTCGCTAGCCCCTAACGAGAGTCGCCCTCACCTGGTTGGGCCAAGGCCACCCTTCACCTAATTAGGCGAGGCTTAGCCCTCGCCAGCCAAGGACTAGGCTATACTCACCCGAGGCCACGATCTCCACCACCCATTGACGAACCTTGGCAATGGCTAGCAAAGGAAAAAAGAAAAAAGAAAAACACCAATGTATTCACCTGTTCTTTGGGTTTCTTTCACTAATAGGAAAACATGAAAAAAAAAAAGCAAAAAAATTATTAATATATTAATAAAAATTATCCACATCATCGTTGGTCTTGTCATGTAAAACGACCATCGTCTACATTAGCAATTTTCAACCAAAACTACCCGGATGGACTCAATTGACAAAATTAAAATATTTAGGCCTGAATTGACGAAAAGTGCAATAAGTTTGCGATTTTCTGGACAATTTTCCTGATAAAGATGACAATGTCACCAGCAGGACACCACTCATGAAATTGATCTTTTCCGCCCTTCGTGTGAAAAAATAATTGTTTGTGGACTGGATGATGGCCTCTTTAACAGGAACGGGATCCCCTGTCCTAGGGCAAGGGTGCCCGTGATTTCCAACTGTTGGATCCCCCCTTCTACCACTGCCTCCCCTATATTAGGGGGTGTTGGACAACTACGCCTAATTAAGGGCAAGAATAATGACAATATTAATTATTGCTATTATTCCAATATTAATGCTGGTAATTAAGGATATAATGAATTACCTAATTAATTCTTTGAGGACGGTTATGGTAACTCCTCTATATCCTTTAGAGAATGTACGTCATTCTGGAACTTTTGTCTGAAGCAAAAATGCTCGCTCTCTCTCTCTCTCTCGTTCGAGGATCTCTGTGGGAATCGACGACGAAAGATTTGAAGAATTTCGGTTCTTCCACTTCTGCAATCGGGACTTTAATCTGTGGCTACAAGGTAAGTTCGTTCAACGTGATTTACTTTACGATCAGTGATTCGAGTGATCTAGAGCTTGATCTAGGGCTTGTATTGTGTTATATTTCGCAACTTGTACGTCTAGAATCGGGATCTGTTTCCGACATTCCTATCACCAATCAAAGCACAATCGATCAATTCACCAATCAAAGTTGTCCAGTAGTGTCTTAAAGTCCTAGTAGAGGTTTAACGGTCACTTACTTCTTCAATTGAGTTAATGAATATCCACCAAAAACTCCTCCCAAGGTTCGATTCTTCTCGGTCCAAAACAGGACAACAATGCAACCTATAGAAAATTCACCAATTCATCAATTTAACTCTCCCAATCTCAAATCCACCAAGATCACGCCTCACTAATTCCTCAATTGGCATTCCAAGATGCCTTAACGAGGATTTTATGGCATGGCGACACCTCCTCTAGTCCTTAAAGTACTCAATTTTCACAATCACAAACAGGGCAGAATCGGTTCTTCATCTAATCACCATAAACAGCCCATAAATCACTCATAAGCTTCAATTTGTCACAAAATCAACTTGCTAATACACTAATATATACATCTAGGAGGCTCACCGAGAATTTTGAAGCAAAATAACACCTCTAGGTCTTCGAATTGGTTTGGTTCCCTTAGGTCTGCAGGCGGCCAAAATCTGCTTCAAAAGTATCACCTTGAATCAGACATGAAAACCCATCAAAACACAACCAAACCTGCAATCTTAGCTCAGCCAACTCAAGTACAACATGTTATGAAGATCTCGCCAAAATTTTGAGGCCAATTGAGCTCATGAAGTGGCTTAAAATGAGTTCTTCCCCAAACCGATCAGATTTTGCCTCATCCTGACCTTTGCCCACTCAAACAGACATACGGGACAAACGGCTGAGCCAAATTGAGCTTACAATATATCTATAGAATCACAAAACAATAAGTTTTCAAATGACGGTGGTTTTATCTTAATCTGATGTCAAAGATATGGCTAGAACAGTAAAGCAGTCGGGACAGGGCAGCGAGCTAGCAACGGGGTCTTCTCGACTAAGAAGGAGAAGAAGATGAAGATGATGGAGGAGGAGGAGGGTTTTGGCCGACCAAAAATGAGAGAGAAGAGAGAGAATAGTTTTTCATATGATCACTTGGTCAAAGTTTGATTGGTAGGTAGAATAGAGATCTAATTAATGCTAATCACCCATCACTTGACACTTGTCTTCTTGCAAATAATATCTAGGCTCAAAAGACCACCTTGTCTCCATTATTTTCGGTAGCCAAATGGGACTTTCAAAAGACTAAAATGCTCTTATACCTTTCTTAAAACAAGGCTAGTCCTCAAGGGGCAAAATGGTAATTTGTAATTTCCGTTCGAAATTTCACTTTTTCAATCTTAATTATCTCGATAAGGCGACGTCCAATTCTTATCAAATGTTGGAATTCTTCATTGCTCAATATCAAAATTCATGATTCCATTCCCTATCAATGGCCTCGAGGAGGGTCGAAATCCGGAATGTCACATCTATAATGAAAATATGACAGCTTATGAGGATGTTATGTGCCACCTAGAGCTAGAGGAGGAACGTCTTCTAGCAACTAAAATACAATCTGATGTGTATTTTGCTGGCTCTAGTTCATATGGAGCTTCAGGCTCCACGAGCAAGTATCCTGACAGGTTCATGAATATGGCAGGTAAAGGAGTGGAACCATTTAGCAAGAAACCAAAGTTTGACAAGCATTTAAGAAATTGTAACCGCTTATGGATAAGGTCTACGTGCAATGATACCATGGCAAAGGGAAGCGCTCCTTTAAGAGAAACATTTCAAGGGTGAAATGTTATAATTGTGGCAAGAAGGGTCACTTTGCTCATGACTGTGGCGAGCCGAAGAAGATAGAAACCTTAAATAAATTTAAAAGTGTTGGTTATGTGTCAAGCTCTATATTTCTAACTGAATCTCATCCTTTGTGGACTGTAAACTCAGGAACCACAAATCATGTAGCACGAGACAGCAATACCTCTGTGGAATTTTGGCGATTCCACATGGAGCAAAATGGATTTATGTGAGAAATATCTCCATAGTGAAAATTAAAGGACTTGGCACCTACCAACTTATCACGGTCGATGGTTGCACTTTATTCCTACATGATGTCCTATACGCTTCAAATATTCATCGAAATCTTATTTCCGTATTGGTTTTAGTCAAACTGGGTTTTTCTATGATTTTTCATGACAATGGTATGGATTTGTTATTGAGTACAACTTTCTATGGTTTCGATAATTTTGTTGATAGCTTTACTGTATTGGATGTTGAAAGCATCAATATGAATGCTTGCTATTTCCTATTTGCATCTTCTAGTTCTATAGAGAATGATGTGAATATCTGGTATGCTAGGCTTGGTCATATTGGCCAACAACGTATAAATAGCTTAGCCAAAGAAGGCTTGTTGGGAAAGATTGAGAAAGTCGAATTACCCACCTGTGAGCATTGCCTAGTGAGGAAATTAACTCGAAAGCCATTTGAAAAAGAAACAATAGTTGTTTCCATTGCAATTAATTCATACTAACGTATGTGGCCTAATGAATGTAAGAGCAAGGCATGGGGCTGTGTACTTCATCACTTTCAGAGATGATTTTACTCGATTCGGATATGTCTATTTGATTTCTCATAAATCTGAAGCATTGAATTGCTTTAGAAAATATATGACCTTAGTGGATAATTAATTTGATAAGACAATAAAAGCATTGAGATCTTATCGAGGTTGAGAATTTTTTTCTACTGAGTTCGGAAATATATGTGATGAAAAGGAAATAGAAATGCAATTGTCTATCCCATATACTCCATAGCAAAAAGGTGTTGCAGAGAGAAGAAACAGAACCCCAATAGAAATAGTTAGGTTTATGATGGCACAGGTTAATTTGTCTACCACCTTTTGGGGTGATGCTTTGTTAACTGCCATCTATATACTTAATCGCGTGCCTTCAAAATCAGTCTCTTCTACTCCATATGAGTTGTGGACAGGTCAAAAACCTGAATTGAGCTTTCTTAAGCCTTGGGGTTGTATTGCCTATACTCATGAGTCCGCCCATAAATATGAAAAATTGGAACCAATAGACAAAAAGAGTATCTTTATAAGGTACTCAGAGCACTCAAAAAGGTATGTGTTCATGGACGAGCAAGAAAGCAGAAATGTGATTGAATTTGAATCTTGAGAAGTCACATTCTTAGAGAATGAGTTTTCGAAAAAGGGCAAAATAGATTATGATTACTCCCTATTTGAAACCTTGGATAAAGATAATAAGACAATTGGATATAATGATCCAAGTGGGAGCAATGTGGGAAGTGGGGAGTTGAGAACAAACCTATCTCAATTGCCACCACTTGATAAAGAAGTATCATTATCTGGTCCGAGTAGAAGCATAATTGAGGAAGATATACAGGAAGATGTACCTCTCATACCCCTGATACAATATTTTCCATGGTGAACAAGTCACAAAAGCATTCACTGTCGACGCTTTGATATACAAGGGGAAGCTTTCATGATCACTCCACCTGAAGAAAATAAGCCAAGGAATGTAAATGAGGCTCTCTCATGCCTTGATAAAGAAAAATGGATGAAAGCAATGAAAGAAGAGATGGAGTCGATAAGATCAAACCGAGTTTGGAAATTGGTGGATCTTCCGAAAGGACGCAGAGCTATTAGGAATAAATGGATTCTCAAAATAAAGCGCAAGGCTGATGTCTCAATTGAGAGATATAAGATTCGCCTTGTGGTGAAGGGGTATAACCAACATGAAAGAATTGATTATGAAGATACCTTCTCTCTTGTGTAAGATTTATCTCAATTCTCCTTATTCTGGTAATAGTGGTTAGTTTGGATCTTGAATTACATCAGATGGATGTAAAGATTGTTTTTCTCAATAGAGAATTAGAAGAAGAAATCCACATGGAACAATCTATTGGGTTTGTTAAAGAATGCCAAGAACAAAAAATTAGTCGATTTCTAAGATCGATATATGGCCTTAAGCAATCTTCAAGGCAATGGAATATACGCTTTCATAATGCCATAGAAGCGTATGATTTTAACATGATTAATGAAGGTAATTGTGTATATATCAAGAGGTCTAAAGGTCATTTTGTAATTATATCATTATATGTTGATGATATATTAATTGCTAGAAGCAATATAGAGTTTGTCAAGATAGTCAAAAGATGTTTATCTTCTAATTTTGAGATGAAAGATATGGGTGAAGCTACATATATTCTCGGAGTTAAGATTTCGAGAGATCGTTCGACAAGGTTGTTGTCTTTTTCGCAAAAGACATACATTAATAAGGTCCTTGAACGATTTCATATGCAAGATTGTAAACCCATTGATATTCCTATTGCAAAAGGTGAAGGTTTGAGTCATAAAATGTGTCCTAAGACTCCACAAGAGCAAGAACGTATGAAGAGCGTTTATTATGCAAGTGCCGTTAGAAGCTTAATGTACGCTATGATGTGTATAAGACCTGATATTTATTATGTAGTTGGAATGGTAAGTAGATACCAATCCAATCCAAGTCAAACACATTAGGCCGATGTCAAGAGAATTCTGAGGTATCTGAAAGCTACTACTGACTATATGCCGATTTATCAAGGAGCTTATATGCACCTTGAAGGCTAAACAGATGCTGATTGGGGAAGGGATTTAGATGAGAGAAAATATACCTCTAGAAATTTGATCTTACTGAATAATGACGCTATATCTTAGAGCAGTAAGAAGAAGAATTGTATAGCATTATCCGCCATGGAAGCCGAGTTCGTGGTTTTGTCAGCAACAGCACAAGAGGGTGTCTGACTTAGGAGATTTTTGAATCATCTAGGTATTTTTTATGATGCTGTAAATCCAGTTTTGGTATGTTGTGATAGCCAAGCAGCAATAACCTCCACCAAAGATCCCAAGTTTCATTGTAAGACTAAACACATAGACATTAAGTATAACTATGTTAAAGACGTAGTTACACGAAAGGACGTGAACATACAGTATATATCTACTCATTGAATGTTAGCAAATCCGATGACAAAGCTGATTCCCAGAAATATTTTTCATAGTCATGTGAAGTCTCTTGGACTGCATTGAATGTAATATATTGAGTATTATATTTCCCTAAATTTACATAGTTAATAACGATTGAGTTTATCGTCTATGATTTATTATATTTATGGGTTATGAAGCTTGGTGCTTTATGTTGAAAAGGTATGCCCAACAGATAAAAGATTTGCCCACTCACATAGGTAATCACCTCTATTTACCGCGTGATGAATAGAGATGAGACGAAATTTAAGCTTATTATCTAGGTGATAATTGAGAGCTCGAGTTTAAATATTGATGTCGCCTTAACATAATGTTAAGAAGAGGATTTATCACTTACAACGTCCGAAAGTGAAATAACCCACATATTTCATTTAATTTGTTTTATTTCCATATGATAGTTCCGATGAATGCTCTTGGCTGGAGTAATTATGTGAACTCAAGTTAGACACTAAGGCTGCGCTTGGTAACACTCTAGGAAAAGTGTTTCTGTTCCAAAAGTGTTTCCAAAATACTTTGGGAACAAAAACGCGTATGGTAAAAAAATATTCCAAAAGTGTTCCGGGAAACACTTTTGGAAAAAGAAACACTTTTAACCAAAAATAAAGAAACAAAAAAATTTTGCTTCTGGATTTTGCAACAATTTCGTGCAAGCCATCACCGTTGTCCTCCGCTACCATGACCACTACTCGGGATCGCCGGTCGCCGTCGTCATCGATCGCCGATTGTCGCCGGTCGTCGGCCTTCGCCTGCACTGATCGCCGGCCGCTACTGCTGTTCTCCCACCGCCTCCACCAGTCATTAGCAGCCGCGGCGCTTCGCCACCGTCAATTCTTCCTTTTAGCGAGAAAAGTGTTTTTTTTTAACTTACCAAACGCGTTTTTATTCTCAAAAATAGTAGCTAGGAACAGAAACACAAAAAAATATTTCAGTTCCAAACATGTTCCTAGAAACAGAAACGTTACCAAACGCAGCCTAAGGCCGCGTATGGATCTTAGCTAGGGAAAGTGTTTCTGTTCTAAAAGTGTTCCGGGAATACTTTTGGAACAGAAACGCATATGGTTCAAAAATGTTCCAAAAGTATTCCGTGAAACACTTTTGTGCCAAGGAACACTTTACATGAAACAAAAAAAATTATTTCTAGATTTTGAAATATTTTTTGGAATACTTTTGAAATCACCATCCATCGCCACCGATGCGACTACCACCCATTGGCTGCCGCCGGCCACCTACCCCCGTCGCCATAGACCGCCTGCCGCCGCTAGCCACTGCCACTGATCTCTGGCAGCCCCCTGCCAAAGCCGCCGCAGCGGCGGCAAAAAAAGTATTTTTTTTAACTTGTCAAACGTGTTTTTGTTCCCAAAAATCGTATCAGGGAACAAAAACACAAAAAAGTGTTTCTGTTCAAAAAATGCTTCTAGGAACAGAAACGCTACCATACGCAGCCTAAGTGTGTCTAAGTTATCATATGTACGATATTAAATAGAAAGACATACGCTCCATGGGAAAGGACAAAATACCATAATACGTACTTCATATTATGTATGCGTGAGTCGACCAATGAGAACAGGCAAAAGTGCGAATCTTAACTTTTAAGTTGTGTGAGACTCTCGAGAATATGGATTCCTCATTTTTTTAGTACCCTCACGACTTCTCATTATTCTTGAAATTCCTATTTAGTATTCGCTATCTTAGGGTGTTGCCTATGGTCATGAACTTGATTCGATCTAAAGGAATATTTCTAGAAAAGCGAGCTAAACTGAAATTGAAAAGTCTAATGGAGGAGGAAGATCGATTTCGAGTTTAAAGTCACATTATAAATTATATTCACGGATCGGTCAGTTATGATTATTTGGTGTGATCATAACTGTGAATTTGCATAGTATTCTCAAAGTCATATCAGTAGTTGGAGCGAAGGACCAGCGCTCGCGTCGGTAACGAGCAGAGTTAAGGGGAATTTTTTTTATGATTTTCTTTTTCAGTATGAAATGAAAGAAAAAGGAATATAATATACCATAGTTAAATGAGATCGAGAGAGATATATATGTGACTAATCGATCTAGGATACTGCATATGATAATCCACATGGGATTATATTCGATTTTTGAGCTGTCATATACTCCTAATGTATGCATGACAACGAGCTCTCATAGTATAATGATCGCATGGATTATTTGTCCATATAAACATTGCAGTGAGAAGAGCGATAAAGAGATTTAGCCCTTCATAGGCGATTGGGATAAATTGGACAGTTATGCTCAATTAAGACAGTTATGCCCAATTAAGGACAGGAATAATGGCAACATTAATTATTGTTATTATTCTAATATTAATACTGATAATTAAGGATGTACTGAATTACCTAATTAATTCTGTGAGGACGATTATGGTAACTACTCTATATCCTTTAGATAACGTACGTCATTTTGGAACTTTTGTATAAAGCAAAAACACTCTCTCAAAAATGCTCTCTCTCTCTCTCATTCGAGGATCTCTTTAGGAATCGACGACGAACGAACAAAGTATTTCGGTTCTTCCACTTCTGCGAACGGGGTTTTAATCTGTGGCTATCAAGATAAGTCCGTTCAACGTAATTTACTTTATGATCAATGATTCAAACGATCTAGGGCTTGTATTGTGTTATATTCCACTGCGTATTTGTACGTCTTGAATCGAAATCTGTTTCCGACAGAGAAACCAATGGCCCAAAATCTCGGGATCCCCTGCCCTTACGGGAGGGGATCCGGATCCTCTTTAACGAGACAAAACCATTAGATTTGCTCTCGGACAGGTTAAGCAGATGTGGCTCAACCAGCTGAAACTATTCAGGGGAGCCTCCACCACGACAAATAGATAAACCCGCCACGTCATCATGGATAGATAAGTGGGGGTCCTAACTCCTCATCACTGAAATGCATTAGTTCTCTTAGAAGCCGAAGAGGTGTTGAGTACGACCAATTCACTGGTCATGACAACCGCGACTGGTCGGAATCAGTTCATTAATCATCTTCGTAAGATCCGTCCGAAGCGGTTTAATTACGATCACCAGACAACCACCACTGACGACAAGCATGTCTCATCCGATGGACGATAATTGAGACCAATAACCCCATGAGCCAGGATTCGGATCCTCTGCCAAGCCGCAATCTAGTCAAGTGTGCTCCTGATTTGATCATGGCCGTCCGATCAATAACGGACGGGCCAAATCTTCCAAAATTACTGCTGGCTTTTTTTTTGTTTTTTGTTTTCCTTTCTTTTCCCCATCAAATCAAGGCTGTCCGTGATTGAACGGATGGCCCTTTTTGACGGGGGGCTGTTTCTCGCCATTTAATGGGTAAAAGGACAACAAAATTCACCAATTATATACCAAGATATGAATTCCCACAGCTGAAATGGAAGTTTCGAATTCGCACAATCAAGAAAACACCCCCCACCTGCCACCAAACAATGGGGTCTCGCTAGAGGCAAAATTATTCCTTGGATGAAGAGGTGGTGATTAAGATAACCCTATTTAGGGTGGTGGACCTTGGATGGTGGGTAGACCGTGGTTCGTGGTTGGGATGGCGATGGTGGATGGCGGATCATGGAGAAGATGCTGTGCTGCCGGGGACGTGTACAAGGGAAGAAGAAACAAAAAGAAAGAGGAATAAAGTGAAGTTAAGGGTTCGTTTGTTTCGGGCAAAATTTTATTTGGAAAGTTGTTTTTTGACTTTTCGGTAATTTTATGACAGGAAAAAAAATAATCGATTTAAGGAAAACATTTCCTGTTGGCCGAAAAAAAAACCAGTTTGGATGCGTTTGTTTCACTAAAAACATTTTTAAGGGATTTGTTTTCCGAAAAATAGTTAGTTTTCCGTTTTTTGGTCATATATTACCAAAAACGCTTTCCAATGTTTTGATTTCATTTGAAAAATGATTTCAATCACAAAAACGTTACTTGAGGCAAAAAAAGATATTCGGATTTTTAAATTGTTTTATTCTTTTTATTTTATTCTTTTTCTTTTTCTTTTTCTTTTTCTTTTTCTTTTCCTTTTTATTTTTATTTTTCTTTTACTTTTCCTTTATTCCTCCACTTCCACTGGCTATGGCAACCACCAGTGAGCTGGAGGCTCACTTGAGGCCAACGACCTCGTGGCCGCCAGATCCAATGGTTGAGCTCGAGGCTCTAGTTGCAATGAGGAAGGAAGAAAAAAAAAAGAAGAAAAAAATTAAAATTAAAATGAAATCATTAAAAAAAATAAAAAAGAGCAATTTCGAAAAGTGTTTTCACCTTTGCAGATTGGGTAAATTCGCTTAATTGATTTTGTACATGAACTTTTCGTTGATCGAAAAGTGTTTTTTGTTGAACCAAACGGATGAAAGTCCGAAAATCTAATTTCGGGAGAACACTTTCCCTTAAACAAATACACCTGAGAAGGAAACGAATTTTACTTCTGACAAGAAGAAACCATTTTTCCTAAACCACCAAATAAATGAAATTAACTGTATTTCCTGAAGATGACTTTCATAGAATATATTTCCCGTCTTGAAATTGCAAAGTAAACTCTTCTTTCTTTGGAGCTACATTCACCGCAAGTGCAAACGGAAGATTACTCCTTCACCAATCACTTGAAACATACGCTTTTGTCTCATTGACCCTCTTCAACGGCAATGTCGTCCTTTATCCTGCGAAAGTTTGTATCAAGAGAAGAAGAAAATCAGTGACGAAACATTTGTTGTAACATCCATGTAAGGAACTTGGTTGTGTTCGTAGAAGTATGCCGATCGATTATCCCTTCGATTCTCCCTTTCAAACGACTTGGTCGAAGCTCAAAAAGAAGACGACATTATTCATATTACGTGAGAGGTTTTATCATGATTCGAACCATTTCCATACTATAAGGATGTCATTAAGTATCTAACAGTACTTCTGGTACATAATTGAACTCGAAAGTTCAAAGAAGTTGGTTCTCACAGGAGAAGAACATTCAAGATCCAAATAGCCAAATCTCTGCTCTCATGCCCCAAGGCTATCAAGACAACAAGTGCAATATGATTTTCACCGAGTGACATCTCGGTCTAAAGTTGCTTATTGAAGAGGAGATTCGAGACGAATACTATGAAAATCACCGAAAATATTACAAAAAAGAGACTTTTGGACCTAAAGTTTTATAGAGGTTCTAGATGGTTAGATCTAGCCATTTCTTAAATATCGTCGGGGGTACAATGTCTAGAAGGTGTGGTGAATCATGTCTCGCGCACACAAGTCAATTCCTAAGCCGCAACACTTCGCAGCACCTCCGATTAACAATAATCGACAGGTTCAAATTCAATTTAGAATACAGAATCCGCCGTAGTTTTTCTCTGTCATTAGGGAAACAAGATGTGCCGACCCTTCTCCATTGGAGTTTCCATTCTATTCTATGTAAGTAAATTGTGACCGCGTCCGAAAGTCAAAGGAAGACTCGTTCACGCAGAAATTATCGTCGAATCCATTATGTCATTAGGCGTAGAAATTGCGGAAAACATCTTAGACAGCTCGAGCGTGACCTCATTCACTAAATTATGCAATTGATATTGATTGACAGTTGCCATTTTCCAAGGTCACTCTCAAAGCCCAGCCCTTCTCTATTTTATGGCCTCCAACGGTTGGCAATCGTTCTCTTCTTTATTAGGAAAGAGAAATAAAGTAATCAAACGATTAGAAAAAGAGTTGACAAATCTCTCTGTGTGTGTGTATATATATTATGTTTGTGCTAGTTAGAATTTTATTCCACAGGTGAACCAATCCTTACACGAGCAATGTATAAAAAAGACGAATGTAACCGTACTAAACAGAAGATTGAAGTCACGGAAACTTGCAGGACGAACATAACAGAAAGTGTCGGGATGAGGACCATTCGATGTTAATAAAGATCTTTGACAGGGAGATTGGCCAGAGATTTCTCATAAAAACGCAAGCAGGGCCTATGCTCCAATATTGCGTTAGATAAATAGTCTCTTTTTTTCTTCTTTTACGAAGTCCTAAATTGTTATAAAATGAATCAAAAACATGTGCAACTTACTGCTGCAACTATTGTACACTCTATCTCTCTCTCTATGTAATTTTTTGTCCTCACTTTTTAGTAGTATGTATATATATATATATATATATATATATATATATATATATATATATTATGTTTGTGCTAGTTAGAATTTTATTCCACAGGTGAACCAATCCTTACACGAGCAATGTATAAAAAAGATAAATGTAACAGTACTAAATAGAAGATTGGAGTCACGGAAACTTGCAGGACGAACATAATAGAAAGTGTCGGGATGAGGACTCAACCCATTTGATGTTAATAAAAATCTTTGACAGGGAGATTGGCCAGAGATTTCTCATAAAAACGCAAGCAGGGCATGTGCTCTAATATCGCGTTAGATAAATAGTCTCTTTTTTTCTTCTTTTACGAAGTCCTAAATTGTTATCAAATGAATCGAAAACATGTGCAACGTACTGCTGCAACTATTGTACGCTCTAGTCTCTCTCTCTCTATGTAATTTTTTGTCCTCACTTTTTAGTAGTATATATATATATATATATATATATATATATATATATATATATATATATATATATATATATATATATATATATTATGTTTGTGCTAGTTAGAATTTTACTCCACAGATGAACCAATCCATACACGAGCAATGTATAAAAAAGACGAATGTAACCGTACTAAACAGAAGATTGAAGTCACGGAAACTTGCAGGACGAACATAATAGAAAGTGTCGGGATGAGGACTCAACCCATTTGATGTTAATAAAGATCTTTGACAAGGAGATTGGCCAGAGATTTCTCATAAAAACGCAAGTAAGGCCTGTGCTCCAATATCGCGTTAGATAAATAGTCTATTTTTTTCTTCTTTTACGAATTCCTAAATTGTTATAAAATGAATCGAAAACATGTGCAACGTACTGTTGCAACTATTGTACGCTCTAGTCTCTCTCTCTATGTAATTTTTTGTCCTCACTCTTTAGTAGTATTTTTGCTACTAGAACCACAATTGTCTCCAGTTCAAATTGAAACAGTCAACCCATATTTCAATTCTTTAACGAGTGGAGCAACAAGAGGGCCTGAGAAGTGACGGAAGCTTTGGTTTCATGACCCAATCACACCAAGGGTCATTCACAAATCCTCCTTCATCTCCAAGGTTGGACGAATTGGGTGAAGATTTTGTGCAGGTAGAGCATCAATTGGGCATGAATTTGAACTTTAAGATATTGCAAATGAATCAATCAGTTAAGGCATAAAAAAAAATATTAACTCATATGATTTTTTTTTTAAATAACAATTTGTTTGACTCAAGATTCAGCCTTTGCTAGCTAGTGAGCATTTGCCACAACTTGCCTCTACAATAACTAACAGGGCCACATTGCATTCACGCATGCAGGCGCTGGGATGTGAAGGGGATTCAGCTATTGCACGTTAATTTAATGAGCGGTAGTTGCATTGAGTTATGAAGTACCAACTGAGGCGCCACCTCCTCAAAAATATTTCACATTATCAATGGATTTTCATAATTTAATATGGGGTAATTGCATTGAAAATCCTAAAATTTGTCGTCATAATCATGTTAAGGTCTCCGGGGCGCCCGCGTTATATAAACAGAATAAATTGAGAGTGACCATTTCAGTTTACGGATTTATCACCTTAACCGGCCGGACATACTGAAACCATGAATTCTTTCGGTATTCAAATATTTAAGCGAACCTTATATGTACAAACACAGAAAAGTATTTGCCTAAAGTTATTATAGCAACAAGCGCAATTGGAACAGCAAAGACAACGCACTACATTCTTTCGTGCAGTTATCACTATAGTGTGGATCGATCCGAAGATGATAAGATATGAGTTTGGCTAGAGCTGGCTCCGAACTCATAATTCAATCTTGCTTTGTTTCATTTTCCTTGAACTTGTATTCCGACGTCTCAATTCGAGCCGGTATCCAAACTGAGCAGGATCACAACTTATTCGTCGTTTGTATCTATTAAGGTGGGCTTTCTCGCTGACGCAGAACCGCAACCTGATTAATAAAGCAGAATTGATGACTAAATAATGAGATAAAAATTTAAATTGTTAAATGAATATATAATTTAATATTTATATATTTCAACATTTTCCTTCACACCCATGCATAGGTTGAACCTTGGTATAATCCTCAAGTGTGAAATATGCAATTGAAGAGTCAAGATACGAGAGATTCTAAGTCATTATGTCCTGGTTTGATACCGTGGGAGGTTTCCCATGGTTTTGTGATACCACTGCAAATTATTGTAAGAATTTAAGCCGGGTGAATTAATATGTATATTTTCTAGCACCTGTCTCTGTTCATGCACGCGTTTCCGTTGACGCAACTATGTTGTGATCCACGCACATTAGGTTCGTCATCTTCACCACGCTGCGCTCTCTCTCTCTCTCTCTCTCTCTCTCTCTCTATCTCTCTCTTCTCCGAGTGCAACACCAATGCACACCAACAGTCTACTTGGCTGATGAACGGGCTTTGAGAAGCGAAGATGTAACCCTTTATCTCTCTCTCTCCCTCCCCCCCTTTCCCTTACGCGGTGCCTGCGACTATAAATTGACGACTTAGTTCGCCATTTCTTCTCGCAAACTTTCTGTCAGAGAGAGAGAGAGAGAGAGAGAGAGAGAGAGAGAATGGGGCAGGACGATAAGGGAAACGCGAAACTACGAGGCGATCATGATCATCACACAGTGGCAATCGAGCTTGGCCATGACGAAAACCTCGTCAGATCAGCCGCAGCAGCAGCAGGAGAGAAGCGACGAGTCGGTTATGCGAATTCTCTCTCTCCTCGTCAGATGGACACGCTCACCGCTCTGTGCGACACTTTCTTGCCCTCCATACCTCAGCCTTATCATCTTTCGGACACCGCCTCCGGTGGCGGTGGCGGTGGCAGTGGCGGTGGCGACGAGGAGGTCGCTAAGTTCTATCAAACCTCAGCTTCCATGGCCGGTACTCCGGAGAAGGTAACTTGATTTTCATCTAAATTTTGCTTCTCTTCTCGGACCATGCTTCACTTCGTTCCGGTCGAAGGCCGAAGGAAACATTTCTTCCCTCAGAGCCATTCTTCTGATCGGTGTGTTACCTATCCGGTTCCCTCCGGCTAGGAATGGATGAAAAGATAGACCATTCTATTCACGTTAATAGTTTATCAGCAAAGCAAAGTGAAACCTTAACACAACCACCGGCTTTGATTGGGTAACCCTAAACATCGGGTTTGCTTCTTTCTGTTTGCTGTGTCGTGCAGCTAGGGGGGCTCATCAGCGAGAGGATGAAACACCCGAAGCTATGGATGCTCTGCCTCACCTTGTGGATCCTCTCCACGTGCGTCGGAACCCTCATCTTGTGTGGCCGAGAATGCTTCTCGAGCCGCCGCTTCCCATACGTGCAGAGATTCTCCGAGATCCCACAGCGGCGGAGGGAGGAGATCGTGCGGCGGTGGTCTCGCAGCGTCTTCCCTCAGCTCCGGATGATGGCGCGAGCCGTCAAGTTTCTCACCCTCCTCGTCTTCTTCACTCAGGTGCGGACGCTTTCCGGATCCGCATTCTTTTCACCTTGTACTGGAGCGTTTCCATGGCGGGAAATTTTTCCAAAACTGGCCTCTTATAACGTATTGCACCGAATTTTCGGTACTGACACCTCAGTGACACCCGATGTACATGTTAGCCGCGAACAAATTAAAATGACATTAATATAAAAAAAATTTAAAATTACTATAGATTTTATTTTTGTTAATTTTTATCAAATTAATGTCTCACGATTTGTGTAGCTAATTAAATAAGGAAGAATGCTTTTTTTACAGCATTGTCATTGAGAACACATTTTCAATCATAGATTCACATATTATTATTACGTGTTTTTTATAAAATAGTCATTGATTTAAAAATTATATGATTAGAAATAATTCACAATACTATAGCTTCTGCCCAACAACTCTCTTAAACGGGCATCTTGAACTTTAAGTGACAGAGAACATTTATTCTTCTGTTTTTTCCCAAGTGAGATATTTAAATATAATGTTAAAATTAAAGAAAAAGACATGAGGTTTGACGAAGAGAGTGGCAACTTGTCAACTTCATCACCACGCTGAGTTGCATGCATGCATGCCATGTGCTGTTTGGTAATATCCGTATGGGAATTATTATAGGTGTAACCATTAAAAAACTTGGGGCTTTGTGCGTGGCTTATGTGCTGTTCTTCTGCTTCTTCTTAAATTGATGACCACTTGACGTCTGGACCAAAAAAGCACAAAAGTGTGTAATTATTCTGACAGATGTGACATAGCCCCAGGTTAGGTTGTTGACAAGTGTTATGCCAACGAGGGACTTTTGCAAGAGATTTTCTGCACAAAGCCATTTTCGAAAAAAGATGAAAATAGTTCTTCCATTGACGATGCTTGGATAATGGAAGTGAATTCTTACAAATTACCGTGCGTTTTTTTTTTTTGGGTGATATGGCATTGATCAACTAACTTTAGATTTTCACCCAAAAAAAAAGACTATAAATGTATACGTATAGGATGTGGCAAAAAACCACATAAAAAATATATAAACATACTTGGACATTGAACACATTAAATATTTAAAAAGTGATGACATGAGATCCAGCCCATAAAAGTTTATTGATAGTTACACTTTCACCCACAAGAAACCCTTTTGGAAAATATCTCGAGTTATTCAATTTCAAAAACTAACGACTAAACCTAGTTCAACTTGTAATTTAGTCAACCATGTTTCCGTGAGAAAATCAGAAAAAGAAATCATCCTTCTACTCATCATTTGATTATTAATCGAACAAGGAGTGAAATAAAGTCCACAAGCTAAATCGGAGTGTCCCAAATTGGCAAGATGTGATCGTATGAATTAGGTCAGTTCCAATTAATGAGGTGGGCTCTATAGTTTGACACAGATTAGGTGATGCAGCTGGTCAACAAGAGTTCGTAATTGCAATACGTTTTTTTTTTTTTTCAATTGAGATTTGTTTGGACTTTAGTCGACCTTAATTTAGTAGAAAGGGAACAAATTTCCATGTGGACTACGATGATCTTCTTATGGTATATTTCTCGTAAGTGTAGATGGCAATGATAAACCGTATGGATTCCCTGCCACGCCCAAGTAAAGGCTTGATCTGAAATTATAAGCATTCCGACTTTAAGCGGTCTCGAATTAGGTGTCCGCAATTTATGCCTTGGCCACGAGGAGCTCATTGAAAGAGAAAAAGATCCTTCAAAATTTTTTAAAAGAAGCCGCTAACTTGATAGTGTGACAATATTGTTATTATTTTTTATCCTAATATTTCAATTAATAAATGATTTATACAAAATAGGCGATGATGGTGTGTGAATATATAATCAGAAATAACTAACGGTGCAAAAAAATAAAACATTCTGATTTTGTGAAATTTGAGCTTTCCATGTGGCTGGAGACACCAAGGTGTTCAGATCAGACCCTTCGTCTGAAGGCTTCTGAAGAAATTCATATTCATCCAGGGAACAAAAACTGAATGGCTTACCATAAATGTGTCGGCTGCAATTGCAAGAGAGGGGATAGGACTCGATCTCAATAAATTCATTAAAAGAAATTTAGAAATTCTTTTTATTTATTTTAATCGTATCTAATGATTTTGAGTTGCCTCCTCCCGTTTTTAAAGCACGTGTCCATTATGATAGTCCCTGTTGCCATTGGTCCCTGTCGGTTAGATGCACATGTGGCACATCCAAAGCTTTAACGTGGAATCTGCCGAGGCCAAATCTACTGAATTTAGCTCCCACTTGCTCTATGTTTGGTCCATTCTATCTCAACTAGCAACACTTGCACAACATTGAATATTTTTTCTATAAAAAAAAAACATATATTTAGTTATTTTGCGAGTGACAAAATAGATGTAATTTTTTATTCTGATACAATGGACAAAATCGATCATAACAGCAGGAAACTACGGCAGCATAAGAATAAATATTAATGTCTAGTGATGATTCGAATTGGGGGAGACCCATTTTCTCCTCACTCTTTATGTGATTTGATCCAGTACAATAAACTAGCTATAAAATAAGAAGATGGTTGTGTTTTGTCCCTCCTTTTGATTGAACAATGTAGAGAATTCTTTCAGTGCGGATCATTCTTTCTAATCAGTGGGGGTGAGATTCCACGAGAATGATAAGTTTCGATTTTGTTTTCAGGTCGACGAGAAGGATCGCAACCTTTCCTGGAAAGCGATCGGCTATGCCGGACCAGATCCGGAGTTTGAAAGCTTCAAGAAATTAAAGCGTTTGTCTTGCCCAATCTCAGCAGATGAACAGCAAGACCAAGAACAAGCGACCGACGAGAATTGTTATGAAGATGAAGCTGTCTTCGGACCTCTTCATCGAGGTCTTGTCCACATGGCGCACCCACGAGACATCGTTGCGAAAAGTCTCCAGCAGTTCGGGTTCCCCGTCCTCATTTGTCCCTCGAATTATAATGTACGGAGGCACTGTTTCCCATCTTTGAGCATCCAGTGCGACGTGGTGGTGATCGGTTCGGGCGCGGGTGGGGGGGTCGTGGCTGGCATGCTTGCAAATACCGGCCATAAGGTGCTTGTCCTGGAAAAGGGAAGCTACTGTGCCAGGAGCAATCTCTCCCTGCTCGAAGGGCCTACCATGGATCAAATGTACCTCTCCGGCGGTCTCCTAGCAACCGAAGACATGAGCACACTGGTACTCGCGGGGTCGACCGTTGGAGGGGGCTCCACGATCAACTGGTCCGCCTCCATCAGGACCCCGCAGCATGTAATGAATGAGTGGTCGAGCAAGTATGATCTGGAGCTGTTTGACAGCAAGATGTACCGCGAGGCGTTGGACGTCGTCTGCAAGAGAATGGGAGTTCAGTCGGCAATTGGCGAAGAAGGGTTCAACAATGCAGTATTGCGAAAAGGGTGTCATGAATTGGGCTATCCTGTGAGCAACATTCCTAGGAACTCACCGGCGGATCACCACTGCGGTTGGTGTGGCTTGGGCTGCAAGGACGGGAAGAAAAAGGGCACCGCAGAGACATGGTTGGTGGATTTAGTGGAGTCCGGTAATGGGGCGATCCTACCCGGATGCGAAGCCATCAAGGTCCTGCACACAAGGCGGAGCGGAAGAGAGAGGGACACCGCGACCGGGGTCGCTTTCGAGTTTGAGCATAACGGGGTCAAGGAGGTCTTCGTCATTGAGTCCAAGGTCACCATCGTGGCATGCGGGGCTCTTAGCACGCCGGCATTGCTAAAGAGAAGCGGCCTGGTAAATCCCAGTATCGGGAAGAACTTGCATCTCCATCCGGTGACTATGGCGTGGGGCTACTTCCCAGACACAAAGACGGCAGATCTATGGCTGGAGAAGGAGAAGAAGAGCTACGAAGGAGGCATAATGACGGCAATGTCCACAGTTGTCGGGAATTTCGACAAGTCCGGGTATGGTGCAGTGATCCAGACCCCAGCTTTGCACCCGGGCATGTTTTCGGCACTAATGCCCTGGACGTCCGGCCTAGACATGAAAGAAAGGATGACCAAGTTCTCCAGGACAGCCCACCTATTCACGCTCGCGAGGGATAAAGGGTCGGGGACGATTGCATCGTCGAACTCTATTAGTTACAAGATGGAGGACGCCGACGAGCAGAATCTGCAGAAGGGGCTGGAGAAGGTGCTGAGGATACTTGCAGCAGCCGGGGCCGAAGAGATTGGGACGCACCACAAGGAAGGGAAAACACTGAACGTGAAGCGAGTGAGCTACCACGAGTTCGAGCGGTTCGTGAAGGAAGAGAGCGCGAGGCCGATAAAGGGCCTGTCGACCCCGATATGCTCTGCCCACCAGATGGGGAGCTGTCGGATGGGGCCCGACCCGAGAAGCTCGGCAGTGAACCCGATGGGTGAGACGTGGGAAGTGGAAGGGCTCTATGTGGCCGACAGCAGCGTTTTTCCGACGGCTCTGGGCGTGAATCCAATGGTCACCGTCCAGGCGATCGCGTATTGCACCGCACAATCGGTTCTTGAAACTCTCAGGAGGAAGAAGAGCAGACAGTGATGGTCATGGTCATGGATACGCAGATCGCATTCTTCTCTTTGTTTCTCCTTGCTTTTCAATTTCACCCTCTTACTGCAACAAAGCTTCTGGTTGGCACCAACTGCACAACACAACAGCAGATGAATCGTGATCTCCATCACCGAGTCCTGTTAAAGATCTCTTAGCACTTTCAGATATCAGAAGTTCAGCCATTCTGAGATATCAGCAAAACAAGAAACCTCGAACCAAAACTTCACAGTTAAGTCAATCGGAGATCAACCTTAAACCTTAAATGTTCTCGAACCGAGCCACCCACATTGGTTTCATCTCCAGAAACCGTTTGATTTTGCAGGTCAAGGGGGTCGAATAGATCAGAGTTATGTCGACCTCTCCTCTCTCTCTCTCTCTCTCTCTCTCTCTCTCTCTCTCTCTTTCTCTCTCTCCGTCATTCTACTTCGCAGTTCATATTTCTCTCAGCGCATCGGGTCGGGTCACCATGTTGTCCGAAGAGTTACATATCTTTCCATTATTTTTTCCTTGGTGGAATTCAAATTCTCACAAGCACGAAACTCCGGTCTGCAGTACTCCGAGCATGTGCTCGAGCATTCCATTTCCCCGTCGACATTTCGAGCTGGAGCATCCCGAAAACTGAACGTGTTCGCTACCCGTGCCATACTTAATCATGGTCTTTTCAACATTATAGGCCGTTCTTTCTAAATAATGAAGTTTTTCGTTGTAAATATAATAGTATTAATCATAAAAAGAAAGAATGAATGAGGTAAATTTTTAATTTGATCAATAGACCCTAAATTTTTTAAATATGTTTAACTTAATTCATGAATTATAAGAGAATATTCAATACAATCTTTTTATTAATTAAAATTTAAAAATGACATCGGACATCTCTTAATAATTGAGGGACTAAATTAAACTTATTTCAAAGTTCGGAGATTAAGTTGAACAAATTAAAAATTCAAGAATCACCGTGTATATTATGTTAAAGTTTAAAAATTATATTGATTAAATTAAAAAAATCATAGTGAAAATTTAGGAGCCGGATAAGGCAGGGATCCAGACCTAAAAATTTATTGACCATTTATGTCGTTTTCTCCTTTCAACTCGCCTGCATGATGAGCGACCTGTCTGTGTCGGAATCATTGACCAGCGAGCATGGTTTATGGGTTGCTGGAGCTTGTTCCTATATCCGTTCCGTCCGAAGGTTCCCACTCGGTCCGCACGAGTACGACTGTCCAAACGCATCTGCTTGCTGTCCGATCTTGAACTCTCCACCTTTCGTCCCTGTAAAGCAAGGGCGGCGCTCGCGGAAGCAAAGAAGACTGCTGTTGAGAAAACATTGACCGGCTTGTCTTTGAGAACCGGACTTGGGCACCCATTTCCTGAAAATGTTGATTTCAGCAGCAAATATGGTTTGCGACCCGGAATCGTTGATTCTCACATGCTTGAATGTCGCCGTGCGTTTCCACAATCTGTCAGTTTCTCCTCCGTCTGCGACCTGTTCGACAAAATGGGTGGCAGAGAATGGCATTCGCGAGATGGCCGCTTTCACCGAGTTCTTGGTTTCGTCAAAACGTCCGCCGTGAGAGGTGACAAAGAAGGTGTCTCAATTGCCCATTGTTCGGCCCTCAAGATTGGGGCTCTCGCTCACTTGCCCATTGCAACCTCTCTGCTCATGGCCTACTCACGGGCTGCGGACTTGAGTGCTTTACGAGCTTTCTTTGATGAAATTCCCGACAGAGATGTGATTACTTGGAATGCGATGATCACTTCCTTGGCTGATAACCAGTGTTTTGTTCAGGCCCTGGATCTATTTGCCAAGATGATGGAAGGTGGAAGTGGTTTTGATTCCACTTCTCTTTTAATTGTTTCGTCAATATTCACGCGCACAAATCAGTTGATTCATGGTCGTATTGTTCACAGCTTAAGCATGAAGTCAGGGATGCTATCCGATTGTTCGCTGTGTAATGCACTTATGGATATGTATGCAAAATGTGGTGATCTAAGCTCATCAGAGAGCATTTTCATCAGCATCGGTTATAGGGATGATATTGCTTGGAATTCGATACTCAGTGGATGTCTTCACAACAGCAATCCTAAAAGATGCCTGCTTTATTTTAAAGAGAGAGCACTGTATGAGGAAATGGGGGACATTATAAGTCTCTCGTGTGCTATTTCAGCTGCAGCTTCATTGGGAGAACTAAGTTGCGGTAGTAATTTGCACGGTTTAGCGATCAAAGTTGGTTACGACCAATGCCCCCGCATTTCAGTTGCCAACTCTCTTATTGCGTTCTATTTTCAGTGTGGGCACAGTGAGGATGCTGAGGCTATTTTTAGAGGAGCAATGACACTACACGACATTGTTTCTTGGAACGCAATGATCGATGGTTATGCCTCAAATGGAATGATTCTGGAAGCTTTCGATCTTCTGCATGAAATGCAGTTAACAGCGCCCCTCCAGCCTGATTCAGTGACTCTTCTTACTCTAATTTCAGTTTGTGCAGATGCAATGCTACTGATAGAGGGAAAAACACTTCATGGCCACGTTACTCGCAGAGGGATGGGACCTGATCCACAAGTGACGAACAGTCTTATGAACATGTACTTGAGATGCGGTGCTGTGAGGAAAGCTGAGATTTTGTTTGATTCCACTTCAGAGAGAGACGTGATCTCATGGAACACAATGATCTGTGGGTATTCCCAGAATGACCTATCTGACAAAGCTCAAAGTTCATTCAAAGAAATGCTGCTATGTAGCTCAAGATGCAGCTTACCTACTCTGTTAGCCATTCTTCCTTCCTGTGATTCCCCTGAATACCTCAGATTTGGTGAATCGATCCACTGTCTGCAGTTGAAACTTGGATTTTCTCACAATGTTGTTGTTTTAAATTCCGTCATGTACATGTATGTCGTCAGTGGAGATATTAAAGCAGCATGCAAGTTATTGACAACTTGTTCAGTTCATGAAGATCTCACTTGTTGGAACACTTTCATTGCAGGCTGCTCAAAGAGTGGCTTCTTTTGGGAAGCTTTAGAAGCATTCAACAGAATGAGGGATGAACATAATATCTCTTTTGATTCCATCACACTTGTCAATGTTTTTTCAGCTTGTGGAAATCTTGAGCTGTTTCTTGAAGGGAGATTGATCCATGGGCTTGCTCTCAAAACTCCAATAGGATCAGACACCCGTGTGTGTAATGCGATTATTACTATGTATGGACGATGCGCAGATATCGCAAGTGCGAGATTAGTCTTCAACGCCATTTGCAATAGCAATTTATGTTCGTGGAATTGTCTGATTTCTGCCTTGTGTCAAAACAAGGCTGCTAAGGAAGCAGTTGTACTCTTTGGACATCTTGGATTTGAATATGATGAGATCACCGTTGTCAACATTCTCTCGGCCTGTACACAGCTTGGCCTCATGCAGCTAGGAACACAAATTCATTCTCGAGTTTTCAGATTAGGGTTTCATGAGAATTCTTTTATATCTGCAGCTCTTGTTGATATGTACAGCAACTGTGGGAAATTGGATGTTGCTTTTCAAGTATTCAGAAACTCACCTGAGAAGTCCATTGCAGCTTGGAATTCCATGATTTCTGCCCATGGGTACCACGGTGATGGTAAGAAAGCATTGAAACTTTTCGAGAAAATGCACGAATCTGGGATAAGAGCAACTAAAACCACTTTTATAAGCCTTCTATCAGCTTGCAGTCATGCTGGATTAGTTAAAGAAGGTCTCTGGTATTATGAGCATATGGAGGACAAATATGGAGTTGAACCTGTTACAGAGCATCATCTTTGTGTGGTTGACCTGCTTGGCCGTTCGGGAAAGCTGTTTGAGGCTTATGAACTGATCAAGAAGATGAAAACTCAGCCCAAGCCGGGCATATGGGGCGCTTTACTAAGTTCCTGCAACTATCATGGTAATATAGAGATGGGAAGAGAAGTTGCAGAGCTGCTTTTTGAAATGGAACCCGAAAATTCCGGGTACTACATTGCACTGTCAAATATGTATACTGCTGCAGGGGGATGGATTGACGCTGTGAAGTTACGTGAATTGATTCAAGAGAAAGGGTTAAGGAAGCCAATTGGGTACAGCCTTTTAGAAATTGGTTAATAAGGATGAACATCCACCAAGGGTGACGGAACCACAGAGATGCAGGCACCATTTTGCATTGCATCTGCTCTTGATTTTTTATTGGTACATGTTTATATTGTTAAGAATGGTATAGTGTGTCTGTTTGCAGTCAATTCGATCGTGTTCGCTTGCAGAAAGATACTTCTAATAATAATCTGTTTGTAATGAAGGGGGCCAGCTAATTTTACAATGATGCAGCAGCATTGAAGTTACAAACGAATTAAGTGGAAGGAATATGAAGGCCCTTTATGGAACTGAAAGGGGGGAAAACACCAAACAAAAAAGTGACCTTTCCATCACAAATAGGAGAAAAGAAGAATGCAGAAATCCCATAGATGTCACTTAAGCTTTCAGGTAAAGCTCGATTGGATATGAGTTTGTTATGGCAATAAAATGTCTGACCGTTTAAGCAATTATGCACAAAGTACGTGCATCTGATATGTGAATGCTTCATTGCACCTTTGGCACATAAGGAATAATAACATTTAAAAGGAATGACTTTGCTAGATAGTTTTGTCATATGTAATGGTGTTTGGATGCCCTAGCTAGAAGATGCGAGCAGTCGAAAACTACGGGTTAAAAGTGGAATGAGAAGATGAAGGAAACAGGTGAGAACACCTACTGTAAATATTCCTGGACAAAGTTTGTTCACGTTCTCTGCAAAATCAAGGGCAACGGCATGAAAAGACTCGAGACGAGTATTTGTTCTGGCCTCGGACCGCCCGTCATTAAACGATTGGGATAAAGACCGCAAGTGCTTGTAACTTTTGTATGTGTTATAATCTGAGCACTTATCTCTTTCATCAACAGAGTACCTCAACTTTCTAAATTTAGTTTAATCAAAGATCTTCGAGTAAAGTGCCATGCCATGTAATTTTGCTAATGTGACTCGCTTACTAGGCACAATTTAAGTCCAATTAATAACGTAATTCGCTTAGTTGAGTCTCGAGTGATGAGTAGGGTGATTACCGACAAGGGCAATTGCAACCGTCCTATCTGTCCTTGCCAATTATTACATCACCTCAAAAGATCATATTAAATGCCTATGTGAATAATATAAATGGCTATTTAACAGTTTCAGTGTTCAAATTGGTCTTTCCTATCCGCAAGTCTAATAAAAATTTCACAATGACCCGCATTTGAGGTACTTAATTGAATGAAAGAAATTAAGTGCTCGATTAAAAGTCAAGGCACTTGTGCTGTCAATTAAGTGCTCGAACTATATTGCTAACATCTTTTCACAGCTAAATCCAGTCACACTTCACTTATCAAAACAGAAAACGAAATCATATTCCAACATTCAAAAATGCTAAATCTCATAACCTTATCAACTCATGCATACCGGCAAGCGTCTAGCATATAGAAAAATGACAACAGCAGCAACTACAAGTCCAAAAATATCTACTAGGTGCAATTTATTTCTGTCGCGAGAATGGGCATTCTTGGGTGTCAGCCAAGTACTGCAAAGTAGAAGCACTTGCAAAACAAACAGGCACGTACCCTCTATTACTCAGATTCACATCTTTCCCTGTTCCTCTACATATTTCAAACACCAAGCAAATAATTTAATGCAACAGGTAATGATAAAACCAAGTTGCAATTTTTTTTTAAGCTATATCATCAGACAACAGAAACAAAAATGGTGGACGCAGAAGGGCATATTGAAGGGTCAACTGTATCGAAGCTGCATCGTTGAAGGGCTCGCAGGCTGTTTGAGAAAACAGGCATCAACTCTTGGATGGCACTGTGGTTTCCATTGTTAGTCCTTCACTGCCACATCGCCTTCACATGTGCCCTTCAAGCTTCAAATAACCCAAAACTGCAAATGCAGAACCAACCAAAATTTAAGTTTGCAAGTGAAGGACTGCGTGATGTTTGAGCATGATCGAGTAAGACAAACCTGCCAACAGGGATATTAATCATCCAAGTAATAGTAGGATCCAGCCGATTTCTGCTCCCTATCCTTGGTAGAGTCTAATTTATTGATCCTTGGACGATAATTAGTCGGGTCCCGTCTGAAAGTTATATCCAAATGCTGCAAGTGCACAGAGTAACATGCAAATCAGCATATTCCCTGGTTTTCTTTTCTTTTTCTTTTTTTCCTTTTTCAGAGGGGAGGGAAACCATGTAGAAATAATGTTACTTCAAGAAGTATCCACCAAAATCAGAAATGTCAAAAAGGAGTAAGATGCGAAAAATGGAAAAAACACATATTGAGATTCTGCCACCAAACTACGACCATACTTTTCCATCATACCACCAAAAACTAACATATTGATGACCGTAAATAACACCACACATTTCCTATTTCCTATTTCCTCTTCTCCTCTGAAGAATTTTCCAGTGATATTCACAGTTAGCATCAGGCATAGCATGAAAAAGGTGGTTGGGCATACTTACAGATAAGAAAAGATTCATCCCGGTCAACAGTGACTGAGGAGAATTGGCAATACAATCCACAGAAGGCCTCCCCTCGTACACAATCACTCTATCAGCCAAATAAGATGCCATAATGAAATCATGCTCAACCACAAAAGCAGTCTTCTTCGCGTGGAGGATGAATCTCTTGATAACTTTCGAAGCAACAATACGCTGCTCAGAGTCCAGATATGCACTTGGCTCATCTATTAGGTAAATGTCTGCCGGCTGCATAAATTAGACAAGACAAAATATTACACCATTACGCATCTACATTCCCATGGTTACATTACTCATACTGTATTGTCAACAGGTAGACAGAACAGACTAAACTACATCTCTTACAATAAAAAAGCTGTATACAGCAGGTTAGTCAAGATGCTAGAAATTTCAGGCTGGTATCTAATGAAACAACTTGGTCTCTGCCATTATCCACCAGATGTTAGTCATCCACAGGTCAGTAATATCTAAGGCTTTTTGGAGCTTTCAGAAATGAGCAGAAACTTCGCAGAAAAAATTGCAAAAGCAACACAATCCATGGGAATAATTGCTAATGCTTCTTTGGTACAAAGCATAAGATGCTTACCAAACTATAGTTTACTTAGTTAAGTGACAATCCATACAATGATTGATTGCTACCAGAAAATGTCAAAATGACGTGTGTCAGATAGGATGGAAACTACAGAAATCCATGCCACAACGAAACCTAGAAATTGGTATAATGCAATGACGCACGGGTCATCTACCCTTCTCCACACCCCCAAAGGCATGAAAAGAGAGAAAATCTAAAAAAGGATCAAGTGAGAGAAAAACAATGCAAAGGAAGAGGTCCAGAAATTCATTGCAAAAACTTTTTAAAACTCAAAGCAAACGATAAGTTGATTCCAATGTCCATATTCAGGAACATGCTACACATATGCTCAGCGCAAATGAACATTTCCTTGTAAAGCTCAAGAAAAACCATGGCACTACCTCTTGACAACTCAAACATTGCATTCTTGTAGGATTTTATCTAAATAAACCCTGTAAAGGACCTATCAATGAGATTCCATCACAACTACGATGATTTACCTTTCCAAGACAGAGACATAATGCAACTCTTTGCAACTCTCCACCAGACAGATTCACGACTTCTTGATCCATCAGTTGTTCAATGAGAAGAGGTTTCATTACATCTGATACAAACTGAGGATGCATATAAGAATCCCGTATTTTTTGGTGCAGCAAATGTCTAACAGAAGCTGGAAATCTGGGACTGATCTTCTGAGGCTTGTAAGAGACGTTGAATTCAGGTATCTCCACATCATCGCCTTCAACACTGTCAGGTTTCAGCAAACCAGCCTACAAACCGCAACTCCTTTACATGATCGTCGGATCAACAGTATAATTGATATGTTACAAGCAACAGAAGCACTGCATGCAACTAAAACAAGAAATATTCATTACCAGCATTCTAATAAAAGTGGTCTTTCCAGTACCATTCTCCCCCAGCATCACTATAATCTGTGAGTCAGTAAATTCACCCTCTATGACCTTTAGCTTGAAGTTTCCCTGAATTTTTGTCATAGTGGGGTATTTGTACCGTGCATAAGTCTCGACATCCTCAGTGGGTTCCTGTGGAGTCTCAGCAACCTACGAAGAGCAACAACCAGAATTACACAAGTTCTCCATGCCAGAATGAACTATATCCACGTGAAGTGATAGAATTGACACCTTGAAAGTAAGAGACTCGTCACGGAACCGCAGATTCTCAGTGGGAACAAATCCAGCTAGGAAGATATTTATTCCTTCTCTAACGGAGAAGGGAAGGGTTACAACTCCATACGCACCGGGTTTCCCATATAAGCAGCAAATAAAGTCTGATAAGTAATCGAGGACGCTAAGGTCATGCTCCACAACGATTACATAGCTGAAGCATCAACAGAATATCACACATCAAGATGCAGACGTAACAAAGTAGGAAGCAAACAAATTAGATTATCAAACAAAGACAAACCTGTTAGGCCTAAGCAAAGATCGCACAACTTGGGCGGCTTTGAGCCTCTGTTTCACATCAAGATAACTTGAAGGTTCATCGAACATATATATTTCAGCACTTTGTATTGCAACGACAGCAATGGCAAACCTCTGGAGCTCTCCACCTGATAAATCCCCAACATTCCGATCTTTAACCTGATTCAATTCAAGGTCAACACAGAGTTCCTCTTTCATATCCCGTTCATCCTTTTGGTCGAGCACCTGTCCCACATTCCCTTGAACAGCCTTTGGAATATGATCAACATATTGGGGCTTTATAATAGCCTGCATAAGGAGGGTACAGTTTAGCAGGAGCGAAACGCAACATACAGTGATAAGATCAAGACAAAGAAATGACACACTCGGGAATATCCCCAGCATAAAATATTTGGAACGACAAGGAAACCAGTAGTTCACAAGAAGTACAACCCGACCTAAGAGAGTAAATCTTAGGGGATAACAACTAAATGACAAAGTCATAAGATTAGTACACTCAATTAAATGATTCACCATGAGTAGAGTAGCTGCAACTAGAACCCGCCTCAGATAAAACTTTTTCAAGGACATTCACAGTTTACTCTAACAAGTTCTCTAACCTGAACATTATTTCTGTAACTGTCCTCTTTAAAAATATGCATCACTATAATATGTCATAGACATAAAAGAGAAAAGTCAGAATCAAGTCCATCTGCACCTTCAAATTATCCTCCAAAATCCGGGTGAAATAATTTTGCAACTCAGACCCGCGAAAGTATGTCAAGATTTCCTGCCAATCGGGAGGATTCTGCAACAGAAAGGGTTCAGGACGTCAGGTAACAAAAAGGAACTTAGAAGCAGCAGGAATTTGTACATCTAAGGACAGCATACCTCAAAGCGACCCAAATTAGGCTTTAGTCTTCCAGCTAAGATTTTAAGGGCGGTAGACTTTCCAATCCCATTTGTTCCAACCAAACCGAGAACCTGGCCCGGCCGCGGGACCGGCAACCTGTAATAAGAAATTCCGTGGCTTCACCATACAAAATAGCCGAGAATCCAACCCATGGAGCAACTAAAACCACAATTACAAATCAAATGCAATGGGTGACTACCTGTGCAACTTAAATGTGTTTGGTCCATATCGATGAGTAGTATCTTTATCCAAATCTTTTGGCAAGTTTATTATCTGGATCGCCTCAAAGGGACATTTCTGTAAAATAAAATCACAGTTCAGTGAAGTTGACCACACTCGTAATGAATCTAACAGCAAACATGGCTTCATGACACACCTTAACACATATACCACATCCTATGCACAATTCTTCAGAAATGAATGCAATCCTTGACTGAGGAGTAACCTCAATACACAGTTTACCTGCATATGAACAAGCACCACGTGAGTTACAGACTGTGCTAATTCACCGCAGAGAGACATGACATGTTCAAAATCAGCATTAAAACTACGAATCTTTATGTACTTGATTATACGAAATCGTAGAGGCGCTCAAGGCATTCTCACAATTCATTCCCTAGAATTACATTTGTAAGCCACTACTAACTAGTATTAGCCTAAGAGCTGGAAGTAAACCCATCTAATGTTATAGACATAATTAGAATCGTCATATACTTACAGAAAGAAAAAAAAAAATTATAGTGACACTTTTTCCAGCCAAGAAATAAAATGGAGGAAATGCTTGTCTCAGAGGTAGATCAGCAAGGTGCATTTGTTAAGGGGGTTATAAATGGAGAAACTGCAATTTTTTGCTTTCCTACCAAAATCTAAATAATTGTTCAAATGTTAAAAATTCATGAAAAAATTCTCTGTGAACCTATGCTTCAACATTTGTAGATTTATAAATTCTTCCAGTGTCGTTGAATAGAAGTCAAAACTGTGTGCACCCCCAGCCCGTTCTGTTGCGGTTGCGGTTGCGGTTGCGGTAAAAGGGGCATCCATTAGATCAGGAAAGGAATATGCATTTTCCTAATAAGAAGAGAATCAACCGACTTCTGGAATTTCTGTGGCAAGCCCTTATCTTATTTCAGAAATTCATCATGATTGAGCAACTCTCCTCAAAACATTGGCAAGAAGTAGATGAACCCAAAACCAGTAAATTCCATAGAAAATTTTTCAAGTTCAGAAAATCCTAAAGTAGCATACATTAGAAAGGCTCGTAAGATATAATATTTGATAACTCATGATCTGCATCACTCTGCTCTCATTCTAATTTGATTTATCCATATGTCCGCAGGATATGGCATGGGTGCGGGTTATGGTATGGGCGCGCTTCATCTCCAAGTCGGTCATGCTATACTTCTGGCTTGTTAAAAGGGACTTGAATTCAGACCATTTACAGCAATGGATTACCGATCAAACAAAGCATACAAGGGTTCCAATCAAAACCCTCGATTCAAAAAACCATCCGTAGTCACAGCTCGTGCAGGGAAAGAGAAAAGATACCGGTTTTGACGACGGGGCAGCTCTTCTTGCATTCCTGGCGGCACTTCTTCGGCTTGCACCTGTCGGAGCTCACTATAGCGATACGCGTGAGCCGATCCGCCATCTCTCGCGCGCAGTCCCCCTCTCTTAAGACGCTAGCTGATGAATCTGCACCGATCAACCACTGAAGAGTGGAAACCAGAAAGCGTCAAAAGCTAAGACAGCAATACCGACAAGAAGATGAAACCTCGAGCTCAAACCGAAAGGCCAAATTACCAGCGAGACTCAGAGAGAGAGAGAGAGAGAGAGAGAGAGAGATGATGATCGAGGAGGGCGTGCGTGTGCTGGGAACGTTTTCTGGCGTGGTGCCAAAGCTGAGCAGAGATACGCTTCAAGTCCGCCTAGGGTTTTCTCTTACTGAATCCGACCCGTTCCTTCTAACCCGCTCCGGTGATTTGCAACTTTGTGGTGTCCAATATTGTTTTTGTGGCTTGCCACTTATATTCTTTTTGGTAAAAAATCACGAAAAAAAAATAAATTACGTATGTTGTGACACATTTATCCCAATTTATTTTTATAACATCAACAACACTAAACTTGTACCCGTGTCATACACTTAATATCCGTCAAAATTAAGTATATTGACGTAATATATCAACTTATGTGGCTATATAGACGACTAAAAGTAAATGGCACTGATGTAATATGCCAACATATCGTATGTTTTTCTTTCCTCATTCTCATTTTTCTTTTTTTTATTGTAACTTCCTTAAGTTTCTTTCTTGTTTTGGCAATGGTGAGGACGGCGGCGAAAATGAAGGAGAAAGGAAAAAAAATCTTAAGGGATGATAAATGTGTGGCGCACAACTGAATTCGAGATATTTAGTATCATGAAAAATAAGTTTGGGCTAAAAATGTCACAAGAATACAAGAAATTCGACGGTGTGTTAATATTAACTACTCGATGTAAAGAGCATGCATATCATATCAAAGGTTTAAGTATTTGCCAAATGACGATCTCAACCGATTGCTTTTTAGCTTCATTTTCATGTTGGTAAAGCGTCCGTGCTTCACACGTAAAACCTCGATTCAAACAATTCTTAGTAGCTGCCAAAAATAAAAATTTCTAACTCACCCATCTTTCCTTCTACTTTCTTTTTCATTTATTGAAAAACAACCCCCCCTTCCCTTCTCCCTGCACTCCTTCACATTATTAGTTTTAAAATTATTTTTCAATATTTTTTTTCTTTTATTTTTCCTTTCTTTGCTAATTGCCGGCAACGACTGCACCCCAGCTTGCTGCCAGCAAGCTCGGCCTCACATATTCCAAATGAATTTCTGACAATTCTTTTTTATTTTGAGAAATGATTTTGTTTGTTGGCATCAAAACAGGATATCAAGCCTGGCCCAGTGGGCGGCCGAGGGCGCCCTCACTAGTAATCGTCAAGGGCTTCGCGGCTATTGCCCAATGATCGGCGTGAGCTCTGCCGATCCTTGTTAGCCACAAATAGAAAGCAAAAAAGGAAGAACAAAAAATAAAAGGAAAATAAAAAAAACTAATTAAAAAATTAAAATACTATCAAAATATTATTAAAATTTTGCCACATCAACCCTTGCAGACATTAGCTGATTGATCCAACTAAATGACCACCACCACCACCACCACAAACACCATCAAAAGGTATATTAAGGGCGCGCATGTCACATGATAATACTTCTGCTTCAGAAATAACTTCTGGCCATAAGTTAATTTTTATACTTCTCCTTATAAGTAAAAATTGATTTTTCTACTTTTGCTCCATAAATTATTTCTGATTAGAGAAATTCGTTTGATAATAGTTGAAAATTTATACTTCTGAAGCATTATTAGCACAAAATATTCTATGAAAAATTATCATCGGCAACTAAAAAAATTTCTACTTCATTTTTTAAAAATATTTTTTATTATGAAAATATTATTTACTTTTAAAAATAAAAATTTCATTATTTAGTTTTTGCTTCAATGGTTGGAGACGGCGACTCGGCGACGGCGGCCAACGTAGTAGTTTAATGGTTGGCGCAGGGACGAAGATTGGCAGCGATCGATCATGGGTGGTGAAAATCAACAGTTGGTGGTGATTGTGGCCGGCAAAGGTCAGCTATATTCGGTGGCTGGCAGCGATCGTGTGCAGCAGCCTGCGGAGATCGACGGTGGTTGGCTACTGGAGGTGGTCGTTGGATGGTGGCGACGGAGATCTACGTTAAGCGGGGCAGGCGATGGTCGGCGGTGGTCATGTGTGGTGGCCGATGGAGGTCGACGATGGGTGGCGGCGGAGGTCGGCGAAGATGGGTATAATTGAAAAGAGGGTGATAGCGTAACAAAAAGAGGGTAACGCAAGAAATACTTCTTGAGTTGGAAATTTTTTTTTTTTTTACTTTTCAAATTAGGGAAAAAATTAACTTCGGAAGTGAAATTTTTTTTCAAAGGTAAAATTTTTATCAAATGAATTTATGTTTCATAAGTTACATTAGGAGCATTTCTGAAGCAAAAATCCACTTCATAAAGTGTTAACATGTGAACCCTAAGCTTTTTATTGAGGTTAAGAATCTTTCCTTAAAGGGCAAAAGTACAATAGAAGTGCTAATATTTGTGTGCGATGCTCATTTTATTGCTCATATTTTTTTTTTGGATTACTCAAGTGTCAAATCGAAAAAAAAAATCACGTAAGTACCAACGGCGAGAAATTTCGACAACTTCAGCGGAGTTGGCACTTAAATGATCATTTAAAAAAAAATTGACACTTAAGTGATCCAAAAACTGATCACTTTAGTGTCAAATCGAAAAAAAAAACGATAACTTTAGTGCTAATTCTGACGATCTCGTTAAAGTTAGCACTTAAATAATCGTTCACTTAAAGTGATTAAAAAAAAATATTAACACTAAAGTGAATGATACTTGTGGTATACTTATGCCCCCAAAAAAGCAACTAGACAGACGTATTCTCTCCGTGTTGAAAAGAGTGATTGGGAATGTACTCTCGATCTGAAGTGCAATCCCCATGAAACCCATTCTCCCCGACGATAGGCGACGCGCCGTGTTGTCGACCTCGTTTCCACAGCCCACACCACCTCACTTTTCTCAAGAGATCGTGAAGTCGATGCGAACGCAAGTGTTTGCCTTAAAACAAAGGGAAAAGCAGCATGATCCAGGAAGAACCGATCAATCCGCCGCGAGGCAACCAGCTTTCGTCAGAAAAGGATGGTACATGTACGAGGCAAGTAAAAGGAGGAAAGAAAAAAAACATCTATGCATCGGATGTAGGAGGTTACTATCCATGTTTGAAAAGCATGGTTTATTCAAGAGACCACTATAGTCATCAGTCAAGCATATAAGAGTGTTTTGAGGTAATCATTCACTTCAACTTCATCACCCGGTTAATCACTTCCACTTCTTGAATTTCCCTCCAAACATCCCGTGCTTGCCCTTCCCAAACTTCCCGTGCTTCCCGAATTTCCCGTGCTTGAATTTCCCGTGACCGTGGCCGTGGCCGTGGCCATAGCCATACCCGCCGCCGTAGGGGGCGCCATGCGAAACGTGATGGGCGCCATGCGAAATGTGATGGGCGCCGTAAGCAGCTGCAGCAGCGGCAGCTCCTCCAGCTAAAAGAGCCCCCATACCTCCGGCTCCGTGCCCTACATTAAAAGAAGTTGAAAGAGAGACCCCATTATATTGACTATCTCCATGACTCACCAAAAATTAACATTTCAACTCCGATCAAACTCTCAACTTCAAGATCTGAAGAATCAAAGAGGACATCAATATGAAATACTGGGATACACCTAGAGCCAACAAAAGAACAAGTCAAGCAATACCAAACAAGAAGCAAACTCCCAATAGCCGTCCCATACCGATTTCGGGTTTAGCTAAAAAGAGTTGCTACCGTAAAAGTGCTCCAATAGCGGAAAAACCCAAGGCTAGAAAAATATATGACGACGTACACATGACAAACTGAGAAAGCATTACTGTGATTACACAAATTTGAGAAGTAACCGAGTGAGATAAAAATTATACCTGAATGGCCAGAATGGCCTGCAGGGGGATATCCTTGCGGAGGGTATCCTGCTTGTGGGGGATATCCTTGCGGTGGATAACCTCCTTGAGGAGGGTATCCTGCTTGTGGGGGATATCCTTGCGGGGGATAACCTCCTTGAGGAGGGTATCCTTGAGGAGGATAACCTTGAGGAGGGTACGCACCAGCTGGAGGGTGCTGGCCAGGAGGATATCCATGGGAAGCGCCATGCGCTAGGTGGCTGAAGAGCCCTTTGTCTGATTCGTCGTGCTTGTCCTTTCCGCCTCCCATTGTTTCAGAAAAACCACTGTCTACTTCACTGCCAGGAGAAACGTAATCTCTTAAGATGAAGTAGAAATTACAAACACAAGAAATATCACCCAAGCAGAACATCCACGAATTATTGGCAGTTTGATTAGCAAAATCCCCGAATAGATTTTTGTAGTATCAATAGAGATTGAAGGATACAGCAGACCAGAATTAACATGAGAAAATTACATAAATTGGCCCTCCGTAAAGATGAGTACTGATGAAATGCTAATTCTAGCAATGATCAATCACCCACGAAGATGCCCACAGTATCTCTGCATACTATCATCTGATCAGCCAGACACAACCTCATCGAAAAAATAAGGAAGCGCTAGAATCACATGAAGTAAACCAAACAAATAATATGCTGACAAAAGAGAACCACTAGAAATTTAGAACCCAAACTCAGAATGTCGGATCATAACCTAGAAAAAGAAATTGTAGAACCTATTCCAGCGCGACAAATGCTCAAAAAGGAGACGACTTCACGAAGCTAGTCTCCATTTCACAGATCGGAAAATCTACCTCAATCAAGAGAGAGTTAAGCACCACCCCCTTTTCCTAAACGACACCCCAGACATTTTCTCATGTAAACACCCCTTGTCTCACTTCCCAATTCATAACAACACCACAATTCCATCAAAACAGGATTTAGTTGATGAACACAATGATCTTCAAAACTCCAACCAGTTGAAAAGAAAACAGATCACAGTAACAAGCATCTGTCCGACCCACCGGTCAACTCTATCACGGTCCTGACTCAGCGTTAAAACCAAACATCCTTTTGCCATACAACTACATAAACCAAAGGAACGTCCCTCATACAGGGCAGATCGGGTCTGATCTCTCTCCCTCCCTCACCAACCATCGACCTAATCTTTGAGATCCCAACAGTTGAGCCCACAGATGCATCCGTTTTGACAATTTTCTCATCGCTAACACAGGGCGACCGACTCAAACATTCACAATCTCTGCAATCCGAACCACTCTCTGGCCGATCGTGGACGCGTGATCAACCGTGCAATCACAGCAAGACGCAAAATTTCGAGCATAAACAAAAGCAGCGACAAAAAGGGTAACACGACCTCCCGAAGAAATCCTACAGTCAATCAAATCAAGGGAGAATTTCCACAAGTCACATCTACAACGAAAGGACCGAGATGACCCAAAGAGCCCGAGGTCGCCATAAACAGAGAAAGGAGATGTTTTTCCCTTGATTCGTACCGGTCGGAATTTGCAGGCTGAAATTGCGAACAACGCGATGGCAAGAATGAGGAGGGAAGATAAGGACCGGGCGCATATATAGTTTATTCTATCCGCGTCCGAAATACGCGTAAAACGACGCGTCTCCGAGCATCTTTTGCATGGGCCGTGCCACGTGTACATTGAGGGTCTGGTTTGGCGGAAAAGAAAAAACATCTTAATTCTTAAGAAATTGGTTTGACCAATAATATCCCCCCCCCCCCCCCACTATCTCTTTATCATGTGTAGATAGAGAAAGGGAAAGAGAATCAAGGAACGGCCTTAATTATTACTCTTTATCATGTGTAGATAGAGAAAGGGAAAGGGAATCAAGGAACGGCCTTAATTATTATGTTTTTACGTGTGAATATTCACTTTGTCTCTAGTTAGTATTGCTATTGCATAAGTATAGCATTGTTCTATTGCAATTGAAGTCCTAAACATTAAAGGTGAGCAAATCGGATCATCTAGACCGAAATCACCCGGACCTACCGGGACCAGCGGTCCGATTCCTAATTCTAAGGACAAAAAATTGGACCGGACCACCGGACCAGATCAGTTGATTTTTTTTTTAAAATTATTCCAAGCACATTTAGACTGGTTCTGGGCATAGGGGCTAAGTATAAGTCATCTAAATTCTAGTGGCTGAATCATCTTGAAGACTGAAAAAGAGAGAGAAGCAAAGGAGAGGGTAACAACGAAGGTTTGTGCTTACGGGTGTGCGGCGGATCATAGGACGAAGCAATCCCCACATCTCCAAGGACGAGCGAGCCCATCTCTTTGCTCATTAAGCTCGTCAATATTGCCATTGCCGTTACTATCTGACCCACCTCTCTTGCCAACAAGTTTTGGGAGTCAGTCTCGCAAAGTTTCGAGGACAAATCTTATTCACCTTTGACTTTTTATTTTTTTTATTTTTTTTATAATTAAGGTGTCCGGGTTAACTTGCGCGCACCTCGATTATTCCTCGGGACTAGCATGACAACCCATCGTCATGGGCCTCACTTAAATCACAGGTGCTCATTTAGTAAATCGAATATGGTACTAGTGCGCCTAACCACACAATATCAAATGTGCCTTAACTAACTGAGTTACCCATGAGTGGTTACCTTTGACTATTTATAGGATATTTCTTAATGAACAAAATGCACGATAAGAACATGTCATTTCTATGCCGTCGGGATCTAAAAGACTGCATGCAAGTGCGCTTATCTTTCTGACCAATCCGCAGGTTCTTCTATTCTCATGGGCTGCCGGATTCTCTTTGTTCTTTCCTTTCCCCTCTTTGCGATGCAGACATTATCTTCACGACTTGGAACTTTCTGAGGTTAAATTAAGCGTGGCGTTTTGTTACTGGCTTCTTGCATCGCCGGAAAGTGATGAGGAGAGAACGCAGCTTCCACTTCTGACTTCACAAGGAAGGAAAGATTAAGACGTGCGTGAAGCCCACTTCGATCTATATTCCCATGCTAGTTTAGCGTTCCGTTTCATTGAAAATCGTAGTTAATTTAGGCTTCCACCACCAGATATGGCTCGCGAGGATATGAGATCAACACTCAGAATTGCCTGAGAACTGGACTGGAAATCGAACTGGACCGACAGTCCAATCCGCAGTTCCGAAAAATTAGGAACCGAAGCCATCGGTTCGGTTCCCGGTTCTTGAAAGGAACTGGACCGGATTGGGAACCAATCACCCCTATTAAATATTATCACGAAAATGTAATCACATTTTAAAAATTTTCAATTCATGAAATCAAATCCAAATAGAACAAAAAAAAAATCAACTCTGAATACTTATCAAATTCGTGCAATCAAGTAATTTTATTGGCTCCATCCAATTCAAAGCCAAAAAAATGCTAATGTGAATTTTTTTAATGTTTTGGAGACCATGTGATGCTGGCTTAGCATCAAACTAATGTCGTGTCAGCAAAAAAAGAAAAGAAAAATTATCCTAAGAAAAAAAAAAAAAAGCGGAGAGAGATAGATCGTTGGACTTTCAATGGAGTACCAATTGTTAGTATTTTAACGGAGTGGCCACATCTCGCGAGGCCTAACAGCCCTCGTGCGTGGCGGTCGCGCCTCGTCGATGGGCCGATGTTGCATCAAGGTCGAGAGGCCTTGCCGACCCTCGTGTGGTGGTGGCAAGTTGGGAGAGCGGTTGCAGGCTGTCGCCTGCTTGCAAAGAATGCCACTGGCCCTTGATTGGGATCCGCGTAGGTGGGGAGGAGACAATGTCGCCCCATTCAAGCAGGCTCGGCCATCATGAGGGGGAAAAAGATTGTCTAACCTTATATTAGAAGGTTAGGTCTTAGCTTTGCAATACAGACCATTTGTGTTATGAATAGATGTCTCAGATTATAACTAACAAAAAAAAATAAAAAATTTAAAAAATCATCCCGTAAAAATTAGAGATCTGGGCCATCTGTCCAAAAATGAATGGCCCCGATTGCAAGGTTAGGTGTCTAACCTTCTGAGGAAACGTTAGGCGATCCGGATTCGAGTTGAGAGACCTCAAAGCGATCGTCTCGCTATCTTATTTTTTTTTCTTTCTCATTTTTTGAGTTTTTCAAGTCAATGTTGCATGTTATCAAAAGATATTAATAGGAACATGTTTATATTTTTTCCTAGCTCAAATTGGACAAAGTTAATGGATATACCTAGCTCTTTGGGGATGAGTTTCAAAAAAATAAATTCGGAATAACAAGGTATATATTATGGGCATTTTTGTTTAATCTCGTTCAAATTTTTTATTGCTTTTGATTGCTTTTTATTTAATCAAAAAATACCAAAAAAATCAAATCGATCAAATGAAAATGATATTTTATGAAATTAGTACCAAAAATACATTAATTTTTAATTAATGTAACCAAGTTCCCAAATCTATTTTCTCTAGTTAGCATAAATAAAATAGTCATTCCACTATTTTATTTAGGTAACTAATGGACCTACCAAGAAATGATTAGTGGCAGTTCCAATTTAATAACTTTTGCACGAATTGAACATAAGTTGCGATTTAGTAAGATTTGGGAGAATCCGAATTCAGCTAATTAATCTAATTAACCTAATAATCCGTTAACATGATTTTAATTTTTAGGTTGCGACAGCTTGGCGAGTCTACTAGGGTGTATTTTTAATTTTTCGAGAAAATAAAAAGGGTGCACCGAATGCTAGAACCTAAAACCTTCGAAAATCAAAATTTGGATTTTCAAAATTCCCTTTAATTTTTGGAAAAAAATTAAAAATTTTGTGGACTTAAATTGTTAATTTCATTATATATGCCTTGATTGGTTGATTGTGATTTTTTTTTATCAATTTTTTTTAGCCGGTTTACATTCCATTCGACTATGTCGAGTTCACTGAATTTGGAATCAGCGAGCTCAGAAAAGGCTCAAATTTGCTGAGTTGAAGGAAAACGGCCTACTGATCAACATTCACCCTTTTTGGCTGTGAACTGCGATGTATTTTAGCATTTTGAGATCGTTGGTTTTCGGCCATTATTTTTTAAATTTCAGATGATATTTTTTTTTGTAATTTCGATAATTTATTAAATTATTTATTGCAAGTTGCCATGATTAAGTGAATTATACCTGTTATGCATGACTCATGACATAGGATTTGACCTAATATGTAAGATGAGCTTAGAACGGTGTCTGGGTAAGAATATGCCTACCCTAAGGATGGAGGATTGGTTGGTCTTACCCTTGACCCCGACTATGTTAAGGTTTACTCGTTCAGGCCTAAATCTCCAGGCACAAGAGGATTTCTTAGCATCCCCTGAGCTTGAAAAGGGTTGGATACGATTTAAATCGTTAACTCAGATTCGCCCTTGAAAGCCCTAAACAACTTGGTTAGTAAAGCACGCATAAAGTCATTTTGCTTGTCTATGATCATTTTTATCATGTTTTTGCATAGTTACTTTTCCTATACTCTTCCTGAATCGGTCCATGGCTATTAGGTGCGTCGTTACTTTGATCTATCGCTTCATGGGGCACGATAACATTTGTGCCGTTGATGTGATTAAGAAGAATTTGATTGACTGGCTTCTCCAGCTTGATGAGGTCATGCGACATTACGTGAAAAGCAGACTAGGGAAGTATATTCATTTACTTGACATCAAGGTCCGTGTGGGGATGATCCAAGCCCTTACTCACTGTTGGGTACCTCAAACGGCCACTTTTCTGCTTGGTAAGCATGAACTCACCCCTACCCTAGAGGAATATAGTGTTTTAATTGATAAGTCTTTTGACTTTGAGCTCATTGGCTCGTGCTTGAAGGGGGATGACTTCGATGTTTTAGCTGAATATCTAAAGGTTGAGTTGCTTATTGTTAAGAAGGCTTTAAAAGCAAATTACGGACATTGCCCTTTAACTTTTCTCACATATTGTTTTAACAAAGCTCAATCTTTGCAAAAGGGCAAAATTTTTTTACTAGCATTCTTTGATCTGATCATTTTTCCTCATCACAAAAATTTAGTCAATCCTCGCCTGACATGTTTTGTTCAACAAGTTTGTGGGGGAAAAGAACTTTGTAAATGCTATTTTAGCAGAGACCGTCAACTCTTTGGATAATTTTAGGCGGGAGAAGTCTAAGGTCTTAAGAGCCCATGCTGAACTTTTACAAATCTGGTTTTTATCACATATAAAGGAATGTCAAGAGATTGTGTCAACTGATATTATTAGGAATTTTGCCCCTCCACTAGTCATTTTCAAAGAAAAGCAAGATAAGTCCCATGATCATCATTTTTCTGAATGGCTAAACATCGTGAGTAATCCATCCGCCAAGACCCTCCAATGGCACGCTAGTTGGCTCCAAGGTAAAGAAGCTCGTCTTGCTTCCGACCAATCAGGGCCGTCCCTCTCTTGGATATTGCTAGAGCAGCTGAATATTATCTACCTCTAGTCATCCGTTAATTAGGATGTGTCCAAGGGTTACCTCCGCCCTTATCGCTCGCCCAGACTCAAGTAAGTTTCGAGAGGATTATTCCGGATCATGAGCAGATCGTCATCACTACTCGCAATCTATGGGTGGCTTGTCAACTGATCAAATTCTTTTGAGAAAGCCGTTGGAAATCGCTGAAGAGGCCTATCGATCTAAGAAAGCATACCGCCTAAAGCACTCCATCCCCGAAGAGTGGCGTCTGAAGCTCCCTGATATCACTCATGCCCGATATACAAACAATGAGCTTAGGCAATCGCTGGCAGAAGATTACAAAGAAATTGCCATGGCAAAGAAGACCATCAAACGATTGAAGACTCAAGCAGGCCCCTAGCCCAAGAAATCGAAGAATGGAGCAGAGCCCTTAAAGTGATAGGCTTTTAGTCGTTCGAGTCTTGTCTTGGCTTTATTACTGAGTCTTTAATTAAGAAAGTTTTGTCGGATTTTGGACTTGATTTTGCTTTCAGTCACCTATTTAGTATTAATTAAGTTCTAGCCTTACAGGTTTGCCCGAATTTTTACGTCTTGTTCAAGTTGGATTCAATTTTTACACTTCAAATGAAAAAAGTTGGCCAGCTCTTGATCTATTTTGTCAAAAATTTCCGCAGCAATCTAATACCTTTCTAATCTTATATGGAACTAATGGCCGGAGTGGACCCGGCTAAAATTTCGTACGTTCTCAGACTCCTGAATCATTTTGCCGACTATCCTTAGTAAACGACCTCCCCCGTTAAGTCATGAAACATGAAAGTTGTAGGTTGATGTTTCAACTAACAACCTGCAAAATATAAGATTTTAATTCATAGTTTCAGGGTGTCTTTCATTTTTTTACCAAGGAGCGGACAGACAGCTTTCTGGATGTGATTTTTCAGAGAAAAACATTAAATCGACATTAATTGGTTCTTTTCCAGCCCAACCACAAAACATGAAAGTTGTTCATCATCCTCTTGACTACAAGCTCATAAACTTTTACACCATTTTAACTTCCTAGTGATTTCCTATGAATTTTATGCCAAAATCCGTCAAAATTGGAACTTCTTGGTCATGATCACGACTCAAGTTCAGGAGGTGTCCATGAGTGTAGTTTAGCCATGGATCGACCCGGATATTTCATACACTACACTCATCGTGTGATCTTGCTCGCAGATAATTTATCATGGATCCTCCACAGTAGCAAAAAAGATGGAAGACAAAGCTAAGTTCGATGTTGCCGTCCAAAAAGCTATGGATAATATACTCAAAGCTTTGACCGAGCGGTTCAAAGGAATGATGTCACAAAAGATGGAACAGATGACGGCTAGCCTTGTTGCTAAGCTACAATCATCCAGCTCAAACCCTTCACCCGTTGCCCTTAATTTTCCACCAGTTGCAGGCAATCTTGAGAAAGCACCCGAGCGAGTTCCTTCCCAGTCGCTATCACTGGAGGATGTTATCTTTACTAGCACTAGCACGAACATACCATCATCTGTTCTCATTCCTCAAGCCAGCCCCATGGCTCTTGGAGCAAATGGTGAAACGGCCCAGGCATTGGCCCAGTTAGAGCAATTGGAACGTACCATCATTTGTTCCTGTTCCTCAAACCAGCTCTGTGGCTCTTAGAGCAGATGGTGAAACGGCCCAGGCACTGACCCAGTTAGAACAAAATGGACGGTGCTCGTCACAAGCCCCAGCTCGATTTCTCCGCCTATTCGAAGGTTCATGTCCTTGATAAGTTCAAGATGCCTGGTTTCGAAAAGTATGATAGCACTTCCAATCCAGTGCAGTATGCTCAGATTTACCAAGCGAGGATGAGCAAACATGCAGATAATGGCCATCTGATGGTTCATACTTTCCAAGCTAGTCTGAAAATGCGACAATGAGATGGTACATAGATTATGAAATTTAGAGCTTGGAGGATCGGGAAATGGCAGCAAGATCTTTTGCCAAACACTTCAGTTTTAACTTGGATGTCCTCACCTCTAGGGAAGACATGGAGCAAGCAAAGATGACGAAAGGCAAGATAGTTAAGCAATATGCCACCAGGTAGAGGAATATCGCATCTCAACTTAAGCTAGTTCCTCCTAAGCGGGGGCTCATGAAACTTTTTGTTTCTACCCTGTCGCAGATAATGCAAACTCGAGTCCTTGGCATAGCTACAATATCATTCAGTTACCTCGTTTAGATGGTCGAAGAAGTAGAAGGTGGCACGAAAAAGGACTGGTACAGAGAGGCTCGCATGAGTACCAAGAAATTCATGGCCAAGAAAGATATGGAACCTACTCCCCAGGTTAACATGGCATATATCCAAAAATCTCCGGCCTAGGTACCTATCATGCAAATCCCCGAGGAGCAGCAAGCTAATCTCCGTTCACAGGGGCATAGAGGGAATCAACGCAACAACCGACAATATACCCCTCTTCCGGGAACTTTGTGGCAAATCCTTGTTGTCCTACGCAAAAAGGGGCATTCTCGTTTCAGAATAATGATCAACCGAATGTGCAGAGTAATCCAATCCCGAATCATTCGAGTAATGCTTGAAGAATAATTGGTGGAATGGAATCAGATTTCAAGAGTGACCATTTTGCTTTTATGCAATCCCATGCATGGGATATTTCATGCTTTCTAGGTGTCTGGGTTGCATTTTAAATTTTAGGATTTATTTTTAGGGTTAAGTTTCTCCTTTTTAAAAAAATGTTTATATTTTCAAATTCAATAAGATGTAATTTTTTATTCATTATCAATATAATTACAATTTTTTTTTCATAATTTTGGAATCTTGTTGAAGTATCTCAAACTAACCCGATGACGATAATCAATAATTGAAAAAGCATGTCATCTATGGTGAACACTGAGGGTTGGACTTCATCAAGATATCTCCTCCCAAGGTTTTCTATAAAAAAAAACCCAAATGTTTTACAAAGTTCAAAAAAAAAAAAAAAGAAAGAGAAGAAGCTATGTGCTTAACCCTGTTTGTTTATTCGACTCCTTTATTAGATGTTTCGGGATTATTCTAGAGGCACCAACTAGTGCATCAAGTCATTTAGCCAATCAGCTTGATCTTTTGATCGTGTCCTAACATGTTGTCCTGGTCTTAAGAGGAACTTATCTCTTGCTAGATTCAATCATTTCTGAAAATGACATTCAGTTTTCCACCCTATCACAGGATCAGTGGAAGAAGCGGATAGTTGCCAAATCATGAAGTCAAATTCTAGGGCACATCCGGGGGTAATCCCAATCCCTATTCGCAGCTATGCCATCATCATTGGACATGATCTATTTTGATAGAAAATGAGGCAAATTGACAGCAAATCTCAACTTAGAAAGGGAAGTATGTCTTTCTCTATCTTGTGCTATTCTCGATATGACACTCTTTTTCCTTCTGGTAGGAGCACAAGACATGATTGTCTCCAATGAACAACTAGAGCATCTCAAGCCCTCGATTGACTGATCTCATGCACATTTCTCTTTATACAGGAGCAATCCATAATTTCCCAATTGCTTGAGATTTCTTTCATATCTAAATATACTTGTATATTTAATGCATATCTATGATTGATTTGCACTCACTTTTTTTAAAAAAATAATTTTTGCACGAATTGAACCTAAGTTGCGATTCAATAGGATTTGAAATAATCCGAATTAGGCTAGTTAATCTAGTTAAACTAATAATCTGTTAACATGATTTTAATTTTTAGGTCGCAACACCTAAAAACTAGAACCTAGAATAAGTCTTTGTGTCTTTGTGTTTTTCTTGTCCTATGTCCAGATCATTTGGTAACAGAAACCGGTAAAGGGACGGTTGAGCCAATTCTATCTTAGCCCTCTTTTCCTCCCCATTTGTGTTCATAGTACCAAACGAACCTTTAGCGAAATGCCTGTTTGTATGTTTTACAAAGGTATAAAGCATCACCATTTCCCAGACCTATTGATAAGTTAACCGATCATCTCAAACAGAATTTGTATTCCATGTATGTTTCCCAATTTTTGGATGTTCGAGTTCTCATCCGTTGCGCAAGAAAAATAAGCAGCAGTAAGTATTCTTGTGACAGAAGATGGAATCAGGATTAGTGAATGAATATAAGTATTGCCATGACCAGACCAACCAAACTCAAAATGTTTAAACAAGCAACAAGCTAGTAAATGAAGCTGTATACCCCAGAGAAAAGATGCAATCCAACCCCCTTTTCATATCTTAAGCCGTCTACAAAATAATAGTCATATCAGCCAGACATCCACATAGAAAAATCTAACCAGGCCGAGGAAGCAATCATCGCGCTCTGACAGGTTGCGATGATAGCAGTTTAATAATCTCCGAAATACCCACCCTGTCTTTCCCTTCCAAGACACTATATAACTTCTCCTCGCAAAGAATGTCCTTCTTGATTCCGGGATTCTGCAGTTAACATGGCAGTGTCAAGCTGAATAAATAAGAACCGAACTCCAAAAATCTAAAGGGCCAGAATGGTAGGTAAGCCGGAGAGGTAGTAGTGTAGGTATATGGTCTCATCACTATTATCACCATGTGATGAGAGTGAAGAGCATATGGCAACACTAATGTAGTTTCAAGTACTTGTCAGGCGTTGGTATGAAGTATCATTGCAACATCTATGGCAGAAAACTAGCTTGTTACACACAACCTATGGTCTGCACAAGCAGCCCCTCGTAAGCAAAGGATAAAATCCATTTCGACTTAACTGAAGTTACTCTAAGATTTTAGCTCGACAAGATTTTCTACACAGGAAAAGTCTCAAGGACATGATAATCCAATGAAACTAGACTCATAATCACCAGACTAATTGTGGTGGCTCAAGCAATTCTGATGCTAACCTGAGGAATTCAATGAATCCCAACAAAAAGCAATTAGAAAGGAAAACAATCCAACTCCATGTGCCACAATTAGTGAACAAGATGAATGAAAAATTCCATCGTCCAAGCAATTTATACCAAGGGGTCGCATAAATAAAGGAACCAAATTCTTAGTCTCTAATGCTAAAACCATCAACCTAGAACTTCAATTGGCTCTGCACCATCATTTCAGCTCCAAGGAGGCAAATCTGGCTTCGATTAACAAGATTGATCAATATTCAGCATAAATAACCACATTATTATCAATGATCGCTCGGTGGAACATTTCGATCTACACGGAAATGTCTTTCCTATCTCCAACAAAAAGAAAGATTTCGTTTTTTTAAAACCATCTCTTTCTGTATCTGCGTTCGTCATTCTCACAGTAAATTCATCGAACATCGGAAGTACTTAAGAACACCTGACCCAATTAACTAACGCGCGCGCGCGCGCGCGAGAGAGAGAGAGAGAGAGAGAGAGAGAGGACCTGACGAGTATGGAGCTTAATGAACCTGGAGACTAAGACGGCAGTTTCGGAACGAGGAACCTCGGGGATGCCCATGAACTTGCCCAGCTCTGAGGAAGCCAATGGTTGCTCCGCTTCCTTTCCTTTTGACAGACCTTTGGCCCGTGCCAATCTACCGGAGTTGGGACGGAACTTGGCGCCGCCCCCCTTCGCCGCCAATGCCAATATCCTCGTGACCGCCATGTTTGTTCTGCTTCCGATAGCTCCAAGCTTCTTTATTCTGTTTCTGACCAAGCCTATGTCCCTGTCACTCTCGAGGAGGAATGCTTATGTGCTTGCTATTCAGTATTAGGGTTGTCAAAAAAATGAAAAAAGAGACCGCGTTGGTCCGATCCGGCTCGACTTGAAAATTCACATAATTTTCAGGTCTTTTCGGGCCGAGTTTGATACTGTTCACGATCAGATCGGGCCGGCCCAATTTTAATTTTTTTGGCATGCATATTTTCTTTTTAATTTAATTTAATTTATTTTTTATATTCTTTCATTTGACGAGCTTGTCAAGTAATTTTGATTAAAAAAAGAAGAAATCGATCCAATCTGAAGAGTTGAGGCATATGTAATTCGAGTTCGAGTTGAACTGAGCTAGGTACCATTTAGTTTCGGATTGGCTCGAGCTGAACCGGGCCGAGAATTGACCCGATCCGGTATGTTGACACCCATACTAATAATTGAGAAAAGATTACAACTTTAATGCATCATAAAAAATCAAAATTTGTTTTTTAAAATATATATTTGATAAGGTATTTTAAAAGCATTCGTTTAAGTAAAATCTTATCGTAATTGAGGCTTGATATTATAGAGATAAGTGAAGAATTTATTGATCCGCGGTCAAATAAAAGCTTACTCCATATTTTAAAAAGTCACAAATTAAATATGAATAATATTGATTGTGCATTAGTCGATAGTACTTTCATTACATCGATATTCAGTTATCGCGTGAATAGACAGCATAAAGTTGGTCCCGATGTTCAGATTCTTGCCGAACTGGAAGTTTCTCACCATAAAAAGATAAAAGGATGATATGTTTGAAATTATTGTGGAGAGTAACTTATAAACATTTTGACAAGTTGAAAGTTGTTTTTCACTATGAAATATTGTTACTATAGTGAAATAGTTACTGGTTATTCATAGTTATAACGTTGGCATTTTCGATATGAAAAATTCACTAGGTATAATAAAGGCGCGCATATGATACACGACACGATAAAACATTTTGATACATGATCTCTTAAAAATAAGAAATTCGGATGCATTCGGACACATTGTATATTAAATGTATATTTATATATATATATACACGACAAATTGAATTTATTTTTCTTCTTCTATTAGGGATAATTTTTTTTTAACTAGCCGAGTATATTAATTTTGGTGGTTGAATATATGACTTAGGTATATATTTTTAATAATGTATATTTAATTTATTGAAATTGCTTAAAATTATCCTTGTGCATGTTGGGATGCTGGACTCGCGTGTCGCTGGTTTGTATGGAGCATTGAACATGTGTTAATTGCATGTCGGAGAGTGTCGGACAATACAATGTGGTGGCTCTCAGAGAGTGTTGATGCTGCGTAGTGTATGACAACAGTCCTATTTTCCTGTTTTTCTATTTTTCTGTGCTGGAGACATGCTTGGAATAGAAATCTACTTGGTAACGCAATTTTATTTTTATATTTTCGAAATAAATTTTTTGTCCAGAAATAGATTTGGAATAGAAAAAAAGGAACAATTCTTCTCATTACTCACTATTTCTCTCTCGTGTACACTCTCTCTCTCCTCCCCTCCTATCGCTGGTCGTCGACCGCTGATCTTCGGTCCTCGGCCACCAGTCGCCAGTCGCTGGTTGCCAACCATCGTTTGCTAGCAGCCGTTCGCCATCTCTAGTCCTCGACTTCCGTTTGCTAGTTACCGTTCACCAGGCCCGCCAAGGTCGCCTCTCTCGTGTCTCTGCAACTGGTCGATGTTCGCTATCCACCGACTACCATTCGCCATCTGTTGGTCGTTCATTGTCGTTTGCCATCCGCCAATCATCTGCCACCTGTTGTCATCACCGATCTTCGATTGAGCCCCAGTGGCCGACCACCGTAGAAATCTTATACTGTTATTAAACGAATTTATGTTTTAGGAACAAAAATTTTGTACCGTTATCAAACCCGTGTCTCTGTTCATAAACTCGTTTACATAATAGAAATTAAAAAAAAAAATACTATTTCTAGCCAGAAATAGAGTCCAAGAAGAGAATGATTGTCATTTTCGTATTAACTTTCTTGACTTTTAATATAAAAATTAATTGGCCACTAACAATTGAAAGATACTTTTTTTTAGAGAGTTACCAATCGCGTGGAGTAAGATACTACTAGCTTTTATTACATAAATAATTACTTTTCCACTGTTAAGATTATCAGGCATGGTTAAAATTTTACTTAACTAATCCGTGACTTCAGATGCGTTTTCATTACTAATCAAGTTGAGGAGTTAAATACTATTGGATGATTGACAACTGCTTGTTCTTTAGGACAGTCACTAATCGACTATTACTATATACCTTTTTTTCTACCATGAAAAAAAATTAGTAAGCAAGTCGCCGGAGATGCTTCCAACTTTTATTTTGTCGGAAGTGGTATTCTTGTTCAAGAAAGACTTGGGCTTGTTGGTCTGGATTTACAAAAAGTCAAAATATTTTTCCTTCGAATTTTAAAGATCCGTATACATTGTTAACATTTTCAAGTGCTTAAACTAAAAGATTTTCAAAGTGCGCAGGCCGCAAGATTTGAAGGGGCAAAAATCAAAAGTAAAAGTCACTCCGGACAAATTCACTTGTCCCAAATGTATTCTCACTTTTTTAATAGGAGAAGTTGCTACGTCCTATGAAAAAATGACTTGGTTATTAAACTGGAAATTAAGTGTGGCGAATTTGAGTACAAAATTTTTAAGTGCAGATAATTTTAAAGTGTCGAAAATAGAAATGAAACGTTGTTTGATGATGGTTGAAAATTGATAACTGAATTTTATCAATCCGCTTGCAAACATAGGAAGAAATTATCATAGGCTACTTGTTAATCTTATCAAATATGATCTAAATCTTGTATTTGAAGTAATTAGCCCCCTTAAGACGCGTACTTGTCCAATTTCCAAAACTTTTCGAAAGTGCAATTGAGTTAACTTAATTCGTGTCTAAGAGCACTTATTAAGAAAACCCTTCTTCAACATGAAAATTTCCCATAAAAAAAACCGTCGTTCGAAGGACAACAAATTTCTTCATGCGCGAACCAAACCGACAGCAAGCTCCTCAAGTAGAGCAGTGTCGACAACTTCGACCAATTTGGTTTGACGGTCTAAACGGTGAACCATTTCTGCACGGCTTAATAGTCTTAAAAACTGCATGGAGAGCAAATCAGAATAAAATTTTTCACTTTCGCAAAGAATCCTGTCATCAAGGATGGAAGGACTTCATACTTCATCTTTACCTTTCTAGCAAAGTTTCTATAGACCTCCCCTGCATTTCTTCAACCACGGTGGAGCCCAGATGGAGACTTTCTTCCTTACAGAATGATCACTACAACAAGACTTTTAAATATGTAACGCAAATCAAATACATAGTAAGATGGTAGTGATACAGCTCGCCCCATCCACTCAAAGCCCACGTACTGGAGAAACCATAAACCGGGACAGGTTTTTTTTTTTTTGGTCAAGCTGGGACAGCTTTGACAGGCCCTCAGGTTTGGAAGCAGCTATTCACAATACAAGAGTATTCACTTCAGATTTCCTTACTTCATCGATCATGGCTTCCCAGGAAGCGTCTATCACATACCCACTCCGCTCGTTCCTTGTATGAAGCAGTTGGACCATAGTGAAATCTAAGTTGAAAGCGTTTTCAGTGCAGGTAGTGACAGTGCTAATGGTGACGGTGTCTACTTCTCTGGCGGCTAAAAGAATCAAAATCCCCAGAAGAATGGTCCCCCACCCGCCTGCTCCTTTCATGTCTATGGCCCTTATCAATTTCTTTATTTTCAAAATCCCTTGAGTGTGACTGCTGCTTTTTGTTCCTTTTACTTCTGTGATGCCTATCAACATCGGAATCCTTGGATAAATATGGATGCTTGCGCCTGCTCCTTTTACGATGCTTCTTATCAGCTTCTGAGTCATCAGAAGAACTTGATTCAGAGCGATTGCGCTTCTTTCTATGCTTGTTCTTCTCCTTCTTGCACTTTCTCTCCCCATGATCAGAAAGTGAGGAAGATCCATCTTCTTCAAAGTCCTCTCTACTGTCAGGAGATGATTGCCTTCTGTGCCTTTGCCTCCTTAAGGATTTCATTTTCTTCGATTTGCTTGCAGGGAAGTTGGTCAGCAGATCTGGAATATTATTGGCGCCAAGAAAACCTATCCATTGGAAGATGACCATGATCAGCATGACATTAGGTTACAATCTGTCACTGTTTTGCTGGTTGGAAATTTGTACCTCCATACTCGTCGAATATGTCCTCAGCGACTATTTGCTGGTTTGGATCATCAGGATTAAAACCTCCACGTGGGGGACTCATACCAGGTTTCTGTTTCAGTTCCCATTTCAGAGGCTGCAAAGCCAAAGCGTTATCAATAAGAAAAAGACATAAGCCATTCCGTATTCAGTATAATATCATGCTGCATGATTAATTCTAAGCAAATAAACGTGAGATGAGCAATGTGGTAGATATATCCTCAACGAACCCAAGATGAAGGGTTAAGCAAGTGCAGAGAGAAAATGAACTCTCAAATTGAAACAATAAAGGCATTTCATCAGCTAGCAAGAACAAAAAATTATGATGACAGGCCAAAAACTGAGATTATTTAAGATTATTAATTACCCATATTACATTGAAATTTGATATTATCTTACAGAATATCAGTTTAGTTAGTGAGAAGGGCCAGAAAAAATTTAAGCTCGATGATATTCCTGGCAAGATGACAATTTACAAAGTTGATAATCAAGAAACGGAATTGTCAACATGTTTTGGATAATCCCAACACAACCTATAAAGTTTATCCTGACCTCAGTTGGATCTGTGTGGGCCAGGATAGCAGTCAACGGATCATCTCTTCTTAGTCGACTCTCTTCATTTGGCATTATGGCATCCTTCAATGGACATTCACGATCACCGCTTTGGTGACCAAAGTTCCCACATCTCAAACATTTGACATTCCGTATTTCAATCCCAAATGGCTTCACCCTCGCAGGAGCACCTGTTTCCAGCCTGTAAAATATAATTAGAGAGCAATCTGCATATGAAAATGGTCCAGATGATAGGTTAACTTCTTTTACATGAATAAATGCAAGAAAAATCACAGCAGAAGATGCAATAGAAGATAAAGCCAGGAGTACCTGACATCACATGCGAAAAATAAGTAAATCAATAATAACACATGCAAACCTTCACCTACAAATTACAGACACATGGATCCTCCTATGCACCTATAGCCTTTATGATATGAGATCTTCCGTAGGAGCTGTAAGACTAGTCGACACTGGAGAACCTTCACTTGATTTAATGAATTTCTTACAACTATTCCAAGAGGCATTAAAATCTCAGCATAAACTGAGAAGATCTGCTTATTTCAAAAGCTCCAACTGTGGAAAAGCCCAAGTCTAAAACAAATGAACCTCTTTCCATGGCTATGGGAAATGAATTGAGCACTAATCAACACTGGCATAGAGCCATGCCGCATGTACATACATCAAGGAATTAGAGAGCTACATGCATAAGCTCTGCAAGAACAGTTGCGGATGATAAACATCAAGCTAGAAATTGACAATGTAACCAGAATGTTCGGTGTAAATTAACTGCTTTTTCTCTAGAACTTAAGCTGTCTGAAATAGTGTTGTTAACTGAAAAACACATAAAACATTTTATATAAATATTGTCAAGAGAATTATACCCAAGCTGACACTGTTCAATGCCCAATCTAACTTTTAAACTCTGAATGTTATAAAGGATCAAAATGAAAAGTCCCAAAACACTTAAAAGAAAGAAGCAAACTTTCAAACAATACCTTAAAAACAATCATCGCAGACAAAAGTATAAAAATATTTATTATAGTCTATTGAAGCCAGGTAAAGAGACGACGCCAATCATAAATACTCAAGATATGACTGTCGGCCAATGGCTGGTTGGGGACCGGGTAACGGCTAGTCGAAAAACGATAACAAGCAGTCTAGCAGGTTTTCAACTAGCCTGAGGCCTGAGCGGACCAAATCAGCTGGCTTGTTTGCAAATTTCTTTTCTTATATTTTTTTTTCCTTTTTTCTTTTTTCTCTTATAGTTGCTTTTTTCAATTTTCAGCTTATTTAATGCCCAATACGTTTTTTAGCCCAGCCTCTACTATAAAGCACAACAGTGCAAATTGTCATTGTTATCCTAAACCGTAAAGTATTCTACAATATGCATTGGGACACGTAATTTGCTTAGAATTACATGCATTCTGATGATTCACGAGTGCGAGATAAATCGATCGTAGGGTGAACTAAACCAAATCGTGCGATTCACTTTGTGTATCAGACAATTTTTACAACACTACTGGAAAACTAACCCACTATGCATATTGAGCATTTATCCGATTATTCGCCCATAGCATTAAGCCAAAACTTACACAAGGCACGTATGATGGGAACACAATTACAGTTAACAAGCATACACAAGGAAGTGCTGGGATTCAAACCATTAACCTGAAGTTTTAGTATCATGTACATTTAACCGTTTTTCTCAACAATTTGCTGTTCAGAAGAAGTCAACTGACATAGCAAAGTACAGCATGAACATGCTTACAAATCATATAGACCAATTTTGGTGAAATCTTAGTACTAGTAGATACAACATGCCACATCAAGCAACAGTTTGACCTGACCGTTGCAAAGACTACAAAAAATCAATATGAACAAGGTCAATTCAACATCCTAGAATCAAACATGGGGTAAGAGTCCTATTATCAAGAAGAAGATTGCTGATTAAAACGCTCTCCTGGTGCTTTATACAGATGCTCAAATTCATTGCCAAAAGGAGAATCCTCATATGGAAAAAGAAGAACCTCCCTACAGCAAAATTGCCACCCTACTTTCATGGAAAGACATCGCAATTGAGCTGAGATAGAGCAAGCATCAAAAGGTACCGTGGAGCATTTTTAAGGATCCCAAACTCTTCTTCTGTCGGCAAAGGACGCCCGAAAACATCTTTTGGCCTAGGTTTTTTCTTTTCTTCAGCAGGTTGATCCCTTTGCTCAGGAGGCCTTCCAGTCACAGAATGGAACTAGTAAATAACATATTAAAGGCATGTGCCCGTGCTCACCAGTAACAAAAAACAAAAAGAAGTTGCCAAGAAGAATATGCAAATGCATAGTACATTGAACTGGAGGCTCCACTGATGAGTGGGTCCTGAGTTGGGTTACTCTGATCCTGCCTTTTCCGTTCATCCTCAATTTCTGCAGCTTTGGCGCTTTCAGGATTGAAGCCTGGTGGTCTAACATACATGAAGCTGACAGCCTTCATAATCTCCACCTACATTATGTAAAATAAAAGATCATTATAACACCAGAAAATAGCAGGATATGAATAAGGTTGCGCATTTCTAATCTTCATGAAGATAAAATTAGCATTTTAGTAACCATCTATTAAACCACCAGACATTGCAAAGCAGGTGTTGTTCTCACTGTCTGTCAAGTGTCCCTAGGAAGTAGCTAGTATTGCTTCATTCATGTCTCTCAAGTGTCAATAAATTCCCTTTCAGGCCTCTTCAGGAAACCCAATCAAGAACAATGTCAAACCCTCAATTCAAGGGAGTTATCCCGAATCAGAACAAGAAACTTAAAGGTGACAAAGCATAACAGTTAACTACCCAAAGGATAGAAGAAAACATCCTGTGCAGCTAAACAACCTAAAATTGGAGCCGCACGGTATTGCGATAATCTACACCAGCAATAACAGGATAGTAATACGAAACATAAAGAGCCAAAACCGTACCTTCTCCTTCTCTTTCTTGGAGATGAGAGAAGCCTGGCGAAAGAACTCCTGCTCTTGTGCATACTGCAGAAACAAGCCAACCAATCAATCGAAATCACACAAGCAACAAATCGGAAAAGCACGAGGCGAACGGGGAGGGACGGGGGACCTCGCGAGCGACGTCGTCGGCGCGGCGCTGACGCTCGGCGTCGAGCTGCTCAGCGATCCACTTGCGGCGCTGGTTAGGGTAGGAGAGGGGGTGCCAGGGCTTCTGGTTGAGGTAGGAGTGGCTCCAAGCCGTGCCCGCCTTGGTCTTGTAGTCCACTTCTCCGCCGATTGCCTTGTCTGAGAACCTCTTGCTCAGCCTCAACCCCTCTCCTTCTTCTCCTTCCATCTTCGTCCCTCGCCACGGTGATTGTGATTCCAAGCGGGGCTTTCTACGGATGTTAGCGAGCGCGCGACTGACAATCGGCTTTTCGTCCGAACCAGTCGGGCGAAATCTGAGAAAGACCTAGGGAATGTTTTCGTCGTTTGTTTGGCATGGGAAATAGAATTTGATTTACCTCCGGGGCACCTTCTAATAAATTTTTTTTTTCCTTTCTCTGCTTTCATTTTTTATTTTTTTAAAAAAATTCTTTTATTTTTTTTTCTTTTTCTTTTTTTCCTTTTTTTCCCTTCTGATTTCGACGACCTCAAGGAAAAATATCAAAAAAGTCATAAATCTATTGGATCACTATCAATTTAGTCATAAATATTTTTTTATGTTAATTCAAACCTAAGCTTTTTGCACTGATATCAATTTAGTCATAAACCTATTATTGATGTCTATTTAGTTATAAACTTTTTGCATTAGTGTCAATTTAGTCCTAAATATTTACATTTATGTAAAATTGAGTCAATTCGGCCAATTTTAGTTGGAAATCGTTAGTGCGAATATCAATTGTACTATGTGGCACGACTTGCGCTAACGTGGATATATATATTTATTTTTTTTCTATATTTTAAAAACAAAAAAGTGCTTAAAATTATTTAAAATTAATAGAATGATATTAAAAAAATATCTAAGTTAGTGTTTGCCATGCCAAGTAAGACGATTGATGTCCGCATCAGTCATTTTCTTCCAAAATTAGCCGGATTAACTCAATTGACATAAATATAAATGATTTAGGACTGAATTGACACAAATGTAAAAGGTTTGGACCGAATTGGCACAAATGCACAAGGTTTATAACTTAACTGTCACAAATACAAAATGTTTAACTTGGCACGAAAAAAGTTTAGGACTGAATTGACACTAATGATTTAGGTTTAGTACTTTTTTTTACACTTCTCCCCGAGCTCGAGACTCGGCTTGTCCCAACGATCTCAGGCTCGCCAGAGGTCGGCGAGCTTTAATCCTTGCCCATACTCTATCTATATATCCACGTCTCCCCAGGATTAAAAGCCAGAAAGAAATAACAACACAAATAGCTCAGGGAGAGGTAGGGGAATTGGGCTTGGAATGAAAATGCAGAGACAAAGACCTTACATAACCAGGAGAAGTGTAAAAAAATTTTAAGAATAAGCAAAGCAGGAAGAGTATGGGCAGCAGCAGGGATTGAGTCTATCCCATCCAGTCAAAATGAAGAGTTTTGAATGGAAGGAAAACACCCTCAGAAACCTCACATCTCCTAGTCAAATTAGCGCATGAGGAGCTGTTCAAGGACTCTTGGATTTTCTGTTGAGATTCCATTTGGCTATTCATCTCTTCCATGATAGGGTCGTAGGGATCAAATCTCATGATAAAATTGTGAATGATACAACATGCTAAGACAATATCAACTTGGGCAAACGTACACTTTTAGTATCAAAAATTGTGTACGGAGATCAATTTGGTGTCAAAAGTTTCAATTGGATCACTTTAGTGCCAAGTTGGAGAAAAAAGGACCACTTTAGTGTTTTCGGCCAAAAATTTAGGTCAAAATTGTCAAGCGACATTTTTAGTTATTTTTTTTAATTTTTAATTGGCAATTTTTATAAAATGAAGTTTGCGTTGGTTCCACATGGACTTTAAAAAAAATAACAAAAAAAAATTAACATAAATTTTTAAAATAAAATTTATTTGAAATAAATTAAAATAAGCTAAAAAAATAAGGAAAAAACTTAAAAAAAAAAAGGGCAGGCGACGAGGGCTACTGCAACCCTCGTCGATGCCGAGCCTTGGCTGGGGATCAGCAACCGCCGCCGACCTTAGGTGAGGACCTGCAGATCTTCGCCCAGATCTATGCAAGGGTTGCCTACCCTCGCTCAGGTTTGGTGGAGGACCGCCGGTGGGGTTCTGCAGGCCCTTGTTTGAGGCCGACAAGGGTCGTCGAGTGGGGCTCAGCGAACCTTGCCGACCATTGCTGGCAATGGTTGGACAGCCTGTAATTTTTTTTTTTTGAATTTCTAGCATTTTTCTTTTGAATTTTCAGCTTATTTCTCAAATTATGTTAAATAAAAAATTCAAATTTTAATAATAAATGCCATGGTTGATTGCCGGCGAGCCACGTAGCCGCATATATTAATAAAAAAGTACCACATCAGAATTCCGGCGGAGCAAATCGGACTTGGCACCAAAGTGATTGTTTTTAAAAAAAGTTAACACTAAAGTGATCCGATTGAAACTTTTGGCACCAAATTGATTTTCGTACATAACTTTTGACGCCGAAAGTGTATTTTTTCCCATCAACTTGTGTTTTGAAAGACCAAAAAGGTTTAGAATCTAATACTTGAAACCACTTCTTTAACACCCCAAACGCTCTTTCAACAGTCACGTAAATTGAATAATTCTTTCTCATTTTTAGGTGGGCAATCATCGGACTCCTTCAAATGGTATCTAACATCACGATGGGGAGAGATGAATCCACTTTAGTTCCATCGCCAGCATTGGCAAGATAATGCTTTCCTACAAGATATAAATAAGCTTACCACTAACACACTAAACTCAATTCAACCATTATGTTGAATTCTATTTTCTTACCTCTAGGAACATTCAATCCATTCGGCTTTGCAAGTGCATTAGCTAAAACATATGAATCATGTACAGTTCCCTCCCAGCCAGCTAATATATAAGAAAATCTTAAGTCAAATATGACAACAGCTAATACATTGTGTTGTTCCTTCCTTCCGACCATGGAATTGTCCTTGAATTTCCAAAACAATTGATGCACGTACATGAGTTCCATCTATTGCTACGACACAATCCTCAGTAAATCAATGTAGTTATCAACCAAAAACTAATGAAACTTTTCAAGCAAAATACGTAGATTTTCATTCCAAATTTCGTACCTTCAAATATGGATAAATCCTTCTACTATTACTTATCTTTGGAGGAGTGGAATTGCTTGGTTCATTCACAACAGGTTTGTGCAATTTCAAGATCGCCTGCAAAACGTTTTTGAAATATCCATGCACAGTCTTTGTTGACCTATGGAATGCCCCTCCAATGACTCTAAACCTCACATCATGTGCAATGATATTGCAAAAAACTAGAAGTTGTCCCTTGATAGAAACATTTGCTATAGAGTGCAACAAGTTCCTTACACTGTGTTTTTCAGAGTTCTAAAATGGTTTATTCAATGGGTATCTCCATTGTGTAGGATCTAATTCATATACATTTCCCTCTCATGATCTCGATTCAGACGATGCTCTCTTGATATGTAGCTCTCAAAATTATCATCATCATCATCCATAACTACCGTGATTCATAATTGCTGCAGTGGCCGCGACTACTGCCAATTGAATTTTATAATTATCCATCTACGCAGTACATTGTAAATTCTGTGTTACTATTAGCTTTACTGTTGGACGTTACGCCCAATCAATTAAGGGCAATATCAATTATTGCCATTCATTAAGGTAATTAAAGACATATTGAATTATCTAATTAATTCTGTGAGTACGGTTATAGAAACTACACTATATCCTCATGATAATGTATGTCGTTCTGAGACTTTTGCCTATCACTCCGAAATGTCGTTCTGAAACTTTTGCCTAGCACTCCGAAACTCTCCCGAAATAGCGCTCTCTCTCTCTCTCTCTCTCACATTCGAAGAACTCTGTGGGATTTGACGACAAACGGTTGGAGGATATCGGTTCCTACACTTCTGCAACCGGAGCTTTAATCTGTATCTATCAAAGTAAGTCCGTTCCAATTGATTTACTTTATGATCAATGATTCAAACGATCTAGGGCTTGTATTGTTTTATATTCCGCAGCGTATTTGTATTTATATAATCGAGATCCGATTCTGACATTGGTATCAAAGCTTCTTGTTGCTTGTTTCTTGATTTGAATTCATTGTTTTGGGTAGCTAATGCCATGTTTAGAGTACTGTTGGATCAAGAGCTCGTATTTTGTCCGTATGAACAGTAACATACATAACGTTTTAAGGCATTTTATGAAAAACTCGTTCTGTAAAAGTGAAATATATATACATGGTTCAAACCTGCATGTCGATACGAGTATTTTGAATGTTTGGCCGCCATGAGACGACATCGGATGATATCGCACGCGCTTCGACGGGTTCGGGTTCCCGGAGCAGTGAAGATACACATCTTTTTTAGGTCCTTAAGTTTGTTGAAAATAAAAAGTGAATATACCATTCGACTCGTGTCATGAAGACGAGCATTTTGGTAGGTGGACAACCGCCAAACATGGCCGGAGGGCGGTTCACGCTCCATCATGCCCCGGAAGGGTTGCGGCTGTTGCAGCCCATGCGCCATGTGCATCACATGTGGGCGAGCGGCCTGGCCCGCGTGGCTGATTTCACGTCGCATGCGTGCGTCACCCTTTGTAGGTGACGCCGAGCTAGTGTCAGGATGACGTCAGCGGATCGGGCATGGCTCGATTCGTGACTCATGTGCCAATCGGCCCATTTTTAAAAAAATTATTTATTAAGAAAAAGAAAGGGCCGGCCCATTATGTTTTTATTTTTTTCGGCCCAACCCACATGCGAACTAAGCACCGGATCCAACCCAAGACTCGAGACTTGATTCGGTTGATCTGCCGACCTTTGACCGTTGACAAAAAAAAAACCATAATTTTGTCACAATTCATTCTAGGGCGAATGATATCTACTCGGGATGTATTTTGATATCGATATGTTCATATCAAAGTTTATGGTGTATTTACGTTACCATATTATATATCAAGGATTCTGATTAGTTCAATTTTTTCTACATTCGTTGCAGGAAAAATAAAATGCCTTGGGTATACCTATCTCGAAGAGACATCTATCCAGAAGAAACAGAGCTTGATGAAAAAGTCTTACGCATTAGGAACGAGTTAGTGCTATACTGTTGGAACAGACAGGTAAACATAATAAAGTATATCTTCAAGGTCAACGAAAAGATGGAGGATGTTATCCTTAGAAGACACATAATGAAGGAAGGCATGCGAGTGGTCGCTCTGAGGACCATTCTACTTGCTGAGTGGCAGAGGGTCATTGATCGCTTGTGGGAAGCTAACCCCGATACTTACAAGAGGTTCGGAAGTCATTTCTTGTGTGAGTACATGAGTAGGGGGATTCAAAGAACTTCAACTCTGGCTTTGAATGGGTCCTGAAGGAGGCATGATGCGCCGTGGCGCACGAGAAAAGGCAGCCTAAGAGCTTTTATGAGGCCAGCTCCTAAGGTTCAGGATTTGCTTGGCTTCTATGAATATATGAGATCTTTTCCTAGTATTAAGAAGCTCTACTAGAGGAGCGATTGATGTTTTGACCCTCTTTCTATGAGTCTTGTTTTATTGAGAACTTGTCACTCGTGTTTTGGTCTTTTTAGGGTGTTTTGACTGTTTATGGACTTTGTTTGTGGTGAACCTTTTATGGTACTAAATAAATATAATGCTTTAGTAGTATTATATATCATGAGTGGGGAGTTCTCTGAAGTTTTAGTGGCTTTTGATGATAGAACTCAATTTTACCTAAATAATTATATTAATGATGATTTCAAGCGAGGATCCATAGATGATGATTGGAAACTTCATGAACTTTCGACTCTAAGTCCTTATGTGAAGTCATGTATTAGTATAATTAGTTAGTGCAAATAGTATCCATAAATATTAGACGATAATATTTTGTGTGTAATATCTAAATTGCCTCATATTCAAATACAAAGGCATCAGCTTCCAAGAACATCGTTGCTGAGCTCAATAAGGACGAGAAATTGAATGGTGACAATTATGAGATTTGGAATTTGAAAATCCAGTATATGCTGTAAGAGCTAAAAGCATTGGAAGCTCTTAACTAGGTCATGGCTGAGCTAGAGGATGGCACTACTACACAACATAGAAGGGATAAGGAAGCCTTCGCTGCCCGGAAGAAAAAGAAATCTACCGTTCGCATTACGTTACTAAGCAGCATGTATAACGATATTGTGCGAGAGTTTAAGCTATATGAGACTGCAAAAGATATGTGGAGTGCAATAAAGGCTAGATTTGAGCAGACTTCGACCACCAAACTGAGGCAATTGACAATCAGATTCGACATATATGAAATGCCACATGGGTATAATATGAAGCAGCATTGAGAAAAATGTCGAAGATGATTAATGAGCTGAAGGATGCATGCCACACATTATCTACTGAGCAACAAGTGCAGGCAGTAATTTGATCTTTGCCCCATAGCTGGCAGCACATGAAAGTCAACCTAACCTATAATGAAAATGTGACGAACTTTGAGGATGTTGTGCGCCACCTAGAGCTAGAGGAGAACCGCCTTCTAGCAACTAAAATACAATATGATATGTATTTTGCTGGCTCTAGTTCGCATGGAGCTTCGGGCTCCACACGCAAGTATCCTAGCCATTTCATGAAGAGGGCAGGTAAAGGAGCTGAACCATTTGGCAAGAAACCAAAGTTTGACAAGCATGGCAATGGGAAGCGCCCATTTAAGAGAAACATTTTAAGGGTGAAATGCTATAATTATGGCAAGAAGGGTTACTTCTGTCGCGACTGTGGCGAGCTGAAGAAGGTAGAAACCCTCGCTACATTTAAAAGTGCTCGTTATGCATCAAGCTCTATTTTTCTAACTGAATTTCATCCTTTGTGGACTGTAGACTCAGATGCTACAAACCATGTCGCACGAGACAGAAATACCTTTGTGGAATTTTGCCGAATTCCACATGGAGCAAAGTGAATTTATGTGGGGAATAACTCAAGAGTAGAAGTTAAAGGAATTGGCACCTACCAACTTATCATGCGCAGTGGTCTCACATTATTCCTACATGATGTCCTATACGCTCCAAAAATTCGTCGAAATCTTGTCTCTGTGTTGGTTTTAGTCAAACTTGGCTGTTCTATGAATTTTCATGAAAATGGTGTGGATTTGTTGTTGGGTACAACTTTCTATGGTTCCGATAATTTTGTGGATGATTTTATTGTATTGGATGTTGAAAGCAGCAATGTGAATGTTTGCTATTCCCTATTTGCATACTCTAGTTCTATTGAGAATGATGTAAATATTTGGCATGTTAAGCTTGGTCATATTGACCAACAACGCATGAATAGGTTAGTCAAAGAAGGCCCATTAGGTAAGATTGAGAAAGATGAATTGCCCATTTGTGAGCATTGTCTAGTGGAGAAATCAACTCGAAAGCCATTTGAAAAAGAAACAAGAGCTGAATTTTCATTGCAATTAATTCATACTAATGCTTGTGGCCCAATGAATGTAAGGGCAAGGCACTGGGCTGTATATTTTATCATATTCATAGATGATTTCTCTCGATTCAGATATGCCTACTTGATTTCTCATAAATCTGAAGCATTAAGTTGCTTTAGAAAATATGACCTTAGTAGAAAATTAGTTAGATAAGAAAATAAAAACATTGAGATCCGATAGAGATCGAGAATATTTATTTGATGAGTTCAAGAACTTATGTGATGAAAAGGGAATAGAAAATCAATTGTCTATCTTATATACTCCACAACAAAATAGTGTTGCAGAGAGAAGAAACAGAACCCTAATGGAAATGATTAGGTCTATGATAGCACAGACTAATTTACCTATCACTTTTTGGGGTGATACTTTGTTAACTGCCATCTATATATTTAATCGTGTACCTTCAAAATCAGTCTCTTCCACTCCATATGAGTTGTGGACAGGCCGAAAACTTGAATTGAGCTTTCTTAAGCCTTGGGGTTGTGCTGCCTATACTCATGAGTCCGCCCATAAATATAAAAAATTATGATCAAGAGGTAAAAATAGTATCTTCATAAGATACTCGGAACATAGGGGTATGTGTTTATAGGAGAGCAAGAAAGCGGAAGTATGACTGAATTTGAATCTCGAGACGTCACATTTTTAAAGAACAAGTTTCCAAAAAAGGGCAAAATAGGTGATGATTTTTTCTTATTTGAAACCTTGGATAAAGATAATGAGATAGTTAGATATAATGATCTAAGTGGAAGCAATGTGAGGAGTGGGAAGTTGAGTACAAACCTATCTCAATTGCCACCACTTGATGAAGAAGTACCATTATCTCGTCCGAGTAGGAGTAATGGAGGAAGATGTATAAGTAGATATACCTCTCATACGCTTGATAGAATCTCCTCCACGATGAACAAGTCGCAAAAGCATTCCCCGTCGACGTTTTGAAATAGAAGGGGAAACTTTCGCGATCGCTCCACTAGAAAAAGATGAACCAATGAATGTAAATGAAGCTCTCTCATGCCTTGATAAGGAAAAATGGATGAAAGCAATGGAAGAAGAGATGGAGTCGATGAGATCAAATTAAATTTGGAAACTGGTAGATCTTTTGGAAGGACATAGAGCCATTGAGAATAAATGTGTTCTCAAAATAAAGCGCAAGGCTGATGACTCATTTGAGACATAAGGCTCGCCTTGTGGTGAATGTGTATAACCAACAAGAAGGAATTGATTATGAAAATACATTCTCTCCTGTGGTGAGATTTATCTCAATTCACCTTATTCTGGCAATAGTTGCTAGTTTGGATCTTGACTTACATCATATGGATATAAATACTGCTTTTCTCAATGGATAATTAGAATAAGAAATATACATGGAACAACCTATTGCGTTTGTTGAAGAAGGCCAAGAACAAAAAATATGTCGACTTTTGAGATCGATATATGGCTTTAAGCAGTATTCAATGTAATGGAATATACGCTTCCATAATGTTATAGCAGCATATGATTTTAACATGATTAATGATGATAATTGTGTGTATATATCAAGAGATCCAAAGGTCATTTTGTAATTATATCATTATACGTTGATGATATATTAATTGCCGGAAGCAATATGGAGTTTATCAAGACAGTCAAAAAATGGCTATCTTCTAATTTTGAAATAAAAGATATGGGTGAAGCTACATATATCCTCGAAGTTAAGATTTCGAGAGATCATTCAACAAGGTTATTGTCTCTTTCGCAAAAGACATACATTGATAAGGTCCTTGAACGATTTCGTATGCAAGATTATAAACCCATTGATACTCCTATTGCAAAAGGTGAAGGTATAAGCTGTATAATATGTCCTAAGACTCCACAAGAGCAAAAACGTATGAAAAGCGTTCCTTATGCAAGCGCCGTTAGAAGCTTAATGTATGCTATGATGTGTACGAGACCTAACATTTGTTATGTAGTTGGAATGGTAAGCAGATACTAATCCAATCTAGGTCAAGCACATTGGGCTGCTGTCAAGAGAATTTTGAGATATCTGAAAGCTACTGCTGATTATACGCTAAGTTATCAATGAACTCATCTGCACCTTGAAGGCCATACAGATGCTGATTGGGGAGGAGATTTATATGAGAGAAAGTCTATCTCTGGAAACGTGCTTTTACTGAATAATGGTGCTATATCTTGGAGAAGTAAGAAGCAGAATTGTATAGCACTATCTACCATAGAAGCCAAATTCGTGGCTTTGTCGACAACAGCACAAGAGGGTGTCTGGCTTAGGAGATTTTTGGATCATCTAGGTGTTTCTGATGTTGCTGTAAATCTAGTTTTGGTATACTGTGATAGTCAAGCAGCAATAGCCTACGCCAAAGATCTCAAGTTCTATTGTTATACCAAACACATAGACATTAAGTACAACTATATTAAAGACGTAGTTGCACGAAAGGATGTGAACATATAATATATATCTATTCATAGAATGTTAGCAGATCCGATGACGAAACCAATTCCTAGAGATGTTTTTCATAGTAAGTTGAAATCTCTTGGACTGTGTGGAATGTAATATACTGAGTATTGTATTTCCGTAAAGGTTCATAGTCAATAAAGTTTGAAATTATCATCTATAAGTATTTTTTTATGATATTTATGGATTATAAAGCTTGGTGCTTTACGTTGAAAAGGTATGTTCAACAGATAAGAGATTAACCCACTCACATGAGTAATCGCCTCTATTTACTATGTGATGAATAGAGATGAGACAAAATTTAAGCTCATTATTTAGGTGATAATTGAGAGCTCAAGCTTAAATATTGATATCGCCTTAACATAATGTTAAGATGAGGACTTATTATTTACAACGTCTGAAAGTGAAATAACCCACGTAGTTCACTTAATCTGTTTTATTGCCAGATAAGAATTCTGATGGATACTCTTGGCTGAAGTAGTTACGTGAACTCAAGTTAGACGCTAAGTACGGCTAAGTTATCATCTGTATGGTATTAAATAAAAAGACATACGCTTTATGAGAAAGGAGAAAATACCGTAATACGTACTTCATATTACATATGCAAGAGTCGACCTATTAGAGTAGGCAAAAGTGCAGATCTCAACTTTTAAGCCATGTGATACTCTCGAGGATATGGATTCGTCATTTTTGGTGCCCTCACGACTTTTCATTATTCTTGAGATTTCTATTTAGTATTCGCTATCTTAGGGTGTTGCCTATGTTCATGAACTTTGATTCGATCTAAAGGGACATTTCTACAAAAGCGAGTTGAATTGAAATTGAGAGGTCTAATAGAGGAGGAAGATCGATTTAGAGTTTAAAGTCACATTATAGATTATATTCACATACCTATCAGTTATGATTATTTAGTGTGATCATAACTGTGAATATAATATATCGTACTTAAATGAGATCGAGATATATATATATGTGTGTGTGTGTGTGTGTGTGTGTGTGTGTGTGTGACTAATCGATCTAAGGTACTGCATACAATAATCCACATGGGATTATGTTTGTGTTTTGAGCTGTCATATACTCCCAACAAATGTATGACAACGAGCTCTCAGAGTATGCTGATCGCACAGATGATTTGCCCATATGAACATTGCAGTGAGAAGAGAAACAAAGAGATTTAGCCTTTCGTGGGCGAGTGGGATATGTTGGACGTTACGCCCAATCAAGGGCAATTAAGGGCAATTATGGGCAATATCAATTATTGCCATTAATGTTGATTATTAAGGTAATTAAAGACATATTGAATTACCTAATTAAGTCTGTGAGGACAGTTATGGAAACTACGCTATATCCTCATGAGAACGTGAGAGTTTTACCTGTCACGCCGAAACTCTCTCTAAATATCTCTCTCTCTCACACATTCGAAGAACTCTGTGGGATTCGACGACAAACGGTTGGAGGATATCGGTTCCTCCACTTTTGCAATCGGAGCTTTAATCTATGGCTATCAAAGTAAGTCTGTTTCACGTGATTTACTTTATGATCAGTGATTCAAGCGATCTAGGGCTTGTATTGTTTTATATTCCACAGTGTATTTGTACGTATAGAATCGGGATCCGTTTCCGACATTAACAATATTAATAGAAATGTTATTGCCAAGTCACAACTATACTTGAAACTATGAAAATTGTTTCACAAAGTTTTGTAGAGTGGCACATTAAGAGCAAGTCTGAACAACATTAATAGAGATAAGAAACATTTCTACAATTGATTAACTAAAAGATTTAGCAAACAGTAACAAGCACCGACGGCCAAGTCACAACTATACTAGAAACTAAGAAAATTGTTTCACAAACTTTTCTAGAGCGGCACATTAAGAACAAGTCTGAACAACATTAATAGAGATAAGAAACATTTCTACAATTGATTAACTAAAAGATTTAACAAACAGTAACAAGCACCGACGGTCAATCCTACAGATTTTGTCACTCCCAGAAGGCTCAAGTAACCTAAAAACTTACTCGAAAAATCAGCTCAGTCAGAGACCCAACGCCTGTATCTTATATATTAAGTCCAAAGACCGACGATCGAATTGTGGCATCAATAGAGGATCCAACTATCCAATTCTCTCCACAAGCAGTGAAAAGCAACCTCAGAAAACCAGAAAGAAATAAAGCATTAAGAAAGGAAATCGAATAAAACTCGTAGAAGTGAGAGATGACATTTTAGACAGAGAATAAGCTCCCTTATACCTTGTTTCTGCCTATTTGCTAATTCAGAGAAGTCTAATATGAACGTCTATTATCTTGGCCATAGCACGAAAACTGATTGGAAAAAGAAGCTCTGTCTAATTAATGTAGAAGACGATTGCATAAAAGAACGTTTGTATTTCTATAAAAGAAAGCAAGGTACAAGCGTTAGGCAAAATTAGTGTAACCCTAGTAAGGTTGCCTTTCATCCCTTTTCGGCTTCTGAACGACCTAGAGTAGATTAGTGAAACTTTAATTTATTTTGATTGAAAATATTAGCAATATTGATAGGATTGACAAGGCTGTAATCTTCCTTGATTTATTGTGATTGATTTTGTAATTATTAGTTCTAGGACATCTTATACGGCCTATATATATAGGCTCTTTGTATCATTGATTTGATCGAGAGAATATACAGAAAATTACTCTCTTCTTCATTCGTAATATGGTATCAGAGCTATCATTGTTTGAGGAAGCGATGATATATTGAAGTTATCACAGAAGCTTATGTCTGGTCATTCCTCTAGTTGCCATCCAGTTGTGACCAACCCCTACATTGATTCTTCAGCCATCAGAGCTATCGTCATCAAGTATTGACACTCGCTAGCTTGTGATAGCCTTCCTTGGACATCAGATCTGGCTTATGTTCTTTTCCACACATTTAGCAAGCATTGACACAAGCTGCGACCAGATACTCTTGCGCATCTGTAAAACTCCAGGAACGCTCACTTTTTTTTTTTTTTTTTGAGATCGAGATCGCACAATCTTATAGACCTCAAATCGTTGGGGTGAAGACTTGTATTTGGTTTGCAGCTGTGTCGGACTTTCAGCGATAAGGCGGAGCCCACGAATTCAATCTGGACTGTTGGTTCTCTTCGGTGCAGCGGCAACAAGGGACAAAACAGCAACTCGAAGCAGGGGCAACCACAAAAAAAATGCTAGGTGCAGCCTCTAGTGTCGAATAGCAAGGATAGAAGGATTTATGGTGCAATAGGTAATTCTCGAAGGCCCTTTTTTCTTCGGCTGAAGAGTAGTACTGAGCTCTCTTTGACGTATACTCATTTATGTCTCTCTGTATTTTTTCTAAATTTGTTGCGATTGAGATCTGCTCGCTCGTGACGCAGACTGGTTTGCCCACTGTTTCGACCGGTTCGACCCATTTTGGATCGGTTCTTGCTGTTTTTGGACCGATTCCTATGGTATTTCAACATCCTATACCTGTTTTTGGCCTTATCTTTTGTCATATCGGCTCTGGAATTATTAGTTTACATTGAAATCATCACAGAACTCTATTGAAATTACAATATTTACTTGTCATGGATGTCGCGACCCGTAAGAATCTTGACAGGCTCCCCCTTTCGAGATCTTTGGGCGGGTTAATGGGCCGTCCAGTCTGGTCGGACGCGGGCCTCTCCAAAGGTCCGTTATCCAAGTCGCAACGGCAAAATACGTGGTCGACCTTCGGTGTGGTCTGGTGACATGTGATACGTGTGCATGCCAAGGAGTCGCCATCAATCGTTTTATGAAATGTATGATTGGAAACCCTATCGAATAGTTGGGATCATTCTATTCAATTTTACGGAAACCATAGAAATGGAATTGGGGACTTTGTTACGCCAACTGTTAGAGTTGACGCCCTTTTGACACCTAAGTTGAATGATTTGTCTAACTTAAGATTTCGTGTAGATGAATAATGTGCGAACCCTAAATATAAGAGTTCATGCAGATAGGAATGACTATCCTAACAAACACAATCAATGAAATGAATGCGCAAATCAAGGATCCAAAGCATGCGGATAAATCACATGAAAACAGCGCGGCATCCCTAGCAAGGCCCTATTAGCTTAGATAAGTGTCAATCAAGGTTCAGAAGTATTTTTGACATGATTTGCCCTTGAGGGGCAAAATCGTAATTTTGAAGAATTTTGAAACTATTTACCCTACAAGGGCGACTTTGTCATTTCAGATGAAATATGGAGTCAAAAGATGATGGAAATAGGATTGGTTGCGAAACCAATCTATTTCCTATTTTTCAAGAATTTTTCAATTTTTTCTGAAATTTTAGAAGCGATTTACCCTTTAAGGGGTAAAATCATCGTTACAGAAAGTGATGAGAAGTACAATTCCCAAATAGAAGGATTGGTCGACCATCAGACCCAAATCTTAATTTTGAGCAATTTTCGCAACTTCATCGGAGTGAGAAAGACGATTTACCCTTTGAGGAGTAAAATTGTCACTTTTAGAAAAATGGCGAGATTCAAAAACCCAAGCATAAGAATTAGTCATCTGACTGACCCTAATTCTTATCTTGGCATTTTTCGACCTATCTCATATACCAAGCAGATCCATTTACCTCTAAAGGGTAATATCGTAAATTTTCGAGAGAACGGATAAGAAATTATAAAAATATGATTGCTAAGTTGTCTGTGGTTATTTCTCAATTTTTGGAAATTTCTGGAATGTCTAAGAATTTCCCACAATTTTTCCACATTTTTTTTTGGGATTTTTTAGGATTTTCTAGAAATTTTCTGATTTTTTATTTAAAAATCATTTTTTAAATTTTTTATTAAAAAATGATTCGGATCGGGTCGACCCGACCCACTCGGGTCGAATACCCGGTCTAGACCCGGACCCGCACGACCTCAGCCACAAAACGACGCCGTTTCGCGTTTTTCATTTTTCGGTTTATTCGAATTTAATCCGACGGTTCCTATTGAACCACGTGGCTACTCCACGGCCACTAGATTAGCTGACTAAAACTTGTGGCCCAGATCAAAAGCCGACTATTCGTTAATCGTTAGATCTGATTACTTAGATTTACGGCCAAGATCGAACGACTCGGCTAATCCTCAACTATTCCATCAAACTATTATTTTTTATTTTTGGAAATTCGATTTTTATTAACGGAATTTATAAAACTGATCGAACGGTCACCAAACCAACACGTGACGAAACCTAAACTATCCGATCAACTAACAGACTTATACCGACTCTAACAACCTAACTGACGTGGCTGCAACGTGGCATGCCACGTCAGCGCCATGTCAGCACGTTGACTGCTCTGACCATCACATCATCGTATTCTTCACGCGACATCCTTCATCTTCAACGAATGACTGACAGCCTTCGGCGGTGATCCAACGATGAAATATCGACGGAATCGAACAGGACCAACACCAATCGACTCGTCTCGACGTCGCGAGTAACATATCTCAGAACCAAACGTGATTATCTAAGATAACTAGATTAATCAGATTATAATCAGCTCGGCCATGGCTACGCTAACCAAGCAACAAAGAACATACTGGGCTAATTCATTCACATGATTGCTTCTATATGAGTTCAGAAGACTTACCTACATGTCAGATTGACCTGATAAGGTCTAAGAAAACCTAGATAAACTTCGACTGAATTGGCGATGGCGATGGAGTTCGTATGCAAAGTTTGACTCAATTTCAATGCAATCAAAACACAAGATCATGCATAGTATCGTTCTAGATATGAAACGCACACGTCAATTATAACGAACAGAATCGGAAACAAGATCCGCCATTGGAGCTCAGCCGAAAGCTCGAGTTTGGGATATACCTTTTCTTGCGATGTCGAACTGATTGGAGGAGTGTGCTCGCTTCTCTAGAACTCCTACAAGCTTCTCCAAGTGGAACGACCATTCAATTTGGCCTGAATCGTCGTTTCCGACAACCTGCAGTTCGAGCTCAAACTCTCGACGACGGGGGTCGGAGAGCTCTCTCTCTCTCTCATTCTCTCTCTCTTTCGATTCTGTTGATCCCCATAAATAGAATGCTCGCCTCCCTTTTCAAGAATGAGTCTATTTTTCTTATATTCCCTCTCGAAAATTTTGGCCGTTCGGGAGAGGGTGAGTAGGTAACCTTCACATGTGCAATCACGTGCGAAATGGTCAACGACGACCGGCAATCGGCGGGAGCATAATGGCAAACTCAGTTAGGCCATCCGGTGACCAAATTTCACGTGAATTTGATCTTAATTTTGGTCCTGCGTTTGAGTGAAGTTGGCCGTGACACACCATAGCCTCGTCGGCGTGATTCCGGCGAACCCATGCTGTCGGACTTGTCTCAATCGACGCTAGACTTTGTTGCCAACAAAATGCTTCCATCAATTTCATGAATTGAAGTAAATTGATCATCCAATTTTTTGATCAAAGTCCGTTCCTTTGAACTGCAAAATTGGCTCTAATGGGAGGAAGAAGACATACTGTAGAGGACCGGTTCGATCGGTTTGATTTGTTTTTCCAAAATTAACCATAATTTACGTGGAAGTTTTACAAATTAAACCTCAGAATCGAACTTAGGGCATGAATATTATCTAAAAATGTGATTTTGCCCAAAAGTTTATGTTAATTTCTTTAAAAGCTCCAAATTTGTCCTTAATTGCAATTCGAAAAATTGTAAAATTGAAGCCTCAAACAGTTAAATTGGACCAAACCACCTATGCCAATAGACTCAGAATGATGAAAAACATTGGGTAGTGGCTTCAATTGGTAAATGTAGCCCTTGAATTGAAAGTAATTTCAATTATACCCAAATTTAAGGACTAAATTGCAATAAAATATGCAATTTTGCCCAATTCATACAATTAAGAAATTTGTGCAAATAATTGGGCTAAATTGCAATGAAGGACAATTAGATTGAATGTCAATATCCTAAAAATGTCAAAATTGTAAATTAAAAGACTTAATTAACATTTTTTTTTATTAAATTCAATCGTACGTGTAACAAAGGAACACATAAAATTGAACTTAAATTTGACTTTTTATGAGGTCAAGAAGACAAAGGAATAAAAATATTGAATACTTTTTTTTTTCATATTTTTGTGATCTCAAATGTTATTTTTCCTAAATTTTAGGATATTTTGCTTTTTTTCTAAAAATACCAAATAATATGAAAATACAAAAAATTATTTTTTGGCCAAAAATGGTTCCTTGGGCTTGGCTAAGACCACTAAAGTTGATTTTGAAAATTTTCAACTTTTTATAGATTTTTTTTATGAATTTTTGAAAATAAGACTGAAACAGACTAGTAAAAAATTAGGTGTCAACAATGTATAAAGTAGAAGTGGCAGTATCTATTCAAATAGTCTTGAATGGTTCAAATTATATTATGTGGTCTCAAGAAATATCGAGTTTTCTAAGAGGACGCAGGCTTTAGCGTTATGTCACTGGAGATATTCACGAGCCTATCCAAATTGTTGGTGAAGCTGATGATAAATTTGCTGAACGTTTATAGGAGTGGGATAACGAGAACTGTCAAATACTCAAATGGATTCGAAATACTTCGATTCCATCTATCCAACTTCAATTTGAGTGCTTAAATACAACAAAGTAAGCTTAGGATCTTCTTGCCAGTCGTTATTCCACGTCATCTATTGCTCATTAATATCAACTGTTAGGAAATTTACATCGTATGCATTAGGAGACAGGTTAGTCTATTAATTTTTTTTTACCATCCATGCATGCTATATGGGATCAACTAGCTTTATCTGAACCAAAATGGAGATCGAATGCTGATGGTAGTAAATTTATTGAATATCGTGATCGTATGCATATTGTGCAATTTTTGATGGCATTTAATGATGAGTTTGAATTGGTGCGAGCTCCACTTTTGCATAGAGATCCTTTACTTTATCTTGAGCCAGTTGTGTTTGAATTGTTAACTGAGGAGACTCGGCTAGCTACTTTAAACGCGTAATGCGCCATTTCCTTAGTCTCTATGCCTATAGATGCATTACTTGCTACTCTAGGTTCCTCCTCATGGCGCAAACTAATTGCATTCACTGTCGCCGAGCATCGTGCTTCAAATTGTTATCAGCTACAATCTAAGAAACCCATAAGGGCAAACAATAGATCTCGGTTCAAAGATCCACATACACACCCTCCCACTGCTGTTGCCGCTGCCATTGAGGATTCCTCTAAAAGTTCATCCATTACTCTTTTGTTAGATAACTTTCAATCAATAGTCTGTTCTATAATTCAAGAATCTAGTACTTCCAACTCTTCTGCCTTGTCAGTAACTCTAGGTATTCCCGATTCATAGTTCTTTGATTTTGCTTGTTGTAATCACATGACCTCCAATTCCAATTTATTTAATTCAAAATCATACAATTCACAAGCACTTATTATTCATATGGGTGATAATTCTCAGGTGATAGTCACTCATACGTGAAACATTTTGACGTCCAACTTATCCTTACCTGATACATTTATGATTTCCAAACTCTCCTTAAACTTGATATCTGTGAGACAGCTATGTGATCTTGGTTTTGACATTCATTTCTCTTCGAATAGTTGTCATGTGCAGGATCCATGGACGGGACAAACGATTGGGACAGGCCATAAAGTGGGATGCTTATTTGAGCTTGTGCCATTAAAGCTTCCAGATTCCTTCACTAGATGTGCTGCCACAGTATCATTCGAAACTTAGCATTCTCGATTGGGTCATCCTTCACTTTCTAGATTAAGTTCTTTGATTTTAAGTGGTCGTTTAGGTTCCGTTAACAATAAAACATTTGATTGTTTGCCTAGCAAACTGGGAAAACATCATGCTTTACCATTCAATATTAGTGTATCTATTTCTTTTGCTCCTTTCAGTCTGATTCACTATGATATTTGGGGACCATCTCCTACTCCTACTATGGGAGGATCTCGTTACCTTGTGATTCTCGTGGATGGTTATTCTTATTATACATGGCTTTATCTTTTGAAGAATAAATATGAGGTTATCGATATCTTCAGAAAATTAGTTGCCATGATCAAAACACAATTTTCCCAAAAGATCAAGGTCTTTCGTACTGATAATGCCATGGAATATACAGAAAATGAGTTTCTTCAAATTCTTTCTCAGAACGGTGCCATTATTCGTTGTTCTTGTCCAGGAACTTCCCAATAAGTGGGCGAGCAGAGTGCAAACACATATATATTTCAGATATCGCACGTACTCTTCTTATATCATCGTTATGTCCAAAACATTTTTGGGGAGAAGCTTGTCATATTGCTATTTATACTATCAATCGCATCCCGACACCTCTTCTAGGTAATTTTTCCTTATCAGCACTTGTATGACTATGTTCCAAATTACAATCCGCTTCGAGCCTTTGGTAGTGCATGTTTTGTGCATCTCATTCCTAATGAACGCACGAAGTTAGAACCTCGTGCTCATCTATGTTGCTTTCTTGGATATTTGATTGAGCATAAGGGATATATATGTTGGGATCCTTTTTTAAATCGACTTCGTGTATCTCGCTATGTTACCTTCTAGGAAAATAAGATGTTTTCATCTCTCTATCCTTTTACATCCTCCCTACCTGTTCGCTTCTTCACAAATCTTTCTCTCGACCTATTTCCAGAAGATGACACACATGAATCTTTCCAATTGGAATTGTCCGTTCCTCATTTTGATGCATGTATATCTGAAAATCCCACTTCGGCAACTCCTGAAATATCTGTGCCATCCGCGGATTCTCCACCATTGGATGTTCCTTCTTCTCCCATTCGCTGTTCCACTCGTGTAAGTCAACCCTCTGTTCGACTTCGCGATTTTCATTATTATTCCGCTATTGCTTCTTTTTCACGAGCCTCGCACATATTGAGAAACTCGTACTAATCCTATTTGGTAGCAAGCAATGGTAGATGAGTTACATGCATTGAAAAAATCTCATACTTGGGGCTTGGTTGATTTATCTCCTGACAAGTCTGCCATTGGTTGTAAACGGGTATATAAAATCAAAACCAAGGTAGATAGTACGAGGGAACATTACAAAAGTAGACTAGTGGTTAAAGGCTTCACTCAAGAGTATGTCATTGATTATGACGAGACGTTTGCTCCAGTTGCACGTCTTACTTTTATTCGTGGCTTGCTTGCTATTTAGCTGTTAAAAGATGGTCTCTGTTCTAGATGGATGTTAAAAATGCATTCCTAAATGACAATCTCACTGAAGAAGTTTATATGAAGCCTCCCCCTAGATATACTCACACTTTTAATAAAGTGTGTCAATTACGCCGGGCATTATATGGTTTGAAGCAGGCTCCCCGTGCATGGTATTCCAAGTTTAGTTTCACTATGGAACTGTCTTGGATTTATCTCTAATCCCTATGACAAGGCCATGTTCATTCAACAAACATCTTGTGGTGCTACTCTTATATATGGATGACATGGTTATCGCAGGTGATGATCATGTCATCCAGGCTAAGTAAGAAACAAACTACTGTTGCTCGATTTAGTACAGAAGCAGAATATTGAGCTTTGGCTGATACGATATCCGAACTATTGTGGTTGCGATGGTTATTAGAATACATGGGAGTCCATCATCATGATCATTTATTGCGATAACCGATATATTTCCATGACAAGTAAATAGTACAATTTCAATAGACTTCTATGCCGATTTCAATGTAAACTAATAATTCCAGAGCCGATATGATAAAAAATAAGGCCAAAAACAATTTCAGGACGTCGAAATACCTCAGGAACCGGTATCTAAATGAGAAACCAAGTTACAATCGGTAGAGTTTGGGATAGTCCAAGCAAAGCATTACTGCTTCCTCGCCAGAGGGTTATACGCGTCCACTTCGCAATCTGGTAAATCCCCTTTTAAGTTGATCTCGAGAGGGTTGCGAAATCATTGTTTGAGAATTGGGATTCTCTAACTTTCAAAGAATTGAGATCCCGTAAAATTATTATAAGGTAAAATTATATCTCAAATTTTCTAAATTAAGAAGTTGATATCTCACCATGTGTCATTGGACATTCTAGATTTATTTCCCTTTTTCTTCTCTTACCCCATCTGCGCCCGTCCATCTCTCTCCTTGCAACTTGAATTTGGGGTTTAACTTAGCGCAGGTAAAGTTACTCCAGAATTCTAGAAAATTGCAATCCGCTTAAGATAAAGGATCCTTTCATGGACCAATTTCCAAGGGATAAGCCACAATTTTTGTACGGAGATTACTTGAGTATCACAGCTTTTTTTTTCGATCACTTGATTTCCAAATCGGAGTAAAAGGATCACTTTGCTTTTGTGGCGGCCGGAAAAGTTGAGGCAACAATCAGAAAAACTTACGTGGTGCCGGCGAACAATATTTTCGAATTATTTGATATACATGTGTGATTTTTCATAATTTTTTTATTTTAAAAATTTCTTCTTCTTCGTTTCTTTCATGGTTTTTGCCTTGTCGGCGAGTGTCCTTGGCAACCCTTGCCGGACACCACCGACTAGCCAATGCAAGGGCATGCTCGCCTTACCCTAGGGAGGCCGCGATGGCCTTGAGCAACGGTCGTCGCAGCCTCGGTTGCCTCGTGCGAGGGTGCGAATGCCCTTGCCAGATCATGCAAGGGCCATCGCGCTCGACGGACGACCACCAGCCGGCCCCAATGCTGGTTGGCTCGCCCTACTTCGGCAAAAAACAACCACAATCTTCAAAACCAGTATAACCTATACTGTTTCATGGTCTGTAGCAGACGGATTTTTTGCATGCTCCTTGATTTCCAATTCTTGAACCAGTCCGAACGCACCTCCTCCTGCATCCACATCCACGGAGCAAAACCCTAAATCGATTTTCGCAACAGCTTCGGAGGTCGGTCAATGTCTCGACCTTCGATTTTCGCTACAACTAGCCACAAAAGAACCCTAATTCATGAAACGAACACCAAAGGAGAGGATCGACCTTCGATTTCCGCTACCACAGCTTCGAAGATCTCTCGTGGCCAGTGGGACGCAAGGACCCTAGCCTAGATCTGGTGAGGGCAATTGCGCCCTCACCCGTGGACGGTGAGGCCGTGACGACCGTCGCAGCCTCGTCGGCCCAGGGAAAGCTGGTTGATAGTGGCCGCAAGTGTTGCCGAGGTCCATCGCCGGCCATCTTTGGAAATGCTTCCAAAATATCAAAGTAAAAACAAAAGAAAAAAATCCAGAAAAAGAAACATATCAAAACAAATAAAAAAGAAAAAATTCCTAGAAAGCATTAAAAAATATAAAAAATTCTACGCGTCATTAAAATATAAATAAAATAAAAATAAAAAAGTCCACGTAAGACAATTTGCCGAAATTAGCAATCAATTGATCGACTTTCGCTGGAAGTAGTACCTCAGTGATCGATTTTGAAAATTTATGACACTCAAGTGAGTAAATTTTTTTTTTTTTATGTTATTCAAATTATCTCTGCATAAAATTTGTGGCACTTACCCCAATTTTCAGAGAATTTGCCAACTGCTTTACGAATAAAGAAGTAATTAGCGCAGCGTTTTGTCCGGGGTAAAGAGGCAAAATCTCATCCAAGATTAGATCCATATGACTTTTAGATTAAAGAAACATAAATTTAGTCAATGTCTTTTCACTTACTTTCTATAATATAATTGGGCATCCCCCGTCAAAAAAGGCTAAGCATTTCCCAGCTGGTGGCCAAGACGACTTGGGAGAAATCTGGGTCAAAGCGATGACGGACATGCCTACGATCCCAAAAGCAAAGCATTTCACCGCTTTCATAGCAAGTGACCAAAATGACTTGTTCAAATTATACATGAGTCCCTTCATGATGAAGAAGGCATTCAAATATTCCACGTGATATAGGTTTGGTTAAAAATAAAATAAAATTGGAACACGATGCATTGAGTCCAACTAATTATCGATTTACAGGTTCGGATATTTTGTGTTATTGATTTATCCGCACTATGTCGTTATACTTGGCTGAGAAAAATTAATAAAGTTATGCAACATCTTTAATCGGTGGTTCTAATTGGTCCAGTGAATCTACTAACTCGTTAAGGGGTTACCCTGTAATGTCATCGCCCGAGCAACGTTGGCAAACTCTCAAAATAACTATTCAACTAGCAATCATTTCGAAGGTTGGTCTCATTTTTGAATCAACGTTAAAACAAGAATCACCGCAAAGAATCCGCATGTATGTTGCGGACTCCACCAATTATCTCCTCGAGCCATAAAGTGCGACACTAATTGAGACCCCATCTGAACATCTAGAGAAAAACCCATCAGAGTGATCAATTCCTTAGGGAATTACACGTCACAGAAATTTCATGGCCTGGAATTTGATGTCTTCAGGAATTTCATGGCCATTCATTGACCAAATGCTCACTGAAGATTAAAGAATCTCTTTTTCAATCTTAGATGAAATCACTGGTAACAAATTTTTGTGTGTGTGTGTGTGTGTGGTTGATCTGGTAATAATAATTAACAACATCAAACCTTTGTTCTAGGTCGGGTCAAGTGCGATAATCACGGGTTCCGGGGAATTGGCCCCACCGTGATAATCACCCGATAGGGAAAGAATCTCATCATATATATAAATGAAGTAGAGATGATCCTTGCCCATGGTGAAGGAGAAGAAACAGATAACCCACAAAACAAAACGCCATTTTACATAAGCATGAAGCTTCTTTTGTTATGTATGTGGAGTTGGGCGCTGTTGCTGGTTTTGATGGGGAGTGGAAGAAGGATGGGTTGCTCGATGGAAGAGAAGAATGCACTCCTCAACATTAAGGCCGCCTTCAACCAGCCGAATGGGTCTTCTCTTCCGTTTTGGCAAGAGGGCGATGGTGACTTTTGGGACAGGGTACGCATAGAGGGCTATGGTGACTGCTGCCTCTGGGAAAAGTTGGAGCGCGATGAGACCACTTCGTGGGTGATTCGACTATATCTCAACGGTACAAGCGATTGAGAATTGCAACAGTATGGGACTTGGGTTATTGATGCCTCTTTATTCCTTCCTCAGGAGGAACTTCAAGTACTGGCTTTACGGGGCGGGTGGATCTCTCTCTCTCTCTCTCGCTTATCGTGTCATTTTTCAATTTTCGAATTTGTTAATAATCGTTTGGTTTTTGAACTATGAAAAAAAATGTCATACCATGGTTCTATAAACTACAAAGCGGATTGAGTGAATTAGTGACAAACACATGATTGCACAAATGATGCAATTTTTAAAGTACGGTGAAGAGATAATGCATCGTTTGTTTTTGTTTTGTTTTTAATCTCTTGATCATTCCCTTTTTACTATCCAAACTATATGACTGACTTATTTTCTTCATCTCCGTTTTCTTCTTTTCTCTTGTGATCATTTGAATTTATTATTTTCTTTTGTGGTTACATCTTCCAATCATATATATTTCTTTGGATGCACGGAGTCGTTCCTAGAAGGGGAAGGCAAATGGTTCCTAAATCCCAATCATTAATTAACCGTGATATGTGCATGGATCTTTCTATAATCAGATTTAATTGGAACGCTCCACCTGAAGAACTTGAAGAGGCTAGATCTATCTGGCAATGATCTACAACGAGTCCCCTCATCATACGAGCAAGCTTCAGCGGAGGCCTTGAATTTCTCTTCCTATCACCTTGAAGGTACATGTAAAATAGAAGACCAAGCTTTGATATATACTGCTTCGACTTTGTCAACCGTTTGTCAATCACAGTTACAAATCTGGAGGTGCTAGAACTTTCATGGAACAATTTGGTCAACGATGCCTTCACGGACATTACGAGGATAACATCTCTCAAGGTATTAGACATCAATTATTGTGGATTGAACGCATCTTTGAAATCACTAGAAGGTACTTCTGTGAAATTGCTTTAGTTTATCACATTTTCAAAAACCCAAAACAAAAAGAAAGATCATATATAGTTTCGCCACAAATTTTCTTCAACTGACTGAATATCTTGCTCAATGTCTATGGAAGCCATAATGAAAAGAATATCATGCTCAATGTCGGGATCAAGATGTTGGTGGATCATTTTTTCAGTTTAATCCCTGATATTTGAAGATTGAAGTTTATTCGCCATGCTTTTAATTTTGTGCGGCTTTTTTTCAGTCAGCTATTATACAGAAATCACAACCAAAATACATGCAAAATTTAATCAGGAATCAAAGTTAAACAAATTAGACAAATAAGCTTTCAGCTTATTGTTCGTCATCTCAAACTTGAATCCCGCACTATTTTAATGTAAAAACGAACAAAGAGAAGGTATATTCCAAGCGACACTTCACTTTATTTTTGTTTATAAAGACGTAGCGAGGCACGTTGCACAGTTTTTGCCATGTGGCCCAAATGCGACCAAATGTATGTATTAGCTTAATGATTTTCATCCCCAAAATTCTCTCTCCTATTAATTTGAAATTTGAATTATGGATGTGGAGAAAGTATATTGTTTTATGACATAACTAACTCTGAAAGCAACTTATAAATAATTTACCAAGAAAACAATTTCTAATAGTAGATAGCTAGATATAAAACTTGGTCAATGTGAAATTAACTCTACACCATATGATGCTATATAAATGTATTCCACTTATCAATTCAAATTTAGCTTATTTCATCACATGATCATAAAATACTTTCAGTTTAAACTTTACTACCACGTTTTGCTTGTCCAATTTAACCAATATTTTTAGTTGCTATATTTCATACCTATTGAGTGACAACCCCAAATGGTACAAATGCAAAACTTACCAACATTGATAGCGAAAAGGATAAACATATGTACAAATTTCTTTCCCAACAATATATGCCCCTTTGGGGTGGGCATGGTTCCAAGGTCATCGGCAGAACCTGTAACAAGTTTTTGTGTTTTTCTTTGAATAATGTCTTTACGGATCCTGCGGTATTCTATGTCGTTCGATAATGAGTGTGTAATCTAAAAGCACTACTATGAGTTTCCATGTTCAGCAATATTTATGATTAAAACTTTTATTTTGTTAATGTTTCATATTTATTTATATGTATAAATGTGCGTTGTGGTCAGTGAGTTGTAAGAACAAATAGTGGTCAATGATTCGCTGCAATTGTTAATTTAGAGTACATATGGAACCTGAGTAGACCCTAAAATCAATTTTGAAACCTGTGATATGATAGGTTCAATTAAGAGTATAGGTGGAACCTGTACGGAGCCTAAAACTGCTTGTTGTTACCCCGCAATGCACGAGCTATGTAACTAGTTGCTTTGTCAGTCTCAAAATTTCATGCCTTATTGAGTTTAAATTTGGAAAAAAGTGCTAAAGAAAAATTTGAAATATGTTATTAAATGATATGAATGACATTAAGAACGACTTTTCCCCCCCTTAAATATGGCTTATCTAAAGAACAATTTACAATAGTCTAATAAATTAATTATATTTAGGGTGCATTTGTTTGGAGGAAAACTTCATGACAAAGGAAAATACTTTTAGGAATTTTTTTTCAGGAAAATGATTAGTTTTTCTTTGTTTGGTGATATATGATAGAGAACTTTTTCTGGTGTTTAGATCTCATTTTGAAAAAAAAAAATTTGAAATTTTAAAAGAAGTAGTTAAGCTTCTCTCTTTTTGTTCTAATTAATGTAATTTACAGAACAGTGGGAATGAAGCATTGTGGTGATGCAAGTAAACTACAAGGCTCCATCTTATCTCTCTCTCTCTCTCTCTCTCTCTCTCTCTCTCTCTCTCTCTCTCTTGTTCTTTTGATTTTTGATTGCACAATCTTTCTATCCTGCGTTCTCGACACCAGCCATGATCTTGAGTAGGCATGGCAGTTTAGTGACAAGACTGATAGTTGCAGCGTCCACTTCAACAGGCTTGTGCGCGTAGGGAACCTTGAAGAGTTGCATATTAGTGGTAATGGATTTTGGGGTCCTCTTCCTTCCTGCTTCTGCAATATTACCTCACTTCGTGCGATTGATGCGGCATATAACTATTTTAGCGAGGCTATTCCTTCATCTCTCTTCTACAATCTCAAGTCACTTGAATATATTGATTTTTCCAGGAATGCTATTGAAGGCTCGTTTTCGCTTGCTTTCTCTGGCTAATAATTCTAACCTAAAGGTATTTGAACTCGTCGACAACCAAAATCGTCTGGAAGTAAATACAGAAGAGCCCGCTTGGGTTCCTTCATTTCAATTGGAGGAGTTTGGCTTATCAAACTGCGTGCTCAACAAAGATGCAAATGGCATGACTCCCAGCTTTCTGAAAGAACATCGTGACTTGAAACGTGTTCAACTCATTCCCGAGTTGGCTATTGGTCAACAATGTAGACCTAGAATGGTTCGAGCTCAGAGGAAACGATTTGTCTGGTGCTTTGCAATTGCCTTCTGATTTGAACCTTGTCAGCATGGCCGCGTCGATTTGTCTGCTAATAGAATTGAAGGAATGCTTCCATCCTGGATTGGTTCTATCCTCCCAAATTTGCAATATTTGAACCTGTCGAACAACTTATTGAAAGGTAGAATCCCCTCCTCAATGGGCAACATGGATCAACTGGATATAGCGGACTTAACGGACGATGGCTTCACTAGAGAGGTACCAGAGACACTGGCTATGAATTGTTCGTTGCTTTTTGTATTGAAACTGTCAGGCAACAATCTGCAAGTCCAAATGCTACCGAGGAATTCTAACTTGGGAAGGTTGGAATACTTGTGTTTGGACAGCAGTCGTTTCACGGGAGAAATATCGCCTGGAATATTGAATCGCCCCTCCTTGCGAGTTTTGGATGTAAGTAATAATTCCCACTCCGGAACACTTCCCAAATGGATTGGAGATATCCAGTACATGAGTGGGCTTATGCTGTCAAGTAATTTATTGGGTGCTCCTTTACCGTCGAGCTTCTGTAACTTACGTTATCTCGTTCTTTTGGACCTTGCAAGCAACAACTTTGGGCCAAAAATACCCCTTTGTGTCATTGTTACACTTATGACGTACTTACATTTGTCAAATGACATGCGCGCTGGGCATTTTCCTGAGTTTCTTTCCAGAGGTTCGTCAATTGTTACATTGGATTTGAGACATAATATATTGTCAGGTGAGGTCCCAGCTGGATTGGGTTGCTTCAAAACTTGAAGGCTCTTCTACTGCAAGGAAACAATTTTGAAGGTTCAATCCCTCTAGATCTATGTCTGTTGAAAAACATGACCATATTAGATCTTTCGAATAATAATCTTTTTGGAAAAATTCCTCCATGTTTGAAAGATTTGACATTTGGAAACGATGGGGTATCTACGTACTTCTACGCCGATTTGGGCGATTGGTCTGGGTACAACGAATGTTACACATTTGCTTCTACTTTTGAATTAGAAGAAGCAAACTTCATGACAAAGAGCAGTTTGGAATCGCATAAGGGCCAAATTCTACAACTGATGTCGGGAATGGATCTCTCGGAGAACAATTTGATGCGTATTATTCCTCCAGAGATCGGCCACTTGAGTGAACTTCGACACTGAAAACATTTTCCGTTTTGAAGAATGTAGAGAGCTTGGACCTATCCTACAATAGCTTAACCGGTCCCGTCCCTCCGGAACTAGCAGGGATCTATACTTTGTCAAATTTTAGAGTGGCGTACAACAACTTTGTCAGGTAGGACACCCGACCAAAAAATTGAATTTGGAGCTTTTGGCAAAGCAAGTTATGAAGGTAATCCTCTTCTTTGTGGAACACCATTGACAAGCTGCGATGACTCAAATCAGCAACCGGAGACACCGCCATCGTTTAATCATACCAGGGAGGATGACTTCTGGAGAGAAGCCTTCTTACGGAGTTTTGCAGGATCATATGTTGTGGCATGCCTTGGGGTGGTTCTTTTTCTCTTTCTATGCCCATACTATCGATGGGTGCTATTCAAGCATGTTCGCAAGCTTATTCCATCGTTTCCACGAAAGAGATTGTTCTTCAAAGGCATTGAATATTTGACTCCTAGAGTGTTGGCATTGTATTCCTTACAGAATAAATTCGGCTCTACTGGCAGAATTTTAAGAGCGACCATCTGTCTTCTGCATATGTATAAGGATCTAATGATCATACCAGCGTTTCTGGGTAGTTGAGTCTTTACTTGCATTTTGAATGCTTGATTCCTTGAGTGTTGTTATTGTATTCTTCGCAGGATATATAAGTTTGATTCTACTGGCAGAATTTCAAGAGCGACCGTCTGTTTTCTGCATATATATAAGGATCTAATGATTGCGCCAGCATTTCTTTTCCCATCACCTTAATGTCGTGTTCAAACTAAACCAACATAGAATATTTGCCAAGGGTCGACGCATTCTCTCCTTTTATCCAGAAGAAATCCGGGTCGAGATAAATTTATAGCCATGTAGAGAAGGGAAAAAAGAAAAGAAAAACAGAGCACATACTGCGCAAAGCAAGCGATCGAGTAATAAATATAAAAAATAATGAAATAAATCAAACACCAGATTTACTTAGTTTGATCATAGAGATCTATGTCCATGGAGAGAGCATTAATAAATTTTACTATAGAACAAGCGATCCAACGAAGATTACAAAACACTCTCGAGTCAATCAAACACTCTTAGTATTTTTCAGCTCGCAATTACATCGAATAACCCAAAATTGTTTAGCCTATTAAGAAATAATCTATCAGTCTCACGAAGAAATTAAATAATCTTATCGAAGCACTCGATCGAACAGTGCTTCTATATGCGACACACGACCAAGTCCAATGAATATAGTACATTACGTTCAATGGCTGAATTTCCATGGATTTAAGAAAACCATATATTCGGTCAACACTGGGATAAGTACCGTACATGTGTCATAATTTGTACGACGTTTACTTGAATGACATAACTTTCAAAACGTTTACTTGAGTGCCATGTTGGAGCAAAATTGTTCAAGTGAGTGCCAATTCCGGCGAAAAATATTTACTTGAGTGCAATGCTATTATTTTATTAATTTCTGAATGTCACATGGATTTTTTTTTTCAAATTTTAATTCATTTTGATGTTTTTATTTTTATTTAATATTAAAAAAAGAGAGAAACCCTTGGTTTCTTGGTGGTAGCCGAAGAGAGGGTCGTCGCCGTCCACCACTGGCCGGCCTAGGGACCAGGGTCGGCTTGCCCTAGGTCGGTGAAGCCGCGACGGCCCTCGGTGACGGTCGTCGGCCTCGGGTGGGGCGAATGAGGGCGCGGAGCCCTTGCTAGATCTAGGCGAGGACCTCGCGCCCCTGCCGGCCTCGGCCTTGCGACGATGGCCGAGGCTATGGTGGCCTTGCGATGGCCCTCACAGCTCAGCTACCATCGCGAGGCCGAGACTGGCTGGGGCTCGAGGCTGAGGCCTAGATCTAGCGAGGGCTTCGCGCCCTTGCCTGCCCCACTAGAGGCCACAATGGCTGTCGCGGCCTCGTCAGCCCAGGGTAAGTTGACCTTGCTCTTGGGCCGATCGGTAGTGGCCAGCGGCGACCCTCGCTGGCCACCACCGAAAAACTAAGGGTTTTTTTTTTAATAATATTCAAAATAAGAAAATTTAGAAAAAAAATAAGAAAATTATAAAAATTTCCACGCGCACAATAAAATATTCCAAAAATCGCTTCATCGGCGCCATGTCAGCATGTCCGGCGGCTGCGTCATCTTTTTTTGGTTGCTGCGTCATCTTTTTTCGCTGCCACGTCTCCTTTGACACTCAATTGAACACTTTTTAAAAGTTATAGCACTTAAAGCTGCGTTTGGTAACACTTCAGGGAAATTGTTTCCGTTTTGAAAATGTTCCCGGAACACTTTCGGAACAGAAACACGTATAGTAAAAAAATGTTCCAAAAGTATTCGAGAGAACACTTTTGTTCCGAAGAACACTTTTGAAGAAACAAAAACAAAACTTACTTTTGAATTTTGGAACACTTTTGAAACCATCACCCATTGTGGGCGTGCTGCCGCTGATCACTGGTCTCCGCCACCGCCGCTGCCTTTTTTAATACTTACCAAATGCGTTTCTGTTCCTAGAAATTTTTTCCGGGAGCAGAAACACAAAAAATGTTTCTGTTGCAAATATATTCTCAGGAACAGAAACGTTTTGAAATTTATGACACTAAAGTAAACGCCGTACAAAATTTATGACACTCTAGTAAATTTATCCCGCCAACACTTGGACTTCCCTTTTAGCTTGCATTGGGAAAGTGAATCCAACATGGACTACTCTGCTTCTTCTTTTTTCTCGGACATAATCAATAATATATTTTCTTTTGACGGTAATTTCAATTCTGGAGCTCCGCACCAAAGTACCAAAATCCAGCGCCAACGAAAAAGCAATTTCGAATATCTGCAAAATATCTAAATATCTAACTTTTCGTTAATCAATCAGGCTTTTTATTTATTTATTTATTCTTGCAATTTAGATTTTTATTCCGAGCTCAAATTCGAGACATATTTTAACATAGCGGACACAGAATCAGGCAATGACCCAATAGAACAAGTTCAACATAAAAACATGAAGTGTTCTTCGCTAGTGCTCTGCATATGTAGTTCTAACGGTGTTCAGATCTATGTAGCACAAACATAACATATGAAACGACGCGATATGCCGACACTTGATTTCTAAAAAAAAAAGATAATTCTGACACGTTGAAACTCGTTGTATATTAAATTTATATTTTATATATACATGGTAAATTTTTATTTTTATGATTTCATAAATAAATAAATAAAAATAAAAGCCTAGAATGAATTTACATTAAAAAAATGATCTATCATTTCCATTTCCCTCCAAAATAGAAATTAATAAAAAATAATAAATATAGAAAAAGAAGACAAATACACCAATCATTACTCACATTTCACAGCTAAGCATTCATTTATCCTTGATTTGCCCTAATTAGCCCCCACCCTCTGCTTTTTTTATTCCCTAATAAAAAATAGAATAAAAATTAAAAAAATTACTAATACAGAAGCACAGCCCAAATAAAAGAAAATGAATTTAGAAAAACTATAACTACAAATAAAACCCTCTCTCTCTATTTACTCCAAACCCTTTGCACGATTAGAGAGTGTATCGTGGGAGCCCCATCACAAAGTCTCTCACTATAACTTAAGTAGAACCGACATCGACACCGACACGCGACACGACATGCCGACAAGTCATTTCTCATAAATAACAAAATTCTAAAACGTCTTGGGACACGTGGTACATTAAGTTTTTATATTTATCTGCACGATAAATTATTATTTTTATAATTATTTAGAAAAATCAATTTGATATAAATTCTTAAATAATTTTTAAAAAATTAAGCAGTGCGGAAATGGAGCTCGGGCCTTCATGCTCGATCCACGAGCACAAGTCCATTTAGAACCACTCTGCCAACTGCACATGTGAGAGAAAGCAAAGGCTTTGTCATCGTCCATTGAACGGCCTACGTCCGTCCAAGGTTGCTGCTTGAAGGTTTGGCAATAAGCTGACACAAAGTGACAAAGTTCCCCACTTATGTGTCTGAACTTCCCCCAAGAGGCGAGAGGAAGTCAAAACTTGGTAGAAAAGAGAGAACAACCAGTGGCAGACTTAACCATCTAATGATAACTAAATCATAACATGATGCTAAAGAAGCAGCAAGTACAGTTCAGGAGCTCCTCTTGGTTTGCATCCGAATCCCCTGCATGTATGGCAGGGGATCATGATGTTCTTGGCCATTAGATCTTCCCCCCTTCAATAGGGGAAGATCTAAAGGCTAGTGTGGCTATGATCGTTTGCCATTATGGCAAATGATCCAAACACTCTTGGTTTTCCTTTGTCACCGTTATCGATCACTCTCAAGTCATGACTCGTCAACATCGGTTCAAGCTTGGCGCAGAGAGAACGCATCAAGAAGTAGGAGGTAACACAAGTGAAGAACTAACGGATATGATACTCACCACCAGTAGAAATTCACCTAAGAAATAAGAGTAGAAGCAAGAAATTCTTCTTGTTAACAAACAAAAAGCTCAATTAATTCATCAATCAAAACAAGTCTGTCAATCTCATTCATTGTATCATCCTTTTATAGGTGAGCATTGAACAACCCTCCAAGCTTGATTAATGAGACTCATCGATGAAATACAAAACTCTTGGGAAAAGACAAAAGACTCATAATAAATTCTTAGGAACTAGAATTTTGACTCTTTAGGGAAGACAAATCACTATTAATAAGACTCTCAAAATCTAAACATCATTCAACTACTCTTGTAAATATAAGAATTTATTAATGGCCTTCGACAAATGCGAATAATCTGAAGTTACCGATGAATGAACTTTGATATAGGTAAGATTCGTTGATTGATAACCTCGCAATCAGTGAGAAGCGATCATTGAGTCGGCAACTCTTTGACTTCTTCAAGGAATGCTCTGACATCAAACGCTTTCGTTATGTGAAAACTTATTTGTGAGTTTCCTTTGTCTTCTTCTTTATGGTCAGGAGAAAGATTGGCGACATTGAACGTTGCAGAAACAACATACTCACCAAAGAGTTAGATCTTATATGCGTTATCACCGATCCTCTGCAACACTTTGAAAGGTCCATTGGCTCTAGGCTTTAATTTTCCATGATGATCTTGAGAAAATCGTTCCTTCCAAAGATGAAGCCAAATCATATCTCATTCTTTGAAGGCTGCCGGCCGTCGATGGTTATTCGCTCTTTCTTGATACTTGGCATTGTGTTTTATAATCCTTTTTCGAGCCTGCTTATGGAGCCTTTTCAAATAATCAACATATTCCTCAGCGTCTTTGCTAAAATGATGAGTGATGGGGAGAGGAGCTAAGTCCAGCGGGCCAATAGGATTTTTCTCATAAACAATTTCAAAAGGACTCTTTCCGATTGTTTGGCTTGAAGAGCGGTTGTAAGCAAATTCTGCTTGAGCCAAAGTGATGTCCCATTGCCGCAAATTGCTTCTAATTAAGCTCTTTAAAAGATTCCTCAAAGTTCGATTAACAACTTCAGTTTGCCCATCGATTTGAGGATGATGAGAATAACTAAATTGAAGAGTTGTGCCAAATTTTTTCCAACGCGTGAGCCAAAAATGACTCACGAATTTGGAATCCAATCGAAGGTCATTGTCACGCCCCGTGTCTCAACTAGGCTCGCTAACATCCCTCTAAAGCTGATTACTTGAAGTTCTTCCCAAGATCCATCTGCTAACATCTTGAATAGGATATGAGACGCACAAACGGAAGCAACCCAAACTCCATACTATTTAAAACAAGATGACTCAGGATGGGAAGAGATGGATTTATACATGTACCAAAAATATTCTTACAACCTCGAATTGCTTTCAGGAACTACAACTGTCAGTGTTCAAAATACACATTCTTCCACAAATCAATGATGGATGAAACTTAACCCTACAGGACTACACGATCTCCAAGTTCACAAAGGAGATACAACCAAATAAATTTAGACCTCCATTTACTTCAAAAGACATCTCCGGAGCCAATCAGTAACATCCTCTGAGCTTTATCATTCGAGACCTGAAAATATTATCCCACGACGGGGTGAGAATAAATCTCAGCAAGTAAACTCCTAAACCTAGACTAGGCCAATAGTACCTCCAGACAAATCCTAAATAGGTAGTTCTCACACTATAGGCCAACATCAAATCATATCTTATCATGCAATTCTAATTATCAAGGTCGTTCTTCAAAACGATACCTATCAAGTAATTTTTATACATCGAGACCTTCCCTCGGATCATTCCTTATCATGCCCGCGACACTTCAAGTCGCTCTCCAAATCATTCCTTATCATGCCTGCGACACTTCAAGTTGCTCTCCAAATCATTCCTTATCATGCACTCTCATCAAAAGAGACAATTCACTAAACCAGGCAAAAGCAAGGATGCATTGCAATCTCGAACTTAGGAGATCGCAAATTAAGTCATGAATCACAATTCAAGGTCAAGTTTCATACTTAAGCACTCGATAGCTCATAAGCTTATAGGATAGCATACTAGTCATTGTGGTTCCAACTTTCAATGGCCAAGCCCACGCATTAGTGCCTCAAGCTTAAGTAATTGTTGTGCTTGCGTTAGTATGCCTCACGTTAAAATGCCATTCTAAGACTCGCGTTATCACGCCTCAAGTCAATTTCGCTAATGCCTCATGTATAATGCATCAAGGCATAATGTGCATACAAGTTTATAACCCAATCAATAAATAGTCAATCAAAGCGAGTTACACAATTCACCAATCAAAAGCACCATTCAGAAGCAAACATTCAGAAGCAGCGTCAGAAGGAACGTAAAAAACAGCTTCAGAAAGAATGTCAAAAGGAATGCTCATAAGCAGCGTTAGAAGCAATGTCAGAAGCAACGCTCAGAAGCAACGATCAGAAGCAACTTTTAGAAGCAACGCTCAGAAGCAATGTCAAAAGTAACGTTCAGAATCAACGTTTAGAATGAATGCTCAAAAGCACGCTCAGAAGCAATGTTCAGAAGCAACGTTAGAAGCAATGTTCAGAAGCAACGTTCAGAAGCAACACTCAGAAGCAACACTCAGAAGCAACGTTTAGAAGTAACGTTCATAAGGAACGCTTAGAAACACACTTAGAAGCAACGTTCAGAAATAATGTCAGAAGCAAAGTTAGAAGTAATGCTTAGAAGCACACTCAGAAGCAATGTTCAGAAGGAACGCTTAGAAGCACACTCAGAAGCAACGTTCAGAAGCAATGTCTAGAAGCAACGTCAGAAGCAACATTCAGAAGGAATGCTCATAAGCACACTCAGAAGCAACGTTTAGAAGGAACATTTAGAAGCAACATTCAGAAGAAACGCTCAGAAGCACACTTAGAAGCAATGTTCAGAAGCAACGTTCAGAAGGAACGCTTAGAAGCAACCTTTAGAAGCAACGTCAGAAGCAACGTTCAGAAGCAACGTTTAGAAGGAACGCTCGGAAGCAACATTAAGAAGGAACGCTTAGAAGCACATTCAAAAGGAATGCTCAGAAGCACACTCAGAAGCAAAGTTCAGAAGCAAGATATCCTCAATATTCACAGCCATCAAACTACCTTTGATCACCATTAAATCCACCATTAGACACGTCTATTAGTAGCCTAAAATCCTAGGTAAGGTTTAAGAGTAACTTACCACAAGACTAGGTCAAGTAATTCTACGAAATAAGCGGCACAAGATCACGGCTCAAGCTGGTCGGCAAAACTGCTTCTGTCCCCCTTGAAGTTCACATGAAATCAGCCATGAAAATCCACAAGAATCACTCTTAATTCCATTAAATTACTTCTTAGCACACTAGACTAGGTATTATAAGTCACTTACTCTTCAAATGACCAAAGCAAGTTGGGCGAGACCTCAAGAACAGCCACCAAAGTTATGGTCTCAGCTGGTCAGCGACACTAAGTTGGTTCCGAAGAGAAACACCACAAGTCAGCCACTTAAATCCTTTCATAATCTAACTTTAACCTCAAAAACATATTTCTATACATCCCAATTAAGTCTTAGAAGTGTCTTACCAAGAGATTAGGGTGAAATGAGTTCAAGAATCCAACATTGAAGCTCTCGGGTTCGGGTTAGATCGGTCAACGATCATTGTTGCTTCAAACGGCTTTACAGGATAAATGGCTGGGTGAATTTCGGCCCATAATACCTTGTTGGAACGGCAAGAGAAAGAGTTTTCTTACGATATGCGGTTCGCCAACAACTGACGACGGATGATGGAGATATGGCCGAAAGAGTGGGCAGTAATGGGCTGTCAACGAGAGAGAGAGAGAGAGAGATAAAATGAGATGGTCCTCTTATGGAGTGGTCGGCCGAATAAGCAAGAGGAAGATGGTGTGCTCATCCAAGTTTTCATCCAAAATACAAGAGTGTGATGGTGGGGTGGTTGATGAAGAATAAGACAAGATTGACTAGAGGTGGCATGTTGTAAGAGAGTTGGTAGTGGTTAGAGGGGTTTGACTTTCCAATGTTATTGTCTTTTGTGTATAATGATGCAAGACCATTTTGGACAATAATGCCCTTGGATTTTCGGCCATTAGGGATCTCTCTCTAAAGACCAAAATGCCCTTAACAAAACTTGAGGATTGAGAAATTAACCAGAGGTAAAAATGTGATCTTCTACTTCATAGTCTGAAATTTCACTCTTCAGCTTTCTTTGGAACGATCTAGGAACTTAATTAACTCCAATAAGACGACGTTCGATTTATCACCATTGGAATCCTTGAATATCCGATATCCAATCCCAAAGTCCAATTCATAGTCGAGTTCTTTGGTCCATGTACTCAAATCCTAATTAGCCTTTTCCCATCGGTTAGTCTTCTCAAGAGTGGCCAACTCTGAGTGAGATTTAACTAAAGTGCAATGACGAGATATTTCATTCATTCATACTTCGAAAAGGGTTGGATTTCAGAATGTCACAACTCTTCCCCCGTTACAAAAATTTCGTTCTCGAAATTTACCATAAACCCAATTATCTCAAACTAACTGGAGGTGCTGACGCCTCATCCCTTCTTCATTTTCCTCGATGGGTACCTTTAGTTCGAAGATCTCAAATTGGCTTGCATATTTCGGATTTGACTTTTCAATTCAAGACATGCTTCTCACTTGAAGTCCCAAATATCCATGTCGTTTATCCATGAGGCTCAATCATCAAAGCCAAGGCCTAGGTATTGATGCATCGGCTATCAAACTTAATAAAGGTCCGCGAATTGCGCCTCAGATCAAATTACTTCTCAAAAACCGCGTCTTAACGCTTCTGGTCAACATCTCGCTTAGTAACGCATCAAGATGAGTGCGAATCCCCATGTCATCATGCTTCAGGATATTATGTGACGATGTATACATAAGTTCAAGCAATTGGGTCCATATGATAAACTAAGGACCCACACATGCTATCCAACAAGGCTTAATACAATCAGATGCCACCTTAAGTCAGTCCCTATTATAGTTATTTTGAACCAAGATAAATCAGCCACAATGAGTCCTCACTCAATCATCCTTGACTAAAGCATGAACTAATAACAAACCGGTCATCAAATCCATCTCTATAGGCAATTGTTATCGTGGACGACTTGACTAAGTGTGACTCTTCCTTCAAAATTTGTGACACGCGCTTGCAATATAATTTCGAGCATCTGAATCATCCTCTTAGATTGTCCATTTACCTGTGTAAAATAGGACGTGTTATATCGTGACTTCGTCCCCACGACGACCCAAAGACTTTTTCCAAAAGTTACGATGAACTTAGAATCTTATCCAACATAATCGTCATCGGAACTCTATACAGGTGAATTATCTGGCGCCTATATAACTCGGCTCACTCATTCATTGCGAAGTTCTTTAGTATTGTCAGGAATTTCGCTGACTTAATAAGCTCATCTATGAATATTCAAATCGAGTCATGGCCTTCTTGACCTTTTAGATAACCCCATGGCTAAGTTCGTAACATTTCGTTCTCGGTTCCATTTTGAAATTTCCCGTGACTGGATAACCCGCCAAACTTATCGAGTCGTGCCTTCTCTTGTTGGTACGTTCGATTCTTAGCCATGAGCTTAACTCAAGTCCTTGAAAATTCTTTTCACGTTCATTCATCCATTCGTGTTACGTCTCGTCCTTATTCCATTTCATCAATGGAACAGTTCTTGTGAGGAATCTTCCCACGTTCTATTTGTGACAATTCACCAATCTCAGGAAATTTCAACTTCCAGCAACTTATATCGACTCTAGTCGATTCATCACTTATTCCAATCCTCAAAGGCTCCACAGGGATTTCATTTCTCAGAAATTCCACGACTAAGAAATCTTACCTTATCAGATCCATAGCTCGTGCTCTTCACATTCCGCATATAACGATCATTTCCTTAAAGTCCATAGGACAACCTAGAAGGTTATTTATGTTTCTCATGACTCCTTAAATGAGTCCCATCATCACCTCTCAAGAAAGTAACAGTTCATGCAATTATTCCTCGGATGTTCAATCCAACTATTATCAGTTTCTTTCTTCCAGGTGTCAAATCTTTCAAACTGTTCTTCATACTTTTCACTTGAGAGCTCAAATCTTGGCCCTCTACTCTGTTGAGTCCCTACCTGGACTTTGTATCATTTTGTTCATTTTGTCACTCTTCCTTGAGGAAACACTCTTGTCTTAACCGCTGGTTTCCATAACCTTGTCAATGTGACTTTATTCCAATTCCATCTGTTACACTGAATGTCGACATTATCTTGAAATTCAATGCTGTCCACGAGACAGTTTCTCGGACTTAATTTCCATGAATCATTCAAGTTCTGCGTCTTCTTTCTCAGTCTAGACGCTCAGTTTTTTTTTTAACACCAAGACAATCAGAAATTCGTCATCCTTACTCGCTAGGGTCTTTTAACCTACAAAGGAAACTATACACTTCAATGGCATTTTTTTACTTCGAATCCACTTTGTCCTTCTCATTTCATAGGATGTCAATCTTGGAGTCTGCGCCAACGGCAATACCTTCACTCCAGGATTCAAATGTCACCATGCTTGACATTTTCTTTCTAGTGACTCAGTCACCTCAAGTGACAAGATTTCAAGGAGTCAAGGTTCTTCCTCGGTCTCCATAAATTATCGTATCGAATACTCAATTTGACTACCTCGAGTCACTCTGTAATTACATTCTAAGCGCTCTTTCCGCTTACTCAACCATTCATGACAATCGCAAGTCGCTAAGATCATCAAGTACATTCATCTTTCTTTCCATCACGATAATCTTATGGCCCAATTGTCCTTTAAAAACGACGCCCTAACCTTTAGGGGTGATAAAACACAATACCACTTCTAGTGGTCTAGATTCATCATCAATTAATTTCATAGAATCATCAATGTCAGACAACTAACATATCTATTTCCTCAATTTTCCCCACGACGAAAGGAACGACATGTCAATCTCTCATTATGAGACTTACGCCAAGATAACAACCATCCCTTACAGGCGCATTCTGTGGAATCTCTACATTCATAATCCTTGAATGGAAATCCTCTTTCGATCCCCCACTTCCTTTCTTAGGATCTATTACAGTTTCCCCCGAATCAAATAATAACTAGTTATAAGGCTCTCAAGTTTCAATCCACTTAGAGATTTACGTATCTTATTCAAGGGTCCTCGACCATTCTTAATGTATTTAGGCGACCTTGAGAACTCTGTCTCACATTGGTCGATCATTCTCTGCTCCTTGCAAAATTATCAGGATCCAAATAACCTTTGCTCTTGAGCAATCCCAAGAGGATACTTTCCGTCGAACAACTTAACAGAGGTAGTTCAGACATATATCATGCCTTCAAGGAAACCCTTCTTCTGGTGACCTTTCACCAATTATCAACAGTATCTTACGGCTAAAAACTACCAGGGTCACTTTCTTTCTTCAGTGTACCAAAAACTTTTAAGGTTTCCTTACTAAGATCTCAAATTCGGAGGGAGACAATTTCAAATATCATCCCTCCATCAAACTCAGTCAATGTCAACCTTATTCATAACTTCACAAGTTTTTCAAAACTCTCGTGGTTCTTCCCACACATTCAATTTAAAAAGGATTAACTCAGAGTCACCTTTCTCGTGACTTCCATCATTTAACTCATTAGCACTAGCATCAGTTGTCCTAGGGACTTAGGTACAATGGCAGCTCTTTCTTGAGTTTGTCTACCCATCCACTTTTCTCATTTCCATTTAAAGTTCTCACAACCCCTTAATACACTTGAGTTTCGTACGATTAACAAATTGAGCCATATTCTCTTCTAGTACTCATATTCCAGTCGCTCATCTTTACTCACTTTTCATGATCCATCTTAGTTCTTAGATCTTCCGTACCATATATACTTAAGCCCAATGCTTTTCTACGACCATACTTTGGTCGTTCAACTTCATTAGGTTCTCATGTCACTTGAACCACTATAATTCCCTCCAGAAATTAAAGACTTAAGTCATTTACTCAAGTCTAGCAATCTCAGGCTGCTCATCTCATTATCTTTCATCATCAACCATCAGTGATTCCTAAACAACTCTCAACTAGTTTCTCATTATTGAAGGATTCCAAATCATCTTTAAGCAGCAACCATATAACAAGACAGCCTCAACGAGGCAACTTCTGAATTAACAACTATTACTAGGCAAGCCTCAACTAGGCCCAAACTCAAGTAAGTCAACACCAAGCAAGTACTCAAAGTGTCATTTCAATCGTTCATGCCATAGATCCAGAGGCACCTGCCACTTTAACATGATCACAACAGACTATCTTCATCTCAACAGGTATTAGTTCAATGGGTATAAACCCCACATACCGTCTAATCTCTCGATTAGACCTTGGCCAAGCCAGTTACATGAAGCCAATTACAAAACATGCCCAATAGGCCAATCAAAAGCATCAATTTTCTTTTTCAAGTGGCATTTACTGTCAAGCACAGAGCTTTTAATCATGCCACAGGCGTCATTTCACATGTCACGCCACTTTTGAACATCCACTTCGAAAATCAATCCCATGCCATACATCTCTTAACCATAATTGGACTCAACCTAATACCTAGACTTTCCCTTCCAATTTATGGCTTGGGTCATTCCTGTCTCTTGCCATCTTAGAAGCCTGCTAGGAGCTGCTTCTTGTCTGGACCTCTTTGTCCCGGCGATCACTTCCCGCCCTCATCAGACTTGGCTGTTGCAGGTTGTCCCAAGTCATACATCTACAGAGAAAGCCCCATTCTATACGTCTCATACCATACTTCATGACGGTTTATAGGTATTCCATCAGCTTGTCTCATTTCATGCGACAATTTATTAAGTCTAACAACGATAAGCTCATGCATGCACCCTCATCAGATTTTATTTCAAAGCCTCAAACACATGCACATCATGTTCATTCTCACCACTTATCATACCACGACCACCTTCAAATCAATTTTTATCCATTGAAGATTTATAATTTCATAAGGACCATCGCCTTTCACAGATCAATTGCCTATTTTCAACTATATACCTCAATCTCTACTTACTTCCTTGTGAGTCTTAATCATAAAATCACTCATGATCATCAATCAAAATCAATGCTAGAACCATTAGTATACAGCACAAATTTAAGCATATAATCCGCAAGATTCAGTGGTCAATGTTTAATCTTAAAGGTCTCACTAACTAATTGTCCCCAAGTCATTACTCCTTATCACTCCAAACCTCAATCACATTGGATCAAGCTGACCTTGCTCTGATACCACTTAAACGGGGTTGTTACGCCCCATGTCTCAACTAGGCTCGCTAACATCCCTTTAAAGCTGATAACTTGAAGTTTTTCCAAGGATCCATCCGCTAACATCTTGAACAGGATATGAAACGTACAAATGGAAGCAACTCAAACTCCATACTATTTAAAACAAGATGACTCAGGATGGGAAGAGATGGATTTATACATGTACCAAAAATATTCTTACAACCTCGAATTGCTTTCAAGAACAACAACCGTCAGTGTTCAAAATACACCTTCTTCCACAAATCAACTGTCATGCCCCGCGCTTCGAGTAGAGCACGCGTACATCCTTGCAAGCAAATCAATAATAATCTCTCAGCGGTCCTAAGATCCAGGCTTACAAGTCGAGAGATGATATATAAACATAGGCATGCGGAAGCCATACTTAAATAATTCCCGTACAATACAAAAGTTAAGTGGGACCCGGATAGCTTAATAACATTCGTATGTCCTAGCATACTTTTCATACTGACACTGACTACTACAGTCCGATAAACAAAAGGGTGACAGGGTAAGCATACAAAAAGAACCATCTACTAAGTCAGTAGGAACTGGGTCAGGTCATCATAAAAAGATCAGGCTACCAACTGGAGACTCCTAGGATGAGCTGCTGGAGTCATTTGTATCATCTGCGTCCTCGGTTGGCTCATACTCAGAAAACATCTTGGACGGGACCTCGACGGAATCCCCCATAGTCACTTCCAGCGACGGCTCAGCAATGTCCCCTCGGACGCCTCTAGGACTATGACCTCCTCCACCAGTTGCTCTGTGGACTCCAAGGTCGGGGTCTGCTCTGGCCCATTCCTAGACCCTACTACTGACCCCTTAGGCAACTCCTACTCCGCTACAGTTTTGCACCAATCGGGTATGACACCTTGTGGTACCTCGTAGGGCTTCAGTGGCCCTATCTGTGAATCCCTTTCCTTCTTGAACCACGCCTCGAATCTATGAGACTTCCACTCAGGCTTACCCTCGTCAACCCATACGATAGTACATTTCTTTACATATATATTCCCCTGCTTATCCGGGAACTCATCATAGTATGCCGTCATCTTCTTTGGGTCTCTAAAACGTATTGACTACATAGCTATGGCCTAGGATCTGTAAAGTAAAGATTTCCCCAAAAGGGGTGATATACACAATTCTGTAAGAAAAACCTAACCCCAGGTCAGGTTGACAGTCCACTCAACTGATCCAAACTCATGAACACACAAGTATAACAATTATAATTCAATAAACAACAACATACAGAAGACATACATGCATTTATGATCTCGTGACGCACTCAGATGCGTATATACCCTCAGCCTTCCACTTCACCACATCCATCAACCTCCGCCTGCCTCATTCTCTAGCCCGTGAACTAGTCGCCTCAAGCTCGGTCCGCGTAAATGCATCAGACCATCATCAGTGACCCGCGTAAACGCATCAGGTCTCGATGAATCTCCAGGCAAAGCTCATTAACTCATACTCCGTTCCGTGAATAATTTGCATCAGAACTGTGGATATCTCAACCCGTGATCTCGTCACATCAGGGCGCCACACCACTATAACTTCACCCCGTGATCTTGTCGCATCTGGGTATCAACTTTCGCTCCGCGTCTTACACGCCTCAGGGTCTCGCCATGCCATGCTCATGCCACAATCAAGACTTACGCTTTGATTTTCAATTCAATTGCACACTCAGTGGCAAGTGTCAATTCAAATGCATTTCATAAATTCGGTGGCATGCAAGAAAATTAGATAACATACAAACATGGCAACCACTCAAGCATAAACAATGTCACACATAGGCATCCTATTATACCTTAGGGCGTATTAAAAACCATCCCTTGTTAGGATTTCTCATACATTGATCCGATCGATTTTCGACACACCCAACAAAGTCCAATCCCTCTAGCCTCGGTTTAGGAAATCCCTTACCTTTGATTGGACAACACAAATTTCTTCTTCTTGGATCACCTAGGGTTCGGCCAACCAAGGTCCACACCCCGACTTGTCGTGCAACCTATAATTTCAACCAATTCGTCAAATTTTCGTACTCAATTCCTCAATCCATCAATCCCAACTATCCATAACTTAACCCTCAAGACCTCATCACATCATAATCTTCAATTTGCAGCTTAAATCATCCACAATCAGCCTTCTATAGATTCGGTTTGGGCCTGGCACCGAATCGATTCCACTCGATTTTATGCTAGCCGAGTCCAACTGGTCCTCCTCTACTCTAAATCCATCAATTATACATTATCCTATCTCTTAGAATGTCTACCTAATGGTTTGGGAGGCTCACCGTGAGTTTCGAGTCAAATGGCCGCCGGATTCTCATTGAAGCTCGTCGGAACGCCTAAGGTCAAATTTCGACAGATTCTGGGCAAAATGTACAAGGCCGGTTTGTGCTAAAAAAACTTATCGAATTAAGCCCTTATTTTTACCACATAATCCTACACATGTCTACTGAGTGTCCACCAAATTTGAGCCCAAAATTCTAACATTTCGTCCATCAAAAGGGCTAAGAACCTGACCTACCTCAGGTTTGTTCCGATTCTATCGGCTCTCAGGAAATCTCTTGCCTAGAACTCCTCGGTGCTCCAATCGACTTGATTCTTGTTGGAGGAGTTCAGCAAGACGTGGATCTTCGTCGAGGTGGTTGGCAGGTAGTCGAATGGTGGCCGGAAGGGCCGGTCATGAGCAGCGAACGGGCGGTTCCAGTCTGGTCGGGCAGCGAGCAGAAATAGAAGAAGGAAGAAGAGGGTGATCGGTGGTTCTTGGGGTTGGTTTGGCCGAATGAGGTGGGTGAGGAGAGAGAGAAGAGAGAGAATTTGATATACTCCAAGCTTGGTCAAATGGGTTGAAAGTTAGGTGAGCTAAATAGTTGATATGACCATAACCCTTGATCTTGTGACACTTGGCATGTGGTCTTCCCAAGAGGATCCAATGGCTCTCCTCAAGTCTTCTTTTTCGGCAGCCATGGATGGGTGTAAGACCAATTTTCCCTTCTTCAATTGTAAAGGCAAGGTTCTAAGCTTGAGGGGCAAAATGGTCATTTTACCCCCGACATTCCGAACGTCATTTTTCTCGTTCCAAGCTTATTTGATTGGGCGACAGCCAATCCAAATGACGTTGACATTCTTGATTTTCCATTTCAAACTTTTCAGGACTCATTTCTGATAGTTTTTTCTATTAGACGTGATTCCAGCCTATCCCGAACTGACGGGCGACTTTTACAGGCATTACGCGTATCGACCCCGTGATTCTCATCACGTTTAGGGCTCATCAATTCGTGGCAGCTTTGGTTGTCATGTAATTGTGAGGGTTTATTACCAGTCCCTATGGTCTCGATCGTCACAGTCCGATTTAGGATAATTTTGTAAATCATTCGTTGGTTAAGCGGCATCACCCGCGCTCCAATCGTACGACACTCGCATGGTAATCCTTGATCGTTCTTAGATCGGCCTTTTGGTGGTTCTAAATATCCCATCGACAATCCTTATGGTCAAAGCGCCATTTCCTATTCGAGTGGTCTAGGTCCACGTACTTCGTCTCGCGTTAGCCTTTCCCCTTTGGTCAGCCTACTCAAATTGATCAGATTTGAGCAGAATACAACTGAAACACATCATTTGATATATATAAACTTCTCATTACAGAGTTTGAAGTTGATTGGAAATCAGAATGTCACAACTCTTTCCCCCTTAAAAAAATTTCGTCCTCGAAATTTACATGACACTCAATTACTCAAATAAATGGGGGTGCCGTCGCCTCATCGTCTCTTCATTCTCCCACGTGGCTCCTTTCCTCCCGTGGTGCTCTCATACTACCTTGACTAGTGGGATCTTCTTTTTCCTGAGGATTTGCTTTTCCGATCCTTGATCCCTATTGGTTTCTCTACGTAAGACACTCTGTCATCCACCTCTATGGCCTCGTGGTCCAGCACATGTATCGGGTCAGGCTCATACTTTCTTAGCATCGACACATGGAATATGTTATGTACCTGGGATAGATTTGGTGGCAAAGAAAGCCGGTAGGCCAAAGTTCCAATTCTCTTCAATATCTCAAAAGGGCCTACATATCTTGGGTTTAGCTTTCCCTTCTTTTCGAATAGAGATAGTCCCCTCATCAGCGATACTTTGAGGAAGATGTGATCGTCCACTTAAAACTCTAGGGTGCTTATCTGCAGAGCTCTTCTCTCGACTCTGCGCCGTCCTCAGTCTATCTCGGATTACCTTCACTGCTTCCATCGATTGCTCTACCAGTTCGGGGTCTCTGATTCTTCTTTCTCCGACCTCATCCCAGCATATTGATGTTCTGCAGGCTCTGCCATAGAGTTCTTCAAACGGTGCCATCTGTATATTTTGTTGGTAGCTATTATTGTAAGCAAATTCTACCAGGTGTAGCTGTTATTCCCATCCGGCTTTAAAATCATTGACACATGCTCTCAACATGTCTTCGAGCATTTGGATCGTCCTTTCAGACTGTCCATCTGTCTGTAGATGGTATGCCGTACTGAACTGAAGCCGAGTTCCTAAAGCCTCTTGCAGACTTTTCCAAAAATTCGTCATGAATTTCGGATCCCTATCCGAGGTGATTGTCATGCCCCGCGCCCTGGGGCACGAACACGCGAACATCCCTAAAAGAAAACCAATAACAATCTCTCGCGGTCTCAAGATCCAGACTTACAAGTCGAGAGATGATATATAAACATAGGCATGCGGAAGCCACACTTAAACAATCCCCGCACAATATATAAGTTAAGTGGGACCCGGATAGCTTAATAACATTCGTACATCAGAGCATACTATTCATACTGACACTAACTACTACAATCTGATAAACAAAAGGGTGACGGGGTAAGCATACAAAAAGAACTATTTACTAAGTCAGTAGGAACCGGGTCAGGTCATCATCAAAAGATCACGCCACCAACTGGAGTCTCCTAGGATGAGCTGCTGGAGTCATCCGTATCCTCTGCGTCCTCGGTCGGTTCATACTCAGAAAACGTCTAGGATGGGACCTCGACGGAATTCTCCATAGTCACCTCCAGCGACGGCCCAGCAAGGTCTCCTTCGGACGCCTCCAAGACTATGACCTCCTCCTGCTCCTGCTCTATGGACTCCAAGGTCGGGGTCTGCTCTGGCCCATTCCTAAACCCTACTACTGACCCCTCAGGCAACTCCTGCTCCATTACAATCTGGTACCAATCGGGTATGACACCCTATGGTACCTCGTGGGGCTTCAGCGACCCTATCTGTGAATCCCCTTCTTTCTTGAACCACGCTTCGAATATATAAGGCTTCCACTCAGGCTTACTCTCGTCCACCCATACGACAATACATTTCCTCACATATACGTTCCCCTGCCTATCTGGGAATTCATCTCCTTTGAGTCCCCAAAACGTATTGGCCACATAGCTATGGCCTAGGATCTGTAAAGTAAAAGTTCCCCCAAAAGGGGTGAGATACACATCTCAATAAGAAAAACCTAACCCCAAGTCAGGTTGACAGTCCACTCAGGTAGTCGCATCGCTAAACAGACCAAACTCATGAACACACAGGCATAACAATAACAATTCAATAAACAACAACATACAGAAGATATACATGCATTTATGATCTCGTGTCACACTCAGATACACATGTATCCTCAGCCTGCCACTTTCTCTAGCCTGCGAACTAGTCGCCTCAAGCTCGGTCCGCGTAAACGCATCATACCGTCATCGGTGACCCGCGTAAACGCATCAGGTCCCGATGAATCTCCAGGCAAAGCTCATTAACTCATACTCTGTCCCGTTAAGAATTTCGCATCAGGACCGTGACTATCTCAACCCCGTGATCTCATCACATCAGGGCGCCACACCACCATAACTTCACCCCGCGATCTTGTCGCATCAGGGTAGCAACTTTCGCCCCGCGTCTCACACTCCTTAGGGCCTCGTCATGCCATGCTCATGCCACATTCAAGACTTATGCTTTGATTTTCAATTCAATTGCAAACTCGGTGGCAAGTGCCAATTCAAATGCATTTCATAAATTCTGTGGAATGCGAGCAAATCAGATAACATACTAACATGGCAACCACTCAAGCGCAAACAACGTCACACATAGGCATCCTATAATATCTTAGGGCGTATTAAAAACCATCCCTTGTTAGGATTCCTCATACATTGATTCGATCAATTCTCGACACATCCAATAGAGTCCAATCCCTCTAACCTCGATTTGGGAAATCCCTTACCTTTGACTGGACGACGCAAATTTCTTCTTCTTGGATCACCTAGGGTTCGGCCAACCAAGGTCCACACTCGGACTTGTCGCGCAACCTAGAATTTCAATCAATTCGTTAAATTTTCGTACCCGATTCCTTAATCCATCAATCCCAATAATCGATAACTTAACCCTCAACACCTCACCACATCATAATCATCAATTTGCAGCTCAAATCGTCCACAATCAGCCCTCCACAGATTCAGTTTGGGCCCGGCACCGAACCGGTTCTACTAGGTTTTGTGCAAGCCGGGTCCAACCGGTTCTAATCTACTCCAAATCCATCAATTATATGCTATCCTCCTTCTTAACATGTCTACCTATGGATTTGAGAGGCTCACCGTGAGTTTCGAGTCGATTGCTAGCCGAAAATTCGTCCGAAGTCGTCGGATCGCCTTCGATCAGAATGCCGGCAGTTTCTGGGCAAAATGTACAAGGCCGGTTTGTGGTCATAAACTTATCAAATTAAGCCTCAATTTTTACCACATAATCTTTTATATGTTCACTGAGTTTCGACAAAATTTGAGCCTAAAATTTCAACATTTCGTCCATCAAAGAACCGGACCTACCTCAGGTTTGTTCCGATTCTATCGGCTCTCGGGAAATCTCTTGCCCAGGACTCCTCGGTGCTCCAAACGCCTTGATTCTTATTCGAGGAGTTCGGCAAGACGTGGATCTTAATCGGGGTGGTTGGCCGGCAGTCAAATGGTGGCCGGAGATGGTGGTCGTGGGCAGCGAACGGCGGGCTCAAGATCGATCATCGGTGGGCAGGTTGAAGGAGGAAGAAGAAGGTGATTTTCGGTGATGGAGAGAGAGGGTTTGGTCGAATGAGGGTGAGGAGGAGAGAGGATGGGTTATATTCAAATTTTGATCAATGAAATTTGAATGGTAGGTGGCCAAAAGTGTGAAATGACCACACTTACCCATCTTGTGACACTTGGCACTTGTCTTTTCCAATGAGATCCAATGGCTCTCTTTTAGTCTTCATTTTCGGTAGCCATGGGAGGGTGTAATGCCCATTATACCCTTCTTCAATTACAAGGGTAAAGTTCTAAGCTTGACGGGCAAAATGGTCATTTTACCCCCGACGTTCCAAACGTCATTTTTCTCGTTCTAGGATTATTTGATAGGGCGACGACCAATCCAAATAATGTTGGAATTCTTGATTTTCCATTTCAAACTTTTCAGAACTCGTTTCTGATAGTTTTCTCTATCATACGTGATTCCAGCCTATCCTGAACTGACGGACGGCTTTTGCAGACATTACGCGTATCGACCCGTGATTCTCATCACGTTTAGGGCTCTTCAATTTGTGGCGGCTTTGGTTGTCATGTAATTGTGAGGGTTTATCATTAATCCCTATGGTCTCAATCGTCATAGTTTGATTTAGGATAATTTTGCAAATCTTACGTTGGTTAAGCGGCATCACCCACGCTCCAATCGTACAACACTCGCACGGTAATCCTTGATCGTTCTTAGATCGGCCTTTTTGGTGGTTCTAAATATCCCATCAACAATCCTTATTGTCAAAGCGCCATTTCCTCTTCGAGTCGCTTAGGTCCATGTACTTCGTCTCGAGTTAGCCTTTCCCCTTTGGTCAGCCTACTCAAATTGATCAAATTTGAGCGGAATACAACTGAAACACATCGTTTGATATATATAAACTTCTCATTACAGAGTCTGAAGTTGATTGGAAATCAGAATGTCACAACTCTTCTCTCCTTACAGAAATTTCGTCCCTGAAATTTATATTACTGTCAATTATTCAAATAAATGGGGGTACTGTCACCTCATCGTCTCTTCATTCTCCCACGTAGCTCCTTCCGTTCCGTGGTGCTCCCATACTACTTTGACTAGTGGGATCTTCTTATTCTTGAGGATTTGCTCCTTCCGATCCTTGATCCTTATTGGTTTCTCTACGTAAGACACTCTGTTGTCCACCTTTATGGCCTCATGGTCAAGCACATGTGTCAGGTCGGGCTCTTACTTTCTTAGCATCGACACATAGAATACATTATGTACCTGGGATATATTTGGCGGCAAAACAAGTCGGTAGGCCAAAGTTCCAATTCTCTCCAATATCTCAAAAAGGTCTACATATCTTGGGCTCAGCTTCCCTTTCCTTCCGAATCGCGACAGTCCTCTCAATGGCGACACCTTGAGGAAGACGTGATCGCCCACTTGAAACTCTAGGGGCTTGCGCCGCTTGTCTGCATAGCTCTTCTAGCGACTTTGTGCCGTCCTTAGTCTATCTCGAATTACCTTCATTGCTTCCACCGATTGCTCTACCAAGATACTTCTTTCTCCTACCTCGTCCCAGCATTTCGGTATTCTGTAGGCTCTACCATGGAGTGCTTCGAACGGTGTCATCTGTATATTTTGCTGGTAGCTATTATTGTAAGCAAATTCTACCAGGTGTAGCTGTTCTTCCCATCTGCCTTTGAAATCAATGACACACGCTCTCAACATATCCTCGAGCGTCTGTATCGTCCTTTCTGACTGTCCATCTATCTAGGGGTGATATGCCATATTGAACTGCAGTTGGGTCCCCATGGCCTCTTGTAGGCTCTTCCAAAAATTCGTCGTGAATTTTGGGACTCTATTCTAGGTGATTGTCATCGGTACTCTGTGCAATTTTACTATCTGTCTCATGTACAGTTTTGCGTACCTATCCACAGCGAAGTCCTTTCGCACAAGAATGAAGTGGGCAGACTTGATCAATCGATCCACGATTACCCGTATCGAGTCATGACCTCTTTGACTCATCAGAAGTCCCATTACAAAATCCTTTGTTATGTGCTCCTACTTTCATTCCAAAATCTCCAGTGGCTGCAGCAGTCCTCTAGGTTTACAGTGCTACGCCTTCACTTGCTGGCAAGTCAAACACTTAGCCATGTATCTTGCCACGTCTACCTTCATTCCGTTCCACCAATAATGCTGTCGCAAATTTTGGTACATCTTTGTACTTCCAGGGTGGACACTATAGTTGCTCCTATGAGCCTCTGACAAAATTCTTTTTTGGAGCCCTTCATCTTTTGGTACACATAGTCATCCTCGGAACCTCAAAATTAAGTCCTTAGACATCTGGAATTCTGGTTTCCTCTTCGTCGCATCCATCTCGACAGTTTTCTGAATCTCCGGGTCCGTAGATTGTAATGCCTTAATCCCTTCTTAGATCTTAGGTTCCACCCTCAAAGTCGCTATCAAACTGGATAACTGATCGACCTCTGATCTGAATTTATAATCTCTCAAGTCCTCTATCGTCGACCAACTCCTCACTAGCAGGCATGCGATACTTGACTTACGACTTAGTGCATTTGCTACTCTGTTTGCCTTCCCAGGATGATACAATATCTCACAGTCATAATCTTTGAGCAGCTCCATCCATCTACGCTGTCTCATGTTCAACTCCTTTTGAGAAAACAAGTATTTCAAGCTCTAGTGGTCGGTATATATCTGAAACTTCTCACCACAAAGGTAGTGTCTCCAAATCATCAAGGCAAACACAATCGCCGATAGCTCTAAGTCTTGGGTTGAGTAATTCATCTCGTGTGGCCTTAACTGCCTGGATGCGTAGGTTACTACCCTACTATGTTGCATCAATACACAGCCTAATCCTTTCAGCAAAGCATCTCTATAAATCTCGTAACCTCCTGGTCCCAACGGAATGGTCAATACTGGCGCGGTTGTCAATCTATGCTTAAGCTCTTGGAAACTCTGCTCACATCTATCAGTCCATTTGAACTTCATTTCCTTCTTTGTCAATCGAGCTAGTGGGACGGCTATGGATGAGAATTTCTCTACAAATTGCCTATAGTATCCTGCCAGTCCCAAAAAGCTTCTGACCTCCGTGATCATAGTAGGCCTCGGCCAATTGATTACAGCCTCAATCTTTGCGAGATCCACTGCAATCCCTTCACCAGACACCACATGACCCAAAAATGCTACATTTTTCAACCAAATTCACACTTGCTTAACTTCGCATACAGTGAATGCACCCTCAGGGTCTTCAGTACAATTCTTAAATGCTCTTCATGTTTTGCATTGCTTCTCCAGTAAATCAAGATATCGTCGATGAAAACTATGACTAATCTGTCCAAAAACTCCTTGAATACTCGGTGCATTAGGTCCATGAAAGCAGCTGGGGCGTTAGTCAATCCAAATGACATCACCGTAAACTTGTAATGAACATACCTCGTCCTGAATGCAGTCTTGGGTATGTCTTCTTTCTTAATCCTTAGCTAGTGATACCTCGTCCTCAAGTCAATCTTCGAAAATATTGCTGCTCCTTGCAACTAATCGAATAGATCATCAATCCTTGGCAAATGAATACTTGTTCTTCATCGTCACCTGATTCAGCTATCGGCAGTCAATGCATAGATGTAAAGATCCATCTTTCTTTCTTACAAACAGCACTGGTGCTCCTCTCAGCGAAGCACTTGGTTGGATGAATCCCTTATCTAGCAACTCTTGCATCTGCACCTTTAGCTCCTTTAACTCTGACAGGGAAATCCTGTACGGTGCTTCGATATCGGCTCCATCCCAAGGGCTAATTCAATTACAAACTCTATTTCTCGTTTTGGTGGTAATCCTGGCAACTCTTGAGGAAACACGGAAACTCACGCACTACCGGGATATTCTTTAACTTTACTTCCTCGGCAGTTATATCCATTACTGCTACTAAGTATGCCCGACATCCTTCAGACATCAACTTAGTTACTTCCAAAGATGAGACTAAGGGAATCGAGATTCCTCCTCGACTTCCCATCAATCCAAAGCTAGGACGGCCTCCTAGGTAAAATCGAATTGTTCTGCTACCATAGTCTACTACGGCCCCCTACTTACCCAACCAATCCATTTCTATTATTACGTCAAAGTTAAATATGGGCAATACGGCTAGGTCAATGCTTTCTTTATTTCCCCTAATCACTAACTCACATTTAGCATAGCCCAACGAAACTATTGTATTATCCTTAAAGGGTGTGGTAACATGCAAGATCATGCTCAACGGCTCCAATTTCATGCCTACTAATTTGGCAAACTGTGCAGACATGAAAGAATGTGTGGCACCAGGGTCAAACAATGCATAAGCAATCTGGTTGCACAAGAAGACCGTACCTGTGACAACTCCTAGCGCATCTTCCGCCTCGTTGCGAGCTATAGCGTATACTCTACCTTGTGCCGGTGGTTTGCTCTGTTCGATCTGAGGTGCGGCAGTCGACTGTCCCGCTTGCGGCCTTTGTCCTTGCGGTCGACTCGCCGATGCTTGGTTTGGACACATCCTCATCTGGTGGCCCAGTTGACCACACTTGAAACAGGCTCCTGTTCGTACTAGGCATGGTCCATCTTCGTGCCTCCTGCCACAAAGTCTGCAGTTTCAATTCGCCGGGTTTGGCGGCTTCACTATATTCTTTCTTGCAGGCGGCACGAAACGTCTATTATTCACCATCGGCTTCTTGCCCATCTAGCGATTGTCCCTGAATGATGGGAACCACGATCCAGTTGCGGTGTTTCTTTCCCTCAAATCCCATTCAATCATTTGACCTCGCTCATATTTCTCCTGGTAGGTCCTCAAGTTCAAAGCGATCATCTGGCTACGGAGTTCGGGTCCCAGACCATCCCTGAATCTCCGAGCCTTCTCCAAAGGGTCCTCCACAGATCGAGATGCATACCTCGAAAGCCTCGCGAACTCAGCCTCGTGCTAGTCTATCGTCAGCTGGTTCTAACACAGTTGCAGGAACTCTACCTGCTTCCTTTGTCTAACCATTTCTGAGAAATATTTATCGTTAAATGCCCTCTTAAAACCATCCAGTTCATGGCCACTCCTTCAGGGAAAACTCCGTCCTAGGTGGCAGCCCACCAGTCATTTGCTGTACCCTCCAGTTGGTACAAAGCCAGCAGCACTTTCTCTTCATATGTGCATCTTAGCACTCCAAAAGCTTTCTCTAGCTTCTTTATCAATCTGGGCGCTAGCTTGGGATCTCCAATCCCGTCAAACTGTGTCGGCTTCAATTTCATGAACTGTTCAACTAGCTGGCCCATCTGTCTGGCCACAACGATTTCCTCTTAAGGGTTTACCGTTTCGTTACTCTGGTTCGGCTCGCCCTGACTTTCGTTTCCGCCAGCATTGCCAATGTTGGTATTAACGGCAGCTAGAGTAGCTTCTACTGCCCGGGCTATGGCGGAGTCCCGATCTTGGGCCTGCCTTTCTCTAATGTCTCTAAGCCCATCCATTGTCCTCAGCAGGCCGTCCACTCTTGGATCTTCAACTACGGGCGGCCTCGAGCTAGAGGCTCCGCCTCTTGGTCTTCCAGCCCTCCTAGGTGGGTTACTCATCCTTGTCTCTCTCTACTGAACCTAATCCATAACAAGTTCAGCAATGAGTTAGTAACTTACTCAATCATCCAAATCTAGAGCTACTAACTAACCCTTAACATAAATAGTCATGCTACAACAGTACTCCGCACATCAATTTCAGAAATATTTCAACCAAAGGCCCATGGCCATTCCTCGTTTCCATCCACTCCAATGATTCACTAAAACCAATCACTTTCATTCATCAAGCAAACCAAGGTCCAGAAATGACCTTCAATCCTAAGCATAAAGCTTACTTCCTTATGCCTTTCCACAATCTTACCAAGGTCAAACACCATCCATAGGTGTCAAGTCACATGTTAGGCATCCCATGTCTTGTCCTGACCAGTATCATAAGATCTCGCTATCCATCCTTGTCCCAACTTAACCCTCTTTATTACTCCAATCCTCAATTCGTTTTGTATCGAGCTAACCTTGCTCTGATACTAAACAAGCTAGGATGTCACGCCACGCGCCCCGTGGCACGAGCACGCGCACATCCCTGCAAGCAAACCGATAACAATCTCTCGCGGTCCCAAGATCCAGACTTGCAAGTCGAGAGATGATATATAAACATAGGCATGCGGAAGCCATACTTAAATAATCCCCGTACAATACATAAGTTAAGTGGGACCCGGATAGCTTAATAACATTCGTACGTCATAGCATACTATTCATACTGACACTGACTACTAGAGTTCGATAAACAAAAGAGGGATAGGGAAAGCATACAAAAAGAACCATCTACTAAGTTAGTAGGAATTAGGTCAGGTCATCATCAAAATATCAGGCTACTAACTGGAGACTCCTAGGATGAGCTGCTGGAGTCATCCGTACCCTCTGCGTCCGCGGTTGGCTCATACTTAGAAAACGTCTCAGATGGGACCTTGACGGAATCCTCCATAGTTACCTCCAGCGACGGCTCAACAAGGTCCCCATCGGACGCCTCTAGGACTATGACTTGCTCCTCCTCCTGCTATGTGGACTCCAAGGTCGGGGTCTGCTCTGGCCCATTCCTAAACCCTACTACTGACTACTCAGATAACTCCTGCTTCGCTACAGTCTGTCACCAATCGGATATGACACCTTGTGGTACCTCGTGGGGCTTCAGCGACCTTATCTGTGAATCCCCTTCCTTCTTGAACCACGCCTCGAATCTATGAGGCTTCCTCTCAGGCTTACCCTTGTCCACCTATACGATAGTACATTTCTTCATATAGACGTTCCCCCGCCTATCTGGGAACTCATTATAGTACGCCGTCATCTCCTTTGGGTCCCCAAAACGTATTGGCCACATAGCTATGGCCTAGGATCTGTAAAGAAAAGGTTTCCCCAAAAGGGGTGAGATACACATCTCAGTAAGAAAAACCTAACCCTAGGTCAGGTTGACAGTTCACTCAAGTAGTCGCATCCCTCAACAGATCCAAACTCATGAATACACAAGCATAACAATCACAATTCAATAAACAACAACATACAGAAGATAGGCATGCAATTATGATCTCGTGTCATACTCAAATACGCATGTACCCTCAGCCTGCCACTTTCTCTAGCCCGCGAACTAGTCGCCTCAGGCTCGGTCCACGTAAACGCATCAGATCGTCATCGGTGACCCGCGTAAACGCATCAGGTCCCGATGAATCTCCAGGCAAAGCTCATTAACTCATACTCTGTCCCGTGAATAATTTCGCATCAGGACCGTGGCTATCTCAACCCCGTGATCTCGTCACATCAGGGCGCCACACCACCATTACTTCATCCCGCGATCCTGTCGCATCAAGGTAGCAATTTTCAGCCCGCGTCTTACACGCCTCAAGGCCTCGTCATGCCATGCTCATGCCACATTCAAGACTTATGCTTTGATTTTCAATTCAATTGCACACTCGGTGGCAAGTCCCAATTCAAATGCTTTTCATAAATTCTGTGGCATGCAAGCAAATCAGATAACATACTGACATGGCAACCACTCAAGCGCAAACAATGTAACACATAGGCATCCTATAATACCTTAGGGCGTATTAATAACCATCCCTTGTTAAGATTCCTCATACATTGATCCGATCAATTCTCGACATACCCAATAGAGTCCAATCCCCCTAGCCTCGGTTGAGGAAATCCCTTACCTTTGACTAGACGACGTAAATTTCTTCTTCTTGGATCACCTAGGGTTTGGCCAACCAAGGTCCACACCCGGACTTGTCGCGCAACCTAGAATTTCAACCAATTCGTCAAATTTCCGTACCCAATTCCTCAATCCATCAATCCCAATAATCCATAACTTAACCCTCAACACCTCATCACATCATAATCATCAATTTGCAGCTCAAATCGTCCACAATCAGCCCTCCGCAGATTTGGTTTGGGCCGGGCACCGAACCGGTTCCACTCGATTTTATGCTAGTGGGGTCCAACCGGTCGTAATCTACTCCAAATCCATCAATTATATTCTATCATACTCCTTAACGTGTCTACCTAAGGATTTGGGAGGCTCACCGTGAGTTTCGAGTCGATTGCTCGCTGAAAATTCGTCCGAAGTCACCGGCTCACCTTCGGTCAGAATGCCGGCAGTTTCTGGGCAAAATGTACAAGGCCGGTTTGTGGTCATAAACTTATCAAATTAAGCCCCAATTTTTACCACAAAATCTTTTATATGTCTACTGAGTTTTCACAAAATTTGAGCCCAAAATTATGACATTTCGTCCATCAAAAAGGCTAAGAACCAGACCTACCTCAGGTTTGTTCTGATTCTGTCGGCTCTCGGGAAATCTCTTGCCCAAAACTCCTCGGTGCTCCAAACGCCTTGATTCTTATTGGAGAAGTTCGATAAGACGTGGATCTTCATTGGGGTGGTCGGACGACAGTAAAATGGTGGCTGGAGATGGCGGTCGTGGGTGGCGAGCGGCGGGCTCAGAATCGGTTGCTGGTGAGCAAGTTGAAGGAGGAAGAAGAAGGTGATTTTCGGTGATGGAGAGAGAGGGTCTAGCCAAATGAGGGCGGGGAGAGAGAGAGGATGGACTATATTCAAATTTTGGTCAATGAAGTTTGAATGGTAGGTGACCAAAAGTGTGAAATGGCCACACTTGCCATCTTGTGACACTTGGCACTTGTCTTTTCCAATGAGATCCAATGGCTCTCTTTTAGTCTTCATTTTCTGCGGCCATGGGAGGGTATAATGCCCATTATGCCCTTCTTAAATTGCATGAGTAAAGTTCTAAGCTTGAGGGGCAAAATGATTATTTTACCCCCGACGTTTTGTACGTCGTTTTTTTCGTTCCAAGATTATTTGATGGGGCGACAGCCAATCCAAATAACGTTGAAATTCTTGATTTTTCATTTCAAGCTTTTCAGGACTCGTTTCTGATAGTTTTTTCCATTAGACGTAATTCCAGCCTATCCCGAACTGACGGGCGGCTTTTGCAGACAATACGCGTATCGACCCCGTGATTCTCATCACGTTTAGGGCTCGTCAATTCGTGGCGGCTTTGGTTGTCATGTAATTGTGAGGGTTTATCACTAGTCCCTATGGTCTCGATTGTCACAGTTCAATTTAGGATAATTTTGCAAATCATACGTTGATTAAGCAGCATCACCCGCGCTCCAATCGTACGACACTCGCATGGTAATCTTTGATCGTTCTTAGATCGGCCTTTTTGGTGGTTCTAAATATCCCCTCGACAATGCTTATGGTCAAAGCGCCATTTCCTATCTGAGTCCCCTATATCCACGTACTTCGTCTCGCGTTGGCTTTTCTCCTTTGGTCAGCCTACTCAAATTGATCAGATTTGAGCGGAATACAACTGAAACACATCGTTTGATATATATAAACTTCTCATTACAGAGTCTGGAGTTGATTGAAAATCAGAATATCACAGTGATCGTCACCGGTATTCCGTGCAATTTTACTATCTGTCTCATGTACAGTTCTGCGTACTTATCCATAGCGAAGTCATTTCGCACAGGAATGAAGTGGGCGGACTTGGTCAATCGATCCACGACTACCGATATCGAGTCGTGACCTCTCTGACTCCTCGGAAGTCCCATTACGAAATCCATGGTTATGTGCTCCCACTTCCATTCTGGAATCTCTAGTGGCTGCAGCAGTCCTCCAGGTTTACAGTACTACGCCTTCACTTGCTGGCAAGTCAAACACTTAGCCACGTATCTTGCCACGTTCACCTTCATTCTGTTCCACCAATAATGCTATCGCGAATTCTGGTACATCTTCGTACTTCTAGGGTGGACACTATAGTTGCTCCTATGAGCCTTTGACAAGATTCTTTCCCTAAGTTCGTCATCCTTTGGTACACACAGTTATCCTCGAAACTTCAAAATCCCGTCCTCAGACACATGAAATTCCGGCTTTCTCTTTGTCGCATCTTTCTCTACAATTTTCTAAATCTCTGGGTCCGTAGACTGTAATGCCTTTGTTCCTTCTTGGACCTCAGGTTCCACCCTCAGAGTCGCTATTAAACTGGATAACTGATCGACCTCTAATCTGAATTTAGAATCTCTCAAGTCCTCTATCGTCGACCAACTTCTCACTAGCAGGCATGCAATACTTGACTTTCGACTAAATGTATCTGCTACTCTGTTTGCTTTCCCAAGATGATACAATATCTTGCAATCATAATCTTTGAGCAGCTCCATCCACCTACGCTGTCTCATGTTCAACTCCTTCTATGAGAACAACTATTTCAAGCTCTGGTGGTCGATATATATCTGAAATTTCTCGCCACACATGTAGTGTCTCCAAATCTTCAGGGCAAATACTATCGCCGCTAATTCCAAGTCATGAGTCGGGTAATTCATCTCGTGTGGCCTCAACTACCTGGATGCATAGGCTACTACCCTGCCATGCTACATCAACACACAGCCCAATCCTTTTAGCGAAGCATCGCTGTAGATTTCATAGCCTCTCGGTCCCGATGGAATGGTCAGCACTAGTGCGGTCGTCAATCTATGCTTAAGCTCTTGGAAACTTTGCTCACATCTATCAGTCCATTCAAACTTCGTTTCCTTCTTTGTCAACCGCGTCAGCGAGATGGCTATGGATGAGAACTTCTCCACAAATCGTTTATAATATCCCATCAATCCCAAGAAACTTCTAACCTCCGTGACCGTAGAAGACCTCGTCCAATTGGTTACAGCCTCTATCTTTGCAGGGTCCACTGCAATCGCTTCACCGGACACCACATGACCTAGAAAAGTTACCTTGTTCAGCCAAAATTCACACTTACTTAACTTCACGTACAGGGAATGCTCCCTCAGGGTCCTCAGTACAATCCTTAGGTGCTCTTCATGTTCTGCATCGCTCCTCTAGTAAATCAAGATGTCATCAATGAAGACTATGATGAATCTATTCAAAAACTCCTTAAATACTCGATGCATTAGGTCCATAAAAGCAGCTGGAGCGTTCGTCAATCCAAACGGCATCCCCTTAAACTCGTAATGACTATACCTTGTCGTGAATGCAGTCTTGGATATGTCTTCCTTCTTGATCCTCAGCTGGTGATACCCCGTCCTCAAGTCAATCTTCGAAAATACTGCTGCTCCTTGCAACTGATCGAATAAATCATCAATCCTCGGCAGCGGATACTTGTTCATCACCGTCACCTGATTCAGCTGCCGGCAGTCAATGCATAGACGCAAATATCCATCTTTCTTTCTTACAAACAGCACTGGTGCTCCCCTCGGCGAAGCACTTGGTCGGATGAATCCCTTATCTAGCAACTCTTGCATCTGCACCTTTAGCTCTTTTAACTCTGACAGGGACATTCTGTACGGTGCGTCGATATCGGCTCCATCCCAAGGGCTAATTCAATTACAAACTCTATTTCCCGTTCTGGTGGTAATCGTGGCAACTCTCGGGGAAACACATCTAGAAACTCACGCACTACCGGGATATTCTCTAACTTTACTTCCTCGGCAGTTGCATCCATTACTGCTACTAAGTATGCTTGATATCCTTCAGACATCAACTTAGTTACTTCCAAAGATGAGACTAAGGAAATCGAGATTCCTCCTCGACTTCCCACCAATTCAAAGCTAGGTCGATATCTCGGATAAAATCGAATTGTTCTGCTATCACAGTCCACTACGGCCTCCTGCTTACCCAACCAATCCATTTCTATTATTACGTCAAAGTCAAACATGGGCAGTACTGCTAGGTCAATACTCTCTTTATTTCCCCCAATCACTATCTCACAACCAGTACAACCCATTAAAATCGGTATACTGTCCTTTAATGGCGTGGCAACATGCAGAATTATGCTCAACGGTTCTAGTTTCATGCCTACTAATTTAGCAAACTGTACAGACACGAATGAGTGGGTGGCACCAGGGTCAAACAATGCATAAGCAATCTGGTTGCACAAGTGAACCATACCTGTGACCACTCCCGGTGCTTCCTCCGTCTCTCTGCGGGCTACAGCATATACTCTCGCTTGCGCCAGCGATCTATTATGCTTAGTTTGAGGCGTTGCAGTCGACAGCCCAGCTTGTGGCCTCTGTCCTTGCTGTCGACTTGTTGGAGCTTGGTTTGGACACATCCTCATCTGGCGGCCCAATTGACCACACTTGAAATAAGCTCCTGTTTTCACGGGGCATGGCCCATTTCCATGCCTTCTGGTACACAGCCTGCAGCTCCAGTTCGCTGGATTTGGCGGTTTCACTGTATTCTTCCTTACGAGCGGTACGAAATGTCTGTTATTCGCCATCGGCCTTTTGCCCATCTGACGACTGTCCCTGAATGCTGGGAACCGCGATCTAGTTGTGGTGTTTCTTTCCCTCAAATCCCTTTCAATCATTTTGCCTCGCTCATATATCTCTTAGTAGGTCCTCAAGTTCAAAGTGATCATCTGGCTATGGAGTTCGGGTCTCAGACCATCCCTGTATTTTCGTGCCTTCTCCAAAGGATCCTCCACAGATCGAGGTGCTTACCTCGAAAGCCTCTCGAACTCAGCCCGTACTAGTCTATCATCAGCTGGTTTTGACGCAATTGTAGGAACTCCACCTGCTTCCCTTCTCTGGCCGTTTTCGAGAAATTTTTATCGTTAAATGCCCTCTTAAAAGCATTCTAGTTCATGGCCACTCCTTCAGGGAAAACTCCGTTCTTGGTGGCATCCCACCGGTCATTTACTGTACCCTCCAGTTGGTACACAGCCAGCAGCACTTTCTTCTCATCTGTGCATCTTAGCACCCCAAAATCCTTCTCTAGTTTCTCTATCCATCTAGGCGCTAGCTCGGGATCTCCAATCACGTCAAACTGTGTCGGTTTCAGTTTCATGAACTGTTCAACTAGTTGGCCCATCTGTCTGGCCACAATGATTTCCTCTTGAGGGTTTACCATTTCGTTACTCCGGTTCGGCTCGCCCTGACTTCCACTTCTACCAGCGTTGCTAATGTTGGTATTGACGGCAGTTAAGGCAGCTCCTACTGCCTGGGTTATGGCAAAGTCTCGATCCTGGGCCTGCCTTTCTATAATATCTCTGAGTCCCTCCATTGTCCTTAGCAGGCCGTCCACTCTTGGATCTTCAGCTACGGGCGACCTCGAGCTGGAGGCTTCGCCTCTTGGTATTCCAACCCTCCTATGTGGGTTACTCATCCTTGTCTCTTTCTACTGAACTTGATCCACAACAAGTTCAGCAATGAGTTAGTAACTTACTAAATCATCCAAATACAGAGCCACTAACTAACCCTTAACAGAAATAGTCATACTACAACAGTACTCTGCACATCAATTTCAGAAACATTTCAACCAATGGCCCATGATCATTCCTCATTTCCATCCACTCCAATGATTCACTAAAACCAATCACTTTCATTCATCAAGCGAGCCAAGGTCCAGAAATGACCTTCAATCCTAAGTAGAGAGCTTACTCCCTTATGCCCTTCCACAATCTTACCAAGGTCAAACACCATTCATAGGTGTCAAGCCACATGCTAGGCATCCCATGTCTTGCCCTGACTAGTCTCTTAAGACCTCGATATCCGTCCTTGTCCCAACTTAACCCTTCTTATTACTCTAGTCCTCAATCCACTTTGTATCGAGCTGACCTTGCTCTGATACCAAAACAAGCGGGGATATCACGCCCCGCGCCCCGGGTACGAGCACGCGAACATCCTTGCAAGCAAACCAATAATAATCTGTCGGCGGTCCCAAGATCCAGACTTGCAAGTCGAGAGATGATATATAAACAAAGGCATGCGGAAGCCATACTTAGACAATCCCCGTACAATACATAAGTTAAGTGGGACCCGAATAGCTTAATAACATTCGTACGTCCTAGCATACCTTTCATACTGACACTGACTACTACAGTCCGATAAACAAAAGGGTGAGAGGGTAAGCATACAAAAAGAACCATCTACTAAGTCAGCAGGAACCGGGTCAGGTCATCATCAAAAGATCAGGCCACCAGCTGGAGACTCCTAGGATGAGCTACTGGAGTCATCCGTATCCTTTGCGTCCTCAATCGGCTCATACTCAAAAAACGTCTCGGATGGGACCTAGACGGAATCCTCCATAGTCACTTCTAGCGACAGCTCAACAAAGTCCCCCTCGGACGCCTCTAAGACTATGACCTCTTGCTGCTGTTGCTCTGTGGACTTCAAGGTCGAGGTCTGCTCTGGTCCATTCCTCGACCCTACTACTGACCCCTCAAGCAACTCCTACTCCGCTATAGTTTGACACCAATCGGGTATGATACCCTGTGGTACCTCGTAGGGCTTCAGCGGCCCTATCTGTGAATCCCCTTCCTTCTTGAATCATGTCTCAAATCTATGAGGCTTTCACTCAGGCTTATCCTCATCCACCCATACGACAGTACATTTCCTCACATATACGTTTCCTTTCCTATCCGGAAATTCATGGTAGTATGCCGTCATCTCCTTTGGGTCCCCAAAACGTATTATCTTCATAGCTATGGCCTAGGATCTATAAAGTAAAGGTTTCCCCAAAAGGGGTGAGATGCACATCTCAGTAAGAAAAACCTAACCCTAGGTCAAGTTGACAATCCACTCACGTGGTCGCATCCCTCAACAGATCCAAACTTATGAACACACAGGCATAACAATTTCAATTCAATAAACAACAACATACAGAAGATAGACATGCATTTATGATCTCGTGTCACGCTCAGATGCGCATGTACCCTCAGCCTGCCACTTCACCACATCCATCAACTTCCGCGTGCCTCATTCTCTAGCCCGCGAACTAGTCGCCTCAGGCCCGGTCCGCGTAAACGCATCAGACCATCATCGGTGACCTGCATAAACGCATTAGGTCCCGATGAATCTCCAGGCAAAGCTCATTAACTCAAACTCCGTCTTGCGAATAATTCGCATCAGGACTGTGGCTATTTCAACCCTGTGATCTCGTCACATTAGGGCCCCACACCACCATGACTTCACCCCGTGATCCTGTCGCATCAGGGTATCAACTCCCGCCCCGCGTCTCACACGCCTCAGGGCTTTGCCATGGTATGCTCATGCCACAATCAAGACTTATGCTTTGATTTTCAATTCAATTGCACACTCAGTGGCAAGTGCTAATTCAAATGCATTTAATAAATTCTATGGCATGCAAGCAAATCAGATAACATACAGACATGGCAACCACCCAAGCGCAAACAACGTCACAAATAGGCATCCTATAATACGTTAGGGCGTATTAAAAACCATCCTTTGTTAGGATTTCTCATACATTGATCCGATTGATTCTCGATACACCCAATAGAGTCCAATCCCCCTAGTCTCGATTTAGAAAATCCCTTACCTTTGACTGGACAACACAAATTTCTTCTTCTTGGATCACCTAGGGTTCGGCCAACCAAGGTCCACCCGGACTTGTTGCGGAACCTAGAATTTCAACCAATTCGTCAAATTTCTGTACCCAATTTCTCAATCCATCAATCCCAATCATCCATAACTTAACCCTCAACACCTCATCACATCATAATCTTCGATTTGCAGCTCAAATCATCCACAATCAGCCCTCCACATATTCGATTTGGTTGATTTTGTGCTAGTCCGGTCCAACCGGTCCTACTCTACTCCAAATCCATCAATTATACATTATCCTACCTATTAGAATGTCTACCTAAGGGTTTGGGATGCTCATCGTGAGTTTCGAGTCAAATGGCCACCGGATTCCCGTTGAAGCTTGTCGGAACGCCCAAGGTCAGATTTCGGCAGATTCTGGGCAAAATGTACAAGGCTGGTTTGTGGTAAAAAACTTATCAAATTAAGCCTCAATTTTTACCATAGAATTCTACTCATGTCTATTGAGTCTCCACAAAATTTGAGCGCAAAATTCCTACATTTCGTCCACCAAAAGTGCTAAGAATCGGACCTACCTCAAGTTTGTTTCGATTCTGTCGGCTCCGGGAAATCTCTTGCCTAGAACTCCTCGATGCTCCAATCGACCTGATTCTTGTTGGAGGAGTTCGGCCAGACGTGGATCTTTGTTTGGGTGGTCGGCCGGCGGTTGAATGGTTACCGAAAGGGTCGATCGTGAGCGGCGAACGGGGGGTTTCGATCTGGTCGGGCAGCAAGCAAAAATAGAAGAAGGAAGAAGAGGGTGATTGGTCGTTCTTAGGGTTGGTCTGGCCGAATGAGGGGAGTGAGGAGGGAGAGAAGAGAGAGAATTTGATATACTTCAAGCTTGGTCAAATGGGTTGAAAGTTAGGCGAGCCAAATGGTTGATATGACCATAACCCTTGATCTTGTGACACTTGGCATGTGGTCTTCCCAAGAGGATCAAATGGCTCTCCTCAAGTCTTCTTTTTCAGCAGCCATGAGTGGGTATAAAACCAACTTGCCATTCTTTAATTGTAAAGGCAAGGTTCCAAGCTTGAGGGACAAAACGGTCATTTTACCTCCGACGTTCCAAACTTCGTTTTTCTCGTTCCGGGATTATTCGATAGGGCGACGGCCAATCCAAATGACGCTGGAATTCTTGATTTTTCATTTCAAACTTTTCATGACTCGTTTCTGATAGTTTTTTCTATCAGACATGATTCCAGTCTATCCCGAACTGACGGGCGGCTTTTGCAGACATTACGCATTTCGACCCCGTGATTCTCAACACATTTATGACTCATCAATTCGTGGCAGCTTTGGTTGTCATGTAATTGTGAGGGTTTATCACTAGTCCCTATTGTCTCAATCGTTACAGTCCGATTTAGGATAATTTTGCAAATTATACGTTGGTTAAGCGGCATTACCCGCGCTCCAATCGTACGACACTTGTATGGTAATCCTTGATTGTTCTTAGATCGGCCTTTTGATGGTTCTAAATATCCCATCGACAATTCTTATGATCAAAGCGTCATTTCCTATCCGAGTCGCCTAGGTCCACGTACTTCGTCTCGCGTTAGCCTTTCCCCTTTGGTCAGCCTACTCAAATTGATCAGATTTGAGCGGAATACAACTGAAACACATCGTTTGATATATATAAGCTTCTCATTACAGAGTCTGAAGTTGATTGGAAATCAGAATGTCACATCAACGATAGATGAAACTTAACCCTACATGACTACACGATCTCCAAGTTCACAAAGGAGATACAACCAAATAAATTTAGACCTCCATTTACTTCAAAAGACATCTCCAGAGCCAATCAGTAACATCCTCTGAGCTTTATTATTCGAGACCTGAAAATGTTATCTCACGACGGGGTGAGAATAAATCTCAGCAAGTAAACTCTTAAATCTAGATTAAGCCAATAGTACCTCTAGACAAATCCTAAACAGGTAGTTCTCACACTATAGGCTAACATCAAATCATATCTTATCCTACAATTCTAATTATCAAGGTCGTTCTTTAAAATGATAACTATCAAGCAATTTTTATCCATCGAGGCCTTCCCTCGGATCATTCCTTATTATGCCCGCGACACTTCAAGTCACTCTCCAAATCATTCCTTATCATGCTCGTGACACTTCAAGTCGCTCTCTAAATCATTCCTTATCATGCTCGCGACACTTCAAGTCGCTCTCCAAATCATTCCTTATCATGCACTCTCATCAAAAGAGACAATTCGCTAAACCAAGCAAAAGCAAGGACGCATTGCAATCTCGAACTCAGGAGATCACAAATTAAGTCATGAATCACAATTCAAGGTCAAGCTTCGTACTTAAGCACTCAATAGCTCATAAGCTTATAGGATAGCATATTAGTCATTGTGGTTCCAACTTTCAATGGCCAAGCCTGCGCATTAGTGCCTCAGGCTTAAGTAATTGTTGTACCCGCGTCAGTACGCCTCAGGTTACAATGCCATTCTAGGATTCGCGTTATCACGCCTCAAGTCAATCCTGCGTCTAACGCCTCAGGATATATTCGAACCTCGCGTATAACACATCAAGGTATAATGTGCACATAAGTTTATAACCCAATCAATAAATAGTCAATCAAAACGAGTTACACAATTCATCAATTAAGAGCATTATTCGGAAGCAAGCATTATTCGGAAGCAATGTCAGAAGTAGCGTCAGAAGGATCGTTAGAAGCAGTGTCAGAAGGAACGTTAGAAGAAGTGTCAGAAGGAACGTTAGAAGCAGCATCAAAAGCAACATCAGAAGGAACGCTCAGAAGCACACTCAGAAGCAATATTCAGAAGCAACACTCAGAAGCAACGTTCAGAAGCAACACTCAGAAGCAACGTCAGAAGTAACGTTCAGAAGTAACGTTTAGAAGGAACGCTCAGAAGCACACTCAGAAGTAATGTTCAGAAGCAACACTCAGAAGCAATGTTCAGAAGCAACGTTTAAAAGAAACGCTTAGAAGCACACTTAGAAGCAACGTTCAGAAGGAACGCTTAGAAGCACATACAGAAGCAACGTTCAGAAGCAACGTTCAGAAGCAACATCAAAAGCAACATTCAGAAGGAACGCTTAGAAGTACACTCAGAAGCAATGTTCAAAAGGAACGCTCAAAAGCAACGTTCAGAAGCAACGTTCAGAAGGAACGCTCAAAAGCACGCTCAGAAGTAACGTTCAGAAGCAACGTTCAGAAAGAACGATCAGAAGCACACTCAAAAGCAACGTTCAGAACCAATGTCAAAAGCAATGTCAGAAGCAACATTCAGAAGGAACGCTCAAAAGCAAAGTTCAGAAGCAACGTTCTGAAGGAACGCTCAGAAGCACACTTAGAAGCTATGTTCAAAGCAAAGTCAGAAGCAACGTTCAGAAGAAACGCTTAGAAGCACACTCAGAAGCAACGCTCACACACTTAGAAGCAACCTTCAAAAGCAACCTTCAAAAGCAATGTTCAGAAGTAGAAGCAAAGTTCAGAAGCAGGATATCCTCAACATTCACAACTCTCAAACTACCTTTGATCACCATCAAATCCACCATTAGACACGTTTATTAGTACCCTAAAGTTCTAGGTAAGGTTTAAGAATAACTTATCACGAGACCAGATCAAATAATTCCACGAAATAAGCAGCACAAGATCATGGCTCAAGCTGGTCGGCAAAACTTCTTCGGTTCCCCTTGAAGTTCACATGAAATCAGCCATGAAAATCAACAATAATCACTCTTAATTCCATCAACTAACTTCTTAGCACACTAGACTAGGTATTAGAAGTCACTTACTCTTCAAATGACCAAACAAGTTGGGCGATACCTCAAGAACAGCCACCAAAGTTGTGGTCTTAGCTGGTCAGCGACACTGAGTTGGTTCCGAAGAGAAACACCACCAGTTAGTCACTTAAATCCTTTTATTATCTAACTTTAACCTCAAAAACATGTTTCCACACATCCCAACTAAGTATTAGAAGTGTCTTACCATGAGATTGAGGTGAAATGAGTTCAAGAATCCAACATTGAAGCTCTTGGGTTAGGATCAGATTGGTCAGCGACCATTATTGCTTCAAATGGCTCTACAGGACAAACGGCTGGGTGGATTTCGGCATGCCTTGTTGGAACCACAAGAGAAAGTGCTTTCTAATGATAGGTGGTTCTCTAGCAACAGACGACAGATGACGGAGATATGGCCGAAAGAGTGGATAACAACGGGCTGCCAACACTAGAGAGGGGGAGAGAAAATGAGATGGTCCTCTTATGGGGTGGTCGGCCAAATAAGCAAGAGGAAGATGGTGTGGTCATCCAAGTCTTCAACCAAAATGAAAGAGTGTGATGGTGGGGTGGCTGATGAAGTACAAGACAAGATTGACTAGATGTGACATGTTGTAAGAGAGTTGGTAGTGGTTAGAGGGGTTTAACTTTCCAATGTTATTGTCTTTTGTGCATAATGATGCAAGACCATTTTGGACAATAATGCCCCTTGAATTTTCGGCCATTAGGGATCTCTCTCTAAAGACCAAAATGCCCTTAACAAAACTTGAGGATTGAGAAATTAACCGGAGGTAAAACTGTGATCTTCTACTTCATAGTCCGAAACTTCACTCTTTTGCTTTCTTTGGAACGATCTAGGAACTTAATTAACTCCGATAAGGCGACATTCGATTTATCACTGTTGGAATCCTTGAATATTCGATATCCAATCCCGAAGTTCAATTCATGATAGAGTTCTTTGATCCACGTACTTAAATCCTAATTAGCCTTTCCCCATCGGTTAGTTAGCCTTTCCCCATCGGTTAGTTAGCCTTTCCCCATCGGTTAGTTTTCTCAAGAGTGGGCAACTCTGAGTGAGATTTAACTGAAGCGCAATGACAAGATATCTCTTTCATTCATACTTCGAAAAGGGTCGGATTTCAGAATGTCACAGTTATCGTCTTTGGAATACCATGAAGCTTTACAATCTCTTGGAAATAAAGATTCGCCACATGAGTAGCATCTTACGTCTTGTTACATGGCATGAAATGCGTCATTTTAGAGAATCGATCAATGACCACCATGATTGAATCTTTACCCCTTTGCGTTCAAGGTAAAGCAACCACAAAATCGAGACTCACATCTTTCCAATGAGCTGTTGGTACCGATAATGGAGTGTGCAAACTAGACATGGCCACGGCCTGGTTTATCAAGTGATGAGATATATGCTAAAGGGATAATGACACAAATAGTCCCTGAACTTTGGCTTAATGTGCAATGTGGTCCCTAAACTTTTAATTTGTTCAATGTAGTTCCTGAACTTTAGCCCAATGTATAATTTGATTCCTAAACTTTTAACTTATTCAATGTAGCTGCTGAACTTTTTGTACATGTTTAATATAATCCTTGAACTATATGAAAATGATCAATGTAGTCCTTCCATTAATAGAAGTCAGGGACAATAATGAACAATTTCATATGATTTAGGGACTAAATTGAACATGTACGAAAAGTTCAAGGAATATATTGAACAAGTCAAAAGTTTAGGGATTAAATTACACATTGGGCTAATGTTCAGGGACTACATTGAACAAATTGAAAGTTCAGGGACCACTTTGCACATTGAGCTAAACCTTAGAGACCATTTATGTCATTTTTTCAATAATTAATAAAAGATAATAAAATAAATGACACGTGTAGCTTATGACGTTGTGGGGCGTCACATAACCAACTTGGGTCAATTCTTCGCTCCACTTTGCGAAGATCTTTGTGGGATGTCATTTAACCAAATCGTAGAACATTTTTTTCTTATAATTCGTCAAATAAAATGATATTGCTACATCACTTTCATGCAATACAAATTTGGTAAAAAATTATTATAACACATCTATATGTTTTATTTTTAAATTTTTTTATCTAACGAAGAACAGTGGTCACTAGTTGCAGTGGACGATGGTCACTAGTGGCGGATTTTCTTTCTGATTTTAATTTCTAAAGAAAAGTATGTCTTTTCTTTCTTTTTTTTTGTTTATGAAGGTGAACCAAAAAATTGCTTCAGACAAATAAAGTTTCGTAATCAAACGAATTTTTGTTTCAGAAATTAAGTTACCAAATGGATTTTTACTTCAAAAATATTTCTGCAGCAAAAATTCTGCTTTAGAAGTGTTACTACGATATTTTTTCTTTGATTTTGCATTTAAGTAATTCGGCAAAAAAATTTAATATTAAAATTAACGCCATACGAAAATTATAAGTCTTCATCGTTCTATTTTTCTAAAATCTCGATGGTCCTGGACAAACACGAATGCAGAAATAAAGAAAACCACAGCCTCAGGACGTGGGCGTGAAAAAGACAAGCTAGTACGCAGATTTGGTGTCCTTTCCGAAATTATTTGGAGCGGTCGATCCACTGTCCTTAGTTTTCTCCGACGTGGAAGTGCACTAAGTACTACGAGTCTGCTACTACTACTCGTAGGGATGATGTAGGAATTGACGTTGGACTTTCTTGGGTTGTCAAATCTTGGCTTTGCATGGGCCTCCAAGCCATAACTAATCCTCCCCCTCCCACATTCCCACGCCACGCCCAACGGGGGTTTCCACTGTCTCCCTCCCACTATCTTTATCAAATCCATAACTCTCTGATTGTTACGGGAACAGCGTCTAGTCGACATGTTCTCCTTTCCTAGGAGCCATCCTCCACCACCAAAATCCGACATTAGGTATACAAAAATAGCATTTGTTTCAAATATGAGCCACACCAGTCCCGGCTTATCACCGCACGTTGGTCGAGTGGTCCGAAACTTGATCTAGTAGGCGAAACCACATGTTTGATTACCCAGTGTGTGACTGGTCTTGGGAAAACTACGGATGAAATCTGCGAAGGATGAGTCCGAGACGCGTTTCGCCGATCATGGGCTCCTCTTTTTGCATCGTGATTAGGCAAGGGCAATGGGGTTGCCCAGCGGACAGAAATGTGCGGGCTAAGTCCGGGGCCTTATGAACGTTCTTATGGGGGGATGGCCTATAGTTTTGCCGACACCGAGCACCTTTTTTGACTAGCGAGAAAAATTGAACACCCCCTATCTTTATATCCATACATTATTCCCAAGGGAGGAAAAAAAAAAGAGGGGACTCCTATTGCTTATGGTGAGACTATTTGCGAATTGTTCTTTGCTTCCCTCTTTCTTGGTTCCAGAATCAGATGCTTTTGCCTTTCATCTTTCCCAAAATGGAACATGTGAAGATGCCTCTCTTTCCCATCAAGAACTGGAGTTAGTTCGATCCTCTCGTTTTTTAAACTCATGACCGGTCTAATCCATGGACCGTCCGTTCTAAATTTTTGTTCACGTCGTGTCAAGCTCCATCAAATAATTTTGGATGGAGAATCATGCAAGGATTTTCGCAAGCTGCCTGATCAATTTACGCCAAAAAGGGCCTGGACACTTTTTTGACCATTGAGGCGAAGCACCCATCAAGCATCAACTCACTGACCTTGCCGTCTTTTCCTTAATTAATTAATGGGATTAGATGATTAAGCCACTCATTCAACCCTCTCTTGGATCTTATGTGGGTCAATATCATGCATTCCTTTTAATTGAATCACCCCAGATCGTAGTGCTCTCTTTTACCTGCCAATGCACTTGCAACTGAAAAACCAAACCGGCGTTCGGAACGGAATCTGTTAGCTCTCTATCTAATATCCGTCGCATATTCAAATTATGTAAGTATATTATTATTATTATTATTATTATTAAGATGATTCGAAGATAAGATTTTCCTTCAAGTAACGTCTAACCTACCACCAAAAGAAGAGGTGATAACATCAACTTCGTGAGAAGGAAGCTCGTCAAAATTCGCATGCGCGATCGACGGTTTCATCGAAAACGTTATTCCTCGGATCAAGAAGGTCGAAAAACTCTTCAAAGGCCGTTTCTTGAGCAAGGCGAAGCAAGCCTCCGGCGGGGATGTATTACCTCAAGACCCTATGCAGGGCGACGTAAGCCATGAGTCGGTAGCCGACCAACATGGAGGCCATTATGAACACATCCAACCACAAATTGCTAAGCCCCACGGCTTTGACGGCCGGAAAATCTCTGACCCTGCAGAGCTCCCCTTTCGTGCGCTCGTAGACGTCGTCGTTGCTGTACTGGACCCCGAGAAGGAGCCTGTAACAGTAGTAGCTGTAGCTCAAGTACTTGAGCCACTCTATGAACGGGGGTATCTGCTGAATGTAGTACCCACCCGCGATCAGGAACACGAGAGTCGTGACCGAGGCCAACGTCGTGGCCTGCTTTACGTCCATGAGGATGGCGCCGAAGGCCAATCCGAGGGACTGCGACACCAGGACGCTGTAGAGGACGATGAGCAAGGAGAGGATAAAAGTGGCCGGGTCGGGCTTGAGCCCGCCCATCCAGTAGATGATGAAGACAAATGCGGTTGGGAGGGCGAGCTCGAGAGGCAGGTCACCGACGGTCCGGGCGAGAAAGTATGACGAGAGCCGGTACATCCCTGACGACCGTTCTTTCAGGAGCATTCTTCTTTCTTGAGGGAATGTGAAGACTGCATTGTAGAGTGGATAGAAGCCCCAGAACACAGAGAAGAAGAACAGCAACGCGATCTGCAATAATCAAAGTAAAACTATTTTAGTGATGGACAATTCCCTTTGTTCTGTTTTGTTTGGAAATGTTACTGGACTCAATTTATCAGGGAGAAATCAAACTTTATTTTGCAATTCAGTGTCTTGTCCTCCAAATTGAACCAAGTTGACATGAGTTTTTCTTAGTAAGGCATTATTATCTAGCGTGACGAACTTGGGGGCGGTACGTTAGTTCGGAAAGTGCATTTGAAAAAGGACATAGGATTTAGGACTGAGCGTCGGTATGAAGCAGAATGTCCAAGACTTAGTAGTCAGCTCAAAAGGTCGCTGGGTTTCGCACTCTCTTTCGGCGATTTCCAGAGTTTAAAGACAAGCAAGGTCATGTTGCTGTCATGGACTACTGGGATAAACTTGAAGTCGGGGAAAAAGAAAAATTCTTACGCGGTCTGCAATATGAGATGCCGGGGTGTGCCACCAGAGGAGTCCACCGAGCACCGCGACGCTTATCACTTGGAAGATTCTCAGCCTGTTGAAGGATTCAAATCTCCTCTCTCTCAGCCCCCTTTGAAGCAGCACTTTGAACTGATGCCACCAGCTGTTGCACCATTGCTCTGTCTTCTTCTCATGTCCTGCAAGATTTCATCATCATAAGGGGTCGACGAGAGACATGGTAGAGAAAAAAGGGGCGATTTGATCAAATGGGTGTCGCTTTCTGTTGAACATTCCCCGATAACTACAAGGCAACGACATGTTGCGATGTGCATATGTGCGCAGAAATGCTAGGACATAGGACATTCGAAGGGTGGACTTCGATTCGACCAACCTTTTGTGAAAGCGTTGTAATTGATGATATCCACAGAACACAGCTCTGACTTTAACCTCGCGGATATGTTCTTGTCATAAGCAGAAATGAGAGCTTCCCTAACTGATTTCTTCTCTTGCTCCATGTTCTCGCCGTGCTCGGTCGCATACTTGGAGTCGGGAGCAATTCCTGCAAATTTTCCGACAATGGTCAAATTTCAACAAAGAAATCTCGATCACGTGATCATGTTAATCATGGATTAAGGCCGGATATCCATCCAGAAATAAACGATTGATCTCTGTCAAAAGATTTGGCTGGGCCCTGTCATCCTGGTGGAAGGCTGATGGGCAATTTATGACTGGTTTTGTTTCTATTTGGAGCTTAAAGAATGAAAACTTTTGCAAATAGCACAAAGGAAAGTTTCGAAAGGTGGGGTCACATTTCACCCCATTTGCATAAAGTTACACTTTTGAGCAAAATTAGTCTCAGCTGCATCATCTCTGCCAAACTTTTGCAACGAATATGAAGAGAGGTTGAAAATGATCATATGAAATACCAACTCGTGAACATAAAGTAAACTGACTGAGTTTAGTTTTGATAAATTTCTAATTCGTCTCAAGGGTAGAAAGAAAAATGGAAATCACCAAAGCTATGTAGATATTCATGTAATTACCGTTGGCAAGATCAAGCAAAAGATCAGCTGGATTCACAGTCATGGATGTGGTGAACCCAATGGATGAGAAGTAGTTCAAGGCTGCGGATGCTGGTCCATAGTAAATGGGGTTTCCTTCCGACAGCAGCACTACCTTGTCGAACATGTGGTAGAGTCGGCTTGATGGCTGGTGGATCGTGGTGACCACTGTCCTGCCGCCGCCAGCCAGCCGCTTCACAGTGGTCAGGATCCTCTGTGCTGTGGTTGAGTCCAACCCCGATGTCGGCTCATCCAGCAGCAGCAGACTGGGATTGATCAGCATCTCTTGGCCTATGCTCACCCTCTTCTTCTCCCCACCGGATATCCCCCGGAACAGCGGCCCGCCTATCATGCTGTGCCGGCACCGGGTCAGCCCAAGCTCAGCGACGACGCTGTCGACGTGGCGGAGCTTCTCGGCCAGCGGCAGGGTGCTGGGGAGCCGCAGGAGCGCGGTGAACAGGAGTGTCTCGGTCACGGTGAGGTGAGGGTAGAGGACGTCGTCCTGGGCCACGAACCCTGTCCGCCGTTTCACAGCCCCGGAGAAGGGCTGCCCGTTGTACGTGATCTTGCCAGACAGCTTGCCGCCTAGGCGGCCACCAAGGGCCGTAAGGAGGGTGGTCTTGCCGCTGCCAGAGGGCCCCAGCATCGCTAGTATCTCGCCGGGGCAGACTACACCGCTGACGCCGTTGAGGATGGTCTTCTCTCCTGGGCTGCTGCTCCATGTGCCACCCCAGCAGGATTGCTTTTGGTCCAATTTCACCTTGTAAACCACCTCCTCAAACTGCGATTATGTTTTATTTTATTCGATTTCAGAAGAAGGGATCATAAGGAAGATGGGATCGGACGTTCAACAAATCACGTAGCTAACTATACCACAAGGGAACCAAACTTGGTACTAGTTCACTGGAACTTAAAGTTAGTGTGACTATGTTCAACAACAGCCAAACTAGGCGGCGTCACCGACGGTCGGCAGAATAAAAACTCTCCCATGTGAAAAATATTAGCAATAGAGAAGAGGGAGGGAGAGAGAGGGAGACCTTTAAAGTTATGGGATACAAGGTGACTTGTATAAGGGACTGAGAACCGGCTTGAGCAGGGTAAGCGAGGACCGCTTCGTTGCTGCTGCCGAAAGGTGGCCGAGACATGTCCGTCCGACCTTGTGCCGCCGCTGCCGCGGTGGTGTCGCAATATGCTGGCTCTGGGGCCGTGCAAGGGAGGGGCATTAGCAAAAGGGAGGAGTGGTGGGATTCTAGTCGAGATCTTGGCAATGATAAGTGAAGGGAGAGAGAAGTTAAGGAAATACTTTTTGTGAGTGTTGGTGTGTGTGGTTTTCTTGTGGGTGTGGCTTGTGTTGTGGCACTTCCCCAAAGTGAGTTGGAAGGCATGATGCAGTGCAGATATATAGTAGGGAGCGAGACGAGGATTTCTCCTGTGCGAGCGGGTGTATTTGGGTGTGGTGAAGGCCAAGTGGGTTCCCACGTTATTGTATATGGCTGTGCCTTTTAAAGTTATTCTTCTTCCACACAAAGTATTTACTATAGCTTATACTCTTTATCTCTTCACGAAAAAGCAATTTATACTCACTTTTTCTTCACCTTAACAACTTTTCCATATTGGTGTTGCAACACACACACTCTCTCTCCCTGTTGCAACTGCCATGAGTGAGATGACTCGACGGTTTATATTCCATGCTGACATCGTGTTGGAGGTTGGGCTATATTCTCATTTGAGTTGTCATATTGAAATCCTCCAAAGCTTGACCAGTGACTTCTTTTGACGGACTCTATATACATGGCGGTGCTATAGATTGTGCAAGCTTGTGACATAAGTTAGGACACGATGTTAGAATATTTAAGTATTAAATTATACATTCATCTAACAGCTTAAGCATTTAAAACAATTGGTAGTAGTCTCACAAAATCCCAAATGATATCAAGGCTTCTTAACGAGTGTAGCGATGTTTGGTGAAAATCTCAAGGAAGAAATTTCTCAACCAATGCGATTTCCAGGAAGCCCTCATGGTGTTGGAAATATGAGATATTTTGATGTGTGAGTGAATAATAAGTTGTTTCTCAAAGAACACCCATTGAGTTGGAGGTGAGAATTGACAAAGCACTAGTCCCACATTGAAAAAGAGGAAGGCCTTGAAGTGCTTTATATATGGTTACACTCCATTTGAGTGGTAACTATCATAACACAAGTACTATGCCTCGCACGCACGTGCCCGGGGTGCAAATCTCAGACTCCGATGAAGACTCGACAAGTTGCAATTTGGGCGTGAGCGCACGACCTGCCTACGCAAATGTAGGACTGGAAAGTAGGCCTCGCGACAAGCCCATTTGCACTGTTTTCGATAGTGTTCACGTATCGTTCATGTTCGCTGAAAGCCTTGGAATGTTGTGTTTGTCTCTATCGTTGCTCACCGTTGTATCTTGGGAGATAGACGTTCACATAACTTCTAAGCATGTATTGGAGAGTACGAATCTGTTTTAAGAAAAATGTGTCAAACACAAGCCTCGGTAATTTTATCAATTTCTTTTCTTTCAATACTGTTGTGGTCCTATTCAGATTGTGTGCTTCTGACAGCCTCAGATTATGTTCTTCTGATGAATTCAAATTTTGTGCTTCTGACCGCTTCAGATTTTGTGCTTTTGACGATTTCAGATTTTGTGCTTCTGACCGCCTCAAACTTTGTGCTTCTGATGAGCTCAGACTTTATGCTTCTAAAGACTCAGATTTTATGCTTTTGAAGGCTTAGACTTTGTGCTTCTAAAGGCTTAGACTTTGTGCTTCTAAAGGCTCAGACTTTGTGTTTCTACTGACTCAGATCTTGTACTTCTATCAACTCAGCGTTTGTATGTTTGAGGCAGTTTGCTCATATTTACTATTGCCATTCGAATTTTAAGTATCTTTCAATTTTATAAAACGGAATTATTATTTTTAACAATGTTTGCCAACACATGTTCCATCCTAAGAAATAGATTAGGGTTGAAGGTGGGCATTGTAGTGTATCAATGAGGTCCCATAGTAGTGTTTGAGGTTCAGTCCAAAGCAAAAAAAGAGCAAAGTTGAAGGTTAGTATTGCTATGGTTGCGGTCCTTACATACAACAAAGCATAGATTCAATTTGAGATAGGTTGGCGTAAAAGAACACATGAATTGATGGGGAAAGAAAGTTCTTGAACTGGTGTGAGATGTGTTGGAACTCTCACATTAATGAATTGATGTAGTACTGAGCAAATAATATATCATAGTTGACCTATAATCCATTGCCTAAAACTTTTCAATGAAGATGTGTTCAACTGGATATACCGACTAGCTGGAGGCTCCCTAGCGATCTCCCCAAGTGAAGCTATTAGGTTTTTGTCGGCGCACTCCCAACAAGTAGTACTAGAGCAGAAGGTCTTTAGTTCAAATTTTATGTTTTAGGTTAAGACCAAAATCGAGCCTACACATGTATTTATATATTAAGCTAAACCTTCATCTAAAAGTTTATTTGAAAGTGTCTCACAAAATTTCGAATAGTATTGGAGCTATTGGTAGGTTAATGGTCGCTCTCATTGAGTGTAGTGATGTTTGATGAATAAATCAAGGAAGGAATCTCAAAAGCAACAATATTTTTGGGTAGCCTTCCTAGTTAGATATGGAGAAATAGGGTAGCGGTGAAGGTGGGTATTGTACTGTACAACGTGGTCCCATTGGCAGAGTTCAGGGATGATTCAAAGAGAGACCAATGATAAAGGTTAGTATTGCTATTGTTGCAATCCTCATACGCAACAAAGAGGAGATTCAATTTGAGAAAGGTTGATATATTCAAAAGGAAAATTGTTAAGCAAATATGAGTTGTGTTAAGAAGTCCAATATAAAAAATCGATGTAGTATGGAGAAATTAATGCATTTTAATGGACCCATAACTTGTAAGTATAATCTTGTAAGTGAAGATTGTTAGGATCAACATACAATCACAACGAAGTAAAATAAGCGAGAAAGAAAAAAATTAAGGCACAAGAAAAAAAATTAAGACACGAGATTTTATCTTAATTTATCTTTAAACTAGGGTTAAGTCTAGCAGAGGATTCCACTGTAATTAGCACATCGTATCTCTTGTCACATCAATCAATTATAAGCGGGACTTATGTTCTTTCCTGTCATAGGGGAGTATGAACCATGCCCCAACAAATATGGAGGGTTTGGACTTATGCATCCATATGGCGATTTCCCCAAGTAAGGTATCGTGATTTTGCTCTATGCCTCCAACAAATGGTATCAGAGCAAAAGGTTGTAAGTCTAAATCTTTTCATCCCCCTTTTGATTCTCCAATTATATATTTTCATGTTTTAGTCTAAAACCAACACATGATGGGAATGTTAAAAAATTTGAATACTAAATCACGCCTTCATTCAATAGTTTAAGTTTTGGAACAGTTGATAATTGTCCCATAAATTCTTAAATGATTACAAAGTCGATACTTGATTAAAGGTCATTCTAAATAAGTGTGATGATATTTAATACAAATCATGGGGACGGAATCTTGGGCAATCTTCATGATTTGGTTTGGAGAAAGAGATAAAGAGTAAAGGTAGATGTTGTTATGTAGCAACACAATCCTGATGGTAGCATTTGGGGTTGGTCCAAAGGAAGAGTAGTGATGAAGGTCAGTAGTATTACTATTGTCGTGGTCCTCACAAGCGAGATAGGTTGATACAAAAGAACCTGTATTAAGGGGGAGCAGGCTTAAACTAAGCTTACACGTGAAGGAAAATTATTGAGCTAATGTGAATTGTGTTAAAAAGTCCCACATTAAGGAATTGAGTTAATATACCATAGTTCCCCACAACTTATTTGTTTAAACTTTTGAATGAAATTGGGTCAAACTAGATATGTTGAAGGGTTTAGATTTAACCTCCTTTTGAGCGATCTCCCAAGCGAAGAAGTTGGGTTTTTGCTCTACACTATAACAAGTTGTGACATTCTGATTTTCAATCAACTTCAGACTCTGTAATGAGAAGTTTATTTATATCAAGCGATGTATTTCAGTTATATTCCACTCAAATCTGATCAATTTGAGCAGACTGACCAAAGGGGAAAGGCTAACGTAAGACGAGATACGTGGACCTAGGCGACTCGAATAAAAATAGGAAATGGCGCTTTGACCATAAGGATTGTCGAGGGGATATTTAGGACCGCAAAAAAGCCGATCTAAGAACGATTAAGGATTACCATGCGAGCGTCGTGCGGTTGGAGCGCGGGTGATGCCGCTTAACCAACGTACGATTTGCAAAATTATCCTAAATCGGACTGTGACGATCGAGACCACAGGGACTAGCGATAAGCCCTCGCGATTACATGACAACCAAGGCCACCATGAATTGAGGAGCTCTAAACATGATGAGAATCACGGGGTCGATACGCGTATAGTCTGCAGAAGCCGCCCGTCAGTTCGGAATAGGCTGGAATCACGTCTGGTAGAAGGAACGATCAGAATTGAGTCCCGAAAAGTTTGAAAAAGGAAAATCAAGAATTTCAACGTCAATTGGATTGGCCGTCGCCCTATCGAAGAAGTCAGAAACGAGAAAAACGACGTTCCGAACATCGGAGGTAAAAAGATCAAAATGCTCATCAAGCTTAGGACTTTGTCTTTATAATTGAAGGAAGGAAAAAATGGACATTTCTCCTCCCCCAAGCTGCTACAAATTGAAGAGCAATTGATGGCCATTGGATGCCCTTGAGAAGAACAATGGACAAGTGTCAAGCATCCAAGGGTAGTAGATCATTTCACCAATTAATGCCCACCTACTAATCACCTCAATTAATTTAAATTTTTTTGGGATAATAAACAGCTCTCTCTCTCTCCTCAAACCCCCCATTCATCCATTTTTGTTCCCCCAAAGACCAGACCAAGCTTCTTCTTCTTCTTCTTCTTCTCCAGTTTCTACTCCACCCGACCCCGCCGGATGCCGCCGTTCGGTCCGTACGACCGCCACCTCTAACCGTCCCCTGCTGCCGGCCCACTACCCAGACGTAGCCCCACATCTTTTCGACGTCCTCCAACTAGAATCAGGTCATTTGGAGCTCTGAGGAATTCGGGGCAAGCATTCTCCCACAGGTCGACGGAATCTGTTCCAGTTTGAGGTAGGTTCGATTTTGAACCCTTTAGACAGCCGAAAACTTAGAATCTTTGGTTCAAATTTTGTGGAGATCAAGTAGACATATAGATGGTTTTGTGGTAAAAATTTGGGATTTATTTGATAAGTTTTTTACCATTAACAACCCTTGTACATTATGCCCAAAATCTGCCGGTATTCTGTGTGTGAGTGCTCCGGCGACTTCCGACGACTTTTCGGCAACCGCGCGACTTGAAACTCACGGTGAGACTTCCAAACTCTTAGGTAGACATTATAAGAGGTAGAATGGTGTATATTTGATGGATTTGAGATAGATTAAGGACGGTTGGACCCGGCATGAACAGAACCGAATGGAACCGGTTCAATGCTGGGCCAAACCGGTTCAATGCTGGGCCAAACCAGTTCTGTGGAGGGCTAAATAGGCTGGGATTGTGTTGTAATTTGGTGTGTATGATGTGTTGTGATGATGAGGAGTATCTAATGGATGATTTGGATGGATGAATGGAGAGATTGAACTTGAAATTTGACAAAATCGATTGATTATTCTAGGTTGCGCGACGGATTGACCTTGGACTTGAGTTGGCCGAACCTTAGGAGGTGCAAGGAGGATTAATTTGCGTTATTAAGCGAAGGTAAGGAATTTCCTAACTCAAGGCTAGGGGGATTGGACTCGATTGGGTAAGTCGAGGGCCGAACGGAACGATTTATGAGAAAATCCTCGCATGTAATAGCTTGATGTGCCCTTGGACATTATAGAATGATTGTTTGACTTAGCCTATGTGTGAATGGTCTGAGTGCCTGAGTACTATTTGAAATGAATTGCATGCAACGAAATTTATTAAACATATTATCATGTGCATTGGCCATTGGTTATGAAATTTGATTTTAAAAAAATCAAGTTAATTGATATGATGTGGCATGAGACATGATTGTGACATTGCATGGCATGGCCCTGAGGCGTATGAGACGCGGGGCGAAGGTTGAGACTCTAACGCGACGAGGTCGCGGGGTGGATTATGAAAATGTGGCGCCCTGATGCGACGGAGTCGCGGGGTTGAAATAGCCACAATCCTGATGCGATATAATCGCGGGACAGAATACGAGCTCATAGACTCTGCTTGGAAATTGAATCGGGGCCTGATGCATTTACGCGGGCCGAGCCTGATGCGATCTAATCGCGGGCTAGAGAATGAGGCAGACAGAGGTTGATTGGTGTGATGAAGTGACAGGCCGAGCATATACGTGTAACTGTGTGTGGCATGAGAATATAAATGCATGCCTGTCCTCTATGCATTATTGTTTATTGAATTATGACTGTCATGTCCGCGTGAGTTTATGAGTTGGATAGGTTGAGTGACTTGACTGCCTGAGTGGACGGTCAACCTGACCTAGGGTTAGGTTTTTCTTACTGAGATGTGTATCTCACCCCTTTTGGGAAAATTCTACTTTACAGATCCTAGACAATAGCAATGTGGCCTATCAAATTCGGGGACCCGCAGGAGATGACGGCATATTACGATGAGTTCCCCGATAGGCAGGGTAATATATACATAAGGAAATGTACAGTAGTTTGGGTAGATGAGGGCGAAACTGACTAGAAGCCTCATCGGTTTGAGGCTTGGTTTAGACAGGACGGGGATATGAAGGTTGGGCCGCTGAAGCCCCATGAGGTTCCAGAGGGTGTCATACCTCTTTGGTGTCAGACGATAGCAGACCAGGAGTTTCCCGAGGGCTCAGTGGTTGGTTCGAGGAATGGCCCGGAGCGGACGCCGACAGCTGAGTTTCCCGTGCCACCGCCAGAGGATGAGGTCATCGCGGTGAAGCCGTCTGAGAGAGATCCATCCGAGCTGGACCAAGAGGCGACCGTGGAGGGAGACCGAGCTGAGCAGTCGCAGAAAGCGACCATGGAAGATTCTGTAGAGGTTCCATCAGAGACTTTCTCCGAGTATGAGCCGTCAGAGGAGAGCGAGGACACCGGAGACTCCAGCAGTTCTTCCTAGGCGACTTCGGATGATGACCTGACTTTTTGGCTAGCGACCTGATCCCCTTTCCCTAGTGGATTTTGTGTACATCTTTTGACATGTTTACCCGTCGCCTTGGTGTATAGCGGTCTGTAGTAGATGTGACCAGTTGATGGTGCTGTACGACCTTTTGATGCTATCCAGTCCTGCTTAGTCTTGGGATATATATATTCATGTGGTACGGGGAGTTGTTGGGAAACGCTTCCGTGTGCTTAATGTAAATTATTTTATCTCTCGATCTTCCTTTATATATAAGTGGATCCTTGGGACCGCCGAGAGATTGTCGTGATTTTGCTTGGAGGGATGATTGCGTGCTCACGATGGGGCACGGGGCGTGACACAAGTGATGTCAGAGAAGAAGGCTTCGAGTTTAGATTTTTTTTAAGCCCATATGTATCTCCCTAAGTACGTATTTCAACATTTTAGGCTAAGACCAAAGTCCAACGCGTGAGGGGAAGTATTAGAATATTAGAATATTAAACCTACATCTTTCAGCTTGAGTTTCTAGAATAATGGCAGTTGTCTTATAAAATTTCAAATGGTATTAGAGCTAATGATTGACTCATGGCCACCCTCGATGAATGTAGTAATGTTTGTTGAGCATCTCAATAAGGGAATATCATGTTCGATTTTCGTGCAGTTTTCATGATTCAAAATGGAGAAAGAGACCAGAAATGAAGGTGTGCGTTGTGATATGGCAATGCGATTCCGATGGCAGTGTTTGGGGTTGGTCCAAAGAAAACAATGATGAAGGACATTATTGTTATGGTTGTGATCCTCACATACAACAAAGTGGAGATTCAATTTGAGATAGGCTGATGCAAAATAACATCTAAATTAAGAAAGAGCACACCTAAGACTGAGTTCACATGTGAAGGAATTATTATTGAATTGGTATGAGTTGTGTTAGACTGTCATAATACCTGAATTGATGTGGTATGGAATAATTTTTATTTCTTAGTTGACTCTTAACTCAATGGGTTAAGCTGTTTAGTGAAGATGAGTTCAACGGAATATGTCAACGGGCTTAGGATTGGTTTTCCTTTGGCGATCTCCTCAAGTAAAGGAGTGACATCCCAGATTTTTCTTTACATAATAAATAATTAGAAAATAAAATAAACCTTATGGATAAATTATTTAAGGAATTTTTAAAAGAGGCTACTAACTTAAGTTATTTTGAGATTTCTCAAGGAAGTTATTTCTTAATTTATTTGTGGAACTTTTCAAAAATTGACATTAAAAAATAGAATATGAAGACTGGCTCTTGAATTGAGTCAATGTGAAGTTAATTTTCTAAAGAATAAGAATAATGTTACTTTCAAGGAATTCATGATAAGATAAGATCAATATCGATTTCAAGTAATTAATGCTAGGATAAGATCAATGTCACTTTGAAGAACAAACTCAAAAACTATACATGAGTTCACACTATAATACTAACATAGTCAACAAATTATAAGTGAATTCACACTATAGGATTTACAAAGTCAACAAACTATAAGTTAGTTCATACAATAGAATTGACAAAGTCAAGATAAAATAAATGCATTCACATTTGTAGAAAACTTGACAAAGAAGCTATCTCGTAGATTCTTGAGAAAGTCATTTTCTTCTTGAGAAAGTTATCCCAAAGCTTCTCGAAGAAGCCATTGCCTTACTTATTTAAAAAGTTTTCCCAAAAATTTCGTATTAAAAATCATGATATAAAGTAATATCTTTAGAATTACTATACAAGACAATGACAAGTCAATTAGAATATCTAAATCAAGTCCAAGTCAATTAAGAACATATAAGTTAATTTTCTAATGGATAAACATCAAGTCAGTTTCAAGCATTAATGGTAAGGATAAGCATCAAATCACTATCAAAGAACCTTATAAATGAAGTTTTGAAGTTTACGAGAGAAGCTAGGAAACTACTATAAATAGGGGTGTGGTTTCTTCAATTCCCAAAAACATCAATTCTCCCTCTCTTCCTCTTCCCCTACTCTCATGCCTATTCCCTCTCCGTCTTATCAACTTCTTCCACCCCCTCATGTCACCGCTGCCTCTTGCTGCCGCCAACTCGTACTCCCGCTGTCGTCACGCCACTTGTTTTCTTGATGTAGAACACCATAATTCGAATATCAGATAAATGGGATTACTAGTTCTAAGGTAGTAATGTCTGTTTAATACTTGATGTTGTGTTGCATTGATTGTGTGCGGATATGTGTGTCGCATCACAAATCACATTCATTGAGCATTGAAAAAGAGACGGATATTTGAATGAGGACCGAATGGGAGTCGCTAAGGCCAACCACCGTTGCTTGGATTAGTCCAGGTCCCACCAGGCTGATTCCTTTGGGCTGGAGAAAGCTCGAGCGATCGTTCATCATTTGGTCTCTAAACTTGCATTTGTTATAACAAGAAAAGATGATAAACGGGCATGTGCATGCGAAAGAATGTGTGTGCGTAGGAAAATACTAAATCATTGCTCACTCATTGTCACCCAAGGAGCGACGGAAGTCAAGATTGGCATTTATATGCGAATTACAAGATCGTCGATCAGTTGGGGGGGACAAGAATTGGCCTTATGAAGAGATTATGAGACGTCGTTTCCCGTGAAGGTAACTATAAAGGATACGTCGTCTTTCCCGAGCGACGTTAGAGATTATGAGAAAGCGCTCCCAGGTAACGACAACGAGTTTACGAGACTACAAAAACGAGATGACGTGCTCATAGCCCTATAAGTAATACAAGCTACATGAGTAACATGAAGGAATCAATGCACGTGCATACTTGATGGGTGTGATACATGGCATTTGTTTCATAGTGGATCACAAGATAACTTTGCATAATAGCATTTGACACCACTACATCAATTATGGGATGGATATTCCTACTTGAGATTTAGTGATTTCATTTGCTGGGCTGTTCGCTCATCCCTTATTTTTCAGGAAAATTGAGATGGCCTCGGCGCATCCCCTTTGTTTGGATTGCCGACTCACATGGAATATTCATAGCAGAAAGTTATAGATGGAGAGGCAAATGTGGAGTATGTCAGAATTGAAATAAATGGTTAGATGAGGAAGAAGTTTTAATAGTCTAGAGACGATAAGGAGATGCCAATTAGCAATAGTCAAGGTGACCTTTCTAAGTTTTGATTGTATATTTTTAAGGAAGGTAATGAATATTGTAAGATATGCTTTATTCATATAAAATCTAAGTAGGCTTGTAAATATCTTGGAAGCTATTCTGTCTATTTATATAAGTAGCTTACAGTCACGTTTCTGTTTTCAAATAATAAAGATGGCAAAAAATAATATATAAATTAGTTCAGAGGTGGAATAACGGGATATAGTTCCTAGGTCATTATAAAAGGCATCGAGTTTTTACTATGCAATTAAAAGGTATTATGGTATAAAGTCTCGAGTTTTAATCTTTTCGTGCATTTGCTTCCCCAAATTACATGTTTTCACATATGCGTGGAAGGAAATGTTAGAATATTTAATACTGAACCACTCATTCATGGTTTGGTGAACATATTAAGGAAGGAATCTCAAAACAAAAACGATTTCCAAACAAACTTCGTGGTTTGGTCTCGAGAAAGAGACCGCGGATGAAGGTGGTGATTGAGGTGTACCAACGCGATCCCGATAATAGCGTTCAAGATTGGTCCAAATAAATAGCAGTGATGAAACTTAGTATTGCTATTGTTGCGGCCCTAGCACACAATAGCGTGGTGATCCAATTTGAGATAGAGTAATGCAAAAAGAAGACCTGAATTCATGGAAGTAGACCTAACACCAAGCTCATACGTAAAGGGAAAAATGTTGAGCTAGTGTAAGTAGTGTTAGAAGTACCATATTAAGAAATTAACGTAGTATGGAGGAATTTATAAATCATCATTATCGCATAACTCATTATGTTAAGTTTTTGAATGAAAATGAGTCCAATTTGATACGTTGACGGGCTCGAATTTGAGCTTCTCTTGACAATCTACCCAAATAAAGATATTGAGTTTTTACTCTGCACTCCCAACAAATGATATCTATAACGCACCATGTCCTTTGGAGCTCGTCACATCCGCTACTGGCCAATTTATACCCAGGAACAACCCAAGGCCTAGTATGAAATGAGATGTGCACACGGAAAGAGAGACAATATCCCCATACAAATGAAAGAAACTAAAGGAAATTTGGAATGATGAAAAGCACACTCATTTATACATAACATAAACGTGCAGTTACAACCAGCTAAAAGGAAATGACTTTAAAAAAAGTTGCACACCCGGGTGACAAGGAACTAAGGCCTAAGTTAAAAAGGTTACTACTTAGACTTCCCCAAAATCTAACATCAAAATTGTTACTATAACCCCCATGTCCAACTACTCGAAAGAACCGCTAGACCCGTCACTTCCTTCATTCTCGTTATCCTCTAGGTTATAGTTGAAAAATGTTTCAGATGGCACCTCCTCAGAAGTCTCTTTAGAATCTTCTTCGGTCTCCTCTTCGATGTCTTCTTTGGCATCCTCTTTGTCATCTTATATCATGTCGGCGGAAAGCTCGATGTAGCTCATATATTCTTCAATAGGAGGAGACTTAGACTCTTCAAGGATATTCCTCGAACCTCCCACTGATGCTAGATTCTCCACTTCGATCTCCGATCGGGACGGATGACACCAGTTAGGAACCACCTTCGAAGGAACATCTTCAGGCAATAGAGGTCCAATCAAGCTACTATTACCCAGGCGACGGAACCATGCTTCAAAACGATGGGGTTGTAACTGCATCTTTCCCTTGTCTACCCAAATGGTTGTGCGTTTCCTAACATAGACAATACCTTTCCTTGCAAGGAAGTCATAAAAAAGGGCGGTCATCTCCTTCGGATAGCCTAGTCGGATCGGCAGCATAGTTAAGGTTTGGGGTCTGAAAATGTGTCCCACTACGGGGTGAGAATTACATATCAGAAAGTGAAACATAAACCTATACCTCAACACTTGTCCCCCCAGACCACACATAATGCTACCGGATGCAAACATTCATCAATGCAATGATGTAAGGCGTCATCAAATCATACATATCAACAATCCAGCATGGACAAGAAACACAGTTAATCACAGTCGACTTCCAGGCTCAAGCTCATTACATATAGCTTGTAAACCAATACACATCATCATCATAGTTTTCACAACTACTTATCGCATGGGCTCACAGCCGCGATGTATTTCTTTGATACTTTGGCCAATTGATATCACCGGGGCCACAGGCTAATTGATATCATCAAGACTTTTAGTCATTTGGTATAACTAGAGCCACAGGCCAATCGGTACCTCTAGGGCTCACAACCAATTATCATTTCAGGGGTGCACAGTCACTCAATACCATCGGGGCCATAGGCTAATCGGTATCGTTATTATCAATCACATTATGATCACAACATTATCGTACCAGTTAATTCAGATCTCAAACTTCTCAAGTCAATCAATTCATTCACTAAATCATCTAATAGTGTGCTAGCATTCAGGTAAGGGTTTAGGAAACACTTACATGTCAAACAAGCTATCTAGCTCCCAATCAAATGATTCCCCAACTTAGCAGAGTCACGACCAAACGACGTTACTAGAGAAATTCCATTAAACTCACGTCATAACCCATTCAAACTTTAATTTCTCAACACTAATACCTTACCAATTAGTCAATTAATAACCTAGGATGTCTCAATGATCATTTAAAGACATGGTGACACCCCAAAGAACCCCTTAAGGGTTCGGTTCACACGTACCCTTAATAGGGCAGAATTGATTTTCACTTTGTTCGTTCAAATCACTCCATAGATTGACCTTAGGTTTCAATTCCTTAGGTATTTAACTTGCCAAGACCTTATTTTATATGTCTAGGAACCTCACCGAGAATCTTGAAATGAATGACAACTCGCAGACCTTTGAACAGCTCGGTTTCCTCACGATCCTTAAATGGTAGAATCTGTTTGGTTAGGAATCACCAATTTTCAGCTTTGAAAACACCCTAAATCCTCAATAAAATGACCATACTTTCTCAGCCAACTCAAGTACTAGATGTTATGAAGATTTCAGAAAAAGTTTGGAGTTAATCGGAGTCTCTAAGGGGGTAAATGAAAGCCTTACCCCCACTCGCTCAAAATCCATCCGGTTTTGGTTTTGGGGCTGGTCGGGAAAAACCACTCCACGAAAATTCAAGCTACCACTTTGAACTTGTTAAGGACAGGTTGAGCTAGCTTGTGGTGGTCGGAGCACGGCGAGACGGCGATAGAAAGTGGTCAGTGAGAGGAGCGAACATGTAGCACAGAACCGATCGGTAGAGCCGTTTTCTGTTGAGAAGGAAAAGAAGGAAAAATGAAAGGGAAATGGAGGGGAATGGTATACACGACTAAAGATGGTCTATTATGAAGTGTCTCACACAAATTATTGAGATTAAAATTTGACAAGATTGATTTGGGGGGCAATAAATGCATGATAATGGTTTTGACCTTCTTTGACCATATCCTCATAATTTTCGGCAGCAATATAGAGGAGGGGAAATGACCATTTTGTCCTTCTTGAAATCTTAAGACAAAGGCAAATGGTCGAGGGACAAAATGGTAATTTTGCACTTTCAGTCCGAAACTTCACTTTTTCAATTCGAAATTACCATTAGCGAGACGACGTCAAATCCTTATCTAATATTGGAATTCTCTATTTTCAATTGCCAATTTTGAGCTTCCTTTTCGTGATCAATCGTCCGTCGATCATATCTTCAGTTTATCTCGAAATAACGGACGTCTTTTGCAGACGTTACGCGTATCATACTCTGTGATTCTCATCACACTTAGGGTGACTTAAGTTACGACAGTTTTGGTTGTCATGTAGTTGCGAGGGTTCATCGCTAGTTCCGACGGCCTCAATCATCATAACTCGTTTTAGGAAAATTTGCAAATTATACTTTGGTTAAGCGGCATTACCCGCGCTCCAATCGTATAACACTAGCAATGGATTCCTTAATCGTTATCTAATCGGCCTTTATTGGTTCTAAATGTTCTCTCGACAATCCGTATGGTCAAAGCGTCATTTTTTTTTTTCGAATTTCCTAGGTCCAAGTATCTTGTTATGTGTTAGCCTTTTCCTTTTGGTCAGTTTACTTGAGATTGATCAGATCTGAACGAGACAAAACTGAAATACATCGATAGATACATTCTCATTCAATAGCCTCAAAATGGGACGAAATTCAGAATGTCACAATATCAAAGGAGGTCAAAAGTTAAAATCTTTCCAAGCCTCTATTTGCCTCACCAATTACATAGTTTCATGTTTGAGGCTAAACTCAAAGTCCAGCTTACATGTGAGAGCGAATAATAGAACACTTAGATATTAAAACACGCTTCATCTAAGGCTACATTTAATTGTTCAAATTTCTAGTCAAGATAAGACTGGAAATGATATGATAAGAAGTTAAGGATTTTGTCATATCTTATATATTGTTTGATGAACTATGGATTTAAAGTCGAATAAGCAAAGATGAGACACGATTGAGATAAACTCGAGTTTGCTTAAACATCAAAATGCATAAATTATTTAATAATGAGTTTGATGAGCGAGCTATCGTTAAGAAGAGATTTGTGTCATTTAAATACGGGCATGATATCGACCAAGCAAATCCCTTAGAACCAGAGGCATTAATTTAAAGGCTAATACTTTGAAAATTATTGTCTTGTCAAATTATTCAATCTATTTTCACAAGTTGAAAATGCACTCATGAAGGTTGTTTAAGAGAGTTACCTTGAAAGTTGATAATCAACCTCGAGTTTTTCGTAACATGTCGAGACCTCTTTCAAATATTGGAAAAGGTTCAAGCAATTAAAGAATGAGACGCTTGATCCCATAGCACACCGAACAATCGATTAAAGAACTAGAACATGGAGATGCTCGACTTTGCAATCGAAGACCCCAGCCTGGCATCGTCGGAGAGGCGATGGTCGTGTGAAATGCTAGTTCTGCTCATATATGCTTTTTTGGGAAATCATATCTTGATCTATTCAACTTCCGCCCTCATTTTTTTTCATTTGGACTACTTCCCATATTTACCCCTTTATCCGATGCTAGACAGTTATAAAATATAGGAGAGGATAAAACACACTGTATCCTGACCTTTTTCTTGACGGTCAAGTGAAGCTTAACAGTTTAAGTTTTTAAAATAGCTAGAAGATGTGCCAAAAAATCTAGCGTTTGTGATTTTTTGTCTAACTTGTGGGGACATTTTTAGCAAAGCGAGGTAAAGTAAGTGATGTGTGTCTAAATATGAACCCATAATTAATCGTCTAATGTTATCGACTAATTTGAAGGGGGTGATGAATTTACCCATTATCATGATTGATCTGGACTGTTCGATTCAAAATGGACAATCCAGATCAGCCTACATCATTTCCCACTAAAAATCTGTAAATTGATTTGGGTCGTTCATTTTAAATTGGACAGCCTAAATTTAATAGCACCCATAACATCATGTTAGGAAATCATTTCCCCTCACAAATTATTGTGGGGAAATGCGATGAAATAAAGCTTTGATCGCAAAAGTTGATTGACACATTTGTTACGGAAAGAAATTGCCGCATATACTTTTTGAACTCAGAAAAGTTGACTCCAATTGCAAGGATAGTCTTCAAAACACCAAGTACACGCTAAAAATAACAGCTGTAAATCAAACTATGGACGGACATTCTCTTCTTGCTGGAACTTGTTCATTATATCGGGTTCACTCCTTGATGCCAAAATCGTGACTGAATCCGGTAGATCAAGAAAAATCCCCGGTTGATCAAAAGTGGAGAGGCAACATGTTGATTTAGGGCTCGGTAAGAAGGGCTTTCTTCTTTCTTTAAGTCATGTTACATGTTTGATCCCACGAGTGCATAATAATTGTTTAGATTACATAATTGGGAGAAACTTCTTGTTGTTGGGTACTGCCTTAGACGACAATGATGATGCTTCCCACCCAATGTCTAAGGAGCAAATCGGCAGGTCCTCTGAAATGCTAAGGTTTAGCATTGTCTCAGTCATTTACAATTTGCTTTGCTTGTTCCTTAGAATTCCCTTCTGTTGCATGAGTTTTAATTCGCCTATCGGACGGCAAAATTACAAAGTTTCTCCACGTGAATTTATTCGATTTCAGGTTGCGTCCAGGACGTTGCATGTAGTTTTAACCTAAGGTGTTGTGTGCACTCGGAAAAGGAAGATGGCTTTTGATAGATAGTTTGGGTCGCTGCCTAGCAAAATTATAATGGTGCTGCCCCACCGTTTCGACACAAAAGCTTTAATTAAATGACTAAATGCTCATCTTTCAAGCCTTTTTCCGCAAATGCCCACCGCATTTTGTTGCACTTGATGGGTGACTTCAGCTTTCCATTTCTTTTAGTTCAATAGTGAGGTTTGATACTTAAGGTGGGGCAACGACACTTGGAGACGATAAATTAATTATACGATCGAACTCGATAATCCAAAGATAGCGCGCTCATCTTTTATTTTAATCAGTGACAGAGCGTGCCCCATTGATAAAATGAGATAAATGTTCCATTAATTTTGGTCCAATATGCAATGTGGTCCCCAACCTTTTAATTTGTTCAATGTATTCCTTCAAATGATAATACTTTTTTAATGCAGTCCCTGACCTATTTGAAAATATTTAACATAGTCATTCCATTAATTTAAAATCAATGACAATATTGAACGTTTTCATATAATTTTACAGATTAAGTCTAGAGATTAGATTGAACATGTACCAAATGATCATGGAATACATTGAACAAATTAAAAGTTCAAAGATCACATTGCTCATTAAGCTACAGTTTTTGGGTATACTTGTTTTGTCATTCTTCCACCCACTGAACGTACAAGCTCATTGCTCGCTCTATCTTGTGTGCATTCTTGGGTTACAGCACCCAGCACAACGGTTATCGATGTTACGACCTAAATGCGCGACACATACGTATTTCTTGCAATGTTACCTTCATGAACACGTTCCTTTCTTCCCTACCAATGTCACACCTCCTGTGTCGTCTCCTGTTCCATTTATGGATTTCCCTGTTGATCATTTTCCTGATACTCCTTGTCCTATTTCCACCTTGGACCTAGATATATCACCACCATCCCCATCTTCGCCTCTCCCTTCTGCTGTACCTCCTGCTCCACCGGCTCTCGACGATTCCGCACCTCTAGAGCCACACCGTAATCCTCCTCGAGATCGGCGTCTGTCTGCCCGGTATGTTGCTTGTACTTCTTATTCTACCGAGTTTGGTTCTTTTTTGGCTGCTATTCATGCTATACAAGAACCCACTAATTATTGAGAGGCAGTTTAGCATGCTAAGTGGTGTCAGGCTATGTCTGAAGAGCTATCGGCGTTGGAAAGTACTGGTACTTGGGAGTTAGTGCCTCTTCCTCTAGGCCACTCCTTGGTATCATGCCGATGGATATACGAGATTAAGACCCGTTCTGATGGCAGTATTGAGCGCTACAAAGCATGTCTGGTTGCCAAAGATTTCTCGTAGGAATTTGGTATTGATTATGAGGAGACCTTTGCTCCCGTAGCAAAGATGACATATGTTCGTACTTTACTAGTTGTTGCTTCAATTCGCAATTGGCCTCTCTTTCAGCTTGATGTCAAGAATATTTTTCTTCACGGGGATCTTCAGAAGTATATCTTCATGCAACCTCCGCCTGGTCTTGCTCATATCTCTGAACAAGTTTGTTGCTTGCGACGGGCTCTTTATGGTCTCAAACAGGATCCCCGTGCTTCGTTTGAGAAGTTCAGTGATGCTATTCGATCTGCTGGTTTTGCTCAAAGCGAGGTTGATTATGCTATGTTTGTTCGTACCTCTTCTGTTGGTTGTACTATTCTTCTTCTTTACGTTGATGATATGGTCATCACTGGAGATGATTGCGACCATATTGAACATACCAAGAGGCACCTTCAGCAACATTTTTCCATGAAGGATCTTGGACCATTGCGCTACTTTCTTGAGCTTGAGATTGGTCGCAGCTCGCGTGGTATCCTCATTTCTCAGCAAAAATATACTGCTGATATTCTCTCTAGGGCTGCTCTCTCGGATTCACGCACTGCTGCTACTCCTATTAAGCTGAATCAAAAGCTCTGCCCAGAAGACGATGAACCTCTTTCTGATGTGACCCGCTATCGGACTTTGGTTGGCAGCCTTGTATGTCTTACTATTTCTCGACCCGACATCACTTATGATGTCTATGTTGCCAGCCAGTTTGTTGCTGCTCCTCATACAGTTCATTATCCGACTGTTTTGAGGATCTTGCACTTTCTTCGAGGCACTTTATCGCATTCCTTATTTGTGCCATCTTCTTCTACTCTCAAGTTGCGCGCCTATTTTGACGCTGATTGGGCTTCCAATGTGATTGATTGCAAATCTATCACTGGCTATTGCATTTTTCTTGGCGATTCTCTCATTCTTAGCATGCCAAGAAGCAACATATTGTCTCACGCTCCTCTACAAAGTCCAAGTATCGTGCTATGGCTGACACTACCATTGAGATTGTTTGGCTTCGCCGCTTATTTGTTGACATGGGTGTTTCACTTCTGGATCCCACTCCTCTACACTGTGACAACAAGATTGCGATCCATATTGGTGCAAATCCAGTCTTTCATGAGCGTACAAAATATATTGAGATCGATTGTCATCTGACTCGTCATCATGTTCAAGCTCGCACCATTTCTCTTCCTTTTGTTGGAACTGAGAATTAGCTTGTAGATTATTTTACGAAGGCTCTCACATCACAACGTTTTAAATTTCTTCTTTTCAAACTCTCATTGTTTGATCCATTTGAGTTTGAGGGGGGGTGCTAGACATACTTGTATAGCCTTGTAGTCTTGTAGCTTTCTCTTGCACTTCTTCTTTCTCTTTAGTCCCACATAGGAAGAGCACTAAGCTCTTTACCTCTTCTAAACCTATATAAAGACTTCTCATGTACATTGTTTCACACCCCATTATTATAGAACAATATCATTCTCTCTTAATCTTTCTTTCTTATCATAGGGATCGCATTGAACAAATAAAAAGTACACGAACCACATTGGACATCAGAACAAAATTCAGGGACCATTTATATTATCTTCCGTGATAAAAATTGAATAAATTCAATCTATTTTTTGATATGACGTATGTACAAAACTACTTGATTGCTAAATTACCTCTTTATTACCGACGTCGTTTTATGCATCAATTATTATGAGTAACCCCTCTAATTTAACATAGTATCAAAGAGGCGATTGAGTCCATCAAATTATCAACCTTTTCCCTTATTTTAAGACACTGGTTGTCATGTAAAAAACTGTAAAAGCAACAACAAAAAGTTCTATGCGTCGATACCCTTGTGAAACACTGTGATTGTCAATCCATATGCCTTAACACAGTAATACCAACTAGCCACATGGTTACCTAAAACCACCATCACAATTGATAGCTCGTTTTAGGACCCGTTAATCCGCCATCACCTCCGCCACTTCCTCAAACAATCGACTGCCTCCCCATCCCCGTATCCGCAGAGGTCAAGCCCCACTCCAGCCTTCGCCAATACCGTGGTCGATCGTGTTGTTCACCACCATCGTTGTGTCGGTGTCCGACTTCGTCGTTAACCATTTGTATTACTACAATTTAGCAATAATACCGCCGTACTTATGTGTCACGCCCCGCACCCTGGGCACGGGCACGCGACTCACTGCATACGAACTCTCGAGTCCCAAGAATCACATAGCGAGAGATGCATAATGAAAGGATCATGCGGAAGCGACATAATAAAACTTCTCCATACAATAACAAAGGGAACCTGGGTAACGAGAACTTCACATAAATATATACATATAAGCATCCCATGTGTCCGTACAAAAGTTCAGGTGATCTAATCCTACAAATGGCGTGGGCAACGGGACTAGATCAAAATATAGCTAAAACAAGTCCCCAAAAGAAACAGACTGACGAGGCCAACAAAAACAAACGAGTAAAAACGGGGAACTCAGGTCGAACCGTTGGAATCGTTAGTCTCCTCAACATCCTATGTAGGCTCGTAGTCGGAAAAGGTCTCGGAATGCACGTCCACGCCATCCTCTATCATGTCATCCCCTTGCTCGTCCTCTGAGGTGTCAATCTCAATCACCTCAACTATGTCCTCCAAGGTAGGGGTCTTCTTGAGTATGTTCCTCAAACCAACTACAGATCCCTCAATTTCTACTGAATCCTGAGTGGGATGGCACCAACTAGGAACAACCCTACGCGGTACCTCCGTGCCCTTCAGCGGACTAGTGGTGGCATCGCCTACTCTACGAAACCAAGCCTCAAACATATGTGGTTTTCAATCCTTACCGCCCTCGTCGACCCAAACCAATGTACACTTCCTAACATAAGCTGTACCCCTACCATCCGAAAACTCATCAAAATAAGCCGCCATCTCTTTAGGGTCACCTAGTTGGGTCGGCAGCATCCTCACGGCTTAGGATCTGGAAATATGGTCCCACAACGGGGTGAGATTCATATCTTAGTAAGATAGGTTTTAACCCTAGGTCAGGCTGACAGTGCACCCAGATGAATGCAAACGGCGAACAAGAATATACACTCAGCAATATAATACACTCATCGTCAATATGTCACAAAGATGCAGGTGTTCATCAATCACACTGTAATAGCACCATAACATATCAGTCAAGTCAGACATAGTGATACTAAATCAAGCTACAGATTCCACCCTTCCAACTTCCCAAAATTCACGCCTGCGTTTAAAACGCCTTAGGCTCGGTCCGCGTAATCACGCCTCAGACCATCCAATTGACAAACCCGCGTAAACGCATAAGGCTTTCAATTTCATTTCAGGCCTATGTCGACAAATATCAAATTCCGTCCCGCATCTCAACGCATCAGGACATTGGTCATTTCAACCCCGCATCTCAATGCATCAAGGTACCAATCGTCATAACCTCACGTCACAATGCCTCAGGGTATCACAAATCCTCATGCATGCCAGATATCATTTCAAATCAAACTTCATGATTAAGTACAAGCTCACGCATCGAACTAGATATCTATGGCATGCAAGGCAATCAATTTTATCACTCACAAAAGGCAATCATTTCATGGCATATGTATTAAGCAAGCATTCAAGCAATCATTCATCCACCATGACGAACATTGGACAATTATGCCATAACACACGAAAACTAAATCAATACGTACTCAAATCACCCAGTCGAGTCCAATCCTCCTAGTCAAGGTTTAGAAAATTTTTACCTTGTGCTAAAATCAACAATATTTCTCTTCCAAGCACTTCCAAGATTTGGCCCCAAGGACTCCCAAACAGGGCACCGCACAGCCCTAAGGAATTCAATCAATTTGTCAACTTTTCTCACTTAATTCACCAATCCACGGCGCATAAACCTCAACGACGTACTAATTGACATTCTAATACGTCTCTATGATAAAATTTGAGCTCAATTCCACAATGAATAGCCCTTAAAGTTTCGGTATGCACAGACCGAAACAAGGCATTTTCAGTTTTGTTCATATCTCACTCAATCAGCCCAAAAACTATCCTAAATCCTCAATTTATCCACTAATATACTTGCTAACATATAATTCTACATGTTGGAAAGCTTCATCAAAAATTTGAAGTCAAGAAGACGTCAAATGGTCCACGAACGGCGCCGGTTCCTCCAAGTCTTCTACCGATCAGTTTCTGCCCTTCAATCACAACATTAAAATCCTCCCAATTTTTTACCATAGCTCATTATATGAGTTCCCTAGATGTCTAAATTTAGCCAGAAATTTGAGACAAATCGAAGTCCTACAGAGCTCAAACGGCGACTTACCTTCAGCTACGACGGATTCTGTCGACTCTCAGGAAAATGGTTGGCCGGAGCTCCTCAGTGGGTCAAACGTCGAGCTACCACTTGGAGGTGGTCGACAAGAGGATGAAGAAGGTGAGGGTGGTCGGCTCAGTGGTTGGAGGTTGTTGGCAGTGGCGCTTGAGCGGTGCGAAGTGGCGGTGGCGGCTAGGTCGGGTGAGGCTGCTCTTAGCCGAAGAGAAGAAGAGGAAAGGAAGAAGAAGATGGCTATGGAGGAGGGGTCTTTCGGCAGAATGAGGGAGTGAGGTGAGTGTATACCCAAGTTTGAGAGTCAACCCCAAAGAATGGTAGGTTAAAAAGGTAATAATTAATGCTCAAGCTTCATCTATTGACACTTGTCCCTTGTCATTCAATTGGATGATCCAATGACCATTATATCTCCAAATTTTTGGCAGCCTTGGGGTAGGGTCAGTGGCCAAAATTCTCTTATCCACTTTTAAATGCAAGGTTAAGACTTGATGGGCAAAATGGTAATTTCACCATTGACGTTTGGAACGTCGTTTTTCTAATTAAAATTTCCTTCGACGAGGTGACATCCAATCTATTTATAATGTCGAAATTCTCGGTTCTCCATTTTCTAATTTCGAGACTCGCCTCTGAATCATTTCTTTGTCAGATGTGATTTCAAACTATCCTGAACTGACGGGCGGCTTTTACAGACGTTACGCGTATCGACCCTGTGATTCATATCACACTTAGGGCTCGTCAGTTTATGGCGACTTTGGTTGCCATGTAATTGTGATGGTCTATTACTAGTTCCGACGATCTCGATCGTCATCGTTCGATTTAGGAAATTTTGCAAATTATACATTAGTTAAGCAGCATCACCCGCGCTCCAATCGTATAACACTAACAGTGAATTCCTTAATCGTCCTTAGATCGGACTTTTATGGCTCTAAATGTCTCATCGACAATCCTTATGGTCAAAGTGTATTTTCCTATTTGAGTTTCCTAGATCCACGTGTCTTGTCTTGCGTTAGCCTTTCCCTTTTGGTCAGTTAACTCGAGATTGATCAGATCCAAACGAGATACTACTGAAACACATTGTTAAATATATTCTCATTAATAAGTCTCGAAATGACAGGAAACATTAGAATGTCAATAAGCATATACATATAGTATACCACCTTATTACCTTATTTCCTCTATGAGGTAGAAAGAAAATTAAAGAACCTCCGAATATCGGCAAAAGTATAATTATTATTAACCAAGGAAAATAATTCGTGGTAAAGACAAGATACACTTGGACAAAAAAAACCCGTACTCGATAAAGAAAAAAGAATAATATATTATCTATTTTCGAGCACGGGTTTTTGTCGGTCAAAAAAATCAATTGTATTCAAAATGTATTGATCTCCACATTCAATATCCTACCTGCCACGATCACGATATTCTGCCGCCACTAGAGTACCACCCAAAAAGGGTTCAATATAATATGACATGATGGTGTTGTGAAATTCAAAGATGGGGCAACACAAACCTGCGATTCCGGGGGAGGACAACATCGATTTCACTTAGAAAAACAACAGGAGATTACAGTATGCCACTCGAGAAGATCTTATTCGCATCGGCCCATCCAACCGTGCATGTGAGTTGAATTCACGTACATCACGATAATGGAGCCAACTCGTATTTGAAAGGTCTTAGGCCTCATGGTGATCATAAAACTAAGGTTCGAGTGGCGAAGATAGAAGCTGTTTTTGGACCAATGGGACAGGGGGCAACCACCAGGAATCTAATTGAAGATTATCGCTCAGAATCTACTCCAAATTAAAGCTGGTGACGCCTTTTTCAGTGGGGGGAGGAAAAGAAAAAGTAGGGAGATAACTCGCATTATTACACTTGTGCAGCATCGAAAAGGTAAGGTTAGAAGCAAGAAAACAAAAAATGGAGTCGTCAGTTATTCTCCATGCAAAGCAAATGCAAAACAAGAACTACACCTGCACACATCATGATCCAACACACAACTTATAAAAATGCTCTCTTGACTTCGATTTGGTTCGACCCTTAGTAATAGTATATTTAGGTAGGACTTCATTTATGTTGTGCTAAACTGAGGCGTAATAGGCCGTCATTGTCAATGACTACCATGTTTAGCATGAAACTTTTCAATCATTCGTGAAACTTGCTCGAAAGATTCGAAACGAGAAGGAATACAATATCACAACAATCAAGACATATCATGGTGGACAGTTTGAGAACCAAACTTCGCAGAATATTGCGTTGAAAATGAGCTGGAACATTATTTCTCTACAACCTATACTCCTCAACAAAATAGAGTCGCTGAATGAAATAATCGATCTCTACAAAATCCCTTTTGACATGGCTCCAGTGGAGGTGTGAACTACGATAAAGGTGCGACTAATGGTGCTGCTTATTTGTTTATAACAATGATTAAAGTTGGCTAATATTAAAATTAAAATCCTGACCAAGCCTTAGCCCTCGGCAAAAGACGAGGATCGATTGGGGTGCTGCAGAGGATAACTAGTGGTGATTAACTAGGCTTGATGAGTTTCCTCTTCTCTAGCTATTCTAGGCTTGGCTCGAGCGATACACGTGGTTCTAATCAGGAGCATGAAGAGAAATCCATGACTTAGTAGTGTCTTTGGAGTGTGAGGAAGTTGAACACTACACTTCTTTTGAGCAGGTTAACTAGATAATTGCCGAGAAAGGTTTTACTCTTGAGCTATATTTGTTTCCTATCGAGAAGTACAATGTGACATGTCCTATTCACGTAAGATTAATGGGGAGATTACTCGCTTAATATTTGTATCGTTGCAGATAACTTATTTTGGACATTTATATATCTTCATGGAACGTATGGATGTTCAACCAATCATGTGTTTTTTTTATGCGAGAAATTTGTTAACTGCAAATTAAAAGTATGTGAATGTACGTCTAATATATGAAAAACCCTTCTATCCAATCTGACCATGTTTAGGCAGTTCATGTTCAACATAAAAAAAAAGGGGGGGGGGGGTGTGGGGCGGGGCGGTTGCGGCCAGGGGGCGACAATGCAATAATAAGTTCTCAATGATGGCATTTATAGTCTTTCGAATTTCACTCATTATTTAATATCATTCTTGAACTTTAATCTTGTATGGTGTAGTTCCTAACATTTAAAATTTGTTGTAGTATAGTCTTTCGGCTAATAGGGCCCTCCTTCAGGATACTGATATTGGCTTTTATAACTTATGAGTTCTAATGTACGAAAATATAAAAAAAAATAGTGTTAAATACACCTCAAGTGCCATAAGTTGTGTATGACAGTGCCACAACTTTTAAATCGATCATTTTAGTGCTAATTTTTTATAATTTCGATCATTTAAGTGCCAACTTCTTTTAATGATCATTTCAGTGCCAAGTTTGATGAGTCACGTCAGCTCAAACAATAATAAAAATTACAAGTGTCGGATTTTCTGCGAGCTAGTTATTTTATGTCGGAGTTATCACTAAAATGATTGTTTTTAAAAGAAGATAACACTTAAGAGATTCGAAGTTACAAAAACTTAGCACTAAACTTATCGATTTGAAAGTTTTGGCACTAAAATGAGCGTCGTGCACAACTTATGACACTTGAAATGTAGTTAAGCCAAAAAAAAAGTATGATGCTGCATAGTTTGGGTATTCGAATTAATTTGCCTAAGAGGAAGTCCCAATTGAAAATGGAGAACATTTGACAAGCAAGCAACAAAAGAGATGATTCAAGTGTTTTCACTATCATTGCTTGGTCTAAAAGCTAAGACAGATTAGGACACACTTAATTATTGCACTGTAGCACGTTGACCTGTCACATAGCACAATGCATGTGTAGCACATAAGAATATTTGGTCGGTGTGGGGTTTGTCTTTTAACCGTTCACGGCGAAATATCGTCGGGATTAAACTTCAAAAGGTTTATGAAATTACGAAAAAAAAATTAGAAAAAGCGAAAGCTTTTTCCTAACAATGCAAGGTGATTCTTATGTTCCCTACATAACAATTTAAAATAAACATTGATTAATATCATAGCTGCAGTTTTCAACATTCGTATCACCGAAATTCGATATGACCCTGCATCAGTTCTTGTCATGTTATATCTCTTAATATTCACTTAAAAGTTAAAAGGTGGTACGACCCGGGCTGTGGAAGATGCTGAGCAAAGTCTGCACGCCCCTCCATTTTCTTCTTCCCATTTTCTTTGCCTCTAGTTTAAATATATTTTATTCTCATCTAAAAAAGTAATTAGCAAAAGCGACAAAATGATTAAAGGAAGAGCCCATCGATCAGGATTCCAGAATTTACGTCCATAAAAAATTGTGTACTTTTTGCAGAGCATCGAGACAAGAATCTATGGGGTCTCGGATGGAGGCAGGCTTTACTTTTTCTTGGAGAATAGAGAAATATTCATTTTTATTGTTTTTTTGTAGTTTAATTAAGAGCCGGAGGAGCCTCGTATGTCACAAGAGAAAATATCTTGTATGCAATTAATGCCACGTATGTCATTTTTACACGAGTCTTTTTTTATTTATTTATCAAGACAACATTTCATTGGCTTTCTCGAAGTACATTAGACAACTTCAAATTAAAACAAACTCCAAAAAACAAGAGAAATCATCAGAATAAGATTACGAGTCACAAGCTCAAATAGCACACTCGTGACTTATTCACACTAAAATTGGCGACAGATCACCGAATTCATCTTCAATAATGAACACACATTGAGAACTCCATCTACTACAGCAACTTTGCCTTTCGGCGGCATGCACCTAGGCTTGGCACTCCCTATGATGAGTTATGTCCTAAACCGATCTAAACAGCCACACAAAAAATAGAAAAGATGACACACAGGTTTATCCAGATTCACCATAGAAATAGGGCAACGTCTTACAAAGAGATTTCATTATGATTTTTAGGTTTACAACCACAAACACTAGCCCGCTGTCTAAGCAGCGGAACCCTCGACTGTTGTCTGAGCAATAGGTTCCTTGATATTCCGTGCGCAGGGGTCACATATCGTCGATTTATATTTCTATTTGTCTAAGCTCATGTGGACATATCCGGTCTGAGAAAAAATGATTCCCGAAGTATTTACTGGCTCCAACATTTTCCCACTTAGTCAATACTTCACGCAAATGAGAGCCTTCCCAACATCACTACTCTTCAATCTAATCGCAGTAGAGCACCATTCAAACTTCACACTTGTGATGACTTTAGCAAGGAAGTTCGAACATTTTTTTACTATGTTGACCTTTTCAAGCCAACCACTTTCTTCTCCACCTTTTCTTTGATAAAATGATATTAAATGTCAATGTGCATTGTACATGAGTAAAACACTAGATTCTTAACTAAATAAATGGCCCCAAGATTGTCGCATCTCGCCTCCACGACATCTTGCTCAAAATCGAGCTCCAAGCACAAATATCATAATCATATGGCCTCTTTTTCGATATGAGTAAAAGCCATGTACTTAGCCTCTGTAGAAGAGAGTGCTACCAGGCTTTGCCTCCTACTCATCTAACTTAGCACAACTCCAAATAATGTGAAGACACCGCTAACAGTGTCTACTATCAATATCTCCAACCTAATTTGCATCTATATAGCCCACGATATCAAGGATGTTTCCATTCTCTGTAGCTTTAAAATATAAATAAAAATTTAAAGTTCCACAAAGATACTTGGAAACCCTTCTTATCTCATTCTAATGTTCTCTAATTGGGTTAGAAATATATCGGCTCAAGACTCACAATCCTTGGGCTATATCCGAACACGCACATACCATATCATACAACAAGCTACTCACTGCACATGCATATAGAACTAGGACCATCTCTTTAGCCTTCTCATCCGTTTTAGGACACCGTTTCGTAGATAGCTTAATCTCTAAATATATAGGGATACTAACAGGCTTGCAGTTTGTCATGTTGAATTTCTTCAACACGTCTTTGATGTATTTCTCTTGTCTTAGCCATAATTTCCGTTTTCCATGGTCCCTCATAATCTACATGCCCAAAATAAATTTGCGAGCCCCAAATCTTTCATATTGAACTTCCTACCTAATAAATTATTCATTGATTTCACCATCTTCATGTTACTTCCAATTAACAACATATCGTCCACATATAGCATGAGAATGACAAACTAATTGCCTGCCCTCTTCACATAAACATAGTGGTCAGAATTTGAACGCACAAAATCAAGCTGGAGCATGTATGTGTCAAGCTTTTGGTACCACATCCTTGGTGACTGTTTTAGCCCAAATAAAGACTTTTTTAACTAGCACACTAAATTCTCTTTTCTTTTTGCTTCAAACCTTTATGGTTGCCTCATATAAATCTCCTGCTCCAAGTCCCCACGAAGGAAAGTCTTTTTCACATCTATTTGCTCCACCTCAAGATTTTATGTAGCTGCTATAGACATATCAAACCGTATCGAGATCAATTTCACCACAGGGGAGAAAATCCCATCATAGTCAACTTTCTCGACTGATAATACCCCTTGGCTACAAGTGTCGCCTTGTATTTCTTCACAGCCCCATTCAATTTCAATTTTCTCCTAAACACCCACTTGCACCTAATTGGCTTCCTATCCTTAGACAATTTACATAGATTTCATGTCTCGTTATGATCAAGCGACGGCATCTCCTTTATCATTATGAGCTTTCACTAATTTGCGTCATCCATGGATCTTGCCTCGTTTACTGTACTAGGATCATCCTTGGTAATGCTCAAGGCATGAAACGTACTCAATGCACTAAGTGAGTACCGAAATGGTACTCACCTCTCCCATGTTGATCTCTTAAAAGCTGGTACGCTATCTGTTTTCGGGTCTTCATCCGCATCCACATCTTCAATTTCATTAACCAAATCCCCTTGTTCCGGATAAGAATCAGACTCCAATGATGTACCTTGTGGAACTATCTCCGCAGTTTCAGCTCTTGGGCTTTCTTTAAGCATTGCTACTTTTTTGGGCTCATCACTTTCCTATGCGCCTGCTTGGTATTATTTTTCACGAAAGACAACACCCCTACTACATATGATCCTTGATTATGGATTCCACAACTTATGGCCCTTGACCTCTTCCTTATATCCAACGAATATGCTCTTTTCAAAAATTATTGTCACGCTTACCCATATTCTCCTTGAGCACATGAACGTAAGCATCACACTCGAACACTCGAACATGTAACAGATTCAGCTTCTTCCTAAACACTGCCTCGAATAGTGTACGATCTTTTACCGGCAAGTTCGGTCACTGGTTCTTTCAATAACTGGTTGTGGTTACGACTTCTGCCCAAAATTCGGGTTCTAAACCTGCCAACTCAACACGCATCTCGCCTTTTCTATGAGTGACCAGTTTAATTTTTCGTCCACCCCATTATGTTGATACGTATATTGGTTGAATTTCTACCTTGCAATACCATTATCCCAACAGAACTGCTCGAACTTATCCGAATAGAATTCACCTCTGTTATCTATACGAAGTATTTTCCTGCCCAATTGATTTTCAACCAAAGTTTTAAATTCTCGAAATTTTTCAAATGCTTTTGATTAACTTGTAATAAAATAAATCCAACTATATATCAAAAAATCATCTATGAACGATACATAGAATCTGGATCGTCCAATAGATGGAGCCGGAGTAGGCCCAAAAACATCACTATGAATCAACTCTAGAATCTCCGTTGTTTTCGTATCGGTGTGTTGGAAACTAACTCGGTTTTGTTTTCCATGAAGATAGTGTTCATATAACCTAAAACCCATAAAGCAATATGGTACTCATTCTACTATTTGATTCGAAGCTAAGGTAGATAGTCTCTTTTCATGGATATACCCTAGCCTCTAATGCCACAACATGGAAGTATCATATCCATCTTCCTTTACAATTTTAGAGATGAACCCGCCACTAACAGTTGTCGTTTCCCTAAGTGGCTTGTACAATGTCCGCTAACGGACTCCTTGTGTAATCAGAATAGAACTCCAAGTCATCCTACACAAATTCTTATCACAACTAGTAACCCCTGAGTTACCCATCGTATCAACTAATAACAAGTTTCTACTAATTGAGGGCGTGTGTATCATGTCCGGAACAATTTTCACTACGTCATTACTCATTCTCAGCTTCATCCTGCCACACCTAATAATTTAAACTGCATTACCATCACTGAGCATGACATCTCTATTATTATTTTTCTCATATTCACAAAATCAGTGTCTATGAGGCATCATATGGTATGAAGCACCGATGTCGATAAACCAAATATCATTCTCAGATTGCACCATACATGCAGCAGCCATATACATATATCTTGTCTCGACCTCCTTCTTCCCCAAGGATGATTCGGCTTCTTTCTTAGGAATGAACTTGCTTTTACAGTCATGTTTCACATGGCCATACTCTTCACATCTCCAATACTATATAGTCCTCTCCACATTCTTCGATCGCCCATGAGATTTGGATTTGGACCCTTTCCAATTTGGTCCCTTCTCTACTGGCCTATCTATAGCCACCAGCGCCTCTTTACCGAAACTTCCTTACCCATTTCTTTGTGTCTCCTTTGATAACAAGGTCGAACACACGGTTTCATATGACAATTCCTTGTTCTTACCACCGATTACCACAATCAGGTTATCCCACAAATCCTGCTGTGAACAAAGGAGTGTTACCACCTTATCGTCATCTTGGAACTTAACACCAAATGATATGAGTTGGCTTATCAATGTGTTAAATTCATATAGGTTTGCGGAAATGAGTCACTCTCATGCATCCGATGATTATACACATTCTACCTTAAGAACAACTTGTTTACTAGCGACTTGCTTTGGTGCAGTGACCCCAATTTCTATCATAAATCCCTAGTTATTGACTTGTTCATCACGTTGATCAGAATGGTGTCCTCGAGACAAAATTGGATCAAACCCTTTGCTTTTCGATCGATATGATCTCAGTCCTCAATCTTCTTTGGATTTGCCTGTTTGGGAGTCGTATCTGCTTCCTTGCCTACTACAACGTTAGTCATCCCAACAACAGGCCTTTCCCTTACGATTGTCGACCAAAGACCTTGTTCATAAAGAAGATCCTCCATCTTCATCGTTCAAAGATCAAACCACTTCCCATCTAATTTTCTATCTTTGTGACCCTCTTGACATCTCAGATAAACCCAATTCCTCGAACATAAGGTTCTAATACCAATTGATTATCCTAAATCATATCTGAATAATCACATATAAAATAGAAAAAATGACGTACGAGTTCATCCAAGTTCACCCCAGAAATGGGGCTGCATCCTACAAAGAGGTTCCACTGTGATTTTTTGATTTACAACCACAACTACTCTTTTTAATGATCCTTCATACGAGTATAATATTTAGGACTTAAATTGAACCTAAAGCCTAAGCGTATTTGAATTCCTTTGATCCCATAACAAAAGGGCCAACCTAAAAAATAAGCCGAAAATCCGATGTTGTTTCGAGGGCGCTACCCTCGAGCTCCCATTCATTCACCGGCGAGTGGGGCCGTCGTCTACTCACCAGGAAGTAGACCTCCATTCGTTTTCCGTGCAGCGAACCCTCGACATTCCATGCACTAGGATCACATCATTAAAATATGTCTCGAGTTTAAGCCTGAAGAGAAATTCTATCTTGATTGTGAAAGTTATCTGAAAGATAACGAATGTTATTTTGAAGATGTGATCAAGATTGAATAAAGTTTGTTTTGAATCCACGATATTTGTGACATTCTGATTTCCAATCATTCTCAGACTCATTAATGAGAAGTTTATATATATCAAACGATGTGTTTCAGTCATATTTCGCTCAAATCTGATCAATTTGAGTATGCTAACCAAAAGGGAAAGGCTAATGCGAGACGAGGTACATGGACCTAGGCGACTCGGATAGTAAATGACGCTTTGACCATAAGGATTGTCGAGGGAATATTGAAAACCACCAAGAGGCCGATCTAAGAATAATTAAAGATTGCCTTGCGAGTGTCATACGATTGAAGCGCGGGTGATACTGCTTAACCAACGTATGATTTGCAAATTTTTCCTAAATCGAACAGTGAAGATCGAGACCATAGGGACTAGCGATAAACCCTCACAATTACATGACAACCAAAGCCGCCATGAATTGAAGAGCCCTAAATGTGATATGAATCACGGGGTCGATACGCGTAATGTCTGCAAAAGCCGCCCGTCGGTTCGGGATAGGTTGGAACCACGTCTGATAGAGGAAACCATCGGAAACGAGTCTTGAAAGATTTGAAATGAAAAATCAAGAATTCCAACGTTATTCGGATTGGCCGTCGCCCCATCGAAGAATTCTGAAACGAGAAAAACGACGTTTTGAACGTCAGAGGTAAAATGATTGTTTTGCCCCTCAAGCTTAAAACTTTACCCTTGCAATTGAAGAATGGCATTATGGACATTAAACCCCCCAAGGCTGCCGAAGTTAAGGGTGAAGAATGGCCATTGGATCATCTTGAGAAGACAATTGGCCAAGTGTCACAAAGATTATGAAGTTTGGTCATGTCAACTTTTCACCACCTAACATTCAACCATTTGACCAAGCCTTAGTGTATAGCAAATTCTTCTCTCTCCTCACCACTCATTCGACCATTAGCTTCCTCAAAAAACCATCGACAGCCATCTTCTTCCTTCTTCTTTCATGCTGCTCGCCGGACAACTTCTGGTCTCCCCATTCGCCGACCACGACGACCTTCTCCGGCCACCATCCGACCGCCGGTTGACCACACCAACGAATCTCTACGTCTTGCCGATATTCTCAAACAAGATTCAAGTCATTTGAAGCACCGAGGAGTTCCAGCCAAGATATTTCCCGGAAGCCGACATATTAGAACTCAACTTGAGGTAGGTCCGGTTCCTGGTCCTTTTGAAGACCGAAATCTTAGAATTTTGGAGTCAAATTTTGTGGAGATCTACTAGAGACGTGTACAAATCTGTGATAAAAATTGGGGTTCAATTTGATGAAGTTTTGATCATGAGCCGGCCTTGTAAACTTTGCACAGAATCTGCCGGTAAACTGACCTTGGACGATCCGGCGTGTTTCAACGGGAATCCGGCGGCCATTTGACTTCAAACACACGGTGAGCCTCCTAAACCCTAGGTAGACATGTTAAGAGGCAGGATAGTATTTAAATGTTGGATTTGGAGTAGAAATAGGGCTGGAAGTGCACGGTTTGCATAAAATCGAAATGAACCGGTTCAATTCTGTGCAAAATCATTTCTGGTGGGTGCAAGAACAGATGGTTATGGGACCCAAATTGATGTTTAAGATGTGTTAAGATGTTGGGGATTGTGCTATGGAGGATTGTGATTCATGAATAATTGATTTGGACTTGGAAAATTGACGAATCGGTTGGAATTGCTAGGTTGCGCGGTGAAATGACCCTTGGATTGATTTGGCCAAACCTTGAGGACCCAAGAAGAAATATTTGGTGATATTAAGCGCAAGTTAAGGGAATTCTAAACTTAGGATAGGGAGATTGGACTCAATTAGGTGAGTCGAGGTTGAAATTGATCGATTTATGAAGATTTCCAAAGGGATAGTTCTTGGTATGCCCTAAGTGGCTATAGGGGAGGTTATATATGTTATTGTTTATGCTTGATATTATTCACCATACATGTGTGTCATGTGATTGCCTTGCATGCCACGAGTATTCGAATTGTCCATGAGTTGCACCTGAGGTTTGATTTGTAAAATTGAATTTAAAATCATGGCATGAGCATGACATGGCGAGACTTTGAGGTGTATGAGACGCGGAGCGAGAGGTGGATACCCTGATGCGACGAGATTGCGGGGTGGAGTTGATGTTGTATGGCACCTTGATGCGACAAGATCGCGGAGTTGAGATGGCCACGGCCCTGATGCGAACTATTCGTGGGACAGAGGTGTGAGATGATGAGATTGGCTTGGAGATTCATCAGAACCTAATGTATTTACGTGGGTTGCCGATGACGGTCTGATGCGTTTATGAGGACCGAGCCTGATGCGACGAGATCTCGGGCTAGAGATTGAGGCAAGTGGAGATTGGTGATTGTGGCGAAGTGGTAGGATGGGTGTGCATAATCATCTGAGTGTGACATGAGGTCATCATTGCATGCCTGTCATCTGTATATTGTTGTTTTATTGATTTGTGCCTGATATGCCTGCGTGTTTGTGAGTTTGGAATGATTGGGGTTTACGACTGCCTGAGTGGACGGTCGACCTAACCTAGGATTAGGATTCTTTTACTGAGATGTGTATCTCACCCCTTTTAGGGACCCTTATTTTTACAAATCCTAGGCCTTAGAGATGTGACATATAGGTTTTGGGGACACTAAAGAAATGACGACGTATTTTGATGAGTTCCCGAATAGTCAGGGGAACATTTATGTGAGAAAGTGCACTGTCGTATAGGTCGATGAGGGTAGCCCTGATTGGAAGTCTCATAGGTTCGAGGCATGGTTTAAGAGAGCTGGGGACGAGCAGATTGGGCCACTGAAGCCACACGAGATACCCCAGGGAGTTATCCCTGCTTAGTGCTAGACTGCTGGGGGGCAGGAGTTGCAAGAGGGGTCTATAGTCGGCTCTAGGAACGGGCCGAAGAAGACCCTGACACTGGACTTCACCATCGAGGAGGACGAGGTCATAGTCTTGGGGGCGACCGAGGAGGACCTGGCGGAGCCGTCGCTTGAGGAGACCATAGAGGATTCCATCGAGTTCCGTCCGAGACGTTCTCTGAGTATGAGTCGACCGAGGAGCAGAGGATTCCGGGAACTCTAGCAGCTCATCTCAGGAGATATAGTTTATTGGCCTGACTCTTTTGGAGGCGACCTGGTCTTGTTCTTTTAGATGTCATGAGGGACTTTTTTTGCGAACTACCTCGTCACCCAGCTTATTAGCGAATTGTAGTGGTCGGAGTTGTATGAACTGTTAGTTATGATGTATGACGGTTATTATGCTATCCAGGTCCCACTTAACTTATACATTGTACGGGGATTATTTAAACATGACTTCCGCATGCTTATGTTTATATATCATCTCTCGACTTGTAAGTTTGGATATTGGGACCGCGATAAATTATTTGGTTTGTTTGCAGGGATGTTGCGAGCTCGACAGGTTCGGAGCGTGACATCCCCATTTGAAGTGGTATCAAAGCAAGGTCAGCTCAAACCAAAGTTGGTTGAGGACTGGAGTAATAAGAAGGGTTAAGTTTGGACAAGTACGGATAGCAAGACTTTAGGAGGCTGATTAAGATAAGGCATAGGGTATATAGTATGTGACCTGGTACTTAGGATTGGTGTTTGATCTTGACAGGATTGTGGAAATGCTTAAAGATCAAGTTCTCTACCTAGGATTGAAGGTCATTTCTGGACCTTGGTTTGTTTGAGGAATGAAAGTGATTGGCTTTAGCGAATCACTGAAGTAAATGGAAATGAGAAATGGCCATGGGTAATTTATTGAAATGTCTCTGGAGTTTGTGGTATGGAAGATTATTGTATTAGAACTATTTCTGTTAAGGATTAGTTAGTAGCTCTAGATTTAGATGATTGAGTAAGTTACTAACTTCTTGTTGAACGTGTGATGGATCAAGTTCAGTAGAAAGAGACAAGGATGAGTAACCCACCTAGAAGGGCTGGAAGACCAAGATGCGGAGCCTCTAGCTCGAGGCCACCTGTCGCTGAAGATCCAAGGATGGATGGTGTGCCAAGAGCACTGGAAAGAATAGGCGACATGATCGATAGGCAGGCCCAAGATCGGGACGCTGCCATCGCCTAGGTGGTAGGAGCTGTCATAGTCGTCGTCAACGCCAACAATGTCCACAATGGTGGTAATGGAAGTCAGAATGAACCTGGCCAGGGCACCAAGACTGTGAATGCCCAAGAAGAGATTGTCGTGGCCAAACAAATGGGCCGGCTAGTAGAGCAGTTTATGAAGCTGAAACCGATACAGTTTGACGGGATTGGAGATCCTCAGCTAGTGCCAAGATGGATCGAGAAACTAGAGAAAGTCTTCGGAGTACTGAGGTGTACAGATGAAGAGAATGTATTGTTAGCTGTGTACTAGCTAGAGGGTACAGCGAATGACTGGTGGGTTGCCACCAAGGATGACGTCTTCCCTGAAGGAACGACCATGAACTGGGATGTTTTTAAGACGACCTTCAATGATAAGTATTTTTTTGAGATGGCCAGGGAAAGGAAACAAGTGGAGTTCCTGCAGTTACGCTAGAACCAACTAACAATAGATCAGTACGAGATTGAATTTGCGAGGCTTTCGAGGTATGCACCACGATTTGTGGAGGACCCTCTGGAGAAAGCAAGAAGGTTTAGAGATGGTCTAAGGCCTGAGCTCCGTAGTCAGATGATCGCGCTGAATTTGAGGACTTACAAAGAGATCTACGAGCGGGGCCAGATGATAGAGCGAGACTTGAAAGAAAGAAACGCCGCAACTGGATCGCGGTTTACATCTTTCAGAGATACTCGCCAGATGGGCAAGAGGCTGATGGCGAATAATAGACGTTTTGTACCTCCAGTACGAAAGAACATTGCGAAGTCGCCAAATCCTACGAACTGGAGCTGCAGACTTTGTGGCAGGGAGGCATGGAAATGGGCCATGCCTAGTGAAGACGGGAGCATGTTTCAAATGTGATCAGCTGGGCCACCAGATAAGGGTGTGTCCGAATCAAGCTCCGACAAGTCGTCCGTAAGGATAGAGGCCACAAGCAGGATCGTCGACTGCAACGCCTCAGATTGAACAGAGCAAACCACCGGCACGGGGCAGGGTGTATGCAGTAGCCAGTAGAGAGGCGGAGGAAGCACCAGGAGTGGTCATAGGTACGGTCAACTTGTGGAAACAAGCTGCATATGCATTGTTTGACCCTAGTGTCACACATTCGTTTGTGTCTGCACAATTTGCTGAATTAGTGGGTATGAAATTGAAACCGTTGAGTATAACTCTGCATGTTGCCACTCCCTTAAAGGATAACATAATAGTTTCAATGGGCTGTGCTGGTTGTGAGATTGTGATTGGAGGAAGTAAAGAAAGCATTGACCTAGCTGTATTACCCATATTTGACTTTGACGTAATAATATGAATGAATTGGTTGGGTAAGCAGGGGGCAGTAGTAGACTGTGATAGTAGAATAATCTGATTTTATCCGAGAGAACGCCCTAGCTTTGAGTTGGTAGGAAGTCGAGGGAGAATCTCAATTCCCTTAGTCTCATCTTTGGAAGTAACTAAGTTGATGACTGAAGGGTGTCAGGCATACTTAGTGACAGTAATGGACACGACTACCGAATAGTCTAAGTTAGAGAACATCCTGGTAGTGCGTGAATTTCCTGATGTGTTTCCCCAAGAGTTGCCAAGACTACCACCGGAACGGAAAATAGATTTTGTAATTGAATTAGCCCCTGGAACGGAGCCGATCTCGAAAGCACCATACATAATGTCCCTGTCAGAGTTAAAAGAGTTAAAGGTGTAGATGCAAGAGTTGCTAGACAAGGGATTTATCCAACCAAGTGCTTCACCGTGGGGAGCACCGGTGTTATTCGTAAGGAAGAAGGATGGGTCTTTGCGATTATGCATTGACTATCGGCAGCTGAACCAAGTGACAGTGAAGAACAAGTATCCGTTGCCGAGAATTAATGATCTTTTTGATCAGTTGTAAGGAGCAACGGTGTTTTCAAAGGTTGACTTGAGGACTGAGTATCACTAGTTGAGGATTAAGAAGGAAGACATACCTAAGACTGCTTTTAGGACGAGGTATGGTCATTATGAGTTTATGGTAATGCCGTTTGGGTTGACTAATGCTTCAGCTGCATTCATGGACTTGATGCATACAGTATTTAAGAAATTCCTAGACAGATTCGTCATAGTCTTCATTGATGATATCTTGATTTACTCGAGGAGCGAAACATATCATGAGGAGTACCTAAGGATTGTGCTACGGACTCTGAGAGAGCACACGCTCTATGCAAAGTTGAGCAAGTACGAGTTTTGGCTGAACCGGGTAGCTTTTCTGGGTCATGTAGTGTTTGGAGAAGGGATTGCCGTGGATCCTGCAAAGATTGAGCAGTAACCAATTGGCCAAGGCCTACTACAGTCACTGAAGTTAAAAGTTTCTTGGGACTGACAGGTTACTATAGGCGTTTTGTGGAGAAATTCTCATCAATAGCCATCCCATTGACGCGGTTGACAAAGAAGGAAACGAAGTTTGAATGGACTGACAAAAGTGAAGAGTTTCCAAAAGCTTAAGCATAGATTGACGACCTCACTAGTGCTGACCATTTTGTCTGGACCAGGAGGTTATGAAATATACAGCGATGCTTCGCTGAAAGGATTGGGCTATGTGTTGATGCGGCATGGAAGAGTAGTAGCCTACGCATCTAGACAGTTGAGGCCACACGAGATGAATTATCCAACTCACGACCTGGAGTTAGCGGCGATTGTATTTGCCCTGAAGATTTGGAGACACTACATTTGTGGCGAGAAGTTTCAGATCTATACCGACCACCAGAGCTTAAAGTATTTATTTTCCCAGAAGGAACTAAACATGAGGCAGTGTAGGTGGATGGAGCTGCTCAAGGACTATGATTGTGAGATACTGTATCATCTTGGGAAGGCAAACAGAGTGACAGATGCGTTGAGTCGGAAGTTAAGCATTGCATGTCTGCTGATGAAAGGTTGGTCGATGATAGAAGACTTGAGAGATTTTGAGTTCAGATTAGAAGTCGATCAGTTGTCCAGCCTAATAGCTACGCTGAGGGTGGAACCTGAGGTCCAGGAAAGAATAAAGGCCTTACAGTCTACGGACCTAGAGATCCAGAAGATCCTTGAGATGGACGTGACGAAGAGAAAACCAGAACTTCAGGTGTCTGAAGACGGAATTTTGAAGTTTCGAGGACGATTGTGTGTACCAAAGGATGAAGGACTCAGGGAAATAATTTTATCAGACGCTCAGAGGAGCGACTATAGTGTCCACCTTGGAAGCACGAAGATGTACCAAAATTTGCGATAGCATTACTGGTGGAACGGAATGAAGGTGGACGTAGCAAAATACGTGGCTAAATGTTTGATATGCCAACAAGTGAAAGCGTAGCACTGTAAGCCTAGAGGACTATTACAGCCACTGGAGATTCTAGAATGGAAGTGAGAGCACATAACCATGGATTTTTGTGATGGGACTCGCAAGGAGCCAGAGAGGTCACGACTCTATTTGGGTAGTCATGGACAGATTGACCAAGTCCACCCACTTCATTCCTGTACGAAAGGACTTTGCTATGGACAGGTATGCAGAGCTGTATATGAGACAGATAATAAGGTTACACGGAGTGCCAGCGACAATCACGTCCGATCGAGATCCCAAATTCACGAAAATTTTTCGAAAAAGTTTGCAAAAAGCCATTGGAACTCGATTGCAGTTTAGTACAGCTTACCATCTACAGACGGACAGACAGTCGGAAAGGACGATACAAACGCTTGAGGATATGCTGCGAGCATGCGTCATTAATTTTAAAGGTGGATGGGAAGAACAGCTACATTTGGTAGAATTCGCCTACAATAATAGTTACCAACAGAGTACCCAAATGGCACCATTCGAGGCACTTTATGGACGAGCCTGCAGGACCCCAATTTGTTGGGATGAGGTTGGAGAAAGGAGTATCATGGGACCAGAATTGGTAGAGCAATTGGTGGAGGCACTGAAGATAATTCGGGATACGCTGAGGACAGCACAAAGTTGTCAGAAGAGCTATGCGGATAAATGGCACAAGCCCTTAGAGTTCCTAGTTGGCAATTACGTCTTCCTCAAAGTGTCACCAATGAGAGGACTGTCACGATTTGAAAAGAAGAGGAAGCTGAGCCCAAGATATGTAGGCCCATTCAAGATACTAGAATGGATTGGAACTTTAGCCTACAGGCTTGCTTTGCCGCCCAATCTATCCCAAGTGCATAATGTCTTCCATGTGTCGATGCTACGAAAGTATGAACCAGATCCGACACATGTGTTGGATTACGAAGCAATAGAAGTGCACGATAGATTGTCTTACATGGAGAAACCAATAAGGATCGAAGATCGGAAGGAGCAAATCCTTAGGAATAAGAAGATTCCACTGGTCAAGGTAGCATGGGAGCACCATGGAACTGAAGGTGCCACACGGAAGAACAAAGAGACGATGAGGCGACAACGCCCCCATTTGTTTAAGTAATTAAGTGTAATGTAAATTTCGAGGATAAAATTTTTGTAAGGGGAAAAGAGTTGTGACATTCTGATTTCCAGTCAATCTCAGACTCATTAATGAGAAGTTTATATATATCAAACGACGTGTTTCAGTCATATTTCGCTCAAATCTGATCAATTTGAGTAGGCTGACCAAAAAGAAAAGGCTAACGCAAGACGAGGTACGTGGACCTAGGCGACTCGGATAGGAAATGGCGCTTTGATCATAAAGATTGTCGAGGAAATATTTAGAACCACCAAGAGGCCGATCTAAGAACGATTAAGGATTGCCTTGCGAGTGTTATACGATAGGAATGCGGGTGATGTCGCTTAACCAACGTATGATTTGCAAATTTTTCCTAAATCGAACAGTGAAGATCGAGACCATAGGGACTAGCGATAAACCCTCACAATTACATGACAACCAAAGCCGCCATGAATTGATGAGCCCTAAACGTGATATGAATCAAAGATCGATAAGCGTAATGTCTGTAAAAGCCGCCCGTCGGTTCGGGATAGGCTGGAACCACGTTTGATAGAGGAAACCATCAGAAACTAGTCTTGAAAAATTTGAAATGAAAAATCAAGAATTGCAATGTTATTCGGATTGGTCGTCGCCCTATCGAAGAATTCTAAAATGAGAAAAACGATGACCGTTTTGCCCCTTAAGCTTAGAACTTTGCCCTTGCAATTGAAGAAGGGCATTATGGACGTTAAAACCCCCAAGGCTACCGAATTTAAGGGTGAAGAATGGCCATTATATCATCTTGGGAAGATAATTGGCCAAGTGTCACAAGATTATGAAGTGTAGCCATGTCAACTTTTCACCCACCTAACATTCAACCATTTGACTAAGCTTAGTGTATAGCAAATTCTTCTCTCTCCTCACCACTCATTCGGCCATTAGCTTCCTACAAAAACTAACGACAGTCATCTTCTTCCTTCTTCCTTCTTGCTGCTCGCCGGACTGCTTCTGGTCTCCCCCTTCACCTGCCACGACGACCCTCTCTGGCCACCATCCTACCGCCGGCCGACCACACAAATGAAGCCCTACGTCTTGCCGACATCCTCAAATAAGAATCAAGTCATTTGGAGCACCGAGGAGTTCCGGCCAAGACATTTCCCGGAAGCCGACAGATTAGAACTCAATCTGAGGTAGGTCCAGTTCCTGGTCCTTTTGAAGGCCGAAATCTTAGAATTTTGAAGTCAAATTTTGTACAGATCTAGTAGAGACATGTAGGAATCTGTGATAAAAATTGGGGCTTAATTTGATGAAGTTTTGAGCATGAACGGGCCTTGTGAACTTTACATAGAATCTGCCGACAAACTGACCTTGGATGATCCGACGAGTTTCAACGGGAATCCGGTGGCCATTTGACTTCACACACACGGTGAGCCTCCCAAACCCTTAGGTAAACATGTTAAGAGGTAGGATAATATTTAAATGTTGGATTTGGAGTAGAGATAGGGATGGAAGTGCACGGTTTGCCCAGAATCGAAATGAACCGGCTTGGTTCTGTGCAAAATCGGTTCTGGTGGGTGCAAGAACATATGCTTATGGGACCCAAATTGATGTTTAAGATGTGTTAAGATGTTGGGGATTGTGCTATGAAAGATTGTGATTCATGAATGGTTGATTTGTACTTGGAAAATTGACGAATCAGTTGGAATTGCTAGGTTGTGCGATGAATTGACCCATGGATTGATTTGGCTGAATCTTGAGGACCCAAGAAGAAATATTTGGTGATATTAAGGGCAAGGTAAGGGAATTCTAAACTTAGGATAGGGAGATTGGACTCAATTGGGTGAGTCGAGGTTGAAATGATCAATTTATGAAGATTTCCAAAGGGGAAGTTCTTGGTATGCCCTAAGTGGCTATAGCGGGGTTATGTATGTTATTGTTTATGCTTGAAATTATTCGCCATGTATGTGTGTCATATGATTGCCTTGCATGCCATGAGTATTCGAATTGTGCATGAGTTGCACCTGATGTTTGATTTGTAAAATTGAATTTAAAATCATGGCATGAGCATGACATGGCGAGGCCCTGAGGTGTATGAGACGCGGGGCGGGAGGTGGATACCCTGATGCTACGAGATCGCGGGGTGCAGATGTTGTTATGTGGCACCCTGATGCGACAAGATCGCGGTGTTGAGATGGCCACGGTCCTGATGCGAACTATTCGTGGGATGGAGGTGTGAGATGATGAGATTGGCCTGGAGATTCATCGGAACCTTATGCGTTTACGCGGGTTGCCGATGACGGTCTGATGCGTTTACGCGGACCGAGCTTGATGCGACGAGATCGCGGGCTAGAGATTGAGGTAGATGGAGATTAGCGATTGTGGTGAAGTGGCAGGATGGGTGTGCATAATCATCTGAGTGTGACATGGGGTCATCATTGCATGCATGTCATTTGTATGTTATTATTTTATTGCTTTGTGTCTGATATGCCTGTGTGTTTATGAGTTTGGAATGATTGGGGTGTACGATTGCCTAAGTGGACGGTCGACCTAACCTAGGATTAGGATTCTTTTACTGTGATGTGTATCTCACCCCTTTTGGGGACCTTTATTTTTATAGATCCTAGGCTTTGGAGATGTGACCTGTACGTTTTGGGGACCCCAAAGAAATGACGGCATATTTTGATGAGTTCCCAGATAGTCAGGAAACATTTATGTGAGAAAGTGCACTATCGTATGGGTTGACGAGGGTAGCCTTGATTGGAAGCCTAATAGGTTCGAGGCATGGTTTAAGAGAGCCAGAAACGAGCAGATTGGGCCACTGAAGCCTCACGAGATACCCGGGGGAGTTATCCCTGCTTGGTGCTAGACTGCTGGGGAGCATGAGTTGCTAGAGAGGTCTGTAGTCAGCTCTAGGAAGGGGCCGGAGACGACCCCGACGCTGGACTTCACCGTCGAGGAGTACGAGGTCATAGTCTTGGAGGCGATCGAGAAGGACCTGGCGGAGCCATCGCGTAAGGAGACCATGGAGGATTCCATCGAGGTTCTGTCTGAGACGTTCTCTGAGTATGAGCCGACCGAGGACGCAGAGGATACCGGGGACTCCAGCAGCTCATCTTATGAGATATAGTTTATTGGCCTGACTCTTTTCGAGGCGACCTGGTCCTATCCTTTTGGATGTCATGAGGGACTCTTTTTGCGAACTACTTCGTCGCCCAGCTTATTAGCGGATTGTAGTAGTCGAAGTTGTATGAACTGTTAGTTATGATGTATGACAGTTATTTTGCCATTCAGGTCCCACTTAACTTATACATTGTTCGGGGATTATTTAAGCATGGCTTCCGCATGCTTATGTTTATATATCATCTCTCCACTTGTAAGTCTGGATCTTGGAACCGCGAGAGATTGTTTGGTTTGTTTGCAGGGATGTCGCGAGCTCGACGGGTTCGGGGCGTGACAATATTTATCTTATGTTCGGTGATAAGCGAAGTTGGAAAATAAATCATCTTTTCTATTGGCGGTTGGAGTCTACTTTTGAAATAGGAAAGTCCGAGTGGACTGTGGTTTAGTCGAAAGAACAAAAGAGGAAGAAGAAAATATGGACTATCAGAGTTGGGTTAAAAAAAGGGGGGCTTGATATTTTATATATATATATATATATTCTCATGGATATGTTTCCTTTAAGAAGTCAGCCACGTTGAATGCATATATACATTCGTTGTGACGTCTTCGTGAAATAATGAGAAAAAGAGTTGATCAGAGGGACCTTTTTCTACGGAGCATCCAATTGCTTGGTAGTTCCATACGAAGAAGTCCTGGAAGCGCCGAATCATCGAGTGCTTGAGTAGTGGAGTCTTCGTGCCGTTCATGTTCGGGAAACGAAGGGAGTTCTTGAAGCGTCGTTTCCAAAGTGAGTGCTTGATATTGAGACTTCATTTTGTTCGTGGAATTACATCAAGACTTCAAGTGTCAAAGCCAGATAAATCTTTTTATTAGATTTGTGTTTTAAATTCCTTTGCGAGATTGAGATATTATTTCGCTAGGAATTGGAGGTTAAACATTTTGTGCGTTCTTGGATATAATTGGGGTTGGGAAGCACCAAGAGTGTGATTGTGTAACTCAAGTGATCTGTAATCTCTGTGTATCGCTCATTCTATAGTGAAATTCGTTGCTACTCTCCCGTGAACGTAGGTCTCAACGACCGAATTACGTACATCTAATGTTTGACTTACTTTACTCGTTCTGTCTATTTTATCGTTCAATCACTTGTTTCTGCACAACAATTGGTATCAGAGCTAGGCTTGCTTGAGTTGAAGCGAATCGATAGCGATAGAAGAAGCTAAAGGGAAAATCGATAGATTTGAGGGGAAGGATTTTGGTTTCTGGAAGATGCATATAGAAGATTATTTATATCAGATGAAACTGCACGAACCCTTGTCTGGGAAGAAACCAAAAAAAATGAAGCAAGTCGATTGGGAATTGCTGGATAGACGAGCGATGGGTGTTATTCAACCAACGTTGGCTCGTAACGTCGCATTTAACATCATTAAAGAGAAGACCACTGTGGGTTTGATGAAAGCCTTTTCGGACATATACAAGAAGCCCTCTATGATCAACAAGGCCTATCTGATGCGACATCCATTTAATTTGAAGATGAACGAAGGTGCGTCAGTTACGAATCATATCAATGAATTCAATGTGATCGTTAGTCAATTGAGTTCAGTTGATATTGACTTTGAAGAAGAGGTACGTGCTTTGATTCTATTATCCTCATTGCCTAATAGTTGGAATACTACTGTTACTGTTGTTAGTAATTGCTCTAGGTCGACAAGTATGACGTTTGATGGAATTTGAGATTTAATTCTAAGTGAGTATATCCGTAGAAAAGAATCTAACGAATTTGTATCTGCTGCTTTAGCAGGTGGAAGAGGAAGAACTAGTACTCGTGTTAGTAGAAATAGTATGCACATGAATAGACGTAGTCAGTCTAGAACTGACGGTGATGTCTGTTGGAATTGTGGCAAGAGAGGGTATCTTAGAAGAAATTGTTTTAAGCTGAAAAACGAAGTGGGTAAGGAAATTAGAGTTGAATCTGTGGCTGATATTGTAGTTGTAGCTGAAAATTCTAACACTATCGATTATGTCTTGTTTGTCACTAAATATTCGTCGTTTGACGGATGGATTATGGATTCTAGTTGTTCTTTCCATGCTACACCAAACAGGAACTGGTTTACTTCTTATCAATGCATAGATAGTAGTAAAGTGCAGTTGGGAAACAACGATGAATGCGATGTTGTGGGTGTCGGTAATGTTAAAATTAGAATCCATGATGGTATTGTGAGGACATTGACTGAAGTACGACACGTTCCAGAATTGAAAAAGAACTTAATTTCCTTTGGTGTTCTAGATTTAGCTGGATGCATGTATTCTTCACAAGGTGGAGTTCTAAAGATTGTTCGAGGTGCCTTGATAATAATGAAAGGATCAAACATGACAGCTTGTATGAACTTCAAGGTGAGACAGTGATAAGTTTTGCTCCCGAGATGTCGGCATCTGTTCGAGAGGCTAATGGCTACTCAAGGAAGGCTTGGGTGTTTGTGCGGAAGCACAAATTTGATGCCGTTGTCAGGAATACGCGGTCGAGAGCTTTGATCGGAATGGAGACTGGTAATTTGATCAAGCATGTGCGAACTGACAGTAGCGTGGAGTCCTGCTCGAAGCTGATAAATAAATTTTGCATGAAAAAGGACATAGTGAAACACCACACTAGTGCTAGTAAATCACAACAATTTTCAGAATTGATGAGCATTATATTACTAGAGACAGCCCGTAAAAAGATCTCTAGTGTTGGTATGGCTAGGAGAATTTCAGTGGATGCACTTAGTATGGTGAGCTACTTGGTGAATAGATCCCAATTGACTGCTATTGGATATCGGACTCCCGAAGAAGTGTGGTTAGGTAATGTTGCTGGTGATTCTATTTTTAGAATGGTTAGTTGCCCATGTTATTATCGAGTAAGTGATGGTAAGCTCGATGTGGAGACAATGTGCATATTCCATGGCTATGCACGAGGTGAGCGGGTCTATCAGTTGTGGTGCCCGAAATGAATTCATCTGTTTACAGCAAAGAAGTTACCTTTGACAAGTCTCTAGTACTTCAAGTTAGGAGTGATTATAGCAGTGTTAATACGGATCTGGACGGTGTTCAACTTGAGGTGGAGCTGTAACCAGAAACTCTTGAGGTAGCGGATATTAGCGTGGTAATCGACACAGATGGTGCTTATAGCGAGGTGGTGCCTGTAGAGCCAACAGTTACTATAATTGCTTATACTGACAAGGTACGTTTTCGATTTCCTAACAGATATGGATGCAACGACGGTTTTGCTTTATCTGTGGTTAAAAAGCTTGCGTTAGAAAATCCTTGTGGAGTAGTTAAAAGTGCATGTTCAGTTGGTGTATTAATGAGATTCTCGGTTATGGAGAAGTTCAAGCGTGGCTTGGACTTGGATGATATCTGTGGCAGTTGAGCCCATTGGGGTTGTTGGGAGAGTAGCAGTGAATTTTGAATTATCAACGAAGCGATTGTGGCATGGCTCAAACATCGAGCCAAGGTGGAGATTGTTAAAATATGTCTCGAGTTTAAGCCCGAAGCAAAATTCTATCTTGATTGGCAAAGTTATCTAAAAGATAACGAATGTTATTTTGAAGATGCGATCAAGATTGAAAAAAGTTTAGTTTGAATCCACGATATTTATCTTATGTTTGTGATAAGCAAAGTTGGAAAATAAATCATCTTTCCTATTGGCGGTTGGAGTCTACGCTTGAAACACGAAAGTCCGAGTGGACTGTGGTTTAGTCGAAAGAACAAAAGAGGAAGAAGCAAATATATGGACTGTCAGAGTTGGATTTTAAAAAAAAAAGAAGGGGCTTGATATATATATATATTTATATATATGGACTGTCAGAGTTGGATTTTTTTAAAAAAAAGAAGGGGCTTGATATATATATATATATATATATATATATATATATATATATATATATATATATATATCAAGCCCCTTCTTATATATATATATATATTCTAGTGGATATTTTTCTTTTAAGAAGTCAGCCACGTTGAATGCATATATACATTCGTTGTGACGTCTTCGTGAAATAGTGAGAAAAAGAGTTGATCAGAGGGACCTTTTTCTACGGAGCATCCAATTGCTTGGTAGTTCCATACGAAGAGGTCGTGGAAGCGTCAACCATCGAGTGCTTGAGTAGTGGAGTCTTTGTGCCGTTCATGTTTGAGAAACGAAGGGAGTTCTTGAAGTGCCATTTCCAAAGTGAGTGCTTGATATTGAGACTTTGTTTTGTTCGTGGAATTACATCAAGAATTCAAGTGTCGAAGCCGGATAAATCTTGTTATTAGATTTGTGTTGTAAATTCCTTTGCGAGATTGAGAGATTATTTTGCTAGGAATTAGGGGCTAAATACTATGTGCGTCCTTGGATATAATTGGGGCTGGGAAATACCAAGAGTGTGTTTGTGTAACTCGAGTGATTTGTAATCTCCGTGTATCGATCGTTTTATAGTGGAATTCGTTGCTACTCTCCCCGTGAACATAGGTATCTACGACCAAACCACGTACATCTGGTGTTTGATTGACTTTACTCGTTCTGTCTATTTTATTGTTCGATCGCTTGTTTCCGCGCAACACTCATGTCGTCAGTTGATACTTCAATTTCTCTAAACTCAAGTGAGCTTGCCCTATATGAGAAACAAGAATTCTAGAAGTATTCGCCAACTCCAACACCTTATTGAAAAATTTAGCGAATGTGATGAACAACGAAATCAAACTTTGAGGCGTAATAGCACTCTTCAAGAAATTATTTATCTCACAATGTGTTGAGAAAAACTTTTGAAGAATTTTGAAGTTGACAAAACAATCCATACACTCTTGATTTGAGAATGTTGTGCAATACTTGTTTTGCATATTGTCCAAAAGTGCAGGGATGCACAGGATTGAATATGTTAAAAGGTGACTCAGATGTTACTATGAGGGACTCAGATGTTGTGTGGAGCTCAGAAGTTGAGCGGGGAAGTTCAGACGTTGGAATGATGCTCTAGTTCTAATAGAAGCATATTATGTGCAGTAACCAGAACTTCAGGAGAGATTCAAAAGATGACTTAATTGGTATATTACGTCATCACAATGACTAGTAATCAAGTTGAATCATTCTTGAAGATTATCGGGGATGAATATCAATCAAGGACGCGGATTAAAGAAGATGAGCGCATTTTTTCTATTGTAGAAAAACAGAGAATCTTAATTGTATGGAAGATTTAATCTAACAGAGAAGACTTTTCTTTGGCAACCCCTAATTACTAAGAGATCTTTGTTTGGATACAGTCTCGTCCAAATACGTAGTTTTAGAGAGCAATCCTCTGGAGGCGTTGTAACAGATAGCTAGAGGTGGAGGAGTATAAAAAGACATTTCAAGGCTGAAGAGAAAAAAGGTTGGCATAAGAGAAAATAATGTTCTAAATTTCAAGATCGAGAGAGCTTCAATTCTTATTTTTCTTCTTGATCTATTCACTGTAATTCTTAGAGGTGTACATAAGAGTGTTGAGTGTTAGGTGTGGAATCCTTCGTCTCAAAGGTTATTACTGAGTTGTAACCTATGAGCAATTGACTAGTGAAATCCAGCCGATTGGTTGTCAGCATGAAGAAGTGGACGTAAGCTTGAATAAAGCCAAAACTACTATAAATTCTTTGTGCAGTTTTCTCTATCTCTCACTCGTACTTGTTCATGTATTTGTATATCTAGTGCTAGTTGAATTGCTCACTCAACACACATTGCAATATTGTGTATGACCATCATCTAAGGGTCAAACGGTGAGCTTACTTGATTTTAATTCTGCATAAATATTATGAAAGTACACTATAGTCACCTATTTACCCCCATCTAGGTAATAACGCCAGCCTCAACAATTGGTGTCAGAGCCTTATGCTCATATTTTATTGAAGTCTTTTACTTTTGAGTTAATAATCTTTACGACTAGCAACTTCTCTCCTACTTGAATCGAAGGTGGAAGCAACAACAAACCACCATATTTTGAAGGGAAAGAGTACAATGACTGGCAGAATAAATTCAAGGCATATATTAAATGCCAATATCCCTAAATCTAGGATGTTGTACAAAGAAAAGTAAATCCTACTGCAAGCACTTCAAGCAGAACAAATGCAAGTGATGATAACAACGCTACTTCAACCACCACTTTATCTGATATTAAGAAAGCAAAAAGAGATGCTCTAGATGCAAAAGCCATTTACTCATTTTTATAGTGCATTATCTTCTACTGAATATAAAACGTATTGCATATTATTTCTCGTCGAAAGAGATTTGGGACAAGCTCTATGATACATATGAAGGAACGAACAAAATTAAGGAGACTAAAGTCAATTTCCTCCTCGACCAATAAGAAGCATTAAGATGAAGCCTGATGAAACTATGAAACGAATGTTTGATAGATTCACTGAGACAGTGAATGATCTCACCTCTCATGGGTAACCTATTTCTTGATCAATGCGTGTGAACAAGTTACTAAGAGCACTCACAAAAGAATGAGACAATGTGAAAACTTCCATTTGAGAGACTCAGAGGATATCACCTCTATTTATGGATGAGCTCCTTGGAACTCTTCAATCCTACAAGTATGAAATAAACAATGAGGAAACAACGTCAAAATGTAAGAAATTAATTGCTTTAAAATATAATAGTAACTCCGACATCTTGGATTCTGAAAACGAAAATAGTGAGGAACTAGCATTCATGGTCAAAAGATTCAGAAGAATGGTAAGCAAAGGAAAAAATTGCAAAGACAAAAGAGATTTCAAACAATATGATAAGAGAAGATCATCTAGAGGCAGAGATGAAAACAAAGATGTTACTTGTTATGAACGCAAGAAAAGAGAACGCATTAAATCAAATTGCCCCTTATTAAAGAAAAAAGTGAATGATGATAAATCCAAGAAAACACCGAAGGCAAATACTTGGAGCGACACTCAATATAAAAGTGATGAAGAATACACCAATATGTATCTTATGGCAAACTTAGAGGATAAGCCTAAGGTAACAAATCTGAAAATTCCTCATGACGTATCTAATTACATAGATAAACTGTGCTCAGCTACTCTTAAAAGTCTTTTCGTATTGAAAAAGAAAGTAGCTAGTTTAAAACAAAGAGACGTTTCTAAAAAAGATAAGATAAGTTTTCTTGAGACTGAATTTTCTCAAATTAAGGAGAAATCTGATTTTATTTCCAAGGAAAATATGCAGCTAAAGCCTACAAATGAATTCCTAGAAAAAGAAAACATGTCTCTCAAAAAGAAAAAAGATCTTTTGATGAAAGAAATATATCTTTGAAAAAGGGAAGAGATCTTTCTAAAAAAGAAAATGCTTCTGTAAGAAAGGAAATTTTGGATATCCGCAAAAGATTTTTAGTCAGATAATAAATGTTGCAACATATTCTTTCTATACAAGTTCCCTATTATAACAAATCAGGACTTCGTTTTTAAGAGAAAAGTAACTTGAAGAACCCTTTTTCTGAAGTAAAAGAGAGACTTAGAAAAAGGCCTCCTAAACTTTTTTATGAGAGACAGTTTAGAAAATAATTTGTAAGATCTGAATGATAAAGTTTTTCTGCACGCTCAAATCGTGGTGACACAAAGCACTCTAGAAGTTATTGTGCTAAGATCTGGAAACCAACTCGAAACATTCTTAAATTTATGAATTCCTTTTATCCCAAAGACCCTAAATAGATTTAGGTACCAAAGAAAACTTGAGCTTCTTGATGAATGCATGTACCAATGAAAAGAAGAAATAAGTGGTACCTTGGTAGTGGTTGTTCTAGACACTTGACTGGAGACTCTATGATATTTGTCAATCTTGAAATGTTTGATGGAGGAAGTATTTTCTTTGGTAACAATAATAAAGGAACAATTACAGCCAAAGGAACAAAAAAGTTTGATGACCTTATCGATGATGCCTCATTGGCCAAGGGCTTGAATTTCAATCTCATTAGTATAAGTCACCTGTGCGATATTTGATATAAAGTATATATTGCAGAAGATAAATGCTCGGGTATAAGCAAAGATAACAAATGCTCATTCATCGAATGATGACATGGCAATATGTATCTTCTGGATACATTGTCTAAGGATGTAAAATGTCTACTATCTGTCACACACAATCCAAAACTTCGGCACAAGAAGTCGGGACACATAAGCTTCAAATAGATTACAAAGCTCTCTAGAAAGAAGCTAGTGAGAGGACGCCTAGATGCCAAGTTTGAACAGAGAAAGCATTGTGAAGCATGCACACTTGGAAAACAAGTAAGAAATTCCTATAAGTCCATAAATAAAGTCATTACTAACCAAGTTCCGCAGCTACTACATGTGGATGTCTTCGAACCCGCTCAATCCTAGAGCATTTGAGGTAAAAAAAATTGCCTAGTCATTGTAGATGACTACACTAGATATACTTGGATTTTCTTCCTTGCACATAAAAGTTATCCATTCTTATATTTTGAAAGTTGTTCAAAAAATTTCAAAATAAATAGGGATACTCAATTTCTAGAATCAAAACTAATCACGGTGGGGAATTTGAAAATCAATACTTTGCAAAATTTTGTGATCAAAATGGTTTTCAATATGATTTCTCTCTCCTTTCACTTCGCAACAAAATAAAGTTGTTGAAAGGAAAAATCGATATTTGCAAGAAATATTACAAACTCTTTTAATTGAAAGCAAAAAATCCATCCCTTTTCTTGCTAAAGTCATTTAACTGCTTGTTACATTATAATTCGTATCTTTCTAAGATCATTACTTGAGAAAATCCCGATGAGCCTTATAAATGAAAGAAACCAATATGTCATACTCTTATGCATTTGGGTGCAAATGTTACATTCTTAAAAACTCAAGTAATCGATCTAGTAAGTTTGATGAAAGATCAGACAAAGGTATGTTTCTGGGTTATTCCACTTCAAGCAAAGTATACAAGGTTTTCAACATGAACTCACAAAAAATTGAAGAATCTATAAATGTGAGGTTTGAAGATGAATACAATACTCATAAGATACACAATGAAGGCTTAATACTATCAAAGCAGAACACATCATCTGAGAATGAAGAACGATATGAAGCTTCTCAGAACATAGAAGATATTCAACTTATCCCAACTTTTGAAGAAGAAAATCTTGAAGAATCTCTAGAGAATGAGCATGTCAAGTCAAAGAGGAACTGAAAATACAAAACCAGTAACCCTACAAATCTAGTAATTGGAGATATAGACGAATGAGCCAAAACAAGATCCAAGCTCAAGAATACTATAAATGTGTTTGCATTAGTTTCGAAAGTAAAACCCAAAAGAATTGAGAAAGCATTTGTAGATGAAAGCTGGATAGAAGCATCAAACGGGAATGTCATGCCCCACGCCCCTAGCACGAGCACGCAACTCCCTGCAAACAAACCAAAATATCTCTCGTGATCCCAAGATCCATACATAAGTCGAGAGACGTGCTATAAACAAAGCACGCGGAAGCAACCATACAATAACTCCTCCATACAAACATAAAGTGGGAGCTGGATAGCGAGAATACTACCATACATAATATCTGAAAGTTCATACATGAGCATAGCAACTAGATCCGCTAGACAAGGGGTGACGAGGTAAGTACACAAAAAGGATCCAACCTCGATATCCAACAAGAAACAGGGTCAGGATCACCGTCAAAAGATCAACTAGCAAGCCGGGAGCTCCTAAGACGAGCTGCTGGAGTCATCAATCTCCCTTGCCTCCTCCGTGGACACATACTCCGAGAAGGTCTCCGAGCGAACCTCTACGGTAACCTCCATGGTCTCCTTAACAGATTGCTCCACCAGGTCATCCTATGTAGCCTCGACCGCTATGACCTCCTCCTTAGTATCCTCCAGGGTCGGGGTCCTCTCAAGTCCATTCCTCAAGCCAGCAACTGACCCCTCAGCCTGTTCTAAATCCCGGGTGGGATGACACCAACTAGGGACGACTGCCTGAGGCACCTTAGTAGGCTTCAACGGTCCTGTAGAACATCCACCACCTTCTGAAACCAGACCTCATACTTGTGAGGCTTCCAATTACTACCACCCTTGTCAACCATACTACTGTTCATTTTCTAACATAAATGGTCACCTGCCCATTAGGGAACTTAACAAAATAGACCGACATCTCCTTGGGATCGCCAAATCTGATAGGTCACATCTTCAGGACCTAGGATCTATAAAAAGGAGGTCTCACGACGAGATGAGATTTACATCTCAGTAAGGTGAGTCCTAACCCTAGGTTAGACCGACAGTCCACTCAGGCAGTCATAATACTAGCATTTCATACAAATAAGCATGCGAGGCATTCAATTATCAAACGACACACAGATGTCAGACATGCAGTCATGGCATTATAACACATCCAGATGATCATGCACAAATCGCCATGCCACATCACCACATCCACCTTTCCAGCTTGCCTCATTCTCATGCCTGCATTTAGAACACCTCAGTCTCGGTTCGCGTAAACGCATCAGACCGTCATTGACAAACCGCGTAAACGCAACAGGTTTCAATGTTACTCTAGGCCAGTGTCGACACACCACAACTCCGTCCCACGTTTCAATGCATCAAGACTATGACCTCCTCAACCCTACGTCTCATACGCATCAGGGTACCAAACAACTCAAACCCCGCGCCTCAAGGTATCTATCATACCACCCCGCGTCTCATACGCCTCAGGGTATCACCGTGCCTCAAACATGCCATAGTTTCAATTCAATGCACATACATAATGCCATGTGCAACTCAAGCACAACTCATACACTTATGGCATGCAAGACAATCAATTTACATTCATACATGGTAGTCATTTCAAGCATAGGCATGGACTCACATTCAAATCCTCTATATCGTTCTAGGACGCACCATGAACAATCATATTGGAGTCTCTCAAGAATCAATCAAATTATCACTCGATTCACTCAATTGAGTCTAATCTTCCTATCATAGTTTTAAGATTCCCTTACCTCAAGCTTAATGTCACAAATTCTCTCCTCAAGCACCTCCTCAAATTCTATCCAAGTGGTCCAAGACCAAATCCACCGCGCAACCTATGAAATTCCGACCAATCGTCAATTTCTCTTACCCAATTCACATATCCATTAACCGCCAACCGTAATGACATGACCTTCAACATTCTAGCATGTCTCAATAATGAATTTGAGACTCAAATCCAACTCATAACAGCTTCCACAGAACTAGTTTGCATAGAACCAAACCGTGCTATTTTCGATTCTGTGTATACCGAGATTATCCAGCCCTTAAACTACCTCAAATTCATCATTTATTCACTAATCTACTTGATAAAATGTAAATCTAAGGGTTTAGGAAGCTCACCGAAGATTTAGTGCTGAGTCGTCGCTGGAAACACCTTGAATATCACCGGTTTCCCTTAGTCCTCCAATCAACAATTTCTATCCATCGAAGGCAACACCATTTCATCATCAAACCTCCATCAAATTCGGCCTAAATTTTTACCACAACTTAGTATATGAGTCTCCTAGATCTCCACAAAATTTGGCAGAAAGATTCAAATGTTAAGAGGTCCTTCAGAGTCCTAACAACAGCTTACCTCTAGCTGCGACGGTTTTCGTCGACTTCCGAAAGAATGGCTGGCCGGAGCTCTTCGGTGGGTCAAACGACTCGCTTCCACTTCGAGGATGTCGGCAAGAGGTCGAGCAAGGTGTGGACTATCAATTTGCCGGCTAGAGATCGCCGGAGAGGGTCGTTGGCAGCAGCGAACCGGTGGAGCAGAAACGATCGACGAGCAGCAGAAGAGAGGTAGAAGAAGATGAAGAACTCTCAGTGAAAATGAGGGTGAATGACTGGCCAATAGGGATAGAGAGAGGCTATATTCAACTTCACAAGTCAATGAGTTGAATAATAGTTGGGGAAAAGTGGATATGACCACTCATTGCCTAATCTATTGACACATGTCCCAAGTGTCATTCAAGCAAATCCAATGGCCAAGATTCATCCAACTTTTTGGCAGCCTCGAGGTGTATAAAAGACCAAAATACCCTCGTTCAATTATATAAATAAGGCTATGTCTTGAGGGGCAAAATGGTAATTTTACCTCCGACGTCTGGAACGTCGTTTTTCTCATTCCAATATTCTTCAGTAAAGCGATGATCAATCCAAATATGATGTTGGAATTGTTGATTCTCCCTTTTCAATTTTCAAAACTCTTTTCTGATCGTTTTCTCTATAAGACATGGTTCCATCCTATCCCGAATTGACGGGCAGCTTTTGCAAACGTTACACATGTCGACCCTATGATTCATATCACATTTAGGGCTCGTCAATTCATGGCGACTTTGGTTGTCATGTAATTGTGAGGGTCTATCACTAGTTCCTATGGTCTTAATAGTCACTGTCCGATTTAGAAAATTTTTACAAATTATACGTTGGTTCAGCGGCATTACCCGCGCTCCAATTGTATAATACTAGCAATGCGTTCCTTAATCATTCTTAGATCGGCCCTTTTGCAGTCCTAAATGTCCCCTCGATAATCCTTATGGTCAAAACGTCATTTCCTATTCGAGTTCCCTAGGTCCACGTACCTTGTCTCGCGTTAGCCTTTCCCTTTTGGTCAGTCAACTCAAATTGATCAAATTCGAGCGGGATATGACTGAAACACATCGCTAGATACACTTCTCATTAATGAGTCTGAAAATGACAGAAAAAATCAGAATGTCACAACTCTTCCCCCCTTAAAAAAATTTCGTCCCCGAAATTTATATCAAACTTAGCTACTCGAACAAATAGGGGTATTGACGCCTCATCGTCTCTTCATTTTCCCGTGTGGCGCCTTCGGTTCCATGGTGCTCCCACAAAACTTTGACCAATGGAATCATCTTATTCTTAAGAATTTGCTCCTTCCGATCTTCGATCCTAATCAGCTTCTCCACGTAGGACACTCTGTCGTCCACTTCTATGACCTCGTAGTCCAGCACATGTGTCGGATCTAATTCATCTTTCCGTAGCATTGACACGTGGAAGACATTATGTACCTGGGATAGATTGGGTGGCAAGGCAAGCCTGTAGGCCAAGGTCCCAATCCGCTCCAGTATCTCAAATGGACCTACGTACCTCGAGCTCAGTTTTCCCTTCTTTCCAAATTGCGATAATCCCCTCATCGGCGACACCTTGAGGAAGACATGATCGCCCACTTGAAACTCCAATGGCTTACGCCGCTTATCCGCATAGCTCTTCTGACGACTCTGTGTCGTCCTCAATCTATCCCGAATTATCTTTACCGCTTCCACAGATTGCTCTACCAACTCTAGGCCTGTGATTTTCTTTCTCCAACTCCATCCCAGCAAATCGGGGTTCTGCAGGCCCTTCCATAGAGTGCTTCGAATGGTGCCATTTGGACGCTCTGCTAGTAGCTATTACTATACGCAAACTCTACCAAATGCAGCTGATCTTCCCATCCACCTTTAAAATCTATGACGCATGCTTGCAGCATGTCCTCAAGTGTCTAAATCGTCCTCTCCGATTGTCCATCCATCTGTGGATGGTACGCCTACTAAACTGCAGTCGAGTTCCCATAGCATCTTGAAGGCTTTTCCAAAAGTTCGCTGTGAACTTGGGATCTCTATCTGAGGTATTTGTTACAAGCACTCCATATAACCTCATTACCTGCCTCATGTACAACTCGATGTATCTATCCATTACGAAATCCTTTCGCACCGGGATGAAGTGTGCGGACTTAGTTAATCTATCCACGACTACCCATATAGAGTCGTGACCTCTTTGGCTCCTTGGGAGCCCCATCACAAAATCCATAGTTATGTGCTCATATTTCCATTTCGAAATCTCTAGTGGCTATAATAATCCTTCAAGCTTACAGTGCTGCGCTTTCACTTGCTGGCATGTCATGCACTTTGCCACATACTTCGCTATATCCACCTTCTTCCCATTCCACCAGTAGTGTTGACGCAGGTTCTGATACATCTTCGTACTTCCCGAGTGGATACTATAATTACTCTCGTGAGCCTCCGATAAAATCCTTTCCCTGATTCCTTTGTCCTTTGGCACGCATAGACGTCCTCGGAACTTCAAGATTCCGTCCTCTGACACTTGGAACTTTGGCTTTCTCTTTGTCGCGTCCATCTCCAGAATTTTATGAATTTCTGGGTCCGTAGACTGTAAGGTCTTTATTCCTTCCTGGACCTCAGGTTCTACCCACAATGTAGCCATCAAATTGGACAATTGGCAGACTTCCTGTCTGAATTCAGAATCTCTCAAATTCTCGATCATCGACCAACTTTTACTAACAGACCGGCGATGCTCGACTTCCGACTCAGCGCATCTGCGACTCTGTTTGCCTTCCCAAGGTGATACAATATATCACAATCATAATCCTTGAGCAACTCCATCCACCGACGCTACCTCATATTCAGCTCTTTCAGGGAGAACATATACTTTAAGCTCTGGTGGTCGGTATAAATCTGAAACTTCTCACCGCACAGATAATATCTCCAGATCTTCAGAGAAAAAATAATTGCTACTAACTCCAGATCATGCGTTGGGTAGTTCATTTTGTGTGGTCTCAACTGTCGGGACGCGCAGGCCACTACTCTTCCATGCTACATTAACACAGAACCCAGTCCTTTCATCGAGACATCGCTGTATATCTCATAGCCCCCTGGTCCTGATGGAATCGTCAATACCAATGCAATCATCAACCGATGTTTGAGTTCTTGGGAACTCTTTTCACACTTATCTATCCATTCAAACCTTGTTTATTTCTTTGTCAGCCTCGTCAATGGGATTTCTATGGATGAAAACTTCTCCACAAAACGCCTGTAATACCTTGCCAATCCCAAGAAACTTTTGACTTCAATGGCCGTAGTAGGCCTAGGACTACGGCCAATTTGTTACAGCTTCGATCTTCACAAGATCCACTGCGATTCCTTCTCCAGATATCGATTGACCAAGAAATGCTACCTTATTCAGCCAGAACTCGCATTTGCTCAACTTAGCGTATAGCGAGTGTTCCCTTAGGGTTTGCAAGACAATACTCAGGTGCTCCTCATGTTCTGCGTTACTCCTCGAGTAAATCAGGATATTGTCAATAAAGACTATGACGAATCTATGAATGCGGCTGGAGCATTGGTCAATCCAAAAGGCATCACCGTGAACTCATAATGACCATATCTCGTCCTAAAAGCAGTCTTAAGTATGTCTTCCTTCTTAATCCTCAACTGGTGATACCTGAACCTCAGGTCAATCTTTGAAAATACCGCTGCTCCTTGGAACTAATCAAACAGGTCATCGATTCTCGGCAGTAGGTATTTATTCTTTACTGTTACCTAGTTCAGCTGCCAATAGTCAATGCATAGACGCAAAGACCCATCCTTCTTCCTTATGAATAACACCGGCGCTCCCTACAACGAAGCACTCAGTCGGATAAATCCTTTATCCTGCAGTTTCTGCATCTGTACCTTTAACTCTTTCAATTCTGATAGGGACATCCTATAAGGTGCCTTCGAGATCGGCTCCGTTCCGGGAGCTAACTCGATCACAAATTCTATATCTCGCTTTGGTAGTAACCCTGACAACTCCTGGGGAAAAACGTCAGGGAACTCACGCACTATTGAAATACTCTCTAGTTTTGGCTCCTCGACAGTCGTGTCCATCACCGCGACTAAGTACACCTGACACCCTTTAGACACCAACTTTGTCACTTCAAGAGATGAGACTAAGGGAATCGAGATCCCTCCTCGACTTCCCACCAATTCAAAACTAGGGCGGCCTTCCGAGTAAAAACGAATCATCTTACCACCACAATCTACCACTGCTCCATGTTTACCCAACCAATCCATCCCTATGATCACATCAAAATCGTGCATGGACAGTACAACTAGATCAATACTCTCCTTACTTCCTCCAATCACGATTTCACAGTCAGCACAGCCCAATGAAACCAATATATTATCCTTTAACAGAGTGGCAACATACAGAATTATATTCAAGGATTTTAACCTCATACCCACCAAATCAACAAACTGAGCAAACACAAATGAATGCGTGGCATCAGGGTCAAACAATGCATATGCAGCTTGGTCACGCAAGTAAATCGTACCTGTGACCACGCCTAGCGCTTTCTCCGCCTCTTTGCGGGTTACTTCATATATCCTACCCTGAGCTGGAGGTCGATTCTGCTCAATCTGAGGAGTGGCAGCCGATGGTTCAGCCTGCGCCTCTGTCCTTAAGGTCGACTCGTCGGAGCTTGATTCGGGCACGTCCTCATTTGGTGGCCCACTTGATCACACTTAAAGCAGGCTCCAATCTTTACCAAGCATGGCCCATTTCCATGCCTTCTGCCACAAAAGCGACAACTCCAGTTCGTGGGATTTGACAACTTCACAATGTTTTTCCTTACTGGAGGTACAAAACGCCTACTGCCGGCCATCGGTCTCTCGCCCATTTGGAGGTTGTCTCGAAATAAGGTAAACCATAATCCAGATGCGGCATTCCTCTCTTTCAAGTCCCTTTCAATTATCTGGCCTCGCTCATATATTTCCTTATAGGTCCTCAGATTTAGGGCAATCATCTGACTGTGGAGCTCAGGCCTCAATCCGTCCTGAAATCTCTGTGCTTTCTCCTGGGGATCTTCTACAGATCAAGGTGCGTACCTTGATAGTCTAGAGAACTCGGCCTCATATTGGTCCACCGTCAGCTGATTCTAGTGTAGCTGTAGAAATTCTACTTGCTTCCTTTCCCTGGCCGTCTCCGAAAAGTATTTTTCGTTGAACGTCGTCTTAAAGGCATCCCAGGTCATGGTCGTTCTTTCAGGGAAAACTCCATTCTTGGTGGCAGCCCACCAATCGTTCGTGGTACCTTCCAACTGGTAAACCGCCAACAGTACCTTCTCTTCGTCTGTGCACCTCAACACTCCAAAGGCTTTTTCCAACTTCTCAATCCACCTGGGTGCTAGCTCGGGATCTCTAGTCCCGTCGAACTAAGTCAGCTTCAGCTTTATAAATTGTTCTACTAGCTGACCCATCTATCTAGCCACGACAATCTCCTCTTGAGCATTCACAGCCTCGTTACCCTAGTTGTGATCATCGGGGTTTCCGTTGCCCCTGTTGTTGTCGTTGTTACAATTGACGGTAGCTGTGGCAGCTCCTACCGCCTAGACTATGGCAGCATGTCGATCTTGGGTCTGCCTATCAATGAGGTCGCCGATCCTCTCTAGCGCCCTCAACACGCCATCCATCCTTGGGTCTTCTGGTACAGACGGCCTCGAGCTAGTGGCTCTGCTTCTGGGCCTTCCAGATCTTCTAGATAGGTTGCTCATCCTTATATTCTTTTACTGAGCCTGATCCACCACAAGTTCAGCAATGAGTTAGTACTCATTCATTCATCCAAGTCTAGAGCTACCATCTACGCCTTAACAGAAATAGTTATAACACAACAGTCCTCCACACAACAACTCCAGAGACATTTCAACAAGTAGCCCATGGCCAATCCTCTGTTCCGTTCACTCCAACGGTTCACTAAAACATGCCATACTCATTCAATTAATAGGCCAAAATCTAGAAATGACCTTCCACACTAAGTAGGGAACTTAATTCTTATACATTACCACAACCTTGCCAAGGCCAAATACCAACCATAAGTGCCAAGTCACATGCTATGCACCCCATGCCTTATCCTAGTCAGTATCCTAAGGTCTCACTACCCGTCCTTGTCCCAACTTAATCCTCCTTAGTACTCCAGTCCTCGAGCAACTTTTGATCGAACTGACCTTGCTCTGATACCAAATCAAACGGGAAAGTCACGCCCCACGCTGCGGACACGAGCACGCGACTCCCTACAAGCAAACCAAAATATCTCTCGTGGTCCCAAGATCAACACATAAGTAGAGAGACGTGTTATAAACAAAGCACGCGAAAGCGACCATACAATAACTTCTTCGTAAAAACATAAAGTAGGACCTGGATAGCGAGAATACTACCATACATGATATCTAAAAGTTCATGCATGATCATAGCAACTAGATCCGCTAGACAAGGGGTAACGGGGTAAGTACACAATAATCCATCCTCGACATCCAACAAGAAACAAGGTCAGGATCACCGTCAAAAGATCAACTAGCAAGTCGGGAGCTCCTAAGATGAGCTATTGGAGTCATCAGTCTCCCATGCCTCCTCCGTGAACACGTACTCCAAGAAGGTCTCCGAGTGAACCTCTACGGTATCCATGGTCTCCTCAGCAGACGGCTCCACCAGGTCATCTTCTCTAGCCTCGACCACTATAACCTCCTCTTCAGTATCCTCCATGGTCGGGGTCCTCTCAAGTCCATTCCTCGAGCCAACAACTAACCCCTCAGCTTGCTCTAAATCCCAAGTGGGATGACACCAACTAGGGATAACTCCTTGGGACACCTCAGTGGGTTTCAGCGGTCGTGTAGATACATCCCCCACCTTTCGAAACCAGGCATCATACCTATGAGGCTTCCAACTACTACCACCCTCGTCAACCCATACTATTGTATATTTTCTAACATAAATGGTCCCCTGCCCATTAGGAAACTCATCAAAATAGACCGACATCTCCTTGGGATCACCAAATCTGATAGGCCACATCTTCAGGACCTAAGATCTGTAAAAAGGGGGTCCCACAACGAGGTGAGATTTACATCTCAGTAAGGTGGGTCCTAACCCTATGTTAGGTCGACAGTCCACTCAGGCAGTCATAATACTAGCATTTCATACAAATAAGCATGCGAGGCATTCAATTATCAAACGACACACAGATGTCAAACATGCAGTCATGGCATTATAACACATTCAGATGATCGTGCACAAATTGCTATGCCACATCACCACATCCGCCCTTCCAACTTGCCGCATTCTCATGCCCGCGTTTAGAACACCTCAGGCTCGATCCGCGTAAAGGCATCAGACCGTCATTGACAACCCGCGTAAATGTATCAGGTTTTAATGTTGCTCCAGGCCAGTGTCGACACACCACAACTCCGTCTCGCGTTTCAACGCATCAGGACTATGGCCTCCTCAACCCTGCGTCTCATACGCATCAGGGTGTCATACAACTCAAACCCCGCGCCTCGGCGTCTCAGGGTATCCATCATACCACCCCGCATCTCATACGCCTCAAGGTATCACTATGCCTCAAACATGCCATAGTTTCAATTCAATGCACATACATAATGCCATGTCCAACTCTAGCACAACTCATACACTTATGGCATGCAAGACAATCAATTTACATTCATACAAGGTAGTCATTTCAAGCACAGACATGGACTCACATTCAAATCTTCTATATCGTTCTAGGACGCACAATGAACAATCACATTGGAGTCTCTCAAGAATCAATCAAATTATCATCTGACTCACCCAATTGAGTCCAATCTTCCTATCATAGTTTTAGGATTCCCTTACCTCAAGCTTAATGTCACAAATTCTCTCCTCAAGCACCTCCTCAAATTCGGTCCAAGTGGTCTAAGACCAAGTCCACCGTGCAACCTATGAAATTCCAATCAATCGTCAATTTCTCTTGCCCAATTCACCTATCCATTAACCACCAACCTTAATCACATGACCCTCAACATTCTAGCATGTCTCAATAATAAATTTGAGACTCAAATTCAACCCATAACAGCCTCCACAGAACCAGTTTACACAGAATCGATTTGCACAGAACCGAACCGGGCTATTTTTGGTTATGTGTATACCGAGATTATCCAACCCTTAAACTACCTCAAACTCACCATTTATTCTCTAATCTACTTGGTAACATGTAAATCTAAGGGTTTGGGAAGCTCACCGAAGATTTGAGGCCGAGTTGTCGCCGGAAACACCTTGAATATCACCGGTTTCCCTTAGTCCTCCAACCGGCATTTTTTGTCCATCAAAGGCAACACCATTTCATCATCAAACCTTCATCAAATTCGGCCCAAATTTTTACCACAATTCAGTACATGAGTCTCCTAGATCTCCACAAAATTTGGCCGAAATATTCAAACGTTAAGAGGTCCTACAGAGTCCTAACAACAGCTTACCTCCAGCTGCGACGATTTTCGTCGACTTCTGGGAGAATGGCTGGCCGGAGCTCTTCGGTGGGTCAAACGACTCGCTTCCACTTCGAGGATGTCGGCAAGAGGTCGAGCAAGGTGTAGATGGTCGGCTTGCCGGCTAGAGATCACCGGAGAGGGTTGTCAGTGGCAGCGAACTGGCGGAGCAAAATCGGTCGGCGAGCAGCAGAAGAGAGGAAGAAGAAGATGAAGAACTCTCAGTGAAAATGAGGGTGAATGGCTGGCCAAGAGGGAGATAGAGAGGCTATATTCAACTTCAAAAGTCAATGAGTTGAATGGTAGTTGGGGAAAAATGGATATGACCACTCATTGCCTAATCTATTGACACATGTCCCAAGTGTCATTCAAGCAAATCAAATGGCCAAGATTCATCCAACTTTTTGGCAGCCTCGAGGCGTATAAAAGACCAAAATACCCTCGTTCAATTATATAAATAAGGCTATGTCTTAAGGGGCAAAATGGTAATTTTACCTCCGACGTCCGGAACGTCGTTTTTCTCATTCCAATATTCTTCAGTAAGGCGATGACCAATCCAAATATGATGTTGGAATTGTTGATTCTCCCTTTTCAATTTTCAAAACTCTTTTCTGATCGTTTTCTCTATTAGACATGGTTCCATCCTATCCCGAATTGACGGGCGGCTTTTGCAAACGTTACACGTGTCGACCCTATGATTCATATCATATTTAGGGCTCGTCAATTCATGACGACTTTGGTTGTCATGTAATTGTGAGGGTCTATCACTTGTTCCTATGGTCTCGATCGTCACTATCCAATTTAGGAAAATTTTGCAAATTATACGTTGGTTCAGCGACATTACCCGCGCTCCAATTGTATAACACTAGCAATGCGTTCCTTAATGGTTCTTAGATCAGCCCTTTTGTAGTTCTAAATATCCCCTCGACAATCCTTATGATCAAAGCGTTATTTCCTATTTGAGTACCCTAGGTCCACATACCTTGTCTCGCGTTAGTCTTTCCCTTTTGGTCCGTCAACTCAAATTAATCAGATTCGAGCAGGCTATGACTGAAACACATCGCTAGATATACTTCTCATTAATGAGTCTGAAAATGACAGGAAAAATCAAAATGTCACAAGCAAATATAACAAGAGCTACATCAATTCAGAATTAGTGAAGTTTGGAAACTAGTGCCCAAACCGAAGGATTATCAAGTTATTGTAACCAAATAGGTCTTTAGAAACAAAATGGATGACAATGGGAATGTAACCGGGAACAAAACAAGACTTGTTGCAAAGTGTTACTCTCGAGAAGAAGGGATTGACTTTAATGAAACGTATGCTCCCGTAGCAAGATTGGAATCCGTCAAACTGTTACTTGCCTATGCTAGCTACAACAACTTTAAGCTATATCAAATGAATATCAAGAGCACATTCTTGAACGAATATATCAAAGATGAAGTATATGTCGAACAATCCCCAAGCTTTGAAAATTCAAAGAGTCCAGATCATGTATACAAATTGAAGAAAGCTCTCTATGGTCTCAAGCAAGCTCCCCGAGCCTAGTGTGAAATGTTAAGTAATTTTCTTACCGAAAAAGATTTTGAAAAATGTAAAATTAATACAACTTTATTCATCAAAAGGGAAGGTAAAGAAGTTTTGCTTATACATATATATGTAAATGATATTATATTTGGTTCATCTAACAAAAAAAGTTGCAAGAGTTTCTCTCAGATAATGCTAAGTAAATTTGAAATGTACATGATGGGAGTACTTTCTTTCTTCCTTAGACAACAAGTGAATCAAATTGAGCAAGGCACATTCATACATCAAGAGAAGTATGCGCAAAAAATTGTGAAGAAGTTTGGTCAGGATAAATGTAAAAAAAGTGAATCGCCAATGTCTTCTTCATCCAAGCTAGCTAATAATGAACACGGCAAACAGGTTGATTAGAAGTTTTGCAGGAGCATGATTGGTTCTTTACTATATCTTACTGCTTCTAGACCTCACATAATTTTCAATGTGCGTATGAGCGCTAGATATCAATCAGATCCTAAAGAATCACATCTCACTGTAGTTAAGAGAATTATAAAATACCTAGAAACAAATCATAATCTAGGATTGTGGTATCCTAAGACGTTAGACTTTATATTACATGGCTATCCAAATGTTGACCTTACAGATTGTAAGTTAGCCAAAAAAGTACTTCATATACATACCAATTTTTGGGATCAATGCCGGTGTCTAGGTTCTCAAAAAAAAAAAAACACTACAGCACTATCAACCGCAGAAGCTGAGTATGTGGAATTAGAAAGTTGTTGTGCTCAAATCTTATGGATGAAGCAGCAAGACTTTGATGTTGAAGCTTCCAATGTAGAAATCAAGTGTAACAACACCACTTCCATCAACCTCACAAAAAATCCAATTCTGCAATCACGAGCTAAGCAAATTAAAATTAAGCATCATTTCATCCGTGATCATGTGCATAATTATTAGGTTAATATTCAATTTGTTAAGCAAGCATCAATTAGCCGGCATATTCACGAAATCACATGACAAAAACACTTTGGAGTATATCAAACAAGAATTAAGTACTACTGTTATGCCTTTTTGAGCTGTTTTTTAGACAAGAAAACCTTGCTTCTAAGCAATCTGCAACATCTGAAGACAGCAAGATGATGTTGAGCTTCAACTGAAGAGGTCTGATAACTGAAAGGACATTCAGAACTTAAAGCATCATCTGAGGATGTCAACATCTAAGTGAACACGACATAAGGTTTGATTGTTCAAATTTTTGGCACGTAAGTAATTATTTTTAGCAACAAATAAGGTACACATCATCTCAATCTTTTCAAATATTGTGCAAAATATTGTGATTGATGTGATTACATTGATTGAACTGATTGAATTGATTAATGATTATAGTTTCCAAAATAAATTGATCATATCTTTTCAAAATATTTTATTTATGGAAATTCTATCACAAACCCCTTTATCTGTCAATCAATAACTTCTAAATGTGTTTACACTATACTACTCTTTAAATCCTGCTTTCGAAAAGAACGTGCATACTCAAACTCCACTCACTCCCTTCGAAAGTCACTCCATCTCAAAATCTTCCTTAAAACCTCTCACGGCTTTCAAAAACTCACATGCCTCAAAGAAACCATCTATTGACAACTTTGGACTTACCTTGACTGATCTAGTATATGAAGATCACTCAAGGAATACACAGTGAAAGTTAGAAAAGAAAAAGAAGCTACATTGAAATTCAAGGTAGAAGAAGAAGAGATCTGCCACAAGGAAATGGTAGAATAACACCACACATTTTTCTGTGAGAACAGAGAAGATGGCACTGGATATGAAACGTAGGTGACTGAAATCAAAGAAGAAGATGAGATGAGTCAAAATAATGACTCTAGACTACTGAAAGATGTTATGTACTTTCAAAATGAGATGAAGCTTCAAACTCAAGAACCATATAAGGCACTCTTTCAGGAAATAGATGAGGTGAAAGCAAAGCTCATGGATGAGTACATGAAGTTAAGGGAAAACATATCTAAAAAGGCATGTCTCACCTTTCATAAGGTGGATCATGTTGCCAAAGGGATGGACAATCTCAAAGACTCCATCAATTTAAAGTTGGCATAGTTCTATAAACTCGTGCTGATATAGTTCCCTCAAGACTTTACACTGTCTACACCAGCCCAAACTAGTTCAAATCATATAAGACATGAGTGTGAACAGCTCGTAAACCTGAAAAAGTCCCTTTCGACTGAAAGAGCTACCTTTTATTTTGAAAGAAAAATAAGACTTGCCAGAGTCATTAGAAAATATGTCCTACAGTCTAAACTAAAAGGAGACATTGAAACTTTGTGAAGGCTTTGATAAGGAACAATGGATTTGTCTCAGAAGAGGATGTAATTGAATATGCATCCAAGCCAACTGAAGAAGAATTGAAGACAACCTCACTAAAAGGAAAAGAGATTAAGCATGAAATTGATTCAAGTCTAGACGACTTCAGTGTTCAAGATCTCATCAATTTCTGCAAAGACAATCGGCATGACATGGCTTAATCAGAGTATGCAAGAATAGTAGTAGAAGAGTGGAAGCTGGACCCAAGCTACATCTTGACTGGAATACATGCTCTGAAAAAATTGTCTACTTAAATGAATAAGGAAATAAAGGAAGAGATTGAACAAAAAGAAGGTGCCAAAACTCAACGGGAGTGGTGTCGCTGCTGGGATTTAGAGAAAAAAAGAAGTCTCGGACAATGATAAACTATGGGGCAATTTATTCAAGAAGGGAGAATGCAAGGATAATCTGAGAAAATTTAGAACAAAGTTGTGCATTGAAATGCCTTAGATCAAAGAGCAGCTAACTATGATGGGACAAAGCCTTAAATAAGACATGAACAAGAAATTCCATTCCACGTTCCTAGAACTGGAACAAACAGAAAAGAAGCTGAATAAAGTGGAAGAAGGCATCACTTTGAAGTTATCTCAACTGTCCAAGATTGTCATATTTCAGATCTTTCATGAATTCTCCATAATCAACAATCCTTCTGCTTAACCCTCGTCCTATCTAGACCCAAATCTTTCTAAATAAGATATGTTTTATACAATATTTCTTCACATTTATTTCTTTTTCGTATTCATTTAAGCTTCATCCCAAGACTTGATTGTGATGATCAAATTAAACTCTTTATGGATAAGCTTATCTACTTGAAGTATTGAACTTGAACTTCTCTATTTGATTAATGCTATGGTTGAAATATTTGAGCCTTTGATGCATATTTCTGTGTATTTCGCTATAGTCCTTTTATACTGATAACAAAAAGGAGGAGAAATTAGACATGATCAAAGTTAGACAAGATTAAAAATGACTGTGATAATGTCATGTGATAAAAATATACGATTACTATAATATAATCTTAAGATATTCACAAGTTCATGCAACAAAATATGTGATCTGAGTATCACACAATATATGCTCTAAATAGGAATGATTGTGATAATATCTTGTGCTAGGAATATTTGAGTGTTATAACATAATCTTTAGATATTCACAAGTTCATGCAATAGAATATGTGATCTGAGTATCACACAATATATGCTCTGAACAGGTGAACATGTTTTCGTTCTAAGATATGCTCTAAACAAGTGAACAGGTTTTGTTTTGAGCTGCAAGAACTGTATATAAGCTAAGCAAGTGGACGGGTTGATTAAATATCAGAAATTGATTAATAGAGCAGTGCAAAATGAAATCTGACGGAGCATTATAGTTTAGAAATGTCCAAATTAAATATATTATGCGATGAGATATTACATTGCTCGAGTTCTTTGAACTAATACAGTTCACCAAACCATGTCTTTAATTATGAAAAAAATCTTGTTCACATGTTTTCATAGCATAAATATTTTATACCTATATGTGCTTTCATAACTTAATTTTTTTTTATACAAGGGTCACAAATTCTGAGATTATTCGTAATTTCAACAAATTTGAATTTTGAATTCAGCTCTATATCAAAACATTCTCTTGCTAAAGTACAATAGAGAATATGATGAATTATCATTTAGTAAGACTACACTTGAGTAACAAAATTGAATGTTACTCGCCTCTTTTTACTTATTTCGATAGATGGTGTGACATTTTGATTTTTCTTGTCATTTCAAGACTCATTAATGAGAAAGTATCTAACGATGTATTTTGGTCATATCTCGCTCGGATCTGATCAATCTCGAGTCAACTGACCAAAAAGGGAAAGGCTAACGCGAAACAATGTACGTGACCTAGGAAATTCGAATAGGAAATGACACTTTGACCATAAGGATTGTCGAAGGGACATTTAGAGCTATAAAAGGCCGTTCTAAGAACGATTAAGGAATGCATTACAAGTATTATACGATTGGAGCGCGGGTGATGCCGCTCAACCAATGTATAATTTACAAAATTTTCCTAAATTGAACAGTGATGATCGAGACCGTCGGAACTAGTGATAAACAATCATAATTACATAATAAGCAAAGTCGCCAAGAATTAACGAGCCCTAATTGTGATATGAATCACAGAGTCGATACACGTAACGTCTGCAAAAGTCGTCTGTCAATTTGAGATAAGCCGGAACCACGTCTGATAGAGAAATGATTCAGAAACGAATCTTGAAATTAAAAAATAGATAATCAAGAATTCCAACATTATAATTGGATTGGCCGTCGCCTTATCGAAGAAATTTGAAATCAAAAAAACGACATTCCGGACGTCGGGAGTAAAATTACCATTTTGCCCCTCAAGCCTTAACCTTGCATTTATAATTGGATGAGGACATTTTGGTCATTACCATAGCTATCGAAAATTTGAGGGATTGAGAGCCATTGGATGAATATTGATTGACACATGGACAAGTGTCAAAGAATTAGACAATGATGTAGATGCAAACACTTTTAACCTACCATTCAATCAAGTTGACAAAGCCAATGAAGCATAAACCTCTTTCTCTGTCTCCTTGGCCGAACACCCCCTTATTCTGCCCATCTTCTTCTTCTTCTTCTTCTTCGTCTTCTTCTTCTTCTTCACGCCTGGAAGCTCCACAACCCAACCGGTTCTGCCGCCGCCGTTTGCCACTCCCGACTGCCACCTCCGGCCACCGTCTGGACCCGAACCGACTACCAGCCCCTTCCTCATCCTCTTGCCGACATTCTTCAAGTGGAAGCAAGTCATTTGACCACCCGAGGACCTCCGACCAGCCAATCTCCCGGAAGTCGACGGAAACCGTCACAGTTGGAGGTAAGCCACTATTTAGGCTTCATAAAACCCCGAAACTTTTGAATTTTTCGACCAAATTTTGTGAAAATCTAGGAAACTTGTAGATTGAGTTGTGGTAAAAATTTTGGAGAAATTTGATGGAGTTTTGATCCCAAATAGGTCTTGTGTTTGAAGGACCAAAACTGATCGGATGAAGACCCGGAGGAACTGGCGTCGTTCAAGGACTTTCCGACGTCTCCTTGGCTTCAAATTTTTGGTGAGGCTTCCCAAATCCTAGAACTACATGTTAGTAAGTATATTAGTGAATAAATTAAGGATTTAAGTTAGTTTAAGGGCTGAATAGTTGGGATATGCACAGAACCAAAAATGCCATGTTCGGTTCTATGCATACCGATTCTGTTGGGGACTATTGGTGTTGGAATTGAGTCTCAAATTCATCATTGAGACATGCTAGGATGCTGATGAACATGTCAATAAGGTTTAAGTTCCATGGATTGCAAATTGAGCAAGAAAAATTGACGATTGGATGAATTTCCTTAGGTTGCGCGGTTGAGTTGTTCTTGGGATATTTGGACCGAACCCTTGGAGTGCTATGGAAGAGATTTAGGTTGAGGTAAGGAGTTTCTAAACCTTGGATGGAAGATTGGACTCGATTGGGCGAATTGAGTACGAGTTTGACTGATTCTTGGAAGGTTATGACGTGATTGTCCAATGTACGTCCTAGAAAGATATAGATGACTCGAATGCTTGACAATGCTTGTGTCATGAAAACAATCGTTGCATTTGAATGTCGAATTTAATTGCCTCGTATGCCATTAATGTGTGCTTGTGCATGAGTTTCAAATTGAGCATGTGTTATGAGTTGAAATGAATATATGGCATGTCTGAGAAATGAGTGACACCCTGAGGCGTATAAGACGCGGGGTTGTGTGGATGAATGCCTTGAGGTGCTGAGGCGCGAGGTTTAAACTGAACGGCACCTTGAGACGTATGAGACGCGAGATTGAGATAGCCATAGTCCTGATGCGTTGAAATGCAGGACGGAGTTGAGATGTGTCGACACAGGCCTAGAGTGAAATTGAAAATATGATGCGTTTACGCGGGTTTGTCAATGAGATGGTCTAAGGCGTATTTACGCGGACCGAGCCTGAGGCGTTCTAAACGCGGGCGTGATAATGAAGAGGCATGGAAGGGTGGACGGTGTAATCTGGCTTGGCTATGTGTGTTTAATTCTGATGATGTGTATGGTGCCAGAATTGCATGCTTGACACTCGTTTTATTCGCATGTTAATTAATGACTGCTGAATGTCTCATGTGACTATTGTGCATTATATCCTTGATTGCAATCGCCTGAGTGTACGGTCAGCCTAACCTAGGTTAGGACCTACCTTACTGAGATGTAAATTTCACCCCGTTGTGGGACCCCATTTTCATATCCTAGACCGTGATCATGTGGCCAATCAGGTTTGGTAACCCGAAAGAGATGTCAGTGTATTTTGATGAATTCTCGGATGGACAAGGAACTGTGTACGTTAGGAAATATACGGTGGTTTGGGTCGATGAGGGTGGCAGCAGCTGGAAGCCTCATAGATATGAGATCTAGTTTAGGAAGGTAGGGGATGTTTCTACGGGGCCACTGAAGCCCACTGAGGTACCCCGCGGGGTAATCCCCAATTGGTGTCATCCCGCTCGGGATTCAGTGGAGGCCGAGGGATCAGTAGCCGGCTCGAAAAACATACATGAGAGGACCCCGACCTTGGAGGACACCGACGAGATCATCGTGATTGAGGCCACTAAAGACGACCAGGTGGAGCCGTCAGCTGACGAGACACTCGAGGACACCGTGGAGGTTTGCTCTGAGACACTCTCGAAGTACGAGCCATCTGAGAATACCGAGGATACTGACGACTCCGGCAACTCGACTTAGGAGTTCCTGTTTTTGGTCCGATGTTTTTATGGTGATCCCGATGCAGCTTCTTTTAGAGATGATGATGGCCCTCTTTTGCAGTTACCCTACCACCCTAGCGACTAGCAAGTCTAGTTTACCATGCTCTTATACGAATATTTGGAAACTCTTGTATTTTATTGGTATTCTCGTTACCCAGATCCCCTTTTTTATCATTGTACGGAGGAGTTGTTTATTATCGCTTCTGCTTGCTATCGATACGGTTCACCTCTCGACCCATGTGCATCTTGGGACCTCGAGAGAGAGTTTGTTCTTGCAGGGAGTCTCGCGCTCGTGCTCGGGGCGCGGGGCGTGACAGATGGTTTTGTCATCATAAAAAGGGGGAAATTGTTGAGAAAAAATCCTAAATAATTTTGAAGTTGACAAAACAATCCTTGTGCTTTTGATTTGGGATAATTCCATGAAATACTTATTTTGTAAATTATCCAAAAGTGCGGGGATGCACAGGATTGAGTATATCAAAATGTAGCTCAGATGTTATTCTGAGGAACTCAATTTCTATGTGGAGCTCAGATGTTGAGCATGAGAGCTCAGACGTTAGAATGATACTCAAGCTCTAAGAGAAGCATTTTGCGCGCATTAACCAGAGCTTCAAGAAAGATTCAAAAAATAATTTAATTGGTATATTATATCATCATCACAATGGCTAGTAATCGAGTTGGATCGTTCTTAAATATTCTTTGAGATGAAGATCAATCAAGAACGCGGATCAAAGGAGACAAGCGCAATTTTTCTATTGGAGAAATCCATCTATAGAAACTCGGGATCTCAATTGTTTGGGCGATTTGATCCAACGGGAAGACTTTCATTTAATAATCCTCAACAGCTAAGATATCTTATTTTGGATACGGTCTCGTCCAAATGGGTAGTTTTAGAGAGCAATCCTCTAGAGGCCATATAACAGATAGTTGGAGGTGGAAGAGTATAAAAGATATTTCATGGCCGAAAAGATAAAAGGGTTGGCATAAGAGGGAATAACCCTCTAAATTCCAAGATCAAAGAGCTTCAATTCTTACTTTTCTCCTTAATATGTTCACTGCAATTCTTAGAGATATACAGGAGATTATTGAGCATTAGGTGTGGAGTCCTTCATCTCTTCTTCGTCTCAATGGAAATCCATAAGTTATAACCTCTGAGAAATTAACTAGCGAAATCCAGTCGATTAGCTGCTAACATGAATAAGCAAACTAAACTTGAATAAAGCCGAGATACTATAAACTCTTTGTATAGTTTTCTCTATCTTTTACTCAGACTTATTTAAACATATGTATATCTTGTGATAGTTGAACTGCAGACTCAACACACATTGTAATATAACGTGTGACTATCATTTGAGGGTTAAGCAACGAGCTTCCTTGATTTTAATTTCGCATAAATATTATGAAAGTGCACTATAGTCACCTATTCACTCTCCTCTAGGTGATAATGCTAGCCCTAACACAATGTTTTTAATAGTTACCTGCAAAGATCCTCCAAGATATAACAAAATCTTAAGCGAGAATATTAGATAGTAGTTCTAATATTTATCCAAAAACTCTATAGGAAAACAATAATAAAAAAAAAAGAAGCATGTATCTCTTTTTGAAAGAAATGAAAATCTGAAATTGAAGAATTAAAGTTCCAAAAATGGATAGAATAGTTGAACATGTAATGAGAAGAAACACATATTTTTGCATTCTAAAAGTGGTTAATTCTCATACAATTCTTCTTGTCCAAAAATAGTTTATTCAATCACACCTTTTCATTGTCCGAAAAAAATAATTTATTCAATCATATCTTTTCACTGTCCTAAAAGATTGCAACTTTTCGAAGGCCAAAAACTACTAACTCGGACGAATGCAACTCTTCATATCTGAAACTGTCATATTTGAAGAGTTGCAACCATTCGGCACAATTCATTACAAATTTAACAGCAACTCCTAAATGAACAGTCGCAATGTTTCTCTAGGACATTACAATTAATTTTATTAAATTTATTTCAAAAATTAAAAAATAGAATATTATTGTTTATTAGTATCGATTATTACTTGAGATCGCGCAAGCGTTCAAAGTGCTAAGTGCGCCAAAATCATGCACTCACACACAGGTGCAGTGAGGTCTGGCTCACTTACCCATTTATTTATTTGAAAGACCATAATAACCTTCTAAATAATAAATTGACTCGCAGAGCTCCTTCCTTACTACGTTGGATAGGAAAAATGACATTTTTTAACAAACTTCAACATTCCCAAAACCATTATCAAGCAGAGTAAACATGTTGAACAAGTATAAATCTGACACGTGTTGGCATCCCCAACACCATACCTCCGATAGAGCTTTGCAAAGCTCATATTTTACCAATGCCATTGCAGCTTGTACGTTAGTCACCTTTTCTTTCTTTACAGTCTCTGTGCTCAAATCTTTCTCAAAAGTTTTTGAGTTGCAACTCATGGGACCAAACCTCTTGTTCACCGTTTTGATTCATTCTTCAATTGATTGAACTTTATCTGAAGCACTTTGGTGTAGACAACTCAATCTTTTTCTCATAGGACTTTTTATCCACACTCTTCCATTAGATATTGGCCCTTAGGATCTTTTTCTTTGGGCAATATTTCTTGAGCTTTTGTAACTTCTTGAGCTCATACCGGAGCTTCTCGTGCTGTTTTTCTTTGACCTTGAGCTCCTTGTCCTTTTCCCTCATCATTTCGTCCCTCTCTTTAAATGTCTCTAGCATCTCTTGTAGTTCCTTCTCAAAGCTATCTATTGAAACTGCTACTTGTTTTTTTGAGTTTTCTTTTGGCTTGCTCTTCTTGAAGACAAGGGTTGTTTCATCATCTAAGATGTCGATAGGGGTAGGAATGAACCAATTCATACGTTGAAAAAGGTAGGTCTAGGTATTGGGCCAAATCTTGCCTTTATTAAAAGATAAATTGCATTAAAATTGATTCTGAAGATGAAAAAAAAAATAGAATATTTTCGAAAATGTATATCATTGCATCTTGAGTGACCGATGAAAGATGATGATTGATGGATCGAGATGCTACGAATGAGTGATGCTTATGTGCCTTGTGGCATTGGTAAAGGTTGATTTATACCTCCGAATGTGGCTCGAAGAGGGCTCCTATTGTGTGATCAGGGTAGCCTTGAGATGAACTGAGACGAAACCCGCATGAGTTAGCTAGGCAGTGACCTAATAGTATCGTGGTGGAGCATGAATTGTGTGAAGGTCATAACCAATGGTACCACATGCATGGCATGTGAATTTAGCATCGAGAACTGATGAGGTTTGTAAATGAAAATAAGTGTTCGTAGTAGAATTTATGAACTGATAGCATTGTGGAATTGCCATAGAAATATAAGATATTAAGGTCGAGGATGATCATAAGAAATTGTTATGATTATGAGATGTGGCAACTACGGAAAATGAATGATCAAAGTGCACAGTGAAAGTGCATTAAGGCCACAGAGTTGAGTGAGATAATGACTATAAGGATCTTGCATTTAATAAAGAACAGTGCATACTGTCATCCATGTAGAGGCGAAGGATTCACCGGCCATTTTCTCGCATGATCATGTTGCGTATGCATTGTTTGATCCTAGAGCTACGCATTGTTAAATTAGTTGGTTTGAGTCCAAAATCACTGTCGATCTTTAAGATTTATATGTCGTTAAGGGATAATGTAGTTTCTGTGATAGGTTATCCCCGTTGTATGTTGGTGATAGGCGGTCTTAAGGAAAAGATAGACCTGATCATGTTAGAAATGTTCAATTTTGATGTGATTATTGGTATAGATTGGCTTACAAAGTAAAAAGCTACAACAGATTGCTATCATAAGGCAATTCAGTTTGACTCGTTGGATAAGTTAGTTTTGAGCTTGTTGAAAATCAACGGGGACCCTTGACTCCCTTGTTTGTCACTTAGGATAACTTTTTTGTTGAATAATGGTTGTCTTGATCATTTAGCGACCATAGTTAACTCGATGGAGGATGATATTGAGAACCCTTTTGGAGCATGCTAAGTTTAGTGCGAGTTTTGGCTATCTCGTATAGCTTTCCTAAGTCATGTAATTTTTTGGTGAAGAGATTTATGTGGATCTGGCTAAGATTGAAACGGTTATGGACTGGCCAAAGCCATCAACAATGATAGAAATTCAAAGTTTATTAGGATTAGCAGGCTATTACGAGCGTTTCGTAGAAGTATTCTTTGCAGTAGCTATGCCTTTGACATGCCTGTTGAAGAAAGACGAGAAATTTGAATGGATGGATAAGTGCGAGTGTAGTTTTCAAGAGCTTAAGCACAAGCTAACCGCAACTCTTATTTTGATGATATCGTTCAGTTCTGGAGGTTAAGAAATCTATAGTGATGCATCATTTATATGATTGGGTAATGTTCTTATACAACATGGAAGAGTAATTGCATTTATGCCTTGTCAGTTAAGGCCTCATGAGTTGAACTATCCGATGCATGATCAAGAGTTAGTAGCGATCGTCTTTGCTCTTAAGATCTAGGGGCACTATCTAGTTGGAGAAAGGTTTCAAGTGTGTGCCGATCATCAGAGTCTTAAGCATCTGTTTTCTTATAAGGAGTTAAACTTGAGACAACATCGTTGGATGGAGCTTCTTAAGGATTATGAGTTTGAGATCCTATCTCATCTGGGTAAGTTAGAAGTAAACTATTCTCAATTAATGGTCCATGAGTGTTGTTTTCTAGAGGAAGTACAAGATTCAAGTTTTAAGAAGTCATTCGTTTGTTGAGTCTCACAGCTACTTTGAGGCAGTAGATGGAATGGCAAGAAATCGGACATACACAAGCGTGTGGCGAAGTTTTCAACATGCCGGCAAGTGAAAGCGCTACATTGTAAGCATAATGGACTACAATTTGAGATCCCAAAGTGGAAGTGGGAGCATATTAAAATAGACTTTGTGATGGGATTGCCGAGGAGTGAGCAATGCAATAATTCAATTTGGATTGTGGTGGATAAATTGACAAAGTCGATACATTTCATCGTCATATGAAAGGACAATTCAAAAGCTAGGGGACATGTGGAACAGTAACAGCTTATGTTGTTTGTTAGTTAAGAAGTTGTTAATCGCAAAGTAAAGATTGCTCACTTATGTGGTTAATTGAGGTTATAGTATGGCAATTGACATTTGGAATGGAAGGCAAGTTCAAAATGTGACAATTTAGGTTTGAATAGTTTGAGTTAGATGATTTAACCTATCTAGATGGATTGTGGATATGGAATTGTGACGGATTAGTATTTGAGGATCATAGGCTTGAATCTGACTTGTGTTGTTTGGTTGCTTCATGATTTTAGTGTGCCAAGTTTAGATAAGGATTAATATAAAATGAGTGAAGTGTGACAAGCTGTGAGGACGTTATAAAGCGTTAGTACCTTGATCTTTTGAGGTTTTGTAGTGATGTAATTTCAAGGATAAAATTTCCTAAGAGTGGGAGAGTTGTGACATCCTCAAATTTCGATGTTTGTAAGAAAACTGGTTTTGATGGATTTTAAATCATGAATTCCAGCCTGGTAAATAAATTTAGATTTTTCATGATTTAAGAGACAATAATTGGATTGTCCTAAGGCGTCGGTCAGAAATGGTCAAGTTTGGGTAGTCGAGTTATAGTACTAAGACCCTTTATGCTCTAGCTTAGCCCTGACCGAAACCTAGTTGTGAGATTTTCAAAAATGCCCTTAGTTTTAGTACAGGTAGTCTAATTTATTCCCAGTGAGTTAAATTACCAGAACGCCCATAGTTATTATGCATATAGGATGAATTAGTAAATAGTGACTTGATTGTGGACCTCACAATCCATCACCATCTCTCTCTCTCTCTCTCTCTCGCGCGCGCGCGCGCACACACAAACCCAAACCCGACGACCCATTCTTCTTCTTTTTGTTTTGGCCAGCTTCCCTCAATCCTCCCCTCACTCGATGCCACCACCACAACGGCTTCCTCCTCCATTTCATGGCCCCTCCGAAGTTGTGCTTATCGCATGACTTAAGGCTCGAGAACACCCGAGGTCATCATCACCACCTACGAGCTTGTGTTGCACGCAGAAAGACCCATGGCTCATGTGACATTCTGATTTCTACTCGATTTCAGGCTCGGTAATGAGAAGTGTATATCTAAAGATGGATTTCAGTCGTATTCTACTCGAACCTGATCAATTCGAGTAGACTGACCAAAAGAGAAAGGCTAACGTGAGACGAGGTACGTGGACTTGGGGAACTCGGATAGGAGACGACGCTTTGGCCATAAGGATTGTTGAGGAAACTAGTAATAAACCCTCACAATTACATGACAACCAAAGCCGCCTCGAATTGATGAGCCCTAAATGTGATATGAATCACGAGGTCGATACGCGTAATGTCTGCAAAAGCCGCCCGTCGATTCGGGATAGGTTGGAATCACGTCTGATAGAGAAAACTATCAGAAAAGAGCCTTAAAATTTTGAAATGGAAAATCAAGAATTCCAACGTTATTTGGATTGGCCGTTGCCCTATCGAAGATTTCCGGAACGAGAAAAACGACAATCTGAACGTCGGGGGTAAAATGACCGTTTTTCCCCTCAAGCTTAAAGCTTTGCCCTTGAAATTGAAGAAGGGCATTTTGGACAATAAACCCTCTCAAGGCTACAGAAAATCAAGAGTGAATGGTGGCCATTGGATCTCTTTGGAATGACAAGTGGGACACATGTCAATGGATGGGCAAGGGTGGTCATGTCAACTTTTCATCACCTACCATTCTTCCCCTCTGACCCAAGCTTGAAGAAAACAACTCTCTCTCTCTCCATTCAGCATTTTCGGCCACCACCAAGAGAGAAAGCACCAGACACCATCTTCTTCCTCCTTCTTCATCCTGCTCACCGGCGACAATTTCTGGGGGTTCTGTTCAGTCACCATGATGGCCATCTCCGGCCACTTTCTGATCGCCGACCGACCACCCCAACATACATCCATGTCTTATCGACCTCCTCGAAGTGGAATCGAGGCATTTGGAGCACCGAAGAGTCCGGAGCAAAGATTCTCCCGAGAGTCGACGGAATCTGCTCCAATCTGAGGTAGGTCCGGTTTCTGACCTGTTTGATGGCCTAAATCTTAGATTTTTGAGCTCAAATTTCGTGGAGACCTAGTAGACATGTAGATTATTCTTTGGTAAAAATTGGGGCTTTATTTGATGAAGTTTTGACCATAAACCGGCCTTGTGAATGTTGCTCAGAAACTACTGGATTCTGACCTTGGGCGAAACGGCGACGTTCGTTGAGTTTCTGGTGACCAATGGACTTTAAATCTTTGGTGAGACCTCTAAACCCTAAGATAGACATGTTAAGAGGTAGTATAGCGTTTAAATGGTGGATTTGGAGTTGATATATGGCTGGAATCTATTCAGTTCACACAGAACCGAACATAGCCCGGTTCGGTTCTGTGCAAACAGAATCTGTAGGGCTGTTGATGGTTGAATTATAAGTCTCAAATTGATTATTAAGGCGTGTTAAGATGATGAGGATTATGCTATGGAGACTTGTGATTCATGAATAGTTGATTGGAACATGGAAATTGATGAAATTGATTGAAATTCCTAGGTTGCACGGCGATTTCAACCATGAACCTTAAGGGGGCCGAATTTGTGATGTTGAAATCAAGGTAAGGGAATTCCTAACCTTATGCTAGGAAGATTAGACTCAATTGGTGAGTTATGGATTGAATTGATTGAATTAAGAGGATTTATCAAAGGGGATAGCATTGTTATATCCTAAGATGTTATAGGAGGAACATGTGTGACATTGGATATGCCTAAATCGTTTGCCATGTCCTGATTTCAATTGATTTGCTTTGCATATCTTGAGTTGTGCTTGAATTGTATATGTCGTCATGTATGGAGAATTATTTGAAAATCATGGCACAAATGTGGCATGGTGAGGCCCTGAGGCGTATGAGACGCAGGGCAGCGACTTGGCAAGACCTTAAAGCGTATGAGACGCGAGGCAGTGGATGTATACCCTAATGCGACGAGTTCGCGGGGTGAAGTTATTGTTGAGTGGCACCCTGATGCGACGGAATCGTGACGTTGAGATAGCCACTGTCCTGATGCAATTTAATCGCAGGACAAAAAGGCCCTAAAGCGTATGAGATGCGGGGCAAGAGATATATACCCTAATGCGACGAATTCGCGGGGTGAAGTTGATGTGATGTGGCGCCCTGATGCAATGTGATCGCGGAGTTGATATAGCCATGGTCCTGATGCGAAATATTCGTGAGACGGAGAGGCCTTGAGGCATATGAAACGCGGGGCAGGAGGTGTAACCCTGATGTGACGAGATCGCGGGGTGGAGTTAATATTGTGTGGCACCCTGATGCGATGTGATCACTGGGTTGATATAGCCACAGTCCTGATGCGAAATATTCGCGAGATGGAGAGGCCTTGAGACGTATGAGACGCGGGGCAAGAGGTGTAAACCCTGATGCGACGAGATCGCGAGATTAAGTGGCCAAGGTCCTGATGCGATCTAATCGCCGGACGGAGTATAAGTTAATGAGTTTTGCCTGGAGATTCATTGGAACCTGATACGTTTACGCGGGTTGTCGATGACGGTCTGATGCATTTACGCGAACCGAGCCTGATGCGATCTAATCGCGGGCTGGAGATTGAGGCAGGCGAAGATTAGTGAATGTGGTGCAGTGGCAGGCTGAGTGGACATGAATGTCTGAGTGGGACATGAGGTCGTCTTGTATGCCTGTCGTCTACATGTCGTTGTCTTGTTGACTTGTGCATGATGCGCCCGTTTAGCTATGAATTTGGAATATTTGGATAGATGACTGTCTAAGTGGACGGTTGGTCTAACCTAGGGTTAGGACCTACTTTACTGAGATTTATATATTACCCCAGTGGGGGCTTATTTTTCAGGTTTCAGGCAAAGGAAGCACCAGCTTGCCAAGGATTGTCATTTGAAGAGAAAGAGTTGACCAATTGTATTTTGGGTGGATTTGCTTGTTGTGATATCAGGGATTGTACTTCTAATTGATGAATTAGGAATTGATATTTTAGTAATTGGTTAATGAGATTTTGTTATATATGTCCTAAGTCATCTGTGTATTGTTGTATTTATATAAATGGGAGATGGCATCGCTTCTGCATGCATTTGTTTAAAGGAGTTGTAAGTTACTGGCCGTTGAATCCTGGAGTTTTCATTCTTGAATGAACAGCATGGATAGAGATGTTTGCATGCTCGCCGAGTTCGGGGCATAACACCTCATCCATTGCCCGTACCTCCAACGTCGCCGCCACTGAGTCGCTTGCCCAATTCGTCGCCAACGCCGCCATCATCGCCAGCAGTTACTTTGTAAGTTAACCCATAAGCTTTGATTATGACGTTAATTACGTTTAGGAGATAGATTAATTAATTTTAATGATGAATTAGTTTAGTTAACTATGATTGGGTTAGATTAGAGACTATGATTAAGTTAGTTAACCACTGTTAGTTTAAGTCAACCATGATTAGTTAAAATAATCGTAGCTACTTTTAGTTAACTATAGTTACTTTTTATTAATCATAGTTACTTTATGATCAATCATGATTAGCTTACTTAACTCTAGTTACTTTAATTAATCGTGACCAGTTTAACTACCTGAAGTTGAGTTAATTGAATATTGATGTGCTAATAAATCGAAGTTGGGATTAATTAACTGAGGTCGAGTTAATTAATTATTATTGTACTAATTAACTGAACTGGACCTAATTAATTACACTCGGATTAATTAATTAAGGTAAGTTAATTAATTATAATTGGGTTAATTAATTTTAGTTATGCTAATTAACCAACGTCGGGATACTTAATTAATTATTTTTGGGCGATTGTTTGGTGATTGCTATATATACTTTGATTGTGTGTATATATGTCATCCATGAATAGTGCAAAGTCTGGTGGACAATATGTGCATTCATGTGACCACGTGTGAAGTTAAATTGCATATTTGAGCATAAAAATAGCCTTGGGCCGTGAGCATTTAACCAAATTCAAAGATAAAAATTGGTCAATTGCCTAGCATGCTTATGTGGTCATATGATGGATACCAAATATGTTCGTGTCATGCCGATCCAAATCACACGACTTATCAGATGCATGACAGTCCATGTTGCCGGACCGATCGATTGCCAATCAAGGAAAGTTGCGAACCGACGCTCCTTCAGAAATGCCTGATAAATCCATGCCATGTCAATTGAAATCACATGGCTTTTCGGTTGCCGTCGTTGAGAGTAATGGGATGAACCTCGGTCATGCCAAAATAGCACCAGCTATCTAGTGTGATGGGGCCGAATGTCGGTCAATAACCAGAATATGCGTGATGCATTTGTGCATGGAACTATGATTAGTGTCTTGGTTGAGTGCCTTATTCTGTGTGACTATTGATTGGTGTCAAGTACTGCATTATGTGTGAACCAAGGCAGGATAAGGTTGCGTGTGATTGATGATAACCTGCGGGGTTGTGCTTGCCTCTGTGATAGCTAGAGCGTTGCGAGAGTTGCACGCTATTGATCTATCATCGATATTGTCTTGCATGTTCAGACCGCCCTAGGCATATCAACACCCTACTTGGACTTAGGCGTTGACTTACATAGATTTTATATATCACTCATCGTTGTTAACCATTTTTCAGGTCCTCAGCTATGGAGTAGCGGTATACTGGATTTGATTAGAACAAGAGTACATTGGTCTCTTTTGGAGTACCTTGGAGTAGTGTTAATCGCGATCTTGATCTGGTATCTTTTGTTTGGTGTTAAGAAGTGGCCTCGAGATAGGGCTTGTAGAGAAACACTTTCTAAGGTTAGCAAATACATATACTATTTAATTTATTATCAAAAAATGGTATGGTCCGCATGCGCTTAATAAAAGATAAAAAGAATGTGACAATGACGTGTCTGGGGCGTCATCCTTAAATGACCCGAAGCATTAGCAAGGTTATTGCATGTCTGGGATTAGGGCGTGACACGCCTCGTCAGTTAGGATAGCCGACAAGGAGAGAGTGAGAAGGGGATTATTGATCTTGTTTAGACTTAGAGATGGTGCCCGCTTTGGGGTGGTGGTGAGTTAGTCAGACTCTTCGTCGATGAGTAATAATGGTAGTTTCTTGGTGGCAATTGTCTCCGGGGATGGCGGAGATTGCCCGGCTGAGCTGCAGCATTAGGTAGACAAGAGAGAGAAAGAAGATTTTTCGATATACTTATTTCGTGACCTGATAATTTGCCCCATGATGTAGCAATTAACTCTGCGTATTAATCTGGGATCCTAATACCTTAAGAAAAGGACACTAAAAAGCAATGGAAGTTTCCCATTTTTTTTTTACCACTGTGCAAGGTGGTAAAAGCACATTGGAGTTCTTGAATTCCATTATAGACATTTTATTTATGCATCAAGAACTCCAATCAGAGGGCTATAATTTCATGGTTTTCCCAATCCCCCATGTCAAAACACAGAGACAGAGAGAGAAGTTCAAAGAATCTAATCATAACAGAGTCAATTTATGGGTAGATTTTCCATGTGATTAACCACAAAGTAGCCTATTTGTGGTAAAGCAAATCTAAATTAGTGCAAGGGTGATGCTTTAGTGGCCAAAGGTTGGACAATAATCCAGTGGCAGCCTTTCTCAAAAGCAATCATCTCATAACTGTTTCAGAAGTGGTCCAAAAGTTCACAACCGACAGTTGAACAACCGTAATTCGATCCTAGTTCAGTCCCATTTGCTTTCTTGTCTGCACACTTCATCTTCCAACACCGTGCCGCCGCCTGCTTTCGCCAGGCTCGAACGCCAACACTGCCACCAAAATTTAGGCCATCACCGCCACCAAACCGGGCCCCAACTCAACCGCCGTGGCTGCCACTTGCACCCGCTAAAACTAAGGCCACCACAATCAATATATTGAGCAACCATCACCGGTGTAGTCCCAATACCACCACCATTAACACTAAACAAACACGATGCTTCCGCCACCAACGGCCCCACATGCACCAACCTATTGAAACGGCCGAAGGAGGAGGAAGAAGAAGAAGAAAGGGAGAAAGAAAATGGACTAATCGGCAAAGCCCCGATCACCCTATCCGAGAACGGAGTTTGCTAACTTGAAAAACTGAAATGAACCTTCGGTCCTTGTAAAAATAAATAAATAAATTAACCCTAGCATTTGTTCGATTGGCATTTCACGTCAAGGAAAAAAAAAGAGAGAAAAATAAACTAACATGGCGATGCATTTAGTTGAAGGACCATATTGAGTTGATTTTTTTAAAAAAAAAAATAGGAACTAGATTAAACAACATGAATTCCGGCATGAGAATGAACAACGAGGACAAGGTCAAGAATTAGTGATATAATTGACCACAAAATGATCAAACTCCCCACATAACAAGTATTTCAAAAGTACGTAAAAAAGGCGTGCCAGCCCTCGAGAGCAAAGAGCGAAATGAAAATTTGCCCATCGGTCTGATTTACTAGAAAGTTAAATTGCTTCAAAAAGTAACAAGTGCAAGAACTTGAAATCAAAGGAAATTAAAGGAACTTTTGTTTGAAAGTAAGTTTAACTCTTAGAACATGAAAATAAAGGGAAATCAAAGCGCAAACATTAGATCATGAGCCAAATTTGACACTGTAACAATTCCCTATCTTTACTCTCTGGTCAAACAGCGTCCATTAGCGAGTTTCAAGTTGGGGTTGAACGCGACTTGCCTTTCTTTACTTCGATCTACTTTATCGGCTCGAACTTAGTGCTCTTGTTCGACTTGATATCCGTCCCGTGATTTTAAACCACTCGCGCACATGTCAATTGCAAGATCACATATGGTCGATTCAAACGTTTTGAGCTAATACAGGTGACGACACTGTTGAGCACTAAATGTGCCGGCACGCATGCAATTCATCCCCATGTGTTCGATGATCATCTTTTTCATATAAAAACATTGTAACTACTTGCCATGTACTTTAGTTAACCTCAATTTATACGAAAATCATAATGATCTAACATTGAATATTTCTTGCACACACTCACCATGAGCACTTCAACCTTATCTCCATTACAATGCTTTTTGTTTTATTAGGCTCTTTTTCTTCTCTCGAGTAAATAAATAGAAAAGAAGCAAGCAACTTTCTCATTGAATATCTTTACTCTCTCTCTCTCTCGGCACATAAGGGAGTAGATCCTAGATGTGATTGGCACACGCAGGGAATGGCTCTCATCTCCTCCATTATACAACTCGAACATAGAATAAACTATACGAGAAGATCTGTCCTTGCCCTTTTGATAACCTGTAATCCCGCGGCAAAAGCCAAAAAGTACCAAAACTTAAAAAGGCAGTTAGTGCCATTAAGTGTTGAAAAAAAAAAAACTAAAAATTCACGGTGCTCGGAAGCACAATTATACATGTCATACGAGATTGATATCACATGCCATGCTAAACAAGCATAGCCGATCGATCAAATTTTGCTCATTTTCCTACTCAACAAAATATGAACCTCGCATGTAATAACGCCACGTCGTCATGTCACGTGATATTATCCCTTTTAGGCTTCACGGCGGAGTCGAGCCGTGGCCCCGTGAGCAGCGTAGGGGGTGCTCCAAGGAGCAGTTAGGAGTCCAACACGTGGCAAGCACTCCCAGCTTCTAGTGGGATCTTGGGTGTCGTTTTCTCCCTCGTGCTCGGACCGATTACGCTCGCACACCCTCACCTCACAAAATCATTTGGGCGGGGAGTGTGATGTGATGGGTCCTCTTTAGTTTGCGATTTTTGTAGCGATCACCAAATTGAAAGTTTTTATTTTTTTTTCCCCCTTCATGGAATAAGGAATGATAGCGATCACAATTTATCGATTTTGTTGTCAATTTATGAAGTGATATAGATATCATATGATAATAATTTCTGGGAAATGATGGGATTTTATGTTGATCTGGTTGTCTCTTCATGAGGTTGCGGATTCTGCTTTTCTAACGAGCCATCGTTTTATTTGCCTTTTTTACCTCTCATTTCACATCAAATAATTGTCTCTTTCTAACTTTTAATTGCTTCTTGATGCTGGGGCTGATGAATCACAAGAAAATTGGAGCGGCAATTATTGCTGAGGTGATTGAAACTTGCCTTGGTAGCAGCTGAGACGCTCAGTGCTGCTGCTATCACCCAAAAAAGAAAACCTCCCTTCTTTCTTCTTTCCACGCTACAGTACTGAATCAGAAGGAATTTTTTGCTCTGCCTTTTACGTTTGGGATAGAAGATTTCACAGCTCGATATATCTCGTCATGGAAATGGGTTGGGCGGATTGTTCTTGCTCGTTTCTTGATCTCGATGCTCGATACATTCATCGTGGTACATAAAGTCTCACTTGATATTTGTAAAACAAAGTATCGTGATCTCGAATCTTCCTAAACCTAGTAGAAAAATATGTATACATGTGTGTATTTTTGATGTTTTGTACATGAAGGGGAGTGTTAGAATATTTAAATATTTAATTTTGTCATTACCTAATATTTGACTTCTCAAAATAATTGACGGTGATCTCATAAAATTCTCTCAAAAAAAAATTACTCCTAAAATTCTATTTTGCACTTTGTCTCTTCAACTAGTATTTCCCTCCTTTACACATAATCAAATCTCATCAAGTTGGTAGTATATCTCTAAAAATCCTGGGAAAGCAAAAGCTGAATCCTTTTATATTTATCATATTATATGACCTGTACCCTTTTTAGATGGATGGAAAACCTAACACCCTAGTGGTGTTAACTAAGCGAAGGAGGCAAAGTGATATTTTCGAAATTAAGAAACAAAAAGCGAGATTATCTCAAAAGAAGCTGCTAGCCTAATAGTTTGATAATACTATCAATTATTTCGAGCCAAACGATCTCCCAATCAATGAGTTCTTTATACAAAACATATGGTGATTGGTGTGTGGATTTACAATTGAGATTGTACAACCCTTGATAGTACTGTCAATAAAGCATTTCCCATCTCAAAAATAGAGAATGTTGATTAAATGTGTTTACACCCATATATTTTTCCTCCTCCTTTGTCTCCTAGTTGAGGAAATATTGTAACAACCCGATTTGACGAGAGCGCGAAGTGATCGCTAGGGCAACGAGGGCCTGAACAATGAGCAGTTTCTGTAGGCTTTTAGGATAACGAAGGGGGAAGAAATGAATCAAACTATGCACTGAATAGGCGGAAAGCGATATATATATATATATATTGGGATTAACTCACGGAGACACCTTTTGACGTAATGGCAAGCTTTGCTTTGTAACTTCAAAGTTAAGCGTGATAAGGTCAGAGCACTACTAGGATGGGTGACATCCTAGGAAAATGACTGCATATACGCAAAAACCATAAGGCATGATATGGAACGATCCAAAACGGACAATAGCTTGAGAGGGTTAATCCAGGAATGACACAAATAATATCCAGCTATGCCTCTAATTGGCGGGTTTGACACACATAAATATGATGGAGAGAAGGGAAGAGAAAAATAGAAGACTGGAATTCCACTTGCCCAATCTCTTCGCAGGCGCGCATGAAGAGTGAAACCTGGGAGGTTGCGATCCACATGATGGGTGTCGAAGAACTTAGCGTGATGCTGGGATTCCACTTTGCCCAAGTAAAGCAACTCCCAATATTCTACATTATCATCTTATAGCTTACATTCCATGGTGGAGACGTCAATCCAGCATCATTAAATAATGATGATGAGAGATGGAAAATGGTTTAAAAATCTTTGGTTGTTAATCACAGTGACGCATGTTGCTCCGGTGCTTACATGGTTACAGGAAATATAGCTAATGGAAACCTCAAAAAGCTTAAAGCTTTATAGACAAGTTGATTAAGAGGGAGATTTTCGTAGCCCGATCCTATTAGATTGAACCAATCACATCTTGAATAAGTACTAAAACCCAAATTTGAGTCACAAAAAAATCGTAACAAATAGACCGTTTCGGTACAACTTTTAGCGCCAACTACAGTTGCGAAAACAGGTGCTGAAATAATTTTAATGATACGCTTGCAAAACACCTCGCAACTGATCAGAGTCTTCATAGCTGCAGCAACATCCTGTGGCAGCATTTAGGAAGTTGCCCTACATAATAAGCTTCGTGGGGACAACTTCACGAATTTTAACAAGTTTATTGCAAACTACATCAAGTTTTGTCACTTTACAATACATTTATAACATGGGACACCCACTATGCAATCAGATATACCAAATTGACTCTTAATTTTTTTTAAAAAATAATGGAAGCTCGACTAAGGGCGCGCATGACAACACTTCTGAAGTGGGAATCCGTTTGGTACTGCAATTTTTGTAGCATAAATCCATTTGGTTACACAACTTCATTGTTTTACTTCTGAAAAAAAAATTTTATCCGGAAGTAGTTTTGGAGCCATTTGAAGAAATAAAAAAAAATTACTTCTCTCCAGAAATAGAAAAATCAACTTCTATTCCCAAGCAAAAATAAAAAAATTAACTCCTGACAAGAAGTTGATCTCTAAAGTAGAAGTATTGTCATGGGTGCCCTAAACTATCAATTGCTAGGCTTAGGTTTGGATGCCATTTCTGATCTATCCGACTACGAGGAGTCGCCACAGACCATTCGGTAGTTGGTTGAATTGGATAAGACTCGTTCCATGTGTTTTGGAGTCTCCTTTCTGCACTGACTCGACCAAGTTGCTCCTCGTCCTTAGGAAATCCTTATTCATTTGTGGTGTAGGTTCGACTTGTCTACCAACTGCAAGATAATTTCAACTTTGCATCCGGTGTTGCGGTGGTCTGGGACTTGCTCAAAATGAGTAGCAGAAATGACTCAAACTTTTCGACAGTGGATATAGAATTCCTATAATAGCGCTCTGGAGATGTTGCTAACCTAATTTGAGGAGTTACATCATAACACAACCACCACCATTACCTACTATATATACATTGACAAGTAATGTGGTTCCTATAGGAGCTACGTTATTACATCGAGACTGTGATTAACTAGCGAGACCTCAAAACTTTTCGCATGTAGATAGAATTTGTAGATTAAGAATACACGTAAGAGATAAGCAATCAATGCAAGTGTTGCCAACCGGGGACGGCAGCTATATACTGTGCTAGAACATTTCACAATTACTAAGTGAGGTTAATCTCGAGAGTTTTTTTTTTTTTTTTGTTAAAGTAAGCAGTATATTCACTTTTCACTGTGCAAATTACATAGAGGTAGCCAAGCACAAAACCCCGTACACATTGAGACACTTGGATGTGTCACAACAACTACAAAGATGTTACAAGTGAAGAAAGGACAAGTCTACAACGCATGCGTAACTAAATACATCAACAACTTTCGGGCAAGAATACAATAAAAAAAAACTAAACCAAAAACAGAACTAATCAAAAATAGATGATGAAATGCCTCAGTTGACTTGCGTTTGCCGATTTCGAGGGTTACCTCCACCTAATCAAAAGTGAGAGCCTTGTCTCTAACGACCTCCCAAAGATGATTCATGTGTGCTGGGCCGAAGAGGAAGTACTCACTAAATAGAATATGGTTGCATTCTGTCCAGATGATATGATAGAGAGCACCAAAGGAGAATCGTGTGATCTTTTGATAAAAGCAATGACCACTGGTATGCTGAATAACCCATCAAAGGTTGACCTACCAAGCATGATAACGTCATCCTAGATTGCACTTCTCGGCCCAAAACAGCACTAAAGTGCTGGTAGCATTACACTCGAAAAACATATGACTCGTAAATCTAGTCTACATCGACAAAAGCTGCACACGCCATCCAAAATTCTGTAGTGGTTTAGCAAAAAAAACCTATGTGGAGAACCTAGTAAGGGTGATTAACCAAAAATGGAAGTCGTGCCTTATGGCAATGCATCGATCCCATATAAAGGAGTACCACGAGACAACATTCCCTTTGCGCCGGATAAAGTCCTAGGCTGAAGAGGCAGAGAAGACAATCGAATGATGACCCAACCATAAGAACCAATCCCCTCTGTCTGCGGTAACCATCGAGACACCCTTAGGCCATGACGTAATGGTGTCCAAAACACGAGATTGTTGCCACATTGAACAAATAATGTCCAAGACTAAGGCCATCCTAGGGATTATGGATCAGAAATCTCGAGATTTTTTTTTTTGTAAGAAGCTGGGGAATCCTCATGAGATGGACGAACCCTAGAGAGATGCAAGAATCTTGGATGAAATCGAGATGGTCTTGCGAGAAGATTGCCCAAACGAGAGAGACAGAGAAAGCAACGGAGTGGCTGTCCAATTTAGGGGTTCGCATCTTTTGAGTTTGACAAGCAGGCCTGAACCATGAGTATTAAATTTCATATATAAACAGTTCGGTTTGGTTGTTGAATTGCACTGAACCAATAAAAACTGAACCGATAAGAAAAACTGAACTGAATATATAGAAAATTTCAGTTCGGTTTTGGTTTGTGATTCAGTTCTGACACCTCTATTAAGTATCTTTTGTAATTTGTCCGAAATATGGACTTTGTTTCTTTCACCAGGCCATTGACTTGATTAAGTCATAGGAGACATGACGCAAAGAGAAGCGAACTTGAAAAACAATTCCAAAGAATACTCGAATTTAATTGAATGATAATGTCCCGATTATAAAGGTGGATGTCCTATATAGAGAGATAGGACTCCTTTAGGTATTAGAATAATTATAGATAATGTAATCTAAATCATATCTAACTTATCCTAATGGAATTCGAATCAAATATTAAAGATAATCAGAATATTAAAAATTTCCTAAATTAGAAAACTATCTGAAAAGTAATCTAAACGAATCCAGAATGCCAAAATCTATCGTATCTCACGGCGTGATTTTGAATCAGACAGCCGTTTCGCTTCAACCGACTAGTTTTGAGCACAATCCAAGATCGTTTGACCAAGATTTGAAATTACCGACGAAATCGCGTTGGCTTTTAATAATCCAATTTGACGAGATAATCACATGCCAATTGTTCTACATCAAGACGATAAGAAATCGAAGTTGGAGCAAAGATTGTGCAAATCCAGCAAATGTGCCATGATGTAGTCACACAATGTACATGGTGTCGGAAAGGCAGTTAGGATTTTATCTATCACATTATTTTCGCTTACATGCCTTGTATCTTAACATGCTCAGGATATCTAACTTTCAACCATGACAAAGTGTTTATACCCCCCAGCTAACATCATTTATGACCAGCAAAAGATTCACAATATCTCCAAATTTATTGTAAAATTCGGCATGAATTCCTTATGGGCGGTTCTCGAGACAAAAAGGGCATCGTATTCTCGTTTTTTTTCCTTGCGGGTCGCAAGAACATGTCTCGAGGATTTCATCATGAGGGACACACCACCTGAGTGAAGAAAAGAGAGATCTTCTAAAGGCGATTCGAATGATGCCCAGTTTTTCTCTCCCATAGGGGCTAGAGAAAAGGTGAAGTCTTTCAATGAAAACCCTACACATTTGAGTGCAAACACACACACTCTCTCTCTCACCCCCCGCCATAGCTAGGGCCATGTAGAATGGCTTGATCATCCCTTTAGTGTGATACACTCCCATGTGATAGATACCAAACATCGCCCACCATGTATGTCTCTGTGCGTGTGTTTGAGAGAGAGAGAGAGAGAGATTTTCTCTCTCTTTGGAAGTGGGGTGATGTGGAAGGAGTGACATGTAAGAAAAACACAAAGGACCTAGGAGTTCATATTGAGATCTTCCCTCCACTAGACAAGAAGAACCCACAGATCCACGCGTGTTACTAATTGTTTTCATTCATTTTTGCTTTTCTAGTCGTGTTCCCACTTGGAATATTTAACTATTGTGTTATCTACCCCCACAAACGCATCGAGCATCCTCGCTTATTTATTTATTTATTTATTTTTATTTTGCCTTCTCCCCACCTTTGAAGCCCCGGTGACTCGCAAGCGGAGCGACGTAATAAGACCTCGGGTACCAATGAGACATGGGCCGAAATCGGGAGGGGCGTCATGGAGAGTCCAAAGACTCTCGGACACGATGTCAGCATAAGTCCCGATTATTCATCGGCGCAACTGATTAGCTACTAGGCAAATAAAATGGAAAAATTACCAAAAAAGCCCTAAATCTATTGTCATTGTACCAATCCAATCCTAAACCTTTTTTTGGCCAATTTAATCCTAAATATTTTACATTTTTACCTATTCAGGCCTAAACTTTTTGTATTTGTGTCAATTTAGTTATCCGCCAATTTTCATCGGAAATCGCTTACACGGCCGCTCGTGGTGATGTGGCAATATTTAGTATCTCGCCATTTTGTTATGACAGGGAAGGGGAAAAAAGTAAAAGAAAAAAAAGAAAAAATAACTAAGATAAATCAAAATATGAAGTATTATTAAAAATTATCTTGTCAGCGACAACTGCACTATGTCAGTGTTTTTTGAACGAAATTAAACAAATTGACTGAATTGACACAAATGCAAAAGGTTTAAGACTACATTAGTATAAAAAAAAAGATTTATGATTATATTGACATTATTGTATTTGGTTTTAAGAGTTTTTATGGTAATATTTTCCAGATAAAATTAGGGATATTTTCCAATCGATTGTTGATGGGGTTGGTGTTTATTAGTTAGAGAGAGAGAGAGTGTGTGTGTACAGCTCTCTTGGATTGTTGTGAGTGGGAGAACTATGATAATTGGAATGATTGTGCGGATGGAAAGAAAATCTATTGAATCTTTTATACGTTTGGGGCGTGCACGCGCACCATCAAGGCCCCCAAAGTTCTCATTCCAGTGTAAGCATGAGCACCGAAGTTGCATTTCTGTCCTGGCTTTTGTTCGTATTTGAGTACTAAGACCCCTTGAGTCTTCAACGCATTATTCCCTTCTTTATTGGTTTATGACAAAGCCTCCCCTAGCTCCAACGATTTCCTCTTCCTACTACACTTTGGGGAGGAAGTATCGATGTCTTTATTACACTATCCATCTATCTTATTCCTCAAAGGATCAAACACGAGAATAGTATTGTAAGAAAGCTTCTCGCATCTCATAGTTTTTACCAATATTTTTAAGGCTACTTAGGTCAAAGTTACTCCCCAATGTGTTTCTAAAATACACTCTATCAAATATTACATGCACCTAAAAAAAAACCCTTTTGGCCTATGTTTGCATTTTTTTTTTTTCAAAGACATTCCCCAAAGCCGAACTGAACAAGCCCTAATCCAAGGTAGGTCCATAAATATTTTGGGCTTTCAGCATCTCCGAAATGCTAATATTTCTTTTCTTCCAAATTTACCCACGCTAAGCTTTCACCTTATGCGGCATTTGTCTAGCAAAAGTCATTTACAAAGGTGTAGTGTTTTCAATGTGTTTTTGTAAACTTCATATATCAACCTCACAATTAAGCTATCCATCTGGGTAGCTCAGCTGGTTAGTACGCACTTGAAATTGTGTGGTTAGGCGCACTAGTCTCAGATTCAATTCTCTAGTTAAGCACATGTGATTTAAGTGGGGGGTTGTGGCGGTAGGTTGCTGTGCTAGTCTCTCCCGAGAAATAGTCGAAGTGCACGCAAGTTGGACCGGACACCTCGGTTACCGAAAAAAAAAAAACAACCATTTTGATAAAACTCCTTCAGCTAGAGTGCTTTGTATCTTATTAAAGTCTTTCGCCCAAAACGTTACCAAGCTCGTCCTTGATAGTTTGTGCATTGGTGTGTTAACTACCACAAGTTTGAGGACGATGGTAGTCATGCGATAAACTTGTAAAAATTAGGGAAAGTATTTCTGGTATCACTTTTATTATTGACGTGGGGTGACGAGCCAATCATGATACTCGAGTAATTGTGAACTTCAACTGACTTTACATTTTAATTTTAAAATTATAATTTTTTTTTCCTTTCATGTATTTTTATGTGGTATGACTAGTGCAAGAAATATTGTCTCCTAAAATAGACCGTACGCAACCAAATTAACGGCGTGTTTCCATCAAATAATAAGTTTTCAATTAATGAGGCCGCTTAAAAAGGGTCTACTGTTCCAAAGATTTGAGGTTGTGCCAGTCTTTCACAAAAATGCTTATCCACTCGGCTTGCTAAAGCCAAATCGTGGAATAAATATCTCAAAAATTCTAAGTCCGTTACACGGGGGCTAATTGTTGAGATTCATGTCAGCAATTCTCGAACAAAATTTCTTTAAAAGGATTTTATTCAAAATCTTCAAAAGGTTGAAAAGTTTAGAGTTAAATTGACTTCTATACAACAAAATTAGGGTTTTTTTGGGCAATTTTCTTGCAAAATCTTCTATTTTCCAACAAAAAAAAAACTCTTCTACAATTTAAGTTTATACATTTTCAGATCTGAAAAACGTCCTAAACCTATTATATAGATGTCAATTCAGTCATAAACCTCTTAATTGTGGCAATTTAGTCTTATTAAATCTTTGACAATTTATCAATATAGTCCTTCCAGTCAATTTTGTTCGAAAATCGCTATGTGGCCATTTGTTGTCCTACATCCCACTTTCGGCACTAATGTGAATAATTAATGTATTTTAAAAAAATTATATATGATTATTACTTTTTTGAAATTTTTATATCATTTTATTTTCTTTTTTTTTTAACCCTCGCCAGCCACATAGAGAAAGCTTGCAAGCAATCCCCAGTGTTTGGCAAGGCTACCCTCGCTTTTGGCCGGTGAGGGTCTCCTAAGTATGACGATGGCCTAGGGGAGGCCATCCCTCACCAGTAGTTCCTGTGGTTGGTCACCGTCCACCAGATAAAGGAAAAAAAGAAAAAGAAAATTTGAAATAAAAAATTCAAAAACAATTTGAAAAGTTACCAATGTTAGCGTCGGCTATGTCACTAGGACTGCTAGTGCTGGCTAGACTGCCACGTCAACGCTTTTGGATCAAAATTAGTTAAAACGATTACATTGACGAAACAATAAAAGGTTTAAGATTTTTGTTTTTTGGATAACTTTCCCTTTTTAAACCTCTCGTTCCTTCCTTTTCTTTAAATATTCCCTTGCCCAGTATTTAGAGTAACGTGCTTCACAACTAGAAGTTTCATGTATGTCATTTCTAATATTAAATGAACAGAAAGCGGGGAGTTACAGGAACCTGTTTTTCAGAATTTATAAATCTCATTTTAGGTCCCTAGTGGCTTTCCATTTAAGTATTGGTACTTTCTCATGATGAGCTATGGTGGTGGATATCCTCTTTATGATTTTTGAGTGACATATCTTGGGTGTAAGGGGGCTAGACTTAGAATTTGATCAACGAACGGGGTTGGATCAGTTAAGCCAGTTGTTGGACCTTATGAGAGATTTTATTGTCCAAACCCATACTCTTCGCAACAAGTATCGGGTTAGGGTAGGCCGGAGACCGAAAAGGGAACCACTTATTTAAGCCCGCTCAATTTGTTTTTATGTGATAGAGGACGTTGTGGCTCCCCCCATTCCACTCAAGTTTATGAGAGAGCCCTTATGGTTAACTCGTAAGGAGAGGCCAATTATCGACAATTGAACGGAACTAATAATACATTGCAGTTACATGCAAAAGTTTAGGACTTAATTGATAATCCTAGGGGTAGCGCCAAGGAATATTCTGATTTTGGGAAAATTTAATAACTCTGATTGGTTAACATCGCAATCAAATTCTCCTTTTTGTGAGGAAAAAAAAACATATAATAGACTGGCACATGTCAAAAATGGGGGGGAAGTTTGAGAGAGAGAGGGACTTTTATTCCATAGATTCCATTACATGAACTTACGCATTACAAAGGTTGTTCATCAATTCTTCCAATCTTGAACCAACTTTTGCTATTGTTCGAGGACGTCTTATCCTGTTCATACGTTCATAGGCCACAAAAAAAAAAAAAAAAAAAAAGGTTAGGCTTCATTGCTCATTTACATAGAATAATTCCTCAATCGTCATCGCCAACGCCAGGATCTCTTCCTCGTCATCTTGGAATATCGAGTCCGAGCTAAGAGATCAGATGCTTTACGTTAAATGAAATACAATGAACGGATTGCCATTGTCTCTTTTTTTATTCCAAGTTGCGTTCCTCTGGATCGGTCGGAATGATCGGCTGCTGATGATCGACCAACCAACTTCTTGTTGTATGTGTCGTGCGTTATCTTCTGCCCTGCCTTTCTCGATCATCCGAGAAATTCTAAGTTGGTGTCTTTTCCTTATATTAGTTGCGATGGACGTTGTCCGGGTCACGTGATACAGGCCTGATTCTTCAAGAGAAAAAGCACATTGGTCTTGACAGAAACACGTGATAGATACATTTTCGAGGGAAAGTACCAAAAAAATATCATAAATGTATTGTATTTATACCTCTTTATTTAACTTATTTGGTCCTAAACCTTTTTTACATTTGTACCAATTGAGTTCATCCGATCAATTTTAACTGAAAATTGCTGATGTGGATGTCAGTCATGCTACATGGTAAGGTTGGCGCTGATGTGGACATTGTCTAATAATATTTTATTTTTATTTTGTTTTTCTCTTCTTTCTTTTCTTTTTTATTATTTATTTGTCCTTTTTTTTTTTTTGCTGAGGGTTGGCAAGGGCAATCAATCAACCCTCGGCAATGCATGAGGGCTCGAGAGCCCCTTGCTATGGCCAATGAAAGCCCAGCCAAAGCCAGGGCACACGGCCCCTCGCCCAAATCTAGCAAGGGCCGCGACGCCTTCCCTAGATCTAGGCCAGGCGAGGGTGTCACGGGCCTTGCCCATGGCTAGTGAGGGTTCGCCGGCAACCCTTGCTGGCTCTCAGCCAAAGAAAAAAAAGAATAGAAAAAAATCAAAAAATTATTAAAGGATTGCAAAAATGTCCATATCGACATCAACACCACGCAGAATCGTCAATGTCAACGTTAGTAATTATCAGTAAAAATTGATCGGATGGACTAAATTGGTACAGATGAAAAAATTTTTAGGAATAAGCTGATCAAATCAAAAGATTTAGGACTAAGTTGGTACCGCTATAATAGGTTTACGACATTTTTTTTGTTCTTCCTTGCATTTTCATCAATGGAGAATCTTGGACTATGACCGTTGTGCTCAATTAAAAAGTTTTACATCAAAGTTGCTAAATATGATTTCCCTAAAAAGAAATTGAAAGTTGCTAATGCTCCATTTGTTTTATGGGAAATGAGTGATTTGAAAAATATTTTTCAAAAAATTATCGTTTATATCTTTAAAAAAATGAATAAATGAATTTTTAATCATCGCCTATGAAAATAGTTAGGCATAGATTGTTATCAATGATGAAAATATTTTTCGTTGATTAATTTTTCTAAACGATATAAGCGATTATTTTTTGAAAAATATTTTCCAATTCGTTAATTTTTTATGAAACAAACGAGCAATGTGCGCTTGGGGGACTCAATCTTCACTAACGATTCAACACTAAAGAGAAATATTGTACTTTCTACTCGTCCTTCGTTTGTGCATATTACTGGGTAATTTATGACGAGTTTACCTATGAAACGACACCTGCGTAGGGCTGGTAATTTTTTTATGCGGACTAATACGTTGTAACACAATTATATGCCATATCCTAAGGCAGCACTACTGACATGAATGCAGTATACATAAGATTCATAGAATAATTCAATTAGCACTGCAACCCACCGTCATGGCCCTTCCACAGGTGCTCATTTGGGGAATCGAACCTCAGACTAGTACGCCTAAACACACAATCACAAGTGCGCCCTACCCAACTGCGCTATCCATGAGTGGATATCATTTATGCGATGTTTGGTTTCATTTATCTAAACAAATTTTCTTGAAGCAAAAAAAGAAAAGATAAAGACAGATTTCATGTGAGAATATTATTTACATAGCTAATGATACGATCGGACTATTTCATAAACAAAAATTGTCAAAAAAAATCGTCTTAAAGTTTTAAATATAAAATTTCATCTCATCTTATAAATGATAAGTGCATTACCAAAATGAATATATTTATGTAGGTTCTACATATGTACTGCACTAAAATTCCCAACAACTATAAGACATCTTACAAATTTTTCTTCTTTTTATCCCGTCCTTTAAAATATCCGCATGATGAAAAATGCACTTTCGTTTATTTTTAAGTATTAAGATGAAAATGAGTGTCTTTTGTTTATTTTAACTAGTTGTTATCTATTTTGAATATATAGCTTATGAGCGAAGCTGCAAAAGGCATTATCGGACAATTGATAAAACAATATATATATATATATATATATATATATATATATATATATAACTAGCAATTAGATTTCAAATAAAATGGTGTCAAATACACATTATGCACTCAAGTCATCGAAAAAAAGTTATGGCACTTAGTTATGACATTTGTGATGCCATTTTTTCCCATTCTTTTATTATTATTTTTTTGGGTAAATTTATAACTGATAACATAAGCAAACATCTCCAAACGGGACCTCAGTGACCAAGATTCAACGTGATTTCTCAATACAAATAACATTTCTCTGACTTTGGTAGATCTTACAACAGAAAAAGACAGAGGATTATTGGACTTTGGCCCAATATGCAATGGCAACACAAGCTTTTGACTTCTTCAGTGTGATCATTGAACTTCACCGTAATGTACAGTGTCATCCTTGAACTTTTTATTTATTTAATAAAATCACATAGTGGTAAATGTTCAATTTAATCGTTGCACTATATGAAAATATTCAATATTATACTTAAACTTAAATAAAGTTCAAGCACCACATTGAACAAGTATAACAGTTTAGGGACGGCATTGCATATTGAGCTAAAATTCATAGACCATTTGCGAAATTTTCCATGTTGGAAAGGTTGATCAATATTTAAACATGTTGTGCAGGCGTCAAGTTTATACACATTGGCGCTTGATGATTACCTTTTTGTAGCTCGTGGTCTATTGAATTGATTACCCGCCAATTTCGAGGCCCATGAGCTCTTATCTTCTATAGCCTTTTGCTGTAGAGGAAATCAGTAGTTACGTCCATTCAACCAACTGGCCCATGGATTTGTCCCTCTAGTGCACCAACATTCTGATTTCATGTACTGCCCATCATTCCCTTAGTGTTCGAATCAATGGATTCGATCTTCATCTCGACAAGCGTGAACATATTATTAGCTACCGATGGAAGGTTGCAGAATAAAGATCTCACGTCCGATCTTGGGATTGTCGCCATTGATGTCGTGCTTTTCATGAGAGTGAGCTTTGATTTCATGAGTCAAATATGCATGTCGAGGAAACGAACTTACGAAAACGATGTTTTGGCAGATCGAAACAAGAGACGCGTCATAGCCCATAGGAGACCTACCATTGCTCCGATAATGTCGATGGGCTGCCATGGAACTCTTGGCAAAGATTTCAATCATGGCAAATTACTCCGAATTAATTATTTCTTTAATTTTCACTTCTTCTTCTTCTTTTTTGTCGGGAGGAAATAACTTCAATTATCGGACTTTCAGGTTCCTTTCATCAAGATTCTACATCTTTTCAACCATCTCGCAGATTATGGAACAGAGTTTGGAATGCACATATCCCCCCAATGGTTCTTTTTTTTCCTGTGGAATGTTTGTCAGAATTCCATTCCCGCAAAGGAAAACCTCCATAGGCGAGGCATAATCACTCTGCCCCAATGCTCAGCGTGAAACTCGGATGTGGAAACGACAGAGCATATATTTCTACAATGCTCATGGACAGAGCAAATCTGGCGAGACCCCCTCACTTTTGGGCATAACCAGAGACCGAGTAGGATGCAGATTGAGGCGTGGTTACATGATGTTTTAGAGAGACAGGATCTCAACATTTCCTTTGAATTGATTGCAACAACTCTTTGGTGCATCTGGAAAAGGAGGAACGATTCAGTTTTCAGAGGAAGTAGACGAACAGCAACAAACCTCATCCACGATGCAGAAGTGATCTTGAAGAGCTACACCAGATGGAATAAAAAAAGATCTTAATTTAAGGAAGGGAGATCAAGCTTCCGTCCCAAATGGATCCCCCTGATAACCTCGTATCTAAGCTCAATATGGACGCCTCCATTGGCAACGATACAGCGAACGGAGCCATCCCCGGTGGGATTAGAGACTCAAAAGTTATTTTGCTTGATGGATTCGTAGAGATAATCCCTCCTTTCTCGCCGATTGTTGCAGAAGCGCAAGCCTTAGTGGCCGGTCGGAATTTTTTGACGTCGAGGAGAGAGAAGAAAATGCAGATAGTAGTGAAGTCTGACTGCTATGCTTTGGTGAGTGCGGTCAATGCAGTAGGGAAGTTAAACTGGAAAGATGAAAGTCAGATAATTGAAGCCCAACATCTATTAGCCCCACGTGGGTAACGTATCAGTGATGAGTTTTATGCGAAGAAAATCAAGAAGTTAGTCCTAAGATTTGGCCATACCAACACACGAATTTTTCTTGAGATAGGGCTAAAATTCATCCTCAAACTATTCAGACATTGAAAGAATTTAGAAGAAGCTAGACATGTTCTTCTATGGACACAAACACTCAAGACCCTTGGGAGGACCATTATCTCAAAATCCTTTTCCTACTTAGAATATTTCATCCAGCAACCAAGACTAGCCATCCAGCTCCACATGACCCCAGCCTCAAATACCATCGAACTCTAATCAAGACCCTCGACAAGACCCACAGGACCCAGTCACCATGGAAGACATCTTGTTAGTAGAAAGACACAAGGCAGAACAAGCAGATAGTCCCCCACTATCTGATGATCCAGAAATAAGACTATCCCAACTTAAAGAACAGTGGTACAGGAATAAACATAAAAGAGATAAAGATAGCCTAGCTAGTTCAGATTCTGATGATGCCAATTATCATCCAGACTCGGATCGTTGTCGACTTTAAATTGTCTAGTTTTACATGTATGTTAAGTTTTTGTCTAAGTCTTTAACAAGTAGGCGAGAAGTTACTTCACTCTACTAAACTTCTGTCAAACTTTTGCTAACTTTCGAAACCACTTTGTCTGAAAAGTATTGTTCACCTAACACTGTAGCAGTACTGTTCATCACTGTAGCAGAGATACTGTAATAGTACTGTTCACCCGATGACTTTTTTCGTCGGATCTGTGAATCTATTGTAATTTATCATATTAGGTGTGTATCACCTATAAAAGGCCCCGTGTGTCATGTAAAAAGGTAGATTTTACCTCCTATGAAATATCAATGTGTTTTCTAAACCATAAGCTTCTAAATTCCCTCCCTTCTTCTTTCCTATAAGTATGGTTCTTCGAATATCAGAATCATCTTGTTAATTCAGTAGTACGATTGATTTGGTTTAGTATGATCTTCACTTGCCACGATGTAGAACTTGTGAATCAGAAATTTCTGGCATCTTAAGGGTTGAGCTTCAAGAATGGGCTTGGTGAACAAACAGCAATCCCCTGTTGAGGCCATGAGCGTCGTGTGTTGGGGATAATACACCTGTTTATGAAGCTCAGGCTTGTCTCCTCCTCCTTTAATGGTATCAGAGCCAATCATTCTAGCATGAATCACGAACATCTTGCTTTTACCTCAGAAGGAATGTGCTGAGCTACTCTCTCACGGTCTCATTGAACCATCTGATTCACAATGGGCTTGTGAAGCCTTTTACGCGAACAATAGAACAGAACAGAATCGTGGTAAACTCAAATTGGTAATCAATTACCAACCCTTGAACCAATTCCTTCAAGACGACAAATTCTCTTTGCCTCATAAAAAATCTTTGCTTGGTAGCCTAATCCAGGTTAAGATCTATACAAAGTTCGACCTGAAAGCGAGTTTTTGGCAAACTGGAATCCATCCTGATGACCATCCGAAAATTGGTTTTTGCATTCTAAACCAGCATTTTCAACGGACAGTTCTCCCCTTTGTCCTTAAAACAACCTCATCCATTTTTCAGAAAGCCAAGTGTAGAATTTTCCAACTTATTCTACCACATGCTCAAATTTACATTGATGATATTCTTCTCTACAGTCTTGATGAAGAATCTCATTGTAAATTACTTTCTTAGTTTGTTGACATTGTCCAGAAATATGGGATCGTGATTTACAAAAGAAAATGATTCTTGCTCAAAAAGAGATCAAGTTCCTAGTCATGCATTTGAAAGAAGGCACTTACTGCCCAGGTTCTCACCTTGTAGAAAAACTTCAGAAATTTCCCTATGAGAATTTAACAGTTAACCAAGTCAAAGCCTTCCTTGGAATTGTCAATTATGTCCAAGGCTTTGTGCCATAGATCTTCAAAACATTATATCCTCTTCAGATGATGTTGAAGAAAGATGCTCCCTCATTAGGGATCAAAACAGACACAAGCTGTAGCTCTTCTCAAAATTTTTTTGCAGAATCTTCCTCCCTTAAAAATTTCTTCTACAGGTCAGAGAATTTTGCAAATAAGCAGTCCCCTGTTAAGGCCAAGAGTGCCGTGTGTTGGGGATAACATACCTATTCATCAAGCTTAAGCTTGTCTTCACCTCCTTTAATAGTATCACAGCCATACATCTAGAAACTGAGTCAAGATTAGTATTCCGAGATTCAAGACCTTTTGTAAGGAAAGAAGAAATTCATACTCTCATTGAACCATCTACAGATATCATAGCTCCCACTCGGTTAGAAACCCAGTTTCACTCCCTCCACCACTTGAACTCAAGAAAACCACTTCATCCAGACTAGATTACCTTCATGAGGTATCCTGCGTGAATGATGATCGAAAAAGCTTTTGTAAACCATCATGCTTCTCTCCAATCAAATCTATCAAACACCTCATCAAGCATACACCTCGTTCTGTCAAAAAATGTGTCCAATCCACCAAATTTGATCAACACCCTATCATGTCTACACAGTAAGAGTAATTTGTAACTCTTCAAATTCCCCTTGAGTTTCCTGCTCAGTGGTCTCAACAAGGTTATACTCATCTTTACTTTAGAGCCATCTGATTGGCATTATCCTTGCATGGATGAAAAGGCTTACCAATTGTTGCACGGGTTGCTCTTTTTAATACTCGCTTCTTGGAATATTAGCGTGTTTGCATTGGCACGGTTCAGACTACTCTGAACGCAAGCACAATATTTGTTACTCTCTTTTCAAATTTCAACATAGCATTGGCAGATCCCAACCTTATTTCTGCTTTGAAGGTTCAATTACAGATCACTGGTGCTCCTCCAACCACATCGGTTATAATTGCTACTTTTCATTACCATTTGGTATATAGAGTACAAAACTATGCCATTGATCTTAATCTTCTCGATGTAGAAGATGTTTTGTTTATCTCTGTTGACAATGACTAGACTTCATGTATCCATGTTCCTTGACAACTTTCAAGAGATCAGCTTGTTAAAAATTTTCCTGACAATCGGGTGACCAACTATGAAAAACTTCACCAGAATTCCAAACCAGTCCAATCCTCTGAAACACGGTATACTAAGAAAAAGGATGGTACTTGTCGCGACCCTCTCAGTTTTTCGAGGCGGAGCGGGCTAATGGGCCATCCACTTTGGTCGAATGCGAGCCTCTCCCAAGGCTCGTTACCCAAGTTGCAACGACGGTATACGTGGTCAACCTTCTGTGCAGTCTGGTAACATGTGATACGTGTACATGTCAAGAAGTCGCCACCAACCGTTTCGTGGAGGGCACAATTGAAAATCCTATCAAATAGTTGGGAGCATTCTATTCAATTCTACGGAAACCAGAGAAACGGGATCGGGGACTTTGTTAGGCCAACTGTCAGAGTTGACGCCCTTTCGATACTAAGTTGAATGATTTATCTAACCCTAGGATTTCATGTAGATGAATGAGGTGCAAATCCTAAAACTAGGAATTCATACAGATAGGGTTGACTATCCTAACAAACACAGTCAATACAATGAGTGCGCAAATCAAGGATCCAAACATGCGGATAAATCACATAAAAGCAATATTGCATCCCTAATAAGGCCCTACTAGCCTAGATAAATATCAATCAAGGCTCATGAATATTTTTGATATGATTTTCCCTTGAGGGGCAAAATCGTAATTTTAAAGAATTTCAGGACAATTTACCCAAGAAGGGAAATTTTTTCATTTCAAATGAAATATGGAGTTAAAAGATGGTGGAAATAGGATTGGTCACCAAATCAATCCATTTCCTATTTTTCGGGAATTTTTAGAATTTTTTTTGGAATTTTTTGGAGCGATTTACCCTTTGAGGGGTAGAACCGTCATTTCAGAAAGTGATGTGAAGTAAAAATCCAAAACAAAAGGATTGGTCGACCTCTTGACCCAAATGCTGATTTTGAACAATTTTCACGGCTCAATCGAAATAAGAAAGACAATTTACCTTTAGAAGGGTAGAATTGTCAATTTTAGAAAAAGGACGAGATTCAAAAATTCAAGCATAAGAGTTGGTCGCCTAACCGACCCTAATCTCTTGACATTATCGACCTATCTCGCTTACAAGACAGAGATGATTTTCCCCTAAAGGATAATATCATTGATTCTCGGATGAACATATAAGAAATCCCAAAAATACGATTGACCAATTGTCTGTGGTCAATCCTCAATTTTTGGGAATTTCTGGAACGTCTAGAAATTTCTCACAATTTTCCTACGTTTTTTTTTTTTTGGATTTTCTAACATTATTTTTAGAATTTTCTAGAATTTTTTTCGATTTTTTATATTTTTTTAAAAATGATTTTATGAATTTTTTATTAAAAAAAGAGATTCGGACCGAATCGACCCGACCCACTCGGGTTGGATACCCGGCCCAGACCCAAACCCGCGAAATCGACACTCCAAAACAACACTATTTCAGTCTTTTTAATTTTAGATTTATTCGGATTTAATTCGACGGTTCCTATTGAACCACGTGCCTACTCCACGACCTTAGGATTGGTTGACCGAAACCTACGGTTCAGATTAAAAGCCGACTATTTCTCAGCCGTTAGATCTGATTACTTAAACTTACGGTTACGATTAAAAGTCGAGACTCGATTTGGACCGTCCATTCTTACTAACCTAAACGATGCCGCTTAACCACTAACCTAAACGACATCGTTTCGGTTTGTTTTGATTTTTTCTATTTTTAAAACCAATTTTGAATATTCCTAATTACTAATCAAACGGCTACTAAAAATTAAACTCGATTTATCTAAGCCATCCGATATGTTTATTCGAATAACAAACTCTAACGGCCAGGCTGATTGGGCATACACGTGGACCAATCACGCTCTGCCACCTAGAACCGCTGACTCTTTGACCAGACACGTTAGCTTCGTCTTCAACCTCGCGACTGCGACTAAATGGACGGCTATGGATTTCCGACGACGATCTAATGGTGAAACCTTAACGAAATCGAGCAAGACCAACGCCAATCGACTCGTCTCAACATTTCGCATCACATATCTTAGAATTAACATATTTCTTCCACCGAATCAAACGCAGGCAAGCTTGAACCAGTACGGGTATAGCCACCCCAATCATGCAATTCATGGCATCTCAAGTCAATTCATCGACACAGAAGCATCACAAGAGGTTCAGAACACTTACCTCGAGCTCCGATTGAGCTCGCACGACTTAGATTTGGCTAATCGACTTTGAACAGTGATCGACAATGGAGGTCGAGTTAGAAGACTCAATTCGAGATATTCAAACAAAGTCGATGCAAAACGAAGATGCGACGATGGTCAGTGATGCTTAGGGAATAAAATGCCCACATAAACTCGAAGAATGATGACTAGATGTAAAATCTGCCATTAGAGTACAGTGAGAAAACTCAAAGATTGAACTCAACTTTTATGGGATTAGAGGCAGCCCGGCTAGTGACGATCAACTCATGGAGCTTCAGGCAAGCTTCCGCCGTTCTTCTTTGGCTTTGGTTTGGCCAGAGATGGCCTAACTAGTGCCTTGCAGTTGAGCTCAAATTCTCAACGATGATGGCCAAAGAATGAGCTCTCTCTCTCTCTCTCTCTCTCTCTCAATTCTGTTAATTCTCAGGAACAGAATCAACTCCCCTCCCTTTCCAGAAAGCATCCAATGGCTATATACCACTTTCGAATTTTTATCGCGAACGAGGGAGGCTAACTGACTTAAATGGCACGTGATCATGCATGCCATTTGGTCCAAACGGCGCCGGAGACGATGGGTAATTCCATCCAAGTCAAATGGTCTTCCAGCATGCGCAAATGGGTGTCCGATCTGGCCATTTTGTGAAAGTCGACTTTCACGACCGCCGCGACGTTGCCCGGTCGATTTCGTGCACAAATGAACGTCCAATTTGGCCATTCTTCGTAATTTGACTTTCACGACCGTCGCGACATTGCCTGGTCGATTTCGTCCTCCTCCGGCGACCATTGGTCGCGATTTCGGTTTCAATTGATAGGAAATAGCTTGAAGAATTAAACGTCTACCAGGGTGTCTTCAATTTCAATCGGTTGAGCGATCAATTTTCCCATCGAAATTCGGCTTTGCACTATTCCTTTGCACAGATTCTTGGGAAAGAAGATGACACTGTAGCGGACCAATTCGACCGATCCGACTCTATTTTTGCAAAATTAATCTTAATTCAAGTGGAATTTTTACAAATTGAACCTCGTGATCGAATTTAGGACATCAATATTGTCTTAAAGAGTAATTTTGCCCAAAAGTTCACATCAATTTTTATGAAAGCCCTAAATTTTCACTTAATTGCAAATCGGAAAATTGCGCATTTGAGGGCTCAAAGGGTCAAATTGGACCAAACCACCTATGCCAATCAACTTAGAATGATGAAATACATTGGTTGTGGCTTTAATTGGCAAAGGTAGCCCTTAAATTGAAAGTAATTTCAATTATGCCCAAATTCAAGGACTAAATTGCAATAAAGTATGCAACTTTGCCCAATTCATGCAATTGAGCAATTTGTGCAACTAATTTAACTAAATTGCAATGAAGAACGATTAGATTGAATGTCAAGACCCTAAAAATGCCAAAATTGTAAATTAAAAGACTCAATTGATATTTTTTACCAAATTTAATCATACGTGTAACAAAAAAACACATAAAATTGAACTTGAATTTGGATGTTTTATGAGGTAAAAAATACAAGGGAATTAAAATAAAAATATTGACTATTTTTCCATATTTTTGTGACCTAAAATGCTATTTTTCTTGAATTTTGATCTATTTTTTTATTTTTTGAAAATATCAAAAAATATGAAAAATAAATAAAAAATTTGTTCAAAAATGGTTCCTTAGGCTTGGGCAAGGCTACCAAACTTGATTTTACAATTTTTCAAATTTTTATGAATGTTTTATGAATTTTTCAAAAATAAAATGAAAAAGACTAGTTAAAAATTAGGTGTCAACAGCTGCCCCTCTTTGAGATTAATCTCGTGAGATATTTCATTCAAAGACAGGTGACACCTGAATTTAGACCGACTCGACTGTGGAAAAGAAAAACGAATCATAACATTCAATCTTTCTTGCCTTACTGGTGAACGCTCTGCTCATTCTATCTTAGCTGATATGAAAGGGAGAGATGGACTAGAGATACTCACCTGTTACTCACCTACTTGATGCTCGTGTGGCATGCGTGGTGTATGTCGGATTCAAGTAGATATCTAGAGACTCATCTCTTGAGTATCCTAGGGCAGTTAAGTTCTAGCCCATATGGTAGGCCAAACTAAAATGGGATTCCTATCTGACAGGAACCTAGGGGTGACGCACCCATTCTTTAGGGTTTGTCACAAGTTTCGATCCGTATGGAGGATCAAGCCTTGAATAGGACTCCATTATATCAAGAACTTATGGATGACGCACTCGTTCTTTAGGTTTGTCGTAGAGTAGGCTTCCTATCCACTAGGAATCTAAAGTTGACGCACTCGTTCTTTAGGATTTTTCTGAGACTAGGCTTCCTATCCACTAGGAACCTAAAAGTGACGCACTCGTTCTTTAGAGTTTGTGGGAGAGTAGGCTTCCTATCCACTAGGAACCTAAAGATGACGCACCCGTTCTTTAGGGTTTGTCGGATAGTAGACTTCCTAGGAACCTAAAGATGACGCACATGTTCTTTAGGGTTTGTCGGATACTAGGCTTCCCATCCACCGGGGACCTAAAGATGATGCACCCATTTTTTAGGGTTTATTAGATACTAGGCTTCCCATCCACTAGGGACCTAAAAATGATGCACTCATTTTTTAGGGTTTGTCGGAAACTAGGATTCCTATCCATCAGTGACCTAAAGATGACGTACCCAATCTTTAGGATTTGTCTGAGACTAATCTGATCCTACACCTTGAGGAATCAACGAGGGTCTATACACATGAGGTATACCTAACTCTTAGGTTTTACCAAAGGAGTTATTATGGGGTTTGGGGGTCACCTATGGCCTTACAGAAAGCTGGTTCTAAAGATTATTTTCTCGACATGCAAGGTGTCATTCTAGAATTTGGAGACTCCAAGTATCCTATAGAAAGCTCGAACCTGCAAAAACTTTTGTTAACAAGATTCTTCTGGGATTTGGGGGTTACCTGAAATCTCTCAAAAAGATAATTTCGAAGATTATTCTTTCGACGAGCGAGGTGCTATTCTAGGATTTGGGGACTCCAAGGATCCTGCAGAAAGCTCAAATCTGAAACCTCACATAAAAGATGACTCTGATGCTCTTTCTTGTTGAGCAAGGTATTCTTCTTTGACCAAGGGCTGTCGTGAGTCTCATGGAAGTTTAACCTGAAAGTTCATTTCTCATCGAAGAGATATCAGTTACCTTAAGGCAATATAGTTATGATGCAAGGAAAGCTTTACTTTGACCTATGCAATTATGCAAAATGACTTATGATGCAGAAGGTTATCCAAGGCATCTTAAAGCATGTAATAATGATCAGAAATCCTTGTAAGGAAAATCCTGGATCATATATTTTGAAGTTTCCAACAAAACTCACTTTCAAGCATTCTATTGGAATGTCTTTGTTAGAGAGGGTTTCTCACCTATACTTCGACTTTGGTCTTTTACGAACAAAGCACTCGAATTTTCTAATAACCCGCACCCGGGTTTTCGAAGCTATTCGCAGCGCATACACCCCGATTAATCAAGAGGTCTTTGCGGGACCATAACGTTAGGCTTGGACATGGTTTCCAAGAGGGGACTCACTCTTTGAGTCATGCCTTTTGAATAAAATTTTTCATCTGCTTCAAGTTTACAAGTCAAGAACCCTGCAAAATGGGAAATAAATAATCTTACTCGTACCTCTTCGAGCTAAGGTATACATTAACCTAGGCGTCTTAGTCAGAAAAAACTGCAAAGGGTTGTAATGTCGGTAGGATTGGAAATCGAAAAAGGCTTGTTTTTGGTCCGGAATCGCGAAGGGTTTAACATTGGTGATCATTGCTGATCAATCTTCTGTTTTGTCTCTGACCGACGATTCCCTGAAGAATATCTTTAGTCTTCTTGAGGATATGTTTAATCTTTGAAATACTTTCTGTATCTTTTGGCAATTGACTATGATTCCATTTGGAGGGTAGCCTTTCGCTGCACAGTTCTTGATGATTCTTTTTTACTTTAGAAGTTGTTGAGGGTGGAAGCATCCAGTAATCTCTTGGTGTCCCAAAATCAATCTTATGATTTTTCAGTCTTCTGGTGAGGATCAGCCCTGCTCTTGTTGGGCTTTTGTCTCTTCTTCTTTTTTAATGCACAGAGATTTGGTTTTTTCTCTTTTTTGATCCTGCCTTTTCCTTTTCTTTTTCTAGGAATTAGGATTTTTATGATCATGTAAGGTATGTGACTTGAGTCTCATCCTGTCTGAACATTTTGCTTTGGAAGTTTCGTGTAGCTCCTATTACTTGAACTTCTCTGTCTGCAAGTGTCTTTACCACATTCGTCTTGGTGCTGTATAGTGATCACCAATGAAGGTACATGAAACGAATATGTAGGCACATGAAACGAATATGTAGGCTCAAATTGGCTATGCAATGGGTATAAGTGTATAGGATAGAGAAATGAACGTCTCTTCGTCGTCCTATAGCGTCAAGATTAATGCATATCAACACACGAAGATTGATGTTAGTCCGAGCAAAAAGATTTCTAACCATTTACCTTTCCAAGCTACTGGGTTGCTTCTACACGACCCCAATGTGAGGCGATTCTTGACAGGGTTAAGAAATGAAGACCATCACTCAAATGGTTTATCAATGATCACCTGTAGTGTTTATGGAGAAGAATGAATGCCTCCGTCATCCCAATTCATGTAATTGATGCGAATAGCCCTTACATCCCTAGGTTCAGGCTTTTCTATCCTTACACTTCTCTCATCTTTTTGGTATGTATAAGACATGTTTAGATTAGGCTTGCCTTTTATCTGAAGGAACATTCCTATTAGATAGCCTAAATAACTCTGTTTTGGAAAAATCATTCTATTTTTCTCCAGACATTTCACCTTACGAGGAATTAAAGATGCACCATGCGTGCCTCAACCATGTTTGGATAACCTCTAACCCTAATATGTATGCAACAAGTGTTAGAAATTTATCTTTTGAAAGTATGGCTCTTTTGAAAGTTTGACCACATGCATGATCATCTTTATGGCTATTTTGAAAGTTTGACCACATGCATGATCATCTTTGACTTTTTCTCTCTTACAAGAAAGTGAGAAATTTTACGGTATTCTTCCATTGCTTCTTTTGTCTTCATCGGACATCCCTGTAAGAAGAGAATATAAATTTCAGTGAGCGGAAGATATTTTAAAGCTTGATGGAATGGATACATATCACCTAATTTTACGTGTCAGGGACTATTCTGTGCTTGGTTCCATCTGGACAATGTTTGATTCAGAGTCCATTCCTCGAAATCCTGTAAAATATAATACATGCCATGTATGCATGGATACATGACATGTCTATGCAATGTCTGCTAAAGCGACTTGAATCGTTTCAGAGAAATTCAAGTGATCATTATCTAATTTCATTTCAAGGATAATACTTCTTCACTGCATCTGAGTTTACATGATATCTCAATTCTTCTCCTTCAGAATTACAAGAATTAATGCCCCTCCCATGAGGATTTTCTTGACAACATAAGGGCCTTCATAATTGGGGGTAAACTTGCCTTCTAGATGAACAACATTTTGCAAAGTCTTCCTTATCACCGTGTCATCTACCTCGAAACTTCTGGGTTTAAGTTTCCGATTAAATGACTTAACCACCCTCTTTTGGTAGCTCTAGCCATAACAGATCGCTCCTAGACGCTTCTCGTCTATTAGATTTAGTTGTTCATATCTGTGTTTGATCCACTCTGCTTCGGAGAGTTTAACTTCTGACAATATTCTCAAAGACGGAACCTCAACCTCTACAGGTATGATGGCTTTCATTCCTTATATCAGGACATAAGAAGTTGCCCCAGTAGAAGTGCTGATCGAAGTCTGATATGCCATTAAGGCAAAGGGTAGCCTTTCATGCTAATCCCTGTAATTCTCGGCAACCTTAGCTAAAATTTTCTTGATATTCTTGTTTGCCACTTCAACCACTCCATTCATTTGTGGGCGGTAAGGGAAAGAATTAAGATGTCGAACGCCAAAGTGATCTAGTAGATTATCGACAATCTTGTTATTTAAATTTAACCCATTGTTTGTGATGATCGCCCGAGTACCATATCGAGAGATTATATCCCTTTTGATAAATCTTACTACACTCTTTACAGTGACATTTGTGTAAGAGCTGACCTCTATCCACTTTTTGAAGTAATCAACAGCGACTAGAATGAATCGATGACCATTTAAGGCTGCTGGATTGATAGGCCCTATCATGTCTATTCCCCACATAGAGAAAGGTCAGAGTTCAGACATCCGATGTAATTCATTTGGGGGTGCATTCATCTTATCGCCATATACTTGGCATTGGTGGCATGACTTGACATGTTGACGGCAGTCTGACTCAATGGTCATCCAATAATAACCAAGCCGCATAACCTTCCTAGCGAGGAGATGGCCATTCATGTTTGGCCCACATATACCTTCATGGACTTCCCTTATGAGAGTGTTTGCTTCTTTAGCATCTACGCACCTTAACAGAGTAGAGTCAAATGACCTTTTGTACAAGGTTTGTCCATCGAGGAAGAATTTACTAGCCATCTTGGCTATATATCTTTAATCTTCTGCTTGACATCCATCAGGAAATTCTCTTTTCAAGAGATAATTCTTGATATCGTGGTACCATATCTCTCCGTCGAATTCGTCTTCGACTAGCATATAATAAGCTGATTTTCTGATCACGCCGATCCTTAGTGGCTCTATTTCCAATCCATCAGTTATTTGCAACATGGAGGCCAGTGTGGCCAACGCGTCTGCAAATTGGTTTTGCGCTCTTAGCATGTATTCAAATGACACCTCTTCGAATTTAAGTGTCAACTCTTCTAGGTACTCATGAAAAGGGACGAGCTTTGTGTCCTTCGTCTTCCACTCCCCTTATGCCTGAGAGATGATGAGCATAGAATCTCCATAAACCTGCAACTTAGGTACCTCCATGGAGATAGCTAACTGTAGGCCCAAGATGCATGCCTCGTATTCTGAAATATTGTTGGTGCAAGGAAAAGTTAGCTTTGCAGCAACATGATAATGTTAACCATCAAGGGACATCAGTACTGCCCATATGCCAGTTCCCAATAGATTAACGGCACCGTCGAAATACATGACCCATTTGTCTTCTATTAGGTTCAAAACTTGATTTTCTATATTTGACTGTTCAGAAGATGTGCGATTTTGGGCGTTTTCTACCAACATATCAGTCATGGCTCTTCCCTTCACAGACTTTTGCGAAGAGCTTTTGATATCAAATTCAGATAATATTACTTGTCATTTTGCCAACTTCCTTATCAAGGCAGGTTTCTCCAGGAGATATTTGATGGGGTCATTTTCTGTTACCAGATGAATGTGATGGTGTAGGGTATACTGCCTTAATCTGCGAAGTACACACATTGCTGCTACACAAGCCCTCTCAACAGGCACATAATTTACTTCCAATGAAATAAATTTCTTACTCAGGTAGTAGATGGCTCTTTCTTTACCGTCCACAAGGCTTGTTTGAGCAAATGAGGCTCCCAAAGACTCTTGATGTATGGTCAAATACAAGGTCAAGGGCTGACCCAGGATGGGTGGCACAAGTATTGGTGGAGCGGCTAGATAAGTTTTGATCTTCTGGAATGCCTAACTGCATTCTGTATCCCAAGTCACTTCGCACCCTTCTTGAGTAGTTTGAAAATTGGTTTAGCTACGTTCGATAATTGATTGATAAATCTGGTGATGCAGTTTAATCTCCCAAGAAGACTTCTTACTTCTTTCACCGTTGAGGGAATTGCTAGGTCATAAATAGTTTGGATTTTCGAAGAGTCAATTTCAATGCCCCTGCATTGACCATGAATCCAAGAAGTTTCCTAGATTTTGCCCAAAATACACATTAGTTAGGGTTCAATCTCAACTTGTATTTTTGCAATCGCTCAAATAGGTTCCTTAAAACTTGAATGTGGTCTTGTCCTTTATTGGATTTGGCGATCATGTCATCAACGTACACTTCGATCTCCTTATGGATCATGTCATGGAATAGGGTGACCATCATCTTTTGATAAGTTGTCCCAGCATTCTTTAGTCCAAAGGGCATCACTTTATGGCAAAAATTTTTCCAATGGGTGGTAAATGCAGTTTTTGGCTTGTCCTCCTACTTCATGAGAATTTGATTATATCCGGAGAATCTATCCATGAATGAGAATAATTTGTACCTTGCCGTGCTATCCACCAACACATCGATGTGGAAAAGTGGGAAGTCATCCTTCAAGCTTGCTCTATTCAAGTCCCGATAATCCACACAAATTTGAACTTTACCATCTTTCTTCATGACGGGGCTATGGTTACAACCCAATCTGAGTAAGGGATAGCTTCAATAAACCCACCATAAGAAGCTTCATCAATTCTTCTTTAATTCTGTCTTCTAACTCAGCTTTCATCTGTTGGCTGTCATGTCTCACGGGTTTAATACTGGGATGTATGGGTAACGAGTGTTCCACAATTCTTGGATCCAAACCCGGCATATCGGCGTATGACCATGCAAAAATGTCCTGATACTCTTCAAGTAGCTCTGTAAATCTGAGCCTTTCAGCTAGGGACAGATGTCCGCCAATATTGACTTATTTGACATCCGCAGCATTACCCAAGTTAATGACTATTGGCTCTTCTGAAATATGAGGTGTCGAATTTTTAAAGTCACTCCAATCTCTACGGATGGTTGCGTAAGCCTCATCTGCATCTTCCTCAATATCGCAGGAGTAATCATCTTGGTGATATGGCTCACACAATAACCTAGCATGCATGTTTGAGATGATATGTCTGAAATGTCATGAGAATGGTTAGTCTCTGCTTCATACAGAAATGCGATGCATGAATGTGAAAAATCTTTTCAAAAGAGATTTCAAAATAAGTGCAGGCATAAACGGAACTAGTCCTCATATCCTCAGACATCCTTGTTCCACGAAAATCTTTTGAGAATTAGGAATTACATGGCAAATCAGGCCTCAAGCTTCCCATATGGAAGGCTAGTACCATCATTGGGCCGATTTGTAGTCCCATATGTCCTTAATAAAACTTGTGTGTTTTATTGAATGCAAAAATAGATCGCATTACAAGGTATGCTGTTTGGACCAACGGTCGAAGATCTAAAGACGTTTTCCTACACATACTTCAAATAATGAAAAGTGCAAAGAAATAAAGGAATTTAAATGCAATATTAAAAGTAAGGGAGAAGTCTCTTTACTCAGAAGTAGTGGCTTCATCATCAAGCCACTCTATGATGACGTTCACAGAGTCATTCCCTAGAAAAGGGTTTCCTAAATCTGGTTCAGCTGACGGAGTCATCCCTTCATCTGACAGCCACTTAAGGTCTTTGCTGAAATACTCGTTCAAAGAGCTGCTAAACATCTTAGATTTGCCTTTCCAGGCTGAAGAACCAATGGAGGAATCTTTTTGGTTTCGTTAGCGTCCATAGAGTCTACGACTCTTGCCTTAACCCCGGCCTGCTGTCTTATAGGTGAAATCATCAATACGAGTGTTATGATATCTCAAGCTCATCTTATGCTAATTGAATTTTAATTGTAGAGGAGCGCTGATTCCTTGGCCATGCTTGCCAAGACCTTTTCCTGAGTTGAACCCATATGCTAGCAACATCTTAACTAGTAAAAGGTTAGCTTCAGAGGCGAAAGGAACTTTTAGTTTACTGCCACCAGTTCCAAGGAATAATAACTAGCTTCTTCCTTAACTTCAGGTTCAATGTAAGGGATATCACTATTCTGATATGCAATGAGGTCAACTTCCCCGTGGACAATAAATACCCTTCCATCAATCACGAATCGCACTTTCTGATGTAAGCTTGAAAGTACGGCTCCAGTGATGTGAATCCAAAGTCTCCCTAACAGGAATCCAAATGCACTCGGTAGATCCATCATCTAAAAGTTTATGGAGAATTTGGTTGAGCCTACGAGAACATCCAGCTCGATCTCGCCTACCACTGTCTTTTTCATTCCATCAAAGGCTCTAACAGTTGCTTTGGAACTTTGAATCATTTCCTCTTCAATGCCCAAATTCCTTAACGTGGCCAATGGACAGATGTTAAAAGCTGATCCGTTGTCAATTAGTACATGTGCTACTCTCTTTCCATTACAGTGTGCAGTGATATATAAAGCCTTGTTGTGTCCCCTTCTTTCCATGGAAAAATCTTCTTCTGAGAAGCTCAATTGATCCTTAAGAAGGATTGCCCCCACAAAATCTCTCAAGTGTATGTCGTTAATGGTTTCAAGGACATGCACTTCATTAAACACTTTTAGCAGTGCATCTTTATATTTTTCTAAATTGATGAACAAATCCAACAGAGATATCTGGGCTGGCATTTTTCTTAACTGCTCTATCACCTCAATTCGCTGGTCTTGACGATAAATATGAGTATTTCTGCATCCTCTTTTGATACCTTTTTCTTCTCCGATTCGCCTTCCCTTGAGGCGTAAAATCGTCCGGATGTCATTACGATATCTACTTCACTTGTTCCATAGTCCCAATGAACTGCCTTAAATCTCAACTGGCAGGACTTGTATGGTTACTATCGTTAGGTGGGATATCTCTAGTTCAGATTCGTTATCGGATTCATCTCTTGGTAGGTGAATTATCACCAGTTTCACCAAACAACCATCTTCTTGGCCCAAGCTGTCAAGCTCATTCAGTTTAATCACCATAGTCGTAGCAATTTCAATCATTGCCACTGTGTCGCTCCAGTCTTCAGGGAAATCTTCGTATCTCGTCTGGTGGTAACTGTCAACATCACTTGACTCAGCTGAAATTGCAAACTTCAAGTGTCTTGTTACTCTTTCAAACAGTTCAATCATGCATTGCCACTAGGCTATTATTTTCTCCACCCTAACGTATTGCTCTGTGTCAAGCTTGTTATTTATCGTTTGAGGATGACTAGGCATTGTCCATCTGAATGACACATCCTTCATCTCTCGAGAGAGATCATTCACTTGCCCTTCTATGTGTAGGAAATGTTCCGATATCACTCGGTTGAGTGATGATTCAGGTTCTTCAGTAAAAGGCTTTATCACTGCCTCCTGGGCTTTGGATTGAACAGGATCATCCATACCTCCCCACCCATCCAGTATGATATCTTCTATTATCTAGAAGAAACTGGGAGGAGCAGAGTACATTACTTTAAAGTTGTGTCAGCCATAATCCTCACCTAGATTGTCCATGACTTCGCCTCTCTCTAGTGCTTTAGTTGCAAATATGCGATCATCCTGGCTTCAATTAACGACTTGTAGTTCGTCTTCGTCAAACTCTTCTTCTGGTTCAGTAATCAGCTTTACATCGCCTACCAGACTTTCATGTGGGACATTTCACATATTTCCTCGCTCGATTTCAACCACAAATTGGTTCCATTCTAAGTTCACCGAGACCTTAATCCCTTCAAATTCTTCATCAACGACGCTTGACATTATCCATAGTCTCATCATCTTGACAATGCATAACTTCCTTCTTTTAGCCGATACTTCCCCTTCTTTTGGATATGACGAGGCGATTGCCAAAATGTTGGTTAGCTTAGGTACATGCACCTTCAGCTCCAGATGGTTTCCTTCGTCTTCGTCGAATATTGCACCAACTGCTTGGTGGTCAGGGAGTGGATTTTCTTGCACATTTGGAGCTACATCATCGAATTTCAAAATTTGATTGTCAATGAGAGCTTGAACCTTTAGCTTAAGGATGTAGCAATTATCTACATTGTGTTCTCTTTCGCCCATTTGATAGGTGTAAGTCTAGCTTTCATCAAAACCAGGATATTTCGCCGGATTTGTTATAGGAGGTTCCGTTGCCACCAAGTGTTGCTCTAGTAACATCGAGAGCAACTTGGATAATGACCTGGGAAGTTAAGGGAATTGCTTCGGAGGCTGTCTTTTCTTAGGCTCTTTTCCTTTAGATATTGATTATGACGATCCCCATCTTGCCTGATTAGAATTAGCAAACGCCTTGGATTTATTGAAATTTGGCACAAAGGCTATATCAACCCCAGCCTCTCTTTCTTTTCTCGTAGGATATTGCTTCCTTGTCGAAGTTTCGTGTGGCCTTCTTTCTCTCAAATCCTATTCCAATCTTTTAGCAACCTTTATCAAGTGTGTAAAAGTTTGGCATCCTTAAGTGTTCAATCTATCGAAGTACTCATAAGGAAGTGTCTTCAGGAATAGGTCAATCAAGTCATCATCTGAAATCGGCGATTTCACTTGAGTTGCCAAGGCACACTATCTTTGGATGTATGTTCTGATTGTTTCGCTCCTCCCTTTCACCGTTCGCAATAGATCTTCCCTTGTCGGGACCGTAGCCATGTTAAACTTATATTATCTGAGGAAATCTTCAGCAAGATCCTCCCATCCGTCATAATCATCCAGGTCTAACTCAATTAACCAAGCTAAAGTAGCGCCAGCTAAACTTTCTTGAAACGTATTCATTAGAAGTGGAATATAATCAGAATAATGTGTCATCTTACGCAGATAGTATTTGAGATGAGCATGTGGACAACCCGTCCCTTTGTATTTTCTCACAAAGTTTGACTCTTTGTAATCCGCAGGCATCTCCACTTTAGCAAACTATGATATCTTGTCGAAGCGAGTTAACTCATAGCCTTGACTACTCAAACACTCTTCAATCTTGGCTATTCTCTCAGCCTCCGCTTTAGTTTTCCCAGCATGTTTTCCTTTCTCTTCCTTCTCAAGGTTGATGACAACAAGAGGAATCTTCGGTTGTGACAGGACATTTGGCGCATGAATGTCCTCTACGACATGTTGGACACGTTCAGCCGCCCCTTTGTCAACTGTATCAGGTATTGAAAATTGACCCGAGTCGCTCAGGTTAGGCATTGCTTTTTGTCTAGCTTGAGAGGCTTCCAGCATAGCCTTAATTTCAGCCATCATGGTAGTCATGGTAGTCATCTGGGTTTCTAACACGTCCACTCGTGGAGTCAGTTCTTGTTGTTATATCCTAGTCTTAAGTCGAGTATAAAAATGATGTCTTGGTAATTCCGTGATTAGAGAATACATGTTTATTTGAAAATAACAAGTAAGCATTTCTTTAGGATAAATAAAGAAAGTACAGGATTCTTTCAATTGTATGTTTCTATTAATGGATGAGAAAAAGGATTACCTTGCGAGCTTTAGTCTCGCATGAGCAATTCTTTTAATCATTTGTCAAGAGAATTCATGAAATTAAAGGAAGCGTAATCTTCGGCGATAGTTTTGATACCTCGACAAAACATGCTTATGCTCAAACACATGTGTTAAAAGTAACATTTAATGCAAATGAGTATCCAAATGTCAAGAAAACATTATAATGTTCACACGTTTTATAATTGACAAAATAGTTTATCCAAGTCTAGGTCGCTTAGGGTTTAAGGCACCCTCATCGTCCCAGCAAAGATTAAATCCTTCAGGCACCATCATCGTCCCAGCAAAGATTAAATCCCTCATTCTGGAATCCTCATCTCCTGAATATGACTGTGATCTCATGTCTTCAGGTATATATGTCTCTACTCCAGGCACGTACGGCACAATGTACTCTGGTAGATAAGGTTCGATGAAGCCGCGTCTAGTCGCCTCAAAGCGTCGTATATATTCTATAGAAGCTCTGTGAGTATCCATCTCAGGAGTCATATCATCTGGCCATTCTACGTCTTCCATTCGGAAGTCCTTCAAAGAGCATATGATGGACTCTACCTTAGCTTCGAATTGTTTTTTCTTCTCTCTCATGAGGATCTCTTTCAGCAAGTCAAACGAGCAAACATCTGGTCGTGGCAATGAAGAAACCTCTTATAATGCCCCATACTACCGTATGACCCTCCTTGGATAATATGCTATGGTGCCTGTTAATCCTAATAAGGGAACTGGACCTTCGTCATTGCATGTGAGCCTGACTTTACCTAATGTTGGTAATCTAAGCTGTCATCGGAGTTGTTCTGGCTTTAAAACTCTAAGAAATTCCTTTCATTCTTTGAAGTTGAATTTAGGAATGCGTATATAGGTTTTGACGAAAGTTCTAAGAGGATGGGCATAAAAGCTAATCTCAACAAACCCATACGGATATGAAATTATTTTACATGAGATGTGAACCATAAGTATAGGAGACCACTAGAGGCTCTAAAAATCTCTTTCTTATTTTTCCCAAAACGGTTGAGGGAGAAGAAGTTTTAGCAAGGATAAGGTTCGAGTAATCCCACCCATGACAGACTTGTTTGACTACTATAGCCATGATAGGATCAAAAGTTATGGACAAGATCGAAAATAAGACAAAACTAAAGAATGCCAAGACAAAAGCTCTAGCAGACTTAGTTCCTTTGCTAACAGAGAGGTTGGGAAACCTTTCTAGAAGAAAGGATGAGGAAACTCGCCCAGAATTACTTTTGGCATCCGCTTTGATTTCGTTAAGGTTTGTATCTAGGAATTCAGCTAGTTGACTCAAAAGCTCGAATCCTATAAGGGTTGGACTAACAAGGGAGTGAACTCAACTCCAATGGCAGCGCTACATTCTTCAAGGGTAGGGGTAACTTCAAACCCTTCCATGCAAAACGTCGTGGTGGTTGAATCCCAATAGAATGCCATGGCTTGGATAAAGGCAGGTAGATATGCAATCATCAACAGGTCCAACAGATATCCTAGCCGCAATCTGGCATACTTCTAGCTGACTTCACCTATGTTATCCCACCAGGCTGTGAGCTCAGTTTGAGAGACTTTGAACACTTGGATGTCATTCTTTCCCGTTAAGTCTAAAATATGCAAATGATTTTGAAAAATCAATCGTCAAAGATTACCTTAAATATGTGATTTGCTAATGTCATGAAATATGCATGGGCTGATTTAATTACATATTCCAATTAATGAAATGGAAATTATAAATCCTTTTAGGCATGAAGAAGCCGACTCAAGGTCTAATTTGAATTTCAAAGAAATGAATTAAGCAATTAGTCAGAATCATCTTAGTGACTAAAGGAAATAACAACTTCACATTCCATTGGTCAAAACATCAACTGTGAACATAATAGATAAAATTCCTTATTACAAAAAGGATATGCTATAATAGAGAGATCGAGAGGGGTTCCAAGAGGGGATGAAGCGCCAATCGAATTTTATTCTAAAACAAGAAAGCCATAAAAGGCCCTTGGAATGTGAGGTCTAAACTATCCCTCCCCAAGACCTAATTTTCTGTGAGATAATGATCGATCAAGGTTTCCTTCTTTGTGGCATCTTTGTCTTTCCCCTATTTAGGATATGGCTCGGCAATCAAAACTCTCCCCTAGTTGAGCGTTCCTCAGAATGCGAATGATAGTCTTCATTAGGTTGGTTGAGATACTTTAGCTTTTTCGGCCATTCTCTGGTCCATGGTATGATGACTTCAGGGGTCTTGTTAGGTTTTGCCTTTTTAAGTATGATACGCCTTGGCTTTGCTTGATTGCAGGACGTCTTTTTGTTGCCCAAAGAGAAATCACCGGTTGGTTCTTCCTGGCTTGGCGTTTCTTTTTTCGGTGAGCGTATGCTTCCTTAGCTAAACTGTTGCAATACTGCCTTTTCACCTCTAAATGGTGTCTGAACTTCTCGTCCACCAATCATTTAAATCTAAGGTTATCGACATAGTAACTAGTCTGGCGGTCTTTAGCATATCCCAATTTACGTCCAGTCAGCTCCCGACCATGTACAAATCTAGTAAAATGCAACCTTGTGTTCGGTCCGAGACGAGTGACTTTTCTTAAACATTCGAAAGTTACCAACTCTGTCGAACTTCTAGGGAACAACGACATCCTATCCCTTATCATTATTATTTTCATCAGTCACTAGAATGATTTCATAATGTATGCAATGCATGTAGATGCGAATGATGTACAATACATGAACATACTATAAAGCATGGAGTAAGGAATTACATCGAAAGTAAATGCCTTATCAACCAAAACCTTAGGGAACATGAAGTATTCCTGGTAATAACGGACGATTTTAGGTATACCAACTTTCCACAGACATGCGTATGAGACAAGTGAGAGATATACTCTAAAAATAAAATTGGGTAAGGAACCTATAGCTTAGGCTCCCAGATCCAAATATGATAGATTTTTCCCCAAGAGTACCCACCCAAGAGGGCTAGATATCATCAATTTGAATTGTGAGCGAGAACGAATACGAAAGTCTCAAATGCCATCAAACAAGAGATCCTTTCGTATCCTTTCCCTATCTAAGGTAACCTAAAGGTGGTTGCAATCGGGGTTTGACCGCTAGTGTGTGAGATGTGTCGTGTCATCACAATGCAAGATCATGCACAGCAGTTTGTATCAAACTCCGCTTCAGTATAGGCGTAAAATAAACATACATTCACAATTCCAACTTACAAGAAAAATGTCAACAAACACTACACCACTTATTTCTCCAATCTGCAAAAATATCTAACACAATAATTAACCCTTTTTTGGAATTTTCTGGATCGATTTACCCTTTGAGGGGTAGAACCGTCATTTCAGAAAGTGATGAGAAGTGAAAATCTCAAACAAAAGGATTGATCGCCTCTTGACCCAAATCCTAATTTTGAACAATTTTTACGGCTCAATCGAAATAAGAAAGACAATTTACCTTTAGAAGGGTAGAATTGTCATTTTCAGAAAAGGACGAGATTCGAAAACCCAAGCATAAGAGTGGATCGCCTAACCCACCCTAATTCTTATCATGGCATTATCGACCTATCTCGCTTACAAGACATAGGCGATTTACCCCTAAATTGGGAATTTCTAAAACGTCTAGGAATTTTCCATAATCTTCCTACATTTTTTTTAAAAAATTTCTATGATTTTCTAAAAAAAAAAATTAAGAATTTTCTGGTTTTTTTCAATTTTTTTAAAAATGATTTTCTAAATTTTTTATTTAAAAAAAGAGATTCGAACCAGGTCGGATACCCGACCCAGACCCGAACCCACGAAATCGACACTCCAAAACGACGTCGTTTCAGTCTTTTTAATTTTCGATTTATTCGGATTTAATCCGACCATTCTTATTGAATCACGTGACTACTCCACGGCCTTAGGATTGGTTAATCGGAACCTACGACTCAGATTAAAAAGCGACTACTCCTCAGCCGTCAGATCTGAATACTTAAACTTACGGTCACGATTAAAAGCCGAGACTCGATCTAGACCGCCACTCCCACTAACCTAACCGACACCGCTTAACTACTAACGTAAACGACACCGTTTTGATTTATTTTGATTTTTCAATTTTTAAAACCATTTTCAAATATTCCTAATTACTAATCGGACGGTTACTAAAAATTAGACTCGATTTATCTAAGTTGTCTGATCTGTTTATTAGAATAACAAACTTTAATGGCCAGGCTGACTGGGCACACACATGGGCCAATCACGCTCTACCACCTAGGACCGCTGACTCTTTGACCAGACATGTCAGCTTCGTCTTCAACCTCGCGACTGTGACTAAATGGACGGCTATGGATTTCTGACGACGATCCAACAGTGAAACCTTAACGAAATCGAGCAAGACCAACGCCAATCGACTCATCTCAATGTTTCGCATCACATATTTCAGAATTAACACATTTCATCCACAGAATCAAACGCAGGCAAGCTTGAACTAGTACGGGTATAGCTACCCCAATCATGTGATTCATGGCATTTCAAGTCAATTCATCAACACAGAAGCATCACAAGAGGTTCAGAACACTTACCTCAGCTCCAATTGAGCTCGCATGACTTAGATTTGTCTAGGTGACTTTGAACAGTGATCGACAATGGAGGTTGAGTTTGGAGACTCAATTCGAGATATTCAAACAAAGTCGATGCAAAATGAAGATGCGATGATGGTTAGTGATGCTTGGGGAATAAAACGCCCACATAAACTCGAAGAATGATGACCGGATGTAAAATCCACCATTAGAGCACAGTGAGAAAACTCGAAGATTGAACTCACCTTTTCTGGGATTACAAGGGGCTCGGCTAGTGACGATCGACTCTTGGAGCTTCAGGTAAGCTTCCGCCAGTGCTTGTAGTCGAGCTCGAATTCTCGACGATAATGGCCGAAGAATGAGCTCTCTCTCTCTCTCTCTCTCTCTCTCTCTCTCTCTCTCTCTCTCTCTCTCTCTCTCTCTCTCTCTCGATTATGTTAATCCTCAAGAACAGAATCAACTCCCCTCCCTTTCTAGAAAGCCTCCAATGGTTATATACTACTTTCGAATTTTTGCCACGAACGGGGGAGGCTAACTGACTTGAAATGGCATGTGATCGTGCTTGCCATTTGCTCCAAACAGCGCCGGAAACAATGGGTAATTCTGTCCAACTTAAATGGTCTTTCGGCGTGCGCAAATGGACGTCCGATTTGGCCATTCTGTGAAAGTTGACTTCACGGCTGCCACGACGTTCACCGATGATTTCGCCCTCCTCCGGTAACCATTGGTCGCGATTCCGGTTTCAATTGACAGGAAATGACCTGAAGAATTAAACGCCTACTAGTGTGTCTTCATTTGCAGTTGGTTGAGCGATCAATTTTCCCATCGAAATTTGGCTTTGTACTATTCCTCTGCATAGATTCTTGGAGAAGAAAATGACACTGTAGCGGATCGGTCCGACCGGTCAGAACTGGTCCGACTCTATTTTTTCAAAATTAATCCTAATTCAAGTGGAATTTTTACAAATTAAACCTCAGAATTGAATTTAGGACATTAATATTGTCTACAAAAGTGATTTTGCCAAAAAGTTCACATCTATTTCTATGAAAGCCTTAAATTTTCACTTAATTGCAAATCGAAAAATTATGCAATTAAGGGCTCAAACGGTCAAATTGGACCAAACCACCTATGTCAATCGACTTAGAATGATGAAATATAATTGGTAGTGGCTTCAATTGGCAAAGGTAGCCCTTGAATTGAAAGTAATTTTAATTATGCCCAAATTCAAGGGTTAAATTGCAATAAAGTATGCAACTTTGCCTAATTCATGCAATTAAGCAATTTGTGCAAATAATTGGACTAAATTGCAATGAAGGATAATTAGATTGAATGTTAAGACTCTAAAAATGCCAAAATTGCAAATTAAAAGACTCAATTAATATTTTTTACCAAATTCAATCATACGTGTAACAAAGAAACACATAAAATTGAACTGAATTTGAAATTGAATTTTTTATGAGGTCAAAAATACAAGGGAATTAAAAGAAAATTATTGGCTATTTTTTCATATTTTTGTGACCTCAAATGCTATTTTTCTTGAATTTTGATCTATTTTTCCATTTTTCCAAAATATTAAAAAATATGAAAAATAAAGAAAATTATTTTTGTTCAAAAATGGTTCCTTAAGCTTGGGCAAGGCTACCAAAGTTGATTTTACAATTTTTCAACTTTTTATGAATTTTTTTATGAATTTTTCAAAAATAAATCGAAAAAGACCGGTTAAAAATTAGGTGTCAACAGTACTGTTACCATCAAATTCACCAAAGAAAAAAAAAAGACACTTCTTCCTTTATTTTTCCCTATTTCCCACCATCTTGTGCTTCACATAATGTCCAATTGAGTCAGTTAGTATGGAAGACCCTAACCCTAAAACTCATGTTCAATCCTTTGATGAACATGAACGACCCATCCATTATTTCAAGGATCCATCCGGACATTATTTTTGGGATGTTGATTATTCATGTTCCTCCTGCTTAAACCCAGATGATGAGGATGACAAATCTACTTCCAAAAGGAAGAAAAAGAAGAAATTACCAAAGGTATCTTGACGGTGATCCAACCGTGGGACCTCTTGGTAAAGACAATGGACGCTGGTAATACATGATTGAGTATGGTTTTCTTGAAGCTCCTCACATTTCTCTACCTTCACCAGCCTGTCCCCAGACGAACCAAAGCCACCACCTCCACCACCACCACCAAAGAAATTCATTACTTCACCATTCTACAAACCCATCCTCAAATGGGATAAAGAAAAATTCATCCTCCATCAAACTTCTTGAGCCATACACTTGCAATACTAAACTTGAATCACCCCTTGTTTTACGCAGTATTTGAATGTTTAGACCAGAGGACTTTGCCTCCTATAAAATATTAGTGTGTTTTCTAAACCATTGACGCGACCCTCTCGAGTTTTAGCGAGGGTTAATGGGCCGTCTCGTCTGGTCGGACGCGGGCCTCTCTCAAGGCCCGTTACCCAAGTCGCAGTGGAGGTATACGTGGTCGACCTTTAGTGTGGTCTCGTGACATGTGATATATGTGACATTCTGATTTTCAGTCAATTTCAAGCTCATTAATGAGAAGTGAATATCTAGAAATGTATTTCAGTTGTATTCCGCTTGAATCTAATCAATTCGAGTAGACTGACCAAAAGGGAAAGGCTAACGCGAGACGAGGTATGTGGACCTAGGGAACTCGGATAGGAAACAACGTTTTGACCATAAGGATTGTCGAGGGAGCTAACGATAGACCCTTACAATTACATGACAACCAAAGCCGCCATGAATTGACGAGCCCTAAACGTGATATGAATCACGAGGTCGATACACGTAATATCTGCAAAAGCCGCCCGTCGGTTCGGGATAGGCTGGAACCACATCTGGCAGAGAAAACCATCAGAAATGAACCTTGAAAATTGAAAATGGAGAATCAAGAATTCCAACATTACAATTGGATTGGTCATCGCCCTATCAGAGATAATTGGATTGAGAAAAACGACATTCCAGACGTCGGGGGTAAAATGATCGTTTTGCCACTCAAGCTTAGACTTGCAATTGAAGAAGGGCATTTTGGACTTTATACACCCCTCATGGCTGCCGAAATTCATGGAGTAATAAGAGTCATTGGATCATCTCGGAATTGCAAGTAGATAAGTGTCACAAGATCAATTGAGGAGAGGTTTTGTCCAACTTTTTTACCTAACATTCAACTCACCTTTGACCCAAGCTTGTATTTAAGCCTCCTCTCTCTCTCCTCAATCATTTTTTGGTCGTCCATTTCACCCCTAAGCCACCGAAACCCCATCTTCTTCCTCCTCCATTTTCTACTCGCCGGAGACAGTTTATGGACCTCCTGTTTGGTGCTGTCGACGGTAACTTTCGGCCACCATTCGGCCACCGGCCAACCACACTAACGACGCTTTACGTCTTGCCGACATCCTCGAACAAGAGTCAGGTCGATTGGAGCACCGAGGAGTCCCGAGCAGAGATTTTCCCGAGAGCCGACGGAATCGGAATAAATCTAACGTAGGTCCGGTTCTCAACCCTTTTGATGATCGAAATCTTTGATTCTTGAGCTCAAATTTTGTGGAGACTTAGTAGACACATATAGCATTTTGTGGTAAAAATTGAGGATTTATTTGATAATTTTTTGATCATGAACCAGCTTTGAACATTTTACCCAGAAACTACCGGTATTCTGACCATAGGCGATCCGGCGACTTCGGACGAATTTCCGAAGAGCAACCGACTCAAAACTCACGGTGAGCCTCCCAAATCCTTAGGTAGATGTGTTAAGAAGTAGGATATTGGACCTGGCTAGCCTCCCAAAACCGAGTGGAACCGATTCGTGCCTGGCCGGAACTGGTTCCTGCCGGGCCCAAACCTAGTCTATTGAGGGCTTTGGGCAATGGTTTTGAGCTGCAACTTAATGATTATGATGTGGTGAGGTGTTGAGGGTTGAGTTATGGATGATTGGAATTGATGGATTGAGGAATTGGGTACTAAAATTTGACGAATTGGTTGAAATTCTAGGTTGCACGATAAGTCCGGGCTTGGACCTTGGTTGGCCGAGACTTAGGTGATCCAAGAAGGAGAAAATTGTGTTGCCGAGCTAAGGTAATGGAATTCCTAACCTTATGCTAGGAAGATTGGACTCAATTGGGTGAGTCGAGGTTTAATTGAATTGATTCATGTGGAAATTTCAATGGGGATAGCTTATATTATGTCCTAAAATGTTATAGGACGTATGTATGTGACATTGGCTATGCTTGAGTCATTGGCCATGTTTGGGCATTATATGAATTGCTTTATGTGCCATGAGTGTTTGAATCGTGTATGAGTGACATCCGTTGTGTGCATGTAGATCGACTTGAGATGATGTGGTATAAACATGGCATAGCGAGGCTCTGAGGCATATGAGACGCGGGGCAGGAGTTGATACCCTGATGCAACAAGATCGCTGGGTGAAGTTGTGGTGGTGTAGAGCCCTGATGCGATGAAATCGCGGAGTTGAGATAGCCACGGTCCTAATGTGAATTATTCAATAGACGGAGAGGCCCTAAGACGTATGAGACGCGGAGCAAGAGATGTATACCCTGATGCGACGAGATCGCGGGGTGGAGTTGATATTATGTGGCGCCCTGATGCGATGAAATCGTGGGGTTGAAATAGCCACGGTCCTGATGCAAACTATTCGCGGGACGGAAGTGTGAGAATGCCCTGATGCGACGAGATCGCGGGGTGATGTTGATGTTGCGTGGCACCTTGATGCAACAGGATCGCGGAGTTGAGATAGCTACGGTCCTGGTGTGAACTATTCGTAGGACGAAACTAGAGAATACCCTTATGCGACGAGGTCGCGGGGTGGAATTCGTGAGACGATGAATTTGCTTGGAGATTCATCGAAACCTGATGCGTTTACGCAGGTTGCCGACGACGGTCTTATGCGTTTACGCGAACCGAGCCTGATGCGAATTAATCGTGGGCTAAGAGATTGAGACAGGCGGAGATTGGTGGATGTGGTGAGTGGCAGGCCAAGTGTGCATGATTAATTGAGGGTGACGTGAGTTTATCATTGCATGCCTGCCATATACACGTTGTTTTATTGAATTGTACTTGATGCGCCTGTATGATTATGAGTTTGGAATAACTGAGGGATAGATGATTACCTGAGTGGACGGTCGGTCTAACCTAGGGTTAGGACCCACCTTACTGAGATTTATATCTCACCCTAGTGGGGCTTCATTTTTTTCAAGTTCCAGGCGAAGGTGGCACGAGCTTGCTAAGAAGTGGCATTTGAAGAGATAGTTGACCAGTTATATTTAGAATGGAATTGCCAATTGTGGATATTGAGATTGTACTTCAAATATTGAATTAGGAATTGATCTTTTAGTAATTGGTTAAGGTAATTTGATGTATTTGTCCTAAGGTATCGTATGTGGTTGTATCTTCTTGAATGGAGATGGCATCGCTTCGGCATGTGTATTTCTGTCAGTGCTCAGATTAATGGTCATTGGATCCTGGAGCTTCATTAAGGCACGGCTTGGCGGGATGCTCGCGCGCTCGGCGGGTTCAGGGCGTGACAATATGTGTACATGTTAAGGAGTCGCCACCAATTGTTTTACGGAGAGTACCATGGGAAACCCTATCAAATAGTTCAGAGATTCTATTCAATTCTACGATAACTAGAGAAATGAGATCGGAAACTTAGTTACCTCAACTATCAAAGTTGACGCCCTTTCGGTACCTAGGTTGATTGAATTATCTAACCATAAGATTTTATGCAGATGAGTGCGGTACGAGCCCTAATTCTAAGAGTTCATGCAAATAGGAATGGCTACCCTAACACTTACAGTTAGTAAAGAAAGTGCGCAAATCAAGGATCCAAAACATGCGAATAAATCACATGAATATAGCGTAACATCCCTAGTAAGGCCCTATTAACCTAGAGAAGTGTCAATCACGACTCAGGAGTGATTTAGACTTGATTTGCCAATGAGGGGCAAAACCGTAGTTTTAAAGAAATCTAGAGTCGATAGGAGTCAAAAATAGGATTGATCATTGAATCGATCCATTTCTCATTTTTTTTTGGCAATTTTCTGAATTTTCGAAACGATTTACCCTTTTGAGGGGTAAAATCGTCATTTCAGAAAATGTCGAGAAGTGAAAATCTCAAACATAAGGACTGGTCAATCACCAGACCCCAAATTCTAATTTTGAGCAATTTTTACAAATTATTGGGGTAGGGAAGGCGATTTACGTTTTGAGGGGTAAAATCATCATTTCAGGAAAAAGTATGAGATTAAAAAACCCAAGTAAAAGGATTGACCACTTAACTGACCATAATCCTAATCTAGGTATTTTCGACCTATTTCATGTACAATGCAGGATCAAATTACACCTAAAGGGCAGAATCGTCATTTTTCGAAAGAACGAAGGAAAAATCTCAAAAATAACACTGACCAGTTGTCTGTGGTCATTTCTTAATTTTTGGAAATTTCTGGAGTATTTAGGAATTTTCTACAATTTTTCCTATTTTTTGGGTTTTCTGGGATTTTCTAACATTTTTTAGAATTTTCTAGAATATTTCTGATTTTTTTATTTTTAAAATAATTTTTGTATTTTTTATAAAAAAAAAATATTTTTCAGACCGAGTCGACCTGATCAATGAACCGGTCAACCTAACCCAGACCCGCTCGAATACCCTAACTCTAAAACGGCGACGTTTTTATTCTTTTTTATTTTTTATTTTTTATTTTTAAAGCCTTTTCAAATTATCTGAGAATATAATATCGCATCTTATGGTCCATACTTGCCTACATGGCTAAGCCACCGCCTTCGGATTAGCATACCGAAATCTACGATCAAGATCGCTCGGTGACTAATCCTACACCGTTCGATCAGATTACTAAAATCAACGGTTTCGATTAGAATGGTCATATTGATCTGGACCGTTCATTCATACTGACCTAAACGACGCCGCTCGACCACTAAACTAAACGACAACGTTTTCGCATTTTTTTTTATTTTCGATTATAAACCAATATCCTAATTACTAATCGGACGGCTGGTAATTATTAGACTCAATTTATCTGAGCCGTCCGATCAGCTTATTCGAATAACAAATCCTAACAGCTATGCTGACTGGGCGAACACGTGGACCAATGACACGTTGACACCTAGGGCGCTGACTCGTTGACCTGCCACGCTAAACGAACGATCGGGATTTCTCCGGCACCGTTCGACAACTAAACCTAGACCGATTGACTCAAAACTAGTGCCGTTCGACTCGTCTCACTCTCTAGTTTAACATATCTAAGAATCAAAGCACTTCATCTACAGAATCCCATGTAGCACGTGAAATGTCGAGTACGGCCATGGCAGTTCAATCGTAGGATCAAGAGCATTTCATGCCAATTCATTCACAAAGAAGCTTAATGTGAAGTCTAGGAGACTTAACTTGAGCTCCGATTGAGCTCGCACGGCCTAGATTTGGCTGGGCAGGACCGAGCAATGCTCGGTTATAGCGAAGAGGTTCAAAGGCTCAGACAAGGTTTATTATACAAAATCGTGACACAAGTGAAGTGCGATTGTGGTTAGAATAGTTCAAGGAACAAAACGCACACACTAGATGCAAGAATCAAGGCCGGAAGTGAGATCCGCCATTGATACACAGTATAGATTTCGAAGAAGAGAACTACCTGTTCTCGATATCTACTAAGGTAAGACTGGTGGCGATCGCTTCCTTGAAGCTTGGACCACCTTCTAGTAACACTCAGAAGCTTTAGTTTGGCCTCGTAAGGCCTAACCAGTGCTTCACAGTTTTGAGCTCCAACCTTCGACAATAACGATGGAATATGAGCTCTCTCTCTCTCTCTATTATGTTCCTCTCTTGAACAGAACGAACCTTCTTTTCTCTTCAAATGCATGAGTTTTAGTTATAATCCCCCTTTCAAAAAATTGGCCACGCGGAAAATATCCGACAATGACCATCGCATGTGCAATCACGTGCAAAATGGTCACCGGATACGATGGACATCGGGGACGAATTGGTCATCGATTCTAGCCATTCGGTGACTCTAATTTCACTCGAATTCCACCCGCATTTGGTTCTGCGTTTAGCTTGAAAATAGCCGGTAGACATTTGACCTTCGTCGGCACGGCTCTGGTGGACCCAAGTCATCTGACTGGTTGTCATCGACAGCGGACTTCATGGTTAACAAAACCCCTCCATCAATTTCACGAATTGAAGCCAATTGATCCTTCAGTTTTTTGATCAAAATTCGCCCTTTCGAACTGTAAAAATGGCACGAGTGGGAGGAAGAAGATGCACTGTTTGGACCAGTTTGATCAGTCCGACCAGTCAGAGCCGGTTCAACTTGATTTTTCCCAAAATTAGCCAAAATTCGTGGAGAATTTTCACAGTTAAATCTCAAAATCGAACTTAGGACATGAATATTATCTAAAAATATGGTTTTGCCCAAAAGTTCACGTCAATTTATACAAAAGCCCTAGATTTGCCCTTAATTACGATTCGGGAAATTGTGAAATTGAGGGCTCAAACGGTCAAATTGGACCAAACCACTCATGCCAATTAATTCAGAATGGTGAAAAACATAGGGAAATGATTTTAATTTGTGATGGAAGTCCTTGATTTGAAAGTAATTTTAAATATACCCAAATTCAAGGACTAAATTGCAATTAAGTATGCAATTTTGTCCAATTCATGCAATTAAGAAATTTATCCAAATAATTGGACTGAATTGTAATGAAGGACAATCAGATTGAATGACAAGACTCAAAATGTCAAAATTGCAAAATAAGAGACTTAATCGATATTTTTTTACCCAATTCAACTATATGTGTAATAAAGGAATACATAAAATTGAACTAAAATTTGGAAATTTTATGAGGGCAAAAAGACAAAGGAATTAAAAGAAAAATATTTTTTCATATTTTTGTGACCTCAAATGCAAATTTTCTTGATTTTTCATGTATTTTCTATTTTTCAAAAATACCAAAAAATGCGAAAAATACAAAAAAAAATTATTTTTTGGTCAAAAGGGTTTTTTGGGTTTGGACAAGGCCACCAAAGTTGATTTTATAATTTTTCAACATTTTATCAACTTTTTATGAATTTTTCAAAAATGAATTAAAAAAATTGATAAAAAATTAGGTGTCAACAATCATGAGTTTCTAAATTTCCTTCCTTCTTCTTTCTTATAAGCATGGTTCTTCGAATATCAGAATCTTTTAATTGATTCAGTAGTATGATTGGTGTGGTTTAGTATGTTATTCACTTCCCACTATGTGGAACTTGTGAATTAGAAATTTATGACACATTAATGATTGAGCTTCAAAAATGAGCTTGAATGAGCAAACATGCATTCCTCTGTTAAGGCTAGGAGCGTCGTGTGTTGGGGATATCATACATGATCATCAAGCTCAAGCTTGTCTTCGCCTCCTTTAATGGTATCAGAGCCATACATCGTCGCAACTGAGTCAAGATTAGTATTCGAAGATTCAAGACCTGCTGTAAGGAAATAAGAAATTCATACATCGTGAAAAATTTCCGTAGAAACTAAGTTCCCACCATCTCTACTATGAAGCCCATAAATCTTTCTCCACAAGCAACTCCAGATATTTCGATGAGTGAATCATCTTCCATTCCTGATATTGAATCTTACGATTCAAGTTCTCAGTCCGTTGTAGTGGACATCATGATGGCATATCATGTAGAGTCAATCATTGAAGAAGAAATGAAAGATCATCCTGATATAGAACATCAACCTCTACCTTCACAACCCTACCATCATCCTTCATCCTTAGCCCAAAAAACCTATTTGTCCATTCTTTTCACTTTGGATGATATCTGTGACATTCTGATTTATAATCGATTTCAGGCTCAGTAATGAGAAGTGTGTATCTAGAGATGGATTTCAGTCGTATTCCGCTCGAACCTGATCAATTCGAGTAGACTAACCAAAATGGAAAGGCTAACGCGAGACGAGGTACGTGGATCTAGGAAACTCGGATGGGAAATGACGCTTTGACCATAAGGATTGTCGAGGGGATATTTGGAGCCACAAACAGGTCGATCCAAGAACGATTAATGGATGCCTTGCGAGTGTCATACGATTAGAGCGCGGGTGATGCCGCTTAACCAACATATGATTTGCAAAATTTTTCTAAATCGGACGGTGAAGATCGAGACCTTAGGAGCTAATGATAGACCCTCACAATTACATGACAACCAAAACCACCACGAGTTGACGAGCCCTAAACGTGATATTAATCACAGGGTCAATACGCGTAATGTCTGCAAAAGCCGCTCATCGGTTTGGGATAAGCTAGAACCACGTCTGATAGAGAAAACTATCAGAAAAGAGCCTTGAAAGTTTGAAATGAAAAATCAAGAATTCCAATGTTATTCGGATTGGCCATTGCCTTATTGAAGGTTTTCGAAAAGAGGAAAATGACGTTCGGAACGTCGGGGGTAAAATGATCGTTTTGCCTCTCAAGCTTAGAACTTTGTTATTATAATTAGAGAAGGGAAAAATGGGCATTACAACCCACCCATGGCTGCCGAAAACAAGGACAAGGAGAGAGCCATTGGATCTCCTTGGATAGAGCAAATGACAAGTGTCAAGAATCCAAGGGCTAAGGTCATCTCACACTTTTTCCCACTTACCAATCAAAGGTCTTTGACCAAGCCTTGAATAAAGCTTCTTCTCTCTCCTCACCTCTGCAATTTTCGGCCAAACCCCAAGAGAGAACACAAGATACCTTCATCTTCTTCCTCCTCCATTCTGCTGTCGCTGGACAGATTTTGGAGCTCCACTTCACCGGCCACCAAGGCCACTTCCGACCATCCCTGGATACCGGTCAGCCACCCAAACAAAGATCTATGTCTTGCCGACATTCTTCAACAAGAATCGAAACATTTGGAGCATCGAGGAGACTGGAGCAAGGATTCTCCCGAGAGTTGACGGAAACTGCTCCAATCTGAGGTAGGTCCGATTATCAGTCCCTTTGGTAGTCGAAATGTTGGAATCTTTGGCCCAAATTTTGTAGAGATCAAGCTGAGACGTGTAGGAATCTGTGGTAAAAAGTTGGGCTTAATTTGATAAGTTTTTGACTACGAACCGACCTTGTACATTTCGCTCAGAAACTAACTTGGAGGAACCGGCGATAAGTTCTAGAGCCTCTGTTTGGTGCCCACGAGGGCTACTTTCGGCTACCATCTGCTATCGGTCGACCACCACAACAAAGTTCCATGTCTTGCCGACATTCTCCAACAAGAATCGGAGCATTTGGAGCACTGTGGAATTCAGGGTAAGCATTCTCCCACAGGCCGACAGAATAGGAACCAACCAGAGGTAGGTTTTGTTCTTGGTCCCTTTGATGGTCGAATTTTTGGAGTCTTGAGCTCAAATTTTGTGGAGACTCAGTAGAGATATAGATGAATCTATGGTAAAAATTGGGGCTTGAATTGATAAAGTTTTGACCTCGAACCGGTCTTGTGATATTGGAGCAGAAAATTGCCGGTTCTAACTAAGGAAGAATCCGGCAACTTCAAAGGGTTTCCGGCAACCAATCAAGCTCAAATTTCGGTGAACCTCATAACACCCTAGATAGACATGTGAAGAGGTGGTATAGCATTTAAATGATGAATTTAGGAGTGATGAAAGTCAGAATGTGTTCGATTTGCACCGAACCAAGAAGGATAGGTTCAGTTTGGTGCAAACCAAATCTGTGAAGGGGCTGGAGATGAATGAGTTGAGCTCCAAATTGATGATTGAGGCATGATAAGAGGATGAGGGTTATGCATTGAAGGTTTATGGTTATGAATTAAGGAAATTGGGCATGGAAATTGACTAATTGATTGGAAATGCTAGATTGTGCGGCGGATTGGCCTTGAATCATGATTGGCGGAGACCTTGAGGGTCCACGAGGAGCAACTTGGGTTGTCAAATCAAAGGTAAGGGAATTTCGAACCTTATGTTAAGACGATTAGACTCGATTGGTTAAGTCGAGGGCCGATTGGAACGATTTATGAGAATTTATTCAAATGGGTAGCTTAGTGATATGCTAAGATGATATATGATTGATTGTGAGTGATATTGTGTGCCTGAGTTATTTGCCATGCCTGTATATCATTTGAACTGAATTGCATGCCACAAAAATTATGAAACGCATTTGAATGCGCGCTTGCTAGTGAGTGTGAGATTGAATAAATAATCAGGCATATGATGTGATGTGGCACGAGCATGGCATGGCATGGCCTTGAGGCGTGTGAGACGCGGGGCCAAAGGTTGAGACCCTGATGCGACGAGGTCGCGGGGTGAAGTATGATTAGTTGGCGCCCTGATGCGACGAAGTCGCGGGGTTGAGATAGCCACAGTCCTAATGCTATCTAATCGCGGGACAGAGTATGAGCTCATAAACCCTGTCTGAAAATGAACCAGGACCTAATGCGTTTACGCTGGTCACCGAAGATGGTCCGATGCGTTTACGCGGGCCGAGCCTGAGGCGACTAGTTCGCGGGCTAGAGAATGAAGTAGGCAGAAATTGATGAATGTAGTGAAATGGCAGGCTGAGTATACAAGTGCATTATCATCTGAATGTGACATGAGTTCATTTTTGCATGCCTGTCGTCTATATGTCATTGCTTCATTGAATGGTTCCCCATCTGCCTGTGAGTTTGAAAATATCGAGGATTAGATGACTACATGAGTGGACGGTCAGCCTAACCTAGGGTTAGGACCCACCTTATTGAGATTTATATCTCACCCTAGTGGGGGCTTACATTTTTCAGGTTCCAAGCGAAAGAAGCGCAAGCTTGTCAAGGATCGGCATTTGAAGAGAAAGTGGGCCAATTGTACCTTTGATGAAGTTGTTGTCTTTATGTAGTATTAGAATTATACTCTTGATTGGTGGATTATAGAATTGAATCCTCGAGAATGAGTTAATGAGATTTTGTTGTTTATGTCCTAAGACATCTGTATGTTGTTGTATTTATATGACGAGGGATGTCATCGCTTCTGCATGCATTCTTTAAAGGACTTATAAAGAATTGGCCGTTGGATCTTGGAGTATTCTTAAATGAACGACATGGACAGGGATGTTCGCGTGCTCACCGGGTTCGGGGCGTAACAATATCCCTTATTACAAATGGCTTGAGAGACTTCAAGAGTTTCATACTTGGTTGATCATCAGGAACCTAAAGGAACAGGTACTTATGATGTGCTCCTTGAATTTGTTACTAGGTTCACTAGTTCCTTAAAAGATTGGTGGAAATTAGCCCCAGAAAGAGATCAACTCCAGGTTTTAACCATGTCCATTGATAAAGCCATTCAGATTATTCATCTCTTCTTTATTGGTCAACTCCAAGATTCAAAAGAACTCAAAAGAAAAAAAAAAATCTTTGAAAGAAAATGCGGCTCCCTAGCCAAAAAAGGCCTAGATCGACTTTTTCGAAAGATGATCAAGCTTTTCTACCAGCTTGGTTCTGATTCAAATCTCAAGTCAGTTTTTGTGGCTTCCATTTCCAAAGAGATTAGTCAAGCTGTTGAGAAAACCCTACAGTTCAAAAACAAGATCATTACAGATGCTACTTTTGGCGAAATTCAACAGTTAGGCCACATTGCCATTGAAGAAATGTGCCATTGAAGAAATGTGCCATAGAAGATAAGTCTTCAAGAGTTACCTCCGAGAGAATCGCTCTCTCGAAAAGAGTTATGTGAAACCCCATCTGAAAATCAAATGCTCAAGAGATTGTAGTGACCCATCTTGTGTTAACCACAAGAAACATAAGCACTTCAAGAAATTCTCTTTTGAGAAGCTTTCCTTAGGCAAACGAAGACACAAAAAAGAAAAATGGAAATTCCTTCGAAAGAAAAAGCGGCATCATTCTTATGGTTTCAAGAAGAAGAAGAAGAAATCCGAAGATGCTACACCATTAGCAAGAAATGGCATTTTGCAAAAGATTAACCCCAAGCAAAACACCAATGAAGCTATATGATCCAAAAGATTTCGGCAACTACATATATTCCATTGGATGATGAAGATATCGAGTAAGTATTTTCTGTTGAAGATGAACCTTCACCGGCACATTTTTTGCTCTTCAGATATATTTAGACTCTAATAAATCCCCTGGTGATATCTTTGCATTCTTCCCTGAGACTATCTCTAATTCTTTTCATGTCCAATATGTTTGCCACTCTCCATGCATCCCTATCCAGATCCATACTTAAGAAGATGGTGAACCCATTCAAATCACCACTCTCATAGATACTACAAAATATCACTTGCGCCCGAGCTTATTTTAACGGTAATATCGTGTGTACTTAATTGCATATTCATGCATCGTGAGTTCTTTTAGTTAACAACTCAAATTCTATAAAGCTCGAACCTAATCAGTTCGAGGTAGATGTGCTCGAAGCGCAAGTAACTGAATGAAGCTTTATGAGTTTTGGTACTTTATTCATACTTCTCATTGATTTGCCTCTGCACCCCGTGGCGATTCGAAATGCATCGCCGAATTTTGATTTCCCCAATCAAATGTATATCGACTCTTTATAGCTATAAGTGATATAACCCTACGAGACCATCGCGCTAAGTGTTTTTACCGGAAAAGTTAGCTTGGAGAACGTTTAAAGGGAATCGTGAACTAAAAATAGATTAGATGGACGAAGTAACTAGCGCCGGGTCGCCTCATGAAACCACTTTTTCCCGGGTGATTGAATGGAGCCCGAGATCGAACCCAAAATCGAAAAATGGAGCCCGAGAAACTCCCGACCGGGCCGACTCGTTCGCGCTTATGCTAGTATGCCCGAGTCCAGCCCAAAACGCGCCATAGCGGCATAGCCCAACATCAACCCGGAATCGATGTCCATTTCACAGAGAAAGGACGAGGAGAAGACGGCGCAGAACCAGAAGCAGAAGCAGATCGACTGAATTGTTCCATCACGTAGACTAACGGGGACGAGGAGGAGGAGGAGGAGGAGGAGATCGGGATCGAACTCATCGGAGGGAGAGCGCGACGAGAATGGGGACGCTAGCTCCGGGGCTCTCGAGGAAGCTGAAGAAAGTGTTGGAGTCGCGCACGGACACGCCCGACGTCCTGGGGTCTCTCAGCACTCTCTCCACTTTCTATTCCGACAACACGCCTCAGGCCCGTCGCAACCTCAGATCCACCATCGAGAAGCGCGGTCTCGGGATCAATCGGGAGTTCCTGCAAGCCTCGGATACCGTGCAACTAGTTCGTATTCTCATCTCTTGCTATGTTGGGTGAGGTATCTGCTTCGTTGGAACGTATGGTGGATGGATTGGAGTTAATGTGATTGCGGTTTTTTTCCCTCAGGCATTGGATCGAGTGGAGGAAGAGGTCAATGCGCTCGCCGAGTGCTGCGATAGGTGAGTTAGTGGGAAGCTGCGAGATTGTGCTGTCTGAGTATGTTGGAATTTGATTGTTGTCTGCAGATGTTTTGCTTGTGGTCGTTGGATTGGGACTGAGTTCTGTGTGTTCAAATTGTTTAGATAAAGCGGACGTGTTGATTTTGGCTATCTGCTAGATGAGGGTGAATCAAATTTCTGCTCTGGATCTTGGGCTTGCATTGTGGAATCCGATGAATGTAGCTAGTTGCAACATAATTGATTAGGTTTACAAAAGAACATACATGGCTGGAGTTTTAGTTCTCAAGTGAAAAGGGAAAGGATTTATTTGAAGGAGATAAATGCTGTATGAAGGAAATAAATACAGTTAAATGCTGTATGAAGGAAATAAATACAGTTACTGGCTACTTGGGACTTGGAAGTGCTTTCGGATTTTTGCATAAAGATTGGAGAAGTTAAAGAGCCGGCCTGATGCATGTCAAATGAACACATGTAGATGTACGCTAATGCGTGTAGAACCTAATTTCTCATGTAGTTTGGCCTGGACTCAATTTGCCAGGACTGTTCTCTTTTCCAGTTTAAGCTGAGAAAATGGTTAATCTGAACATGAATTCCACTAGAACTTAAATGTTTGCGCAGGATAGCGAAAGCATTGAGCAGTTGCACTGCTAGCACAGGGGACATCATCAGTACCACAGAGAGGCTCAAACAAGAACTAGAAATGACCACACAGCGGCAAGAGATCGTGTCACACTTCCTACGTGACTATCAGCTCTCTAATGAAGAGGTTTACCCTGAATTTAACATCTGGCTACTTAATTTTGGCCCTTTATTACTGCGCTGCTCCACATAGTGCACTTCATACGCATCGAAGTTGGTTGCCATGTTACTAGATAAATGCACTGAGGAGTGAAGATCTTAATGAGGAATTCTTCAAGGCCCTTTCCCATGTTCAAGAAATTCATGCTAACTGCAAGATACTTCTTCGGACACATCACCAGGTAAATCCTCTCTTCTACAAAGACATTCAGGATGCTACAGGTGATGACAAGCATTATCATTATATATATATTTATATATATATGTGTGAAAGTAGTGTTCTTTATCTGTATCTCTAAGAGTGATTTTGTTTGTACTTCGGTTATGATGGAGAATTAGGCACCTTAAGAAATAAAGCTCATCACTGTGTGAAAGAGAACATTACGTGGTGTAAGGCTTGGTTGGGATAGTTAGGTTTTTTCTTTCCCTTCTTTCTTCCCCCTTATATTGTGGGCAAAGTTTCGCAATTGGTGTTACTGCAGATGTCAGACACCTCTGCCCAGTCTCCTTTTGTGTCTTATTACTTCTTGTAACAGCACTCCTTGGCGACATACTTTCTTCGAGGTGCAGTCAAGCTAATTATTTTGATTGATACAATTATTCCATCTATATTCATCTTGATGTGTTTGTGTTAAGGAAAAAAGTCGTAAACCTTGAACAGAACATACTTATCTATGTTGTTCAATCAATGATATCTTCATTCAGGACAGAAAAAAAAATACAAAATTCATCAAGGAGTTATGGAGATTCACTTGGTTTTTCTCTCCAATTTAGTATCCTATTGCGCTTATCTCACCAAGTTACCACACACCAAAAAAAGCTTTGTACATAATTTACCGATAAACTCCGCTTATGTAGTCTATATAGCTTGTTCCAAGCCAGGTAAAAGAGGAGGGTTACGTCAGGCGTAGCGAGCCGGTTATAAAAAAAGAGCTATCTCTATGAGATGAACCCTATTGATATTTCGTTGGAGCGTACCCTTCTTAGCGCCGCGTTGCATCGGCGCCCGGGTGTAGCGAAAAATGAGCAAGGGTCTTTGCACCAAGATAGGTGGGTGCAAGGGGCAAGGAAGATAGCCTTGGGCCATCATTCCCAAAGTGATGCGCCACATCGGTGTCCGGATGTGGTGATAAATGAGCAAGGGTCCTCACATTTCCGTGGGCGAGTGTGGGGGGCAAGAAAAGCCCAGGGGGTAGGGATTAGATTGGAGAGTTGGAATGTAGGAACCTTAACGGGTAAATTGAGGAAATTGACAAATACTTTTGCTAGAAGAAAAGTGAATATTGCTTGCCTGCAAGATACTAAATGGAAAGGAGAGAAGGCTAAGGAAGTGGATGGCACCGGATTCAAGCTATGATATACAGGCACAACAAATAGTATAAATGGAGTTGAGATTCTGATCGATAAAAATTTCAAGGATAGAGTGGTTGATGTTAAAAGAATAGAAGATAGGATTATTTTAGTTAAGTTAGTAGTGGGGGATTTGATTTTGAATATCCTTAATGTGTATGCTCCTCAAGTTGGATCGCAAGCGTCCGAAAAGAGCAGATTTTGGGAAGATCTAGAAGAGATTTTAAGGCAGATACCACACGAGGAGAAGGTATTCATAGGAGGAGATCTAAACGGACATGTCGGTCAGAGTAGTGGAGGTTTTGACAGAGTTCATGGAGGTTTTGGATATGGGACTAGAAATGAGGCTGGCGAAGACATCTTGAGTGTGACATTAGCTTATGATTTGATGTTGGCAAGCACTTTTTTTAGGAAAAGAGAATCACATCTGATCACTTTTCGCAGCAGTCAAAATTGTAGCCAGATTGATTTCTTTCTTGTCAGGAGAGAGGATAGAGCTTTGTATGTAGATTGTAAGGTATACCCTGGTGAATGTATAGTTACACAACATAAGTTGGTGGTTTTAGAAGTTCGGTATAACAAAGTACAGAAGATGAAGAGAAGTGCGCAGCACCCCGGAGTAAGATGATGGAAGTTACATAAGGAGAAACAAACAGAATTCAACGAAAGAATGCTACAGGAAGGACCGTGGCGACTGGAGGGCGAATCAAATATGATGTGGAAAGAGATGTCTAACTGCGTTCAGACAGTGGCAAAAGGGGTGTTAGGGGAAAGTAGAGAGAATGGACATCAAACAAAAGAAATCTGGTGGTGGAATGAAGAGGTGCAGGAGGCAATTAAGCAGAAGGAGTGTTTCAAATGCCTACATAAATGTTCTAATGAATAAAATTTGCAAAAGTTTAGATTGGCGAGAAAAAGTGCCAAGAAAGTTGTACGAGAGGCTAGAGGCAAGGTTTTCACCGATATGTACAACAAACTTGGGAGCAAAGAAGGAGAAAAAGGCATCTATAGACTTGCAAAATCAAGAGACAAGAAAAGTAAAGACTTGACACAGATTAGATGTATCAAGGATGAAAATCAAACACTCTTGATAAGAGATGAAAACGTCAAGGGCAGGTGGATGAGTTATTTTAACAAACTTTTTAATGGGGAGAGCGATAGAAGTGAGGTGAATTTGGAAGATGCTTTTGATGATTCAAATAGAAGGTTTGTGCGTAGAGTTAAAGCACGGGAAGTTAGGGAGGTATTAAAAAAGATGAAGACTAGTAAAGCTTTGGGACCCGATGGTATTCCTATTGAAGTGTGGAGATGCTTAGGGGATGTAGCAATAAGTTGGTTGACTAGTCTTTTTAACAAGATCCTTCATACTAATAAAATGCTTGATGAATGGAGGAGGAGTATACTTGTGTTTATATACAAGAACAAGGGGGATATCCAGAATTGTTCTAATTATAGAGGCATCAAGCTTATGAGCCACACAATAAAACTGTGGGAGAGAGTTATTGAGCATCGTTTGAGAATAGAGACCAACGTTTCTATCAATCAATTTGGATTTATGCCAGGAAGATCTACCATGAAGGCTATTTTCTTAATACGACAATTGATGGAAAGATATCGAGAAAGAAAGAAGTACCTCCATATGGTGTTTATTGATATCGAGAAGTTGTATGATAGGGTTCCAAGAAAGGTTTTGTGGTGGATTATTAAGAAGAAAAAAGTACCTTCAAAGTATGTCGAGGCAATCAAGGACATGTATAACGGTACTACTACATGTGTGAAGACTTGTAATGGCACATCAAGTTATTTTCCATTCACAGTACGCTTACACCAAGGTTCTGCTTTGAGCTTTTACCTTTTTGCCCTGGTTATGGATGAGCTAACAAAAGATATTCAAAATGAGGTGCCGTGGTGTATGCTATTTGCAGACGATATCGTGCTTATTGATGAGACCAGGGCTGGGGTTAACGCTAAGTTAGAAGTATGGAGAAGCACGTTGGAGTTTAAAGGATTTACGCTAAGTCGAAGTAAGATGGAATACTTGAAGTGTGAGTTTGACACGGCAGAAAGAGGGGATCAAGAAGCCGTAAATATGCTCGGACATGAGGTACCCAAAAAAGATACATTTAGATATCTGGGATCAATATTGCAAAAGGAGGGAGAGATTGATGAGGATGTAAGCCATAGAATCAAAGCAAGTTGGATGAAATGGCGTAGTGCATCGGGATTTTTGTGTGATCGCAAAATTCCTCTTAGGTTAAAAGGAAAATTTTATAGAACAACAGTCAGACCTGCCATGTTATATGGAGCTGAATGTTGGCCAGCACAAAGGAAACATGAGCATAAAATGGGAGTAGCAGAAATGAGGATGTTAAGGTGGATGTGTGGTCATACAAGGATGGATAAGATAAGAAATGAAGAGATTCGATGAAAAGTTAGAGTAGAACCGGTGACGGAAAAGATGAAAGAGCATAGATTGAGATGGTTTAGGCATATTCTCCGAAGACCCTTAGATATACCGGTACGAACAGAAGTTTGCTATCGAGAGCATAACACGAAGAAAGCAAGAGGTCGGCCGAAACTTATTTGGGGGAAAGCAGTAAAACAAGATTTAATGGAGTGGGAAATAGATTGGCGTACGGTTTGTCTTAGGACGGAGTGGAGGGAGGCTATTAGTATTGTGGAGGGATAGTGTGTAGATATATATATATATATATATATACTTATTTATTTTTACACATTTATCTCTTTTCTCTCCCTTGATTCTGCTTTTATTTTTATGATTCTTTGGGGTTCATCCCAACTAGTTTGGGATAAAGGTGTTGTTGATGTTGACATAATATACCGAAAAAAGAAAAAGAAAGATCTGAAAAGAATGGGTCATTGCGTATTAGGTGGGTTGGGTTGATCCTTCTGTTTCCCAACATATGTCCTAAAAATATCATATGTTTTTCCCTTTCTTTTCATGGGCCGCATTACCAAATAAGTTTGCATTGCCAAAGGAGGTGGTGGCTCAAAAAAATGAGTTGACTTGAGACACATTGCGATCTGCTTAGAAGCATGAGGTTTAGGCACGATGCCTGTTTGCCAGTATTGTTCTCTTTCAATGCTTAAGTGCTCTATTGCTTCTCTTCATTCCTTGCAACTTTATGTGTTCCTCTTACACATCTATCAACACATCATGGCTTTCAGTAGTTGCAATTTGCTGTATTATGGGCTGAAAAACCTGTAACAAAATTTGATTAAATGAAGGCTAAGTTAGTGGCTCTTTCTCATTCTCATTGCTTCACAGCGTGCGGGCTTGGAACTCATGGATATGATGGCTGTGTATCAAGAAGGGGCCTATGAGCGCTTGTGCAGGTCAGCCGTCTTAAAATGCTTCATTTACTACCGGTTTGTTCTGCACGGTTTCACAGCTACCTGGCTTGGGCTTTCAAAATTTTAAGACGAGGGTTGAGGAGCAAGAGAATGATTGATTTTAATATGCAGAAGCTGATGCAAGTCTTGCTTCAATCAGTAATAAGTATTTAAAGATCAACTTAATAAAAGTCATGACATGTAGGATAGTTAACACCGTCCCATCTTATGCTCACTCATATATTTTCTGTTGTGCGGTTCTCAGAATTACAATTTTAAGAAACTTTTAGCCTCCAATATATAAATGATATGATTTTTTATGGTTTTGTTCTTAAGTCAGAAACACCAGAACTTAAAGGTGCTGGTATCTTAGCAGGCACAATTTGTTCCAATCCCTCCAGTTAATTAGTGTCTTCTCCTGGAACGTAATTACATAGTTACTAAGTAGTTAAAACACAAAGTTCATTATCTAAGATCTCTTTGGATTAGTTGTTCTGATACAAATATTGGTGTGCATGACTGATGTGATTATGTCCCTTGCTTTGTTAGTGGCTTGAACTTTGTCATTGCTTGAGGTGACTTTCTTCATGATTTTTTTCTCCTGTTCATTTCTAAATTGGTCCTATATCTTGAGCCTTTTAACTTATCTTTAAAAATTGTTCTCTTTATACTTATTTTCCTGTTGGTACTGCAGTTGATGGTCCTTCTTACTTCTCATGTAGGTGGGTTCAGGCAGAGTGCAGAAAGTTGGGTGACACTGATAATCCTGAAGTGAGTGAGCTATTGAGAACGGCTGTTTGCTGCCTGAAAGAGAGGCCCGTGCTTTTTAAATATTGTGCAGAGGAGGTACTTTACTTTATTTGCGGTAGAGTTCGATATCAAGCCACTGGTGAAGTTTGGCTTACTATAAGATAAGTATTTATCTTCCCTATTTAACTAATAATATTAACTATTTCCCTGTATAGGTTGCCAATATGAGACACAATGCATTGTTTAGAAGGTTTATTAGTGCTCTTACTCGAGGAGGACCTGGTGGAATGCCAAGACCCATTGAAGTGCATGCTCATGATCCTCTGCGATATGTAGGCGACATGCTGGGATGGCTACATCAGGTATAGCTATCTTCTGATTTCTACTGCTACTTGTGGACTCATAATCCCTGTGGTGTCTATTAATGTTTCAATACTGTGAGAATGCTAATGTTTGGTGGTCAAACATGGTTTCTGATAGATAATCACCTTTAATATTAATGATGTATGTTGCTTTCTTGCAGTCCTTGGCATCTGAGAGAGAGCTTGTTCTGGCGTTACTTGATCCAGATGCAGTAGTGGATACTGGGCCAACTGCTACTCGTTTCTCGAAGAACTTAGAAAATGGTTCCGGGAAGGCAGAATCTGACATGACATTTGTTCTAGATAGAATTTTTGAAGGAGTGTGTCGGCCCTTCAAAGTGAGAGTTGAACAAGCCTTGCAATCTCAACCCAGCCTTATAGTATCATATAAACTTAGCAACACCCTTGAGTTTTACAGCTACACGGTCAGTTGATCTCTTTCTTCTTGTATACATTCTTTCTAATTCCATGCCTTTTTTACGGGTTAATGACTGTTTAGTTCAGATATCAGATCTGCTTGGGCGAGACACAGCTCTCTGTAACACGATTTGGACCCTAACAGATGCAGCTCAGAGGACATTTTTTGAAATTTTGAGAAGCAGAGGAGAAAAGCTATTGCGTTATCCTCCACTTGTTGCTAGTGATCTTTCTCCTCCATCAGCAGTTAGGGATGGAGTCGCAGTGTTGCTTGAAATAATTGAGACCCACAGCAGCATGATGGTGCCTGCATCTGCTAAGAAACCCGACTTTGATCCAGTGATTGCGGCCATGCTTGATCCCATTATTCAGGTTCACTTTTGTGCTTAGTGTACTGAATTTTCCTATAGCTTGATGTAAAAAGAAGACAATATAACAGCAAAATGTTTCTTGTTAGTGAGGTTTCCTCCAGAATCTTAGTAAAGATAAGGATTTGTTCCGAGCTGACAGCCTCCCTGCAGAATTAATTGCTGAGATTGTTGATAGTTATGAGAAACTTGTTGTTTTTTACTTTTGCATGCAGATGTGCGAGCAAGCGGCAGAAGCACACAAATCAAAAGGATCTGGTCACTCATCAAGACGGAGAATGAGTTCTGACTCGAGCCAGATTAGTAAATCATCTGTTGATGCCATCTTGTCAAATGGAAGCCCTGCTCCCTCAATTCAGGTTATTAGAACTTCTCTGTGATATTTGCTTCCAGTCATGACTTTTTTTTTTCCCCACCTTTTTTCATTGCGTGTATCCAGTCAAAATAGATCCCATATGTTGAAGTCTATCTAGTAGCTATGTGCTCGTTCGCAATTTCTGGTCATGTCTTTTTGCGCCTTTTTAACTGGCTGTCATTCAATTAATGTCGAAAGAAAAAAATAATGGAATGCAAATTTTGTTTGTGTGGTGGGGTTATTATTATTATTGTTTATTTTAATTTATTTTTTTGTTTTGGGGGGGGGGGGGGGGGGGGTTTTGTTTAATGAGTGATGATGAAGAAGGCTTATACTGGGGGGATTCATGCCATAGCTCTTACTCCAAAGTCCAATTCTCATTGGTTTATTTTTAGCCAATCATCATGTGACGGAAAGGTTTGGGTGAGTAGTGCATAGTTGTGCACGTTTATCCTGCAGAATATTCATATCCTGCAAAATACAGCATTTGGGAAGACTACGATATTTTACTTACATATTTCTTGCTTTGGGAAGAACAATATTTGACAGTCACAAACTTGAATTGGCCATGGTCTAGCACATACTTCTTGTTAACTTCTGGTTTTCTGCGCACTTTTAAGTTCTGATTGAAGACTACGATTTGACCTACATATTTCTTGCTTTGGGAAGAACAATATTTGACAGTCACAAGCCTGAATTGGCCATGGTCTAGCACAAATTTCTTGTTAACTTCTGGTTTCTGCACACTTTTAAGTTCTGATTCCAACTTTTCTTTACTATGCAGAATAGCGAGCGGCCATCCGAGATATTCCTTATCAACTGCTTATGTGCCATTCAACAGCCATTGCTCGGGCATGCCGTAGCTGCTGAATATGTGAAGAACCTGGGATCCTTGATAGATAAACACTTGCGTGTTCTTGTTGAGAAAGAAGTCGATGCCATTCTCAGGAGATGCGGTTTATCGGATAAGATGCCTCTTTTTCGTGATGCACTCAACAAGGAGACAAGCAGCTCAACCAGTGGAGCCCGTTTGGCCGATTATGAAGAGACATCTCCATCTGCTCTGTCAGATTGTTTGAAGGCCTTCTTTGGTCTTATTTTGGGAAGTGAGAGTTCTCTTCCTGAATTCGAGCAGATGCAAGTCCCGAAGCTGCGGTCTGAAGCTTGTGTTGCGGTGGCTAAGTCCCTGGCAGGAGCATATGATATCATTTTTAACGCGATTATGGATCCAAGTAACGGATACTCCGATCCCAGATCCTTGGCAAGACATCCCCCAGATCAGATAAGAACTATTTTAGGAATATGAATGCATGTAAAACTGAAATGCTTTCTGCTTATTTCGGGCTGTAGGTGGATCGATGTACTTGATAGTAAAAGTTAATTCGATTGATGAATAAGTGGTTCTCGTCAACGCATGGTGTTGCGATACACGTTTCTGTTCGTGTGTTTTTTTTTTTTTTTGAGTTATTTTTCTGTTTCAGTATGGTACGATTTTTCGGGGTGTGTGCACCCTCTCCCTGCAGTTTTTCCATTTTCATTTCATTTTGGGTTAATATTACGAAAAACGATAAATTTATTTTAAATTATTTTTTTATCACAAAAAATCTCAAATTAATGTATTTGTGACAAATTTCAATCCAAATTAAATTTGTGACTACGAAAAATCTCAAATCGGTAAATTTATCGTATGTTTACTAATTTAAAATTTTTCATGGTAAAAAAATAATTTCCGTTAAATTTGTTAGATTTGGGATAGATTTGTTTTGAGATTTTTTTTTATATTAACTTTTTTTTTTACATATCCTTTAGCATGATATTTGGTTTGAAAAGAACTTCACAACCAACCAAACACAAAAATTTCAGACGGCCCAGTTCTTTTTTTTTTTTTTGGACAAACAGCAGTAATCAAATTCAAATTGACACGGTCAAAGCTTCAAATCAGAACTAATGTTTTAGTTTGGTGAAGTTTAGCTTCTTCGATCTTGATCTTTCGTGCCCAATTTGGACAAAAGGTAGCATATACTGCAAGTTATCTATCTAGTAAGTGTAATCAGTGACTTAATTTAAAACAATGACGGAACACGCCATTGACCTTAGTAAAATGTTTCCTTTTTCGATTTATTAGACTTCAAAGCCAAGTCGATCATTAATATGTGTATAGTATGATAATTATGTCCATTTATATCCACCCTTTTTCCGTGAATATTAAACAGATTGTCTTTTACTCAAATCTCCCAATCAAAAATTAAACTAATCTACAGAAATATAATTCTCATCTTCACCAACTCTCGCAAACAAAAAAAAAATTCCTCAAGGGCTTGATAATGCTTATGTGCAAAGATTACAACCACGCAACTAGTTGTACTTGTGGAAATATTAAGGTGACTCATGTGGTTAAACTTTGTACTTCTAACTCTTTTGAATAGTTTGCATCAAGAGATTTTTTCCTTAATTCTGAACACCAATTTCATATTTGAACAAAAACAAGATAAGAATATTGTTCGATGGTCTATAATTAATCAATTGGAGTTTTTAACTTTATATCCTTTCGATAAAAAAAACTTATTCTTATTGATTCTATTCCAAATTTGAGAGGGATTACATTATTATTATTATTATTATTATTATTGTGGTTGTTGTTATTGTTATTATCTCATTATTATTATTATTTTGGTGAGAGAATTGTTATTTGTTTTCTAAACCGGCAAAAACAATTGCAGCAAATAAAATATAATAAAATAAAAAACATACTCTAAAGACGAAAACATTACCTAAACAAAAGCGAAAAATATGACGTTCAAAAGCAGTATCGACGGCATCTGCGCTTAGGCCACACAGTAAATACGTACGCGAATCACAGAGACAAAATCTAGCAGCTCGCCGATGTGCAAAATCTTTCATCGATTCTTCTTCGTCTCCTCTCGACTCCCATTTCCGCAGTCGCTGGATCTGCAAAAATTCCAAGAAGGTCGACAAGAAGAAGAAGAAAGAAGAAGAAGAAGAGGAAGAAGAAGCAGCAGCAGTTACTCTTTAATCTCCTAAATCAGCATATTGAAGCGAAGCGAATCACCTTCCCTCCATTCGACTCCGCCCGTCGCCAGGTACCTCCGATTCTCTCTTTATGGTCACCTACCTGCATTGGGCTTCTCGAATTCGATCGTCGTCTGTGTCGATCGGTACTGTCGTGGGACGTGGATGCTATGCGCAATTAGGAACGAGACTCTTCCGAAAAAAAGTTTGTAACTTGGGCGAAATCTGATTTGTTTGCGATGTCCATGAGTCTGTTTAGTTTCGACGATTTCTGATTAATTGCTGATTGGTTAGGAAGCTCTTTGCTTTTCTTCGCATTCTCCTGCTGGATAGCGGCTTTGCACTTTGCGGGATCAAGTGGTTCGTAATAGCAACTTCCCCCAGCAATGCCGAGAAAGCTGGTGTTTATCTGTACTTTGACACTGGAGATTAGGGATATCTTGGCCAAGGATAGCGCGTAAGGTTGTTTTCATGTAGTTGACTGCGATTGAGTGCTTTCCAGATGGTGGACTAACTGTGAGAGTGGACTTCTGGTGTTCTGGTCTCGATAAGGGGAGAAAATGGTGTTTAGTAAAATTGCAGATCTCCTTTCGGCCGTAAAGGGCCGGGTTTCGGGTCCACATGCCTCTGGTGCTCGGTATATGTTGCCACCAGGATTGCCTTCTCATGGGAGTTCTTCTGCTTATACATCTGGCTTCACAAACACTGGGCATAAGAACAATTTGCGGCATTCATCGTCTCTCCAAGATTTATCGTCATATCATGGGCTTGTTTTCGATGATGGCAATCTCAATGGGACGCACTCTAAACCTCCCCACCCTTTGTTGAGAGATAATGTTGTGTCTAGCTTCTCGAAGGAGAAGTCTTTGCCAGGAGGAACTGCATTTCCACGGAGGAAGTGGATTCGGAGGATCTTGATTCTTTTATGTCTCCTTTTGTTCTTTCTCTTGATATACATGGTGTCAATGTATGCCTATGCATATTGGTCTCAAGGAACATCCAAATTTTATGTTGTTTTAGATTGTGGGAGCACGGGAACTAGAGTTTATGTATATCAAGCATCTCTTAAGTACAAGAAAGATGGAAGCCTTCCTCTTGTGATCAGGTCATTCAATGAAGGTGTAAAGAAGAATCGCCAATCCCAGAGTGGACGTGCATATGATCGAATGGAGACTGAACCAGGATTTGACAAGTTGGTCCATAATGTATCTGGCCTGACTGCTGCAATAAATCCACTTGTTTGGTGGGCCAAGAAGCAAATTCCCAAGCAGTCTCACAAGACTACATCTCTCTTTCTCTATGCCACAGCTGGGGTCCGGAGATTACCAGATGCTGACTCAAGGTGGCTTCTTGACAACGCATGGTCCATATTGAAAACTTCACCTTTCTTGTGTGAGAAAGAGTGGGTTAAGACCATTTCCGGAGTGGAGGAAGCTTACTATGGATGGGCTGCTCTTAACTATCGCACGCACATGTTAGGTGTTATGCCGAAGAAAGCAACATTTGGAGCACTCGATCTTGGCGGCTCTTCCTTACAGGTTACATTTGAGAGCAAGGAAAATATGCGTAACATTTCCAGCCTAAAGCTTAGAATAGGTGCTATTGACCATCATCTCAATGCTTATTCCCTTTCTGGATATGGTCTGAATGATGCGTTTGACAAGTCTGTTGCTCGTCTTGTCAAGACCCTTCCTGAAAGCAAAAGTACAGACTTGGTGAATGGCAATTTAGAGCTTAAACACCCTTGCTTGCATTCCGGATACAAGGAGCAATATATATGTTCTCAATGTGCATCTAATTTTAAAGAGGGTGGAAGCCCTGTGGTTCAGGGAAGAAAGTTGGGTAAAGGTGGAAAACCTGGAATCTCCCTGCATCTTGTTGGTGCCCCAAATTGGGAGGAATGCAGTGCACTTGCAAAGGTTGCTGTAAATATTTCTGAGTGGTCACGTCTAAGCCCAGGAATTGATTGTGAATTGCAACCATGTGCTCTACCTGAAAATCTGGCTCGTCCTCATGGCCATTTTTACGCCATGTCTGGCTTTTTTGTGGTATATCGGTTTTTCAACCTGACTGCTGATGCAGCACTTGATGATGTGTTGGAGAAGGGACGAGAGTTTTGTGAAAAAACTTGGGAAGTTGCAAAAAACAGCGTGGCCCCTCAGCCCTTTATCGAACAATACTGCTTCAGGGCACCCTACATTGCTTTATTGCTGCGAGAGGGATTGCACATTACGGATAACCAAATTACTATTGGATCTGGAGGTATCACTTGGACACTTGGAGTTGCACTTTTGGAATCAGGAAAAGCATTTCCAATGAGAATGGGCTTTCGCAGTTACGAAATTCTCCAAATGAGGATAAATCCTGTACTTCTTATTGCAATTTTGCTAGCATCCCTGTTTGTCCTGCTTTGTGCACTGTCACGCGTTTACAATTGGATGCCAAGATTTTTCAGGAGGCCATATCTCCCACTTTTCAAGCATAATAATGCTTCTGCAGTGTCTGTTTTGAATGTTCCTTCTCCTTTTAGCTTCCAGCGGTGGAGTCCCATCAGTTCAGGTAAGTGTCTTTACAGACTAGTTTAATTCGTTGTTGCAATTCATGCCAGTTTATAATTTAATACTGCATCAGGGTTGATGCTTGCTTTGAAATTTTGAGGCAATGTCTTGATTTTTCTTTTTTTAACCTTGAATAGGCATGTAGGGTGCCATGTAATAATCTATTCAAGTCTTGTCTCACATGAGGCACAGGCTCCTTGATGTCTGCTCTCCCATTAAGTCCTTATTCAGGTTCAGCATTTGTATTGGACTGTTAACCATAAATTTTTCTTGACTTAGTTTCTAGTATAGTCAGCATAATGTGGGTACCATTAAAGTCCCAAGCACTGTTCCTGCTTGGCCATTACTAACCTTGTTGGCTTGTCAAACAAACATCATCAAATTCCCTTAGGTTCTAGATGTTGTAATTCTTTTTCTCCAATCTGGTGGGTGACTTGTATTGATTCCACAGAATATAATGATAGTTACATAACGAGTGTTGTCATCTTCATTAATCTTGTACAGCTAGCTTTCTTTTACTAGTTTCTTTTGCTATCCTTTAGCTGTTTGTTTGTTCTGATGCAATCACTTTCCTATAAGTTCTTTCTTATCCATAAATGCATGCAAATTATGGTGTCTCAGGGGATCAAAGAGTTAAGATGCCTTTGAGTCCAACAATTGGCGATTCTCAGCAAGGACCTTTTGGATTTGGACATGTTATTGGTGGGAGTGGCATCCAGCTAACAGAATCGTCTCTAAATCCATCAACTAGCGGTGTTTCTCATAGTTTTTCTTCTAGTAGCTTGGGGCAGATGCAATATGATGCTAGTGGCATGAGTCCTTTCTGGTCTCCTCACAGAAGTCAAATGCGTCTACAGAGTAGGAGATCACAATCTCGAGAAGATCTAAGCTCTTCTTTCGCTGAGGCACACATGGCTAAAGTTTAGAGGATTCTTCCCCTGAAATTTTGGGTATGGCTCTCATCTATGCACCTTCTTTTGTATCATAAAGAACCTAATTTCAACTGACAGGATACGACACATTTGCAAATCTTGATTTTTCTTTGGTATCTATTGGTATTTTCTTTATTATTTAATTAGGTCAATCACCATTTCGAAAATCCAGGGAAAAAAAGGATGACAGCTTCTGCATAGTTTTACTGCGACAGCTTGTTCAGAGCAGTTTATCTTCTCGTAATTTGGCACAAGCGTCCTCGTATATTCCTTATAGATATCTCTCTGTATTCCTTTCTTAATCATTGTTTCCCAAGTTATTTGAGCATGCAAGATAGAGTTTGTTCAGAACAGTTAATATTCTCATAAGAGGCACCAGCCAATTGAATCAAATGCATTGTCGCAAAAACATCGCTTTTAGCAATCAATTTCTATTCCTTTTAGATAAATCTCTCTGTATTGCTTTTCTATTAGTTGTTTCCAACGCTAATTGGGTATGGGCAACCTTGACTTTAATATTAGATCTCAAGCATACTAATGTGATTCCTCCATCGCTTTTCTCGGTAATAGTGCTGATGAGCTGGTTTGACTGATATCTGACAGATACTACCAAGCTGGTGTTTATCTTCTGCTTAGTAACATTTTTCTCAAATTATCGGCTGAATCGATATTACTTATCTTGAGCTCACAAGTCATGGTTATGGCTTTGGATGATTGTATGCCTAAGACCTTGACCAAAGACTGCGAAAAGCATGGATAATTATAAGGTCCCTTGAGTTCGATGTTCCTGAGAACTACGGTTCTGTTAACCTGAAGAGTGTCTCATGAGGAAGCAAGTGACGGGGGAAAATGCGAGGGTTTTGGATGGCTGAGCTGGAGAGAAAAGGAACAGTGTGATGGACCTGTCAACACGTACGCTAAATGAACACAATGTCCATATAATTCTGGAATTGAATAAATTAACTTCTCACTGTTCTATGTAGTTTCTTTTGACCTAAGCAGATCAGATGCAGAAACTGTGACTGGAGGGAAATAAATGTGAAGCGCACTAAAACAGAAACGTTGGCTTTGAAGCTATTGGAACCTCTTACACTATCGCATGGTATTGCACCTCTGCAGAAGGACACTTCTTATAGCCTTTCTAGGAAAATTTATTGCTGTCGTTTTTGGAGGAAAATGAAATGATCTGGGAATTATTCTTTCTTCTTAGATTTTTCCAGTGATGAATTAATCTCTCGCAGGTTTCTTTTCCTGGGGGGTTCAAGACTAGTTCTCCATTTGTTGTTGATTTTTCTAATTGAGACAGACCATATGCCCTCATGGATTAATAAGATGTATAGCCTTTTCTATTTCTTTTCTTGGAGGCTGTGGGTATTGCAAGAGTGGTGATCTCACTGTCATTTATACTTCGTCGTCGCTTGAAGCGAAGGCTAGGACAAGAAAACATGCATAATGGGGGGCAACGAAAAAAGGGATAGAGCAGGAGGAGTTGCTTGTGGGTGTTTACTTGTTTGGAGGGAATTCACTCATACATGCTCCTTGCTTGCTCAGACACTGACATTGTTATTATTATCATCATAATCGTCGTCGTCGTCGTCAGTGTAATTCTAACAATTTCTGGGTTGTGTAGCAGGCGTTCTTGTCCAATTAGTTTTGTGTCCGAGTGTTTTGACGAAGTTTATCCTCCAGCAATTTCTCAAAAATGGTTGCCAAGTTATTTAGTCTTGCCTCTAAAAGCTAGCTTCATAACATAGATCGGGAGTTCATCTCTCAAGCGTTGGCCTTCCATCTCTCCAAATCTGTAACGGTGCGAATTTGGTTAGTCGTACGATAGCAGGTGGAACTATGCGGTGTCACTAGTCACTGGCGATACATTGGGTTTGCAAAAATGAGATGTCAAATGGATTAAGTTTGGCTCACAGGGGAAGACATATAGAGGAACGCCATCGGAAGCCCTTACGTCATATTTGATTCAAATTTCTTCTACTATTTTCATCATGCTATTTAGCTTTGACTTGTAGAGATCGTAACTGTGAACAAGAACCCAATTCACATTTAGGAATCCCAACTGCTTTATCTACAAATGTAAATATGAAGTAATTGTTATTTACAATAGTCTATAGATTATAATTAGAAAAAAAATAATTAAATTTAACTTAATACATAATGGCTATATATGGAATAACTCCATTCCTCGTTTGCTGATTGTGGTTAAATTCAATTAATAATTATACTGCGTTACCTGTAGTTGTGGCTACATCTCCATATTTTGTGTACTTATTTCCTACCTCATCTTTGAAATAACAAAACTCAACGTGCTTTATCTGCATGCAATAGTCTTTCAAGTGCCGATCTTTAAACTTTTGTTTAATGTGCAAGGGTATTCGTCCATTAGTTTCTTCAGCTTTCCCGCAATTTGCGATGTCAAATCTGAGCTTTCAATTGCTTCGATTTTGTCTTATATTATAATGTCAAATGTCATCATTATATTAAAAAAAAATCCAAATGAGGACAAATCACTCACTCAATTCAAATAATAAATCTTATCCATGAGTTTGACATCGAGGTTGAGTGTAATGAAGGATAAATTGACGATTATTCGCTATTTCTCGAGAGAAAGCACAACTAAATTCTCTCTCTACTTTTTACAGGATACATTGTTGAAAAATCTAAATATATTATACAATATTTAGTCCCAAGATTTTCAATTTAACCAATTTAGACATAAACTTTTTCACAATTTGTCAATATAATCATTCTTATCAAAACTGATCAGAAATTGTTGACATGCCTGTTAGCTGTCTTTCATGACATGGCTGGCGGTTGGTGTTGATGTTGATGATTTTTATAATTATTTTGCATTTCTTAATTATTCTATTTTCCTTTTTTTTTTTAATTTTTTTCACTGTTCACTTCTCAGAAAAGCCAGCGAGGGTTGTTGGAACCTCAGTGATGGTCAATGAGGCATGCAGGCCCTCACCCTAATGACCTTTGCTAGCCCACAGTGGAAAAAAATAAAAATAAATTAAAAATTTGAAAAAAATGCTCAAGTCAGTGTCAACCATGCCACGTAGAAAGACGTCCACATAAGCGATTGCTAAGCAAAATTGACTAGAAGAGCTGCATTGACAAATTGTCAAAAGCTTTAAATCAAACTGGCCAAACTTAAAATTTAAAATTGAATTAATAACCATATAATAGATTTATGAATTTTTTTAAATATAATTTTCCCCCTTGCTAACAAAACTTATTTCCATCATATTTATGGGAAAATGAAGTGGTTGGTGTAAACTTTATGGGATTACTCTTTCCACTTTGCATGGTTCATCAATGAATTTTATTTTTCTTGTAGGAATGAAAGACGACTCCATTTCTGGTTGATTTTACAAAGATGGGAATGGGACGGTGCGTGATCATGGATCAATTAGAAAGATGGAGTCTATGATGGTCCTCTTTACACCGTCTTTTATTTGGTTTATTGCAGAAGCCTGATCTGAATTTTATTTATGCGCCTTAAAAGAAAAGACAAAATTACTAAGATTACTTTTGTAAAATCATATATACTTTGATTGACTACTAGTTTAATTTGAATTTTAAAATAAAAAAAATGTATACTCTCAAGATATAGAAATTTCTAATAGATTAGATGAAATCTCAAACAATCCATGATTTGGTATATTTTCATATAATCATAAAATTTGAATCGTTTCATTCGTGAAGAGTCGGATGAGAAGAAACACTCAGAGGACGAGTTATTCACATTTCATTTGATAGTCAGAGGCGAATTGAAAGCTAAGCAGCGGTAATTCGAAGGATTCTCTAGGAGAAAAATAAAGATGTCTCCTACGTTACCCGTAATATGTGGAAGGATCGATGTAATTTTATAGAGTCATTGGATCTGAATGTTACATGAATATCGTACTGTTGTTATTATTATTATTATTATTTTTGGCTCCTGGAATGAAAAGCTAACCACACGTTTTGGGTGGGTATTTATTTTTTAGCTTTTCCTATCTATCACTATCAATCATATTGTCGTTTTCTCGCTTGTTGTGATCAAATTATTATCCCGATCCCGCCGATTGGATTCACGTCCGTCTGCATGCTCCTGAAAATTATCAGCAATCTTGTCCGATTATTTTACGGAAAAAATGAGTAATTTAAAGAATATTGTTTAAAAAATCATCATTTATTTAGTTTATAAAAAGTGGATGAACCAAAAATATTTTCATCGTCTACACAAAATATTGGCTAATTATTTTGAACGATGCATGCGACCATTTTGTTAAAAATATATTTTCAAATCATTCATTTTTCGTGAAATAAATGAAATTTTAATGTGATTATCATTGTAATAAATAAATAAAAAACAAATAAATAAGTGACTATAATGACCGTCCTTTAATCATTGAAGTGTTACATCGTTTGTCTCATTATTATGTAACTATCTTCTTCGCTCATGATATCATCACTTTAGCTTAATACCATTTCGATCTACATCCTTTAACTTAGTAACAATCCCAGAGCTCATTTAGGTCACTATTCCTAACGAAAATTTCATGAAAGCCATAAGGAACGCGCTGTGGACCTGTGGTAGCCTCACCGCGGCCTCCACATCAAGGTCCGGCGACTTGGCATCCATCACCAAGAACCTCGACTCGTCGTGGACATAGGATACGGTAGCGTCCTCCTTGACCTCTGGATGTTCAGGATCTCTTGCCATGAGCAACGGCTCGCCTCCGTAGCAACCTGGCCCATAATTCCGACTAGCCACCAAGCATCCGCCGGTGCCCTCTTGTCTCGCCAGATCTAGCTTTACCGCCCTGGACATTTTCGGCATTGGATCGGCAACGCCTGCAATGTATATGTACTATATCTCCCTATATATATGCGCAGGATTTATCTCTGGAAGATCCAAATTCATAGTCGCCTTGACACCCTTCCGCCCTCGACGTTGATCGTAATCTTCTACCTTAAGCCGTGGACAAGGTCCAACCTCTACAAAAACATGTTCAGCTGAGATTATGTTTGATGCCACCATCACCACCACATCATTGCCATCATCGTCTTCTTCATCCCACGCGTTCACAATGTGCGTGATATTGCAGCCCGGCACATCAAACCTCCTCATCTCGCACCCGCTTCCCTCGTCTCGACGGACGATCCCGATCCTTTTCACTTTCCGTGGGTTCAGGCCCAATAAGGATCCTCCCAACACCACTCCCATGGGGTTCACTCCCATCTGGGTGTCGGGGAACACAGCATACTTCCTCGTGATGGCAAAGTCGTGGATGAACGGCGGACGGGAAAGGGAGAGGACTGGCATGTCGGGACGTTTCACTCCCTCCCGGTCAAACTTGAAGAAGGTCAGACATGGAGGGAAGAAGGGGTTATGCTTGTAAGTGTTGGCTTCCTCGGTTTCTGGGTCTATCTTGGGATGGGCAGTCATGCTCATTGAAAGCATGCCATCAAAGTTGTGCCGACAGAGGGTCTCGATGTCGCCACCGGCGTCAAGCGCATGGAATAAGGGAGGTCGGACTCAACGAGCACGTAGAGACCATTGCCAGAGAAGGCCAAGCCGGCGTTTGCTTGACCAAAGCCATTGAAGGGATTGAATTGACTCGGAAAAGTGTGCGAGGCAAGAATCATTCACAACAAGCATAGAACGACATACATAGTAAGGTTATCTTTCTGGAATAACTCGCATAGACTCTTTCTATGATTATTAATGAGAAATGTTTTCCCGACAGTTTAACAGTACTTTCAGTTATTTTTTACCGTAGATCGACACACCTTCACTGTGTGTTTTGCATAAAGTACTCATTAATTGAAAAATTGTGAGACTAAAAATAATAAAAATACTGTTAGACAGTCAAGGTAGCAACTTCTATTATTAACTTATGGAAGTAAGATGCTCGTCTGACAGTCCGTCAGTACTGTTAGACTATCATACGAGTAGATTCTTTAATTTATTGTGTTGACTAGGCCCATTAAACAGGTGAATCAGATCAAATTTCAATCAAGTCATAATGGTTCAATACAAATAGATCCACTTAATCTATTTATGATCCATTCATGGCAATGCAAATCTACTCACTTATAACCAATCCGACTAATATCCAATATAGACCTGACTGAATTTATATTCCTAAAACATCTATATATTTAATTCAATATAGAAAAACTCATGGCTCAAATGAGATGAGAGTGCGGAATGAATGAGCGCTCGAGATCGAGTGAGAGAGAATGAAGAGAGCCATAGAAGTGGGTTGGGTTACGTAAATTGTAACCCAATTTATGATCCATTTAACACTCATTTTGTGTTTATGACCCATTCATTGACTAGATATGTGTGTATGTATTTATGACCCATGTTGACGTATCTAATAGTCATGGAACATGTCAAGGCACACATAAAGTGGGGTATATTGTTTGAACAATCAAGATTGAAGATATTTCTAATTTCAATATAGTAGGAAATATGGCTGAGTTGTGCGATATACATAGTTATCAAATCCATGATTGTAACGCACCAATAATAAATCCTCACAAAAAAACGATAAATTGGGAATTTAATGCCGTAGACGTAAGCTTTCAAGAGATTCTTATTCTCCTGGTCATTTGGACCACGTTAACTATTAAGTGTTCCTCTTCTCTTCATTTATCTCATTTTACTCTTTATTGTGGATTAAGTGGATTTTCACATGCACACAGCTATGATGAAAAGAACGGATTACTGCTTGCACTTACTACTCGTCAGCCAAAATGTGGCCTGCATCTTATAGTTCACTTCTCATGTTTGACAAATGCCTTAAATGTGATTTCATATTCTGCCCATATGGCATCATAAAAGTGTCAAAATTTATAGTGATCTATCTCAATTGGCGATTGGTGTCTAACCAAAAATTGACTTTAATACTTCCCACTTGACTTTAGCATTTTCATAAAACGCCTGAACTCACACATAAAATCATATTGCATGCCTCAACAACATAATGCGAGCAATAGAGTTCATCTTGTTCCATGTAGCAAATGCCTCTTTTTCCTTTTTATATTGTTTAACGTTTCCATCTTCAGGTACTTTCATAGCTAGGTCAAGAGCTTTTAGTGCTTCTTGATTTTCTAGCACATACTGGATTATCACATTCCAGTTTTCATAATACTCGCCGTCTAATTTCTCTCCTTAGTTAGGCTCAGCTGCAATATTCTAAGAAGCTAAAGCCATTGTATCTAAATACAAAGTTCTATAGACATGTAATCACCAAATATTAATGCCTAACATTTATGCATATATTTGACAATAACTAGTTATATTAATGAATAATTTTACATAAGGTCTTAGATTCAAAAGTTCACTACGCTCCCGATCATCGTTCGAGAATCCTCGCTTGAAATTACCATTAACATAATCATTTATCTAAAATCGAGTTCACAGAAGTTACTAAAACTTTCTAGAACTCCACACTCAAATAAAGATCATAAATCAAATAACAGTCTCTATATTTTGCAATCATAACATAGCATAACATTATTTGCTGCACCAATAACATATGCATCAAATCACACTCTAATTTCATGATACAGGATCGATAACAAGCATTCTAAACTTTATACATGCTATCATCAATTATTATAAGCTTGTAAGTCATCCTCTATATTAAAAACAATATGGATGAAAATACTTGAAAACGCTCAAAAAATATGTGGATCATGATGGTTCATATGCATTTCAATAATTTTATATTCAAAACACGTATCCAAATAATATATCAAAATGAAGATAATTTCGAGACGAACGCAACGGTACCTCACATGGCCCCAACGGAGCTAAAATGCTTCCGTACAAATCGGTCAAAGCTTCAACCCATTTGGTCAACGTGTGGTCAATGATCAGAGTTGACTTGAGGGATCAAATTGTAAATTTTGAAAAGTTCGAGGACTAAATTGCAATTTTGAAAAAGTCCAAAGACTAAATTAAAATTTTCAAAAATTGTGGGGTTCAAAATGAAATTTAATAAAAATTTGAGGATCAAATTACAATTTTCTAAAAACTCATGGACCAAAATGCAATTTCGTGAAAGTTGGTCCAACCGGTCAACGGTCAGCGAGCACATTCAACGGTCAACCGATCAACATACGGGGCGGATCGCGGACCGTGTCAGTTTGGTAGTGGGCTTGGGTCGGTCGAACCGGGTCAAACCAGCGATGTCAACATGACGTCATCCAAGCAGGACAGCGATGGTTCGGGGCAAGCGCGCAGCACGTGAGCGTGTGAATCCCATGAGCACTGTGCCTCACCCGTGCGTGTTGGCGCGTGCGGCGCCGTCCGGTCTCCTCCTGTGGCCTTCAACCTCTCCAAACGCTTGTATTGGCGATACGAGTCTGATGGTATGTTCATATTCCATTTTCATTGAGAAAAAATAAACGAAAAAGCGATGTTTCGCCGTTGCCCCCTAACACGATCCCGCGGCGGCGCGTGACGTGCGTGTGGTGTCTTCCGACATCTTCTCGCGACGTGCGACTACTTGAAAGACTCATCTTTCCGAGCCCGTTCCATTGATGTGTTCAAAAGTCATTTTGGTTGGATAAAGAGTCTCGAACAATCCATGAACAATACACTCAGAAACGCTTTTTTGCGCTTTAATCGATGACAAAACTGAACACAAAACGATCAGGAAACAATAACAACGGCTCAGACACCTATGAAGGGAACTAATCCCGATTAACATACATAGCAGAATTACACTGAATCAGCAAGCCCTAGGATAATCTTAAATCACTCATCGAAAAGGTACATCGGAGAACGATCGCACCGCATTTACACAGATTAAATGTCCACAGTGCAGCGAGAGAATACGTCGTCGTTTGTTTGACGTTTCGGAGAGAAAATCGGGAGTTCATCATCATTCGTCTTCCTGTCCTTTGTAATATTACCGTGAAAGGGGAGAAAACCATATAACGTCTCTCAAGAGACGTGATTTTTCACGACGTTTGGAAATATCAGATAACTGTTTTTGCAGTTATTTGTAGTGGGTGGTGTGATTGCTCGCATGGGCGCACACTGTAAGACCACGTACCAACGCACCGAGACAACGAAAAACCAGCATTCCATGTGTGAACATGCCTAAGAAAGAAGGCAACGACGAGGACTCACCTTGCAGTGGAGGGGGACGCTGGCGCGAGGACCAATGCCCTTCGCTCAGGGATGGAGAAGTATTTCAAAGAACCGAAAGCGGAGACTGAGGATTTGAGGGTGATGAGGTGGAGAACGGGGGGTTTTGAAGGGAAGTGGGAGGGAAGTGAGACGGGGGGAGGGGCGAAGGAGAAAGCAGAGGAGGGAGCCGAGGCGCGAGGTCAAATGTTTGGGGATGGAGAGGGAAAAGAAAAATAAAGAACGCGGCAAATGGACTCTGTTTGAATTTAGCGACGAAAACACATGTCCGTCGCTAATTTGCGAAGAAGACACACTTTTATTTTAATTTAGCGACGAATCAATAATTTTGTCGCTGAATTAGCGACGAAACCAACTTTGTCGCTAAATTAGAGACTATTCTATTTGAATTTTTTATTTGTATTCTATTCAATGACTAAGTCATTTTCATTGCTAATTTAACGACGAAAAACTAAATCCTTGCTAAATTAGCGACTATTTATTTGAATTTTTTTATTCAAATTCTATTGTCACGTATATTCTATTTAGCGACGAATAAGTTTTCGTCGCTAAATTTGCAACGAAATACTTAGACCAATGGAGGTACTAATTGGCAAAATTGTGAATATTTTATTGGGATTCATGTAACACGTATGAGACAAAAATAAAATATATAAATGCAGTGAAAATAAATAAATACCTATACATGTATCTCCAGAGGTATAGTTCGCGAGTTTCAATCGAAAATCATAATAAACAAAGGGAATTAACGGATTACCACTTGAAGCGTGCTTGAAACGAAAATGGTTTAGAAATTCTTAGATCCAAACACCACAAGTGTCGAGCCTCTAGTTTAGACACACTACCAATCACAATGACGAACGAAAGAACGAACACGTGGGAATCACCACTTAATTGTGCTAGCAATCTCGTGGCAATAATTATTCGCACACTCAATTCTCTTTCGGTCAATGCAAGAGCGCAAGTGTGGAGAGAATTTTTGTTTTCTTGTAACTCTTGGACTCACAATGCTCTTCGTCTTTTTCAAATGCACACACAAGAGAAAACTGTTTTCACTCATTTTTCTGCTTGTTCTCGCACCTCCTCTTGTGAGCACACATTTTTCTTAAGAGAGAACTTTTCCTCTTCATCACGTGGGCGCGGCATGATTAGCGTTTTGCTGATCGTGTCACACGCGCACACGGTCAGCAAACTGCTGATCGTCATGGGCACAATGCTTGCACAAGTCTGCAACCATTGCAGACCGATGCATATGGTCAGCAACGGTTGCTAACCATGTGCAACCTTTAATTTTTTTTTTAGTTTATATATATAAATAAACATATCATATATTAAAACAAAACCAAAAGTAAACGGCATGTGTGCAAATCGAGCACAACAATTTTGTGTCAATTTAAGACGTACGTGTGCATCATATGCACTTGCCTCTATGACCTAAAAATAAAACAAAATTAAATCTCATTTATTCTAATTTCAATCCAATTAATTCGATAGTCGTGATTGCCAACATATTTACAATATAAAGTCGTCATGAATTGGTTAAGGTGTGTGACATTCCTAGGATTATCACTGAGCCAGTAGTAAGACATGCACTAACACATTAGTACTTTCAATAAAATTAATTGTCCCGATTAACTTCTAGGTTCCACAAGCCATGAGTGACGTCTAGCAATATGTCATGGCTACCTAGACAATGTGAATTCTTTAAGAACATAATGAACTTGTCGGTTTTGGCTACAGTGTAATTCAATCCCTCCATCTTACTATATCCCGATTGAACAAACACCATGGAATATTTGTCAAGTCACTAATTCGATAATATGCACAAATTCAATCGACATGCATTTATACGAGCTATAAGTATTTTATTTTAGATTACAATCTCGGCCAAAGATTTCAATGCATTGTCATAATTAAATCACATAGGATATCATACGTTGCATATGGCAAGGAGACATATTTCATTTTGCGCACACGTGTGACTTTGTATATGCATGAACTATGACCATCAAGTACAGAGACGGATCGATGAATCGCCAATATGCATCCTCATGAACCATAGCCATCCAACACACAGGTTAACACTATGCCTCAGGTCTAAGGACTATTTACACAAGATCAAAGCTTGAACGATTAGACATTGACCATGCTAAAAGCTTCCATGTCGCTAATCGTTCAATGCGTGTCACGTTCAATGAACTTGTTTGATACAAACACCTGTGTTCTAATTTGGGCATCGCAATACCCTATGAATTGTGAATTGTCATTCCCTTAAGTATCTAATATTTAATTATGAAGTTAAGAACACCCTGATCTCAATAGGATTATTGATATTCATTCAATGATCCATCGATCGAGAACAATTTAAAGATTCAGTCTAACTATGAACCCGTTACACATATTCAGAACGTATCAAGAATAGGTCCAGTCATAATTGATCTTATCGAATTTATTCATATACATAAATAATTGGACAAATGATTACTATGTTTTTGTTATTAATTAAATAAGAAATTTAAAGTACAAATGAAATCCTTAACATGTAACTATTACATGGTTGCTTTAGGACATATTTCTAACAATCTCCCACTTGCACTAAAGCCAACCGGTTTGGTACCTCAAACCCATTTTGTCAAGGTGTATTTCAAAGAAAGACTGAGATAAGGCCCTAGGAAAGGGATCAGTCACGTTTTCCGTTGAGGCAATTTTCTGCAAGGTGATATCACCTCTCCCAACTATTTCTTTGATGAGATAGAATCGTATCTCAATGTGCTTGGATTTCTGGTGAGACCTTAGCTTGAGTTATTGCTCCATTGTTGTCATAAAATAATGTAATCGGTTGCCCAATGGAAGGAACTACTCCAAGTTCAGAGATGAACTTCTTCATCCAGGTGCCTTCATTCGCTGCTTCAGAAGCAGCTACATACTCTACCTCAGTGGTGGAATTGGCAGTTATGCTCTATTTGGAATTGTTCCAACTAACTGCACCACCATTAAGTGTGAAAACAAACCCAGATGTAGACTTATAGTAATTCGGATCCGATTGAAAATTGGAATCGGTATAAGCTTCAAATTTAAACCCTCCTTCTCTATATATCGAGAATAAATTTTAGTTTTTCCTAAGTAATTAATGATATTCTTGATTGCTTTCTAGTGTTCTTCCCCTGGATCAGATTGATATATGCTAATAATGCTCACAGCATGCGCAACATCAGGTCGCGCACATAGCATAACATACATTATGCTTCCAATAACGGATGCGTAAGGAATCTTTTCCATCCGCTCTCTTTTTTCAGAAGTGTTGGGACACATCTCCTTGGAAAGATAGATCCCATGCCAAAAAGGCAATAATTCTCTTTTGGAACATTGCATTTTAATCCATATTAACACTTTATCTATGTATGTAGACTGTGAGAGGCTAATGAATCGTCTCGATCTATCTCTATAGATCTTTATATCTAAAATATAGGCTGCCTCTCCTAAATCTTTCATGGAGAATTTCCACGACAAGAATAGTTTGATCGATGATATTAGCGCTATATCATTTCCGATCAAAAGTATATCATCAACATAGAGAACTAGAAATGCAATTGCGCTCTCACTGACCTTCTTATATACACAAGGTTCATCCGGATTTTTGATGAAACCAAACAATTTGACTACCTCATCAAAGTGGATGTTCCAACTTATGGATGCTTGTTTGAATTAATAAATGGATCTCTTAAGCTAACACACCTTTTGACTTTCACAATCAGATTCAAAATCCTATGGTTGTTCCATATAGATATCCTTCTCGAGGAAACCATTTAGAAAAGCCGTTTTGACTTCCATCTGGAATATCTCATAATTAAGGTGCGCAACTATAGCTAACATAATCCGAATGGATTTCAGCATGGCTACAGGTGAGAAAAGTTTATCGTAATCGATTCCTTTTTTATATATATAATATTCTTTCACCACCATCCATTGTTTGTAAGTTTCAACCTGACCATCAGCGTTCATCTTCTTCTTAAAGATCCATTTACAGCCAATTGGCACAATACCATAAGGCAGACCAACTAGAGTCCAAACATCGTTGGAATACATCGAATCCATTTCGGATTTCATGGCTTCTAGTCATTTACTAGAATCGATGTTCGACATCGTCTCCTCGTAGGTGCTAAGATCACTCAATTGATCACTATCATTCACAATGAATAGTGGTTCAATATCTTCAATCGAGTCACTATAGCGAATAGGCACAAGAGACGTTCTCGCACTCCTCCTAAGAGGTTGTGTATTAGAAGCTCTCATGAATCAGAGATCGGTGTCTGAACTTGGTTATTTGGTACTTCATTATTTTCTTCTTGCAAGATTATTTTTCGCCCAAAACCACCTTCCTGAACGAACTGATTCTTCAGAAAAGAAGCATGTCTGTTGACCGAAACTCTTTGGTCAGAGTGAGAATATAAATAATATCAAAGAGTCTCTTTTGAATATCCAATGAAGCGACCTTGTTTAGACCTAGCCTCCAATTTCTCTGTTATCAACTTCTGGACGAAAGCTGGACAACCCCAAATCTTGGTATGATTAAGACTTGGTTTCCCACTATGCCGTATCTCATAAGGCGTAGTTGGAACAGATTTGGATAGCACTATGTTCAGTAAATATGCAACTATCTCAAGGGCATATCTCCAAAAGGATATGGGCAAATCGGTGTAGCTCATCATAGATTGCACCATATCCAATAAAGTGCGATTTCTTCTTTCAGATACGCTATTATGTTCTAGAGTTGCAGGAGGTGTTCGTTGTGATAAAATGTCATTATCTTTAAGATAGTCCAAGAATTCATTACTAAGTATTCACCTCATCAATCAGATCGAAGAGCCTTAATACTCTTTCCTATCTGTTTCTCAACTTCAGGCCTAATTCCTTGAACTTTGCAAAGGATTCAGATTTATACTTTATTAAGTGCAAATAGCCATATCGTGAATGATCGTCGGTAAAGATAATGAAGTAAGAATAACCACCCCTAGCAGTTTCATTAATTGGTCCACATACATTTATATGTATCAATCCCAATACGTCAGCAGCTCGCGCGTCATGTCCTACAAAGGGCACTTTGGTTATTTTTCCTTGAAGACATGCATCAAAAGTCTAGTATGTTTCAAAACCAATTGGATTAATATATCCATCATTACTCAACTTTTTAATCTTATTTTCTACAATATGACCTAATCGAAGATGCCAAACATACTTTGGATTTGGGCTGTCTCTAGGGTGTTTATTGGTTATGGCATTTACATCATGATTATTTTGCTTATTGACATTGGTAATACGATTACTGAGCATTGTAATGGTATAGAGATTATTGGTTAATAATTCAGAACCAACAAATGTTCTATTATAATAAATTAAACATACATCATCAACAAAAGAAAATTCATAATTCTCTTTACCTAAACGAGGTATAGAGATGATGTTCCAAATAGCATTCTCATAATGCAAACAGTTCATTAAAACCAAAATATGTCCTGAAGGCAAATATAAACGAAAAGTCCTTATAGCTAATGCGGCAACTCTTGCCCCATTTGCAAATGTCAAGATAATCTCATTTTGCCCCAACATCCTGCTTATTTCTAGATTTTGCAAGGACATACAAATATGTGAAGTTGTAGTAGAATCCAAAATCTATATAAGCAAGATTTAGCACTAATCATATGATTAGTTTCAATAAGCATAAACATCATACCTTCACAAGGTTGGTTCTTAGACCTGACCTTCAAGCTGGCAAGATACTTCTTATAGTTCCTCCTCCAGCACCCCATGACACCACAGTAATGACATTTCCCTTTTTCAACATTGGACTTTGGTTGCACAGCAGCTTTCATAGGCCTCTTCCATTTTTTTTTTTCTTAAAAACATGCTTACTCTTTAAAGAAAGAAGCCTTAGTCATTGCCACTACATTGGACCTTGTGTTGTGCATTTTTTTCTCATAAATTACTAGCATACTATGTAACTCAGCTAGAGTTTGCTCTATCTTATGCATGTAGAAGTTTTAGACGAAACCAGAGAAGGAATCAGGTAAAGATTGGAGGATCAAATCCACAGTTAAGTCATTGTCCATGACAAGATTCGGCCTAGCCAATTCTTCTATGTGCCTGATCATTTTCGGGACTTGATCATTAATTGATGTTCCGTCCGCCATCATCATACGGTACAATGCCTTAGATTTCTCATATCTAGAGGTTCGACCATTCTCATCAAATAATTCCTTTAAGTTCAATTTGATCGACCAAGCGTCTTTCTTTGCTTCATACTTCTGCTGAAATTCATTATTCATTGAAGCCATCATATATGACCTAACTTTTAAGTCATCATCATACCGATTATCATAAGTGACTTGTTCCTCTTGGATCCCACCCTCAAGAAAGGAGGTTGGCATTTCTTCACCAAGTACATACCTGATTTTTTCATAATTGAGAACAATTCTCAAATTCCTCACCTAGTCGATGAAATTGGGTCCAGTCAAACAATTATTGTCGAGTATTGAAGTGAGCGGGTTTGTGTTCATCATTTTCAGGGTAATAAATATATGTACAAAAAAATAAATTGTTAGCCATTGTCTTTCAAAATAATTATTTCATTTTGACCTTTAAATGAAATAGATCCTCCCACTAAATTTATATTCGGATTTCATACTCTTTAGAATGGGAAACGACAATCTTTGTTGGGTAAAGATTACTAGTGGGGATTGGAGTCCTACTAGCTCATAGTTCACCTCACCTAATAGTTATTAGTGTTCTATAAGCTTAATGAGTGAATCAACTCATTCAACGCATCATATACGAGTCTCAATCATAACTTCGATCTCTAGACCGTGAAAGTCTCACCTGATAATAATTGACTTCAAGATCATAGTTAAGTCTAATCCATTGTCTCATGCAAGTATTGAAAATGGAAACAATCCCCTTACCTAATAGTTATTGAAAATCGTTCAGCTTCAATGCCGCAACGTCATATGTTTAATGAAGTGGTTCATTATTATGAATGACAATTGACACTTATGTATCCATAGCCGGTCAATCAACCACTATAATATAGAATCAAACCGCGACGACGTAATGCCACGAGTTTGAAACCCGTTACGACTAAATATTATTTTTTAAGGAGGTTTTGGTCATTATTAAAGGTCTCACTTTGCAGATTAATCGGTTTAACATGTTCATAAAAACATAATAAATAAATAGATGTCAAACACATAAACATCTATCCTACGTGGTGATCATGGAATTATGATTTAATGGGTCTCGAGCCAATGAGACCGTATTTAACCATTTAAATATTTTAATAGTGGAGACCCGCTCTTCACTCCTTCTTGGTGCCTCGATCTCTTCGGAAACGGGCCCATAGTGCTCTCCGGTTTAACGGCTCCTCCACGTAATCCTCGTAGCATTTACATCAACGATTGACTATACTAAATTACACTAAAAATAAAAATTACATGAAAAATAAAAGAAGGACGCACCCTCCATTTTAATAATTACAACCCAAAAATATCAATAATCACCGTACATACATGCATACATCAATCATATTGATTAGGGCATTTACATGATCATCACTCTTCCACGTATGCAATAAATTCACAATTTAAAGCTTTGAAAGTCACAAATAAAATTCTGGATTTAATCATATTCAAGGTTGAGCAAAGCAAGCCATGTCAAGAAATTAATTCCAGTGAAACAAATTTCACGTGTGTAATTCTAAACGGTAGTAGCATTCTCATCCCTATATTCGTAACCACGAATCATTTTGCAGAATTCATACATAATATAAATTAACTACAGATTTTCTATTCAAAATTTATTTAGTCTCAATTTTTGCAACGTTGATTAATTTTATCACATAAAATAATCAACTTCTATTGGTCACAAAAAAAAAAGAATAGTTCTATAAAAATAAATTGGCTCGCAAAAATCAATACACACTATAAATAATTAAACTCATGAAAACGCTAAAGGATTGGCTCTGATACTACTGTTGGGATTCATGTAACATGTATGGGCAAAAATAAAATATATAAATGCAACGGACATAAATAAAATCCTAAACATGTATCTCCAGAGGCGTATTTTGTGCATTTCAATCGAAAACCATAATAAACAAATGGGGTTAGCGGATTACCTCTTGAAGAGTGCTTGAAATGAAAAAGGTTCTGACGTTCTACGATCCAAGCCCTACAAATGCAATTCTCTAGTTCAAACACACCACCAATCATAACGACGAACGGAAGAACGAACTCGTGGGAATCACCACTTAATTGTGCTAGCAATCTTGTAGAAATAATTATTTGCACAGTCAATTTTCTTTCAGTCAATGCAAGAGCGCAAGTGTGGAGAGAATTTTTGTTTTCTGGTAACTCTTGCATTCACAATGCTCTTCGTCTTTTTCAAATGCACACACGAGAGAAAACTGTTTTTACTCGTTTTTCTGCACGTTCTCGCACCTCCTCTTGTGCGCACACACTTTTCTTAAGAGAGAACTTTTCCTCTTCAGCACGTAGACGCGGCACGATCAACAATTTGCTGATCGTGTCACACGAGCACACGATCAGCAAACTGCTGATCGCGGGCACAATGCTTGCGCAAGTATGCAACCGTTGCAGACCTATGCATATGGTCAGCAACGGTTGATGACAATGTGCAACCTTTAATTATTTTTTTTAGTTTTTATAGATAAATATAAGTATCATACATATACATTTATATATTAAAACAAAACAAAAAGCAAACGGCATGCGTGCAAATCGAGCACAACAATTTTGTGTCGATTTAAGATGTACGTGTGCATCATATGGACTTGCGTCTATGACCCAAAAATAAAATAAAATAAAATAAAATTAATCTAATTTCAGTCCAATCAATTCGATAGTCGTGAATGCAAACATATTTGCAATATCGCCTTTCCGTTCAACATCATCATGTATTGGTTAAGCTGTGTGACATCCCTAAGTTCATCACTGAGCTGATAGTAAGACTTGCACTAACACATTAGTACTTTCTAGAGAATTAATTGTCCCGATTAACCTTTAGGTCTCACAAGCCATGAGTGACATCTAGCAATATGTCATGGCTACTCAGACAGTGTGAATTATTTAATAATGAACCTATTAGCTTTTGTTATAGTGTAATTCAATCCATCCTTCTTACTATATCTCGATTGAACAAAAACCATGAAATATTTATCAATTCACCAATTCGATCATATGCACAAATTCAACCGACATGCATTTATACGAGACATAAACATTTTATTCTCGGTTACAACCCCGGCCGAGAATTTTAATGCATTGTCATAATTAAATTACATAGGATATCATACGTTGCATATGGCGAGGGGGCAAATTCCATTTTGCGCACATGTGTGACTTCGTATGTGCATGAACTATAACCCTCAAGTACAAAGATGGATCGACGAACCGCCAACATGCGTCCTCGTGAACCATACCCATCCAACACACAGGTCAAAACTGTGCCTCAGGTCTAAGGACTATTAACACAATACCAAAGCATGAACGATTAGACATTGACCATGCTGAAAGCTTCCATGTCGTTAATCGTTCAATGCGTGTCACGTTTAGTGAACTTGCCTAATACAAGCACCAGTGTTCTAACTCGGGTATCACAATACCCAATTACTTGTGACTCGTCATTCCCTTAAATATCAAATACTTAATTATGAAGTTAAAGAACACACCGATCTCAACAGGATCATGGATGTCCATTCAATGATCCATCGATCGGGAACATTTAAAAATTCAGTCTAACTGTGAATCCGTCGCACATATTTTCAACCTCTCAAGAATAGGTCCAGTCACAACTGATCTTATGGAATTTATTCATATACATAAACAATTGGACAAATGAATAAATAAGTTTTTGCCATTAATCAAATAAGAAATTAAAAGTGCAACTGAAATCCCTAAAATGTAACTATTACATGGTTGCTTTAGGGCATATCTATAACGTATTTCACTTCTTCGAATATTTTGGAGTATTTATTTTGTTCATTCTTCAGGGGAAAAACTTGATCCTCATGCTCGCAAGTGTGTTTTTATTGGTTACTCCTTTGTCAAGAAGGGGTATAAATATTTCTATCTATCTACTAATAAGGTTTTTATCTCACGTGATATTGTCTTCGATGAGAATAGCATGTTTTTCTCTAGCAGGGAACAGCTGCGAAGGGAGAATAATGGTACTGAATTAGATTATAATGAGTTGGATGTTGAAATTGCTCCCTTTCCGATTGTAAGCGATCGCATTAGTGGTGATATTAGTGATTATGATCTCGCATCAGAGCAAATGGATGAAATTATTGAGATTGAAGAGCCTACACCCGTTCCCGTCACGCCTGCTCCTATTCGTACGACCACTCGAGTTGCACAACCATCTGCCATATTTCGTGACTTCACAACTTCTCGTTATGCTCGATTTCCTATACATGATTGTAATTGTTATGGTAAAGATTCTCTTGCCTTTCATGTGTTTTTTTGTCAGCTGTCAATGCTTAGAAAGAACCTGCTGCTTTTCTTAAAGTTAGAAGTTCTCAAGCGTGGCGAGGTGCTATGAAAGAAGAGCTAGAAGCAATTGATAAAAATACACTTTAGATATCGTCACCTTACTTGAAGGAAAGCATTCCATTGGCTGCATATGGATACATAAAATTAAATACAAGAATGATGGTTCCCTAGAGCGTCACAAGGCAAGACTTGTTGCCAAGGGCTACACGCAAACATATGGTGAAGATTATAAAGAAGCATTTGCTCTTGTGGCAAAAATAAACACGGTGAGAGTACTGATGTCCATAGCAGTAAATTGTGATTGGCCACTCTTTCAAATGGATGTTAACAATGCATTCTTACAAGGTGAACTAGAAGAATAAGTTTATATGAACATCCCTCATGGACATCCTTCATAAAACCAACCCAATGCATTATGCAAGCTTAATAAAGCTATCTATTGTCTCAAACAGTTGCCACATGCTTGGTATGGAAAATTAAGTTTGACTCATGAAGGTGTGTGTTTCAGAAAGTGTGATTCGGATTCTTCATTGTTTGTGAAGCGAAATGTCAAAGGAACGATGGTTGTCCTTGTCTATGTGGATGATATAGTTATTAATAGTGATAATATTCATGAAATTGAGGTTCTCAAGTAGTACTTCAATGTACAGTTTAACATCAAGGATTTGGGACACTTGCGTCATTTTCTTGTTATAGAGGTGGCTTACTCTAGTAAATGATTATTCATCTCTCAAAGAAATACACCCTTGATTTATTAAAAGAGTCCGTGAAACTTGGAGCTGCTCTTGCTGAGTCTTTCATGTATTACAACAGTAAGTTCGTTGACAACATCACCCCATTACACGACATTGGTCGATTTCAAAGGTTGGTTGGACGGTTGATCTACTTAACTATTACTCGGTCATATATTGCTTATTCCGTCAGTTGTGTAAGCCAATTCATGCATGCTCCTACTGAAGGGCATGTGGCGCTTATGGATCTCATACTTTGATACCTAAAATCTAGTTCAGACCGATATATTTTGATGAAGAAACATGGTCATACTAGTATTGTAAGGTATACTGATGTGGATTGGGCTAGAAGCCCTATGGACGGAAAATCAACTACGGGTTTCTGCACTTTTGTAGGCGGCAACTTAATCACTTGGAAAGATAAAATGTTGTGGCAAGGTTCAATGTAGAGGCTGAATACAGAGCCAAGGCCTCAACTACAAGTGAAATGGTTTGCTTGTGCAATAATCTGGATTTGGAACTCCTAAGTCTCCTATGAAGTTATTTTGTGATAATCAAGCCACAATACATATTGTTTCAAAGCTAGTTTTCCATGAACGTATGAAACATATAGAGGTCGGTTGTCGCTTTGTTCGTGAGAATGTTCAAGACAAGACAATTGAAACTTCTTATATCCATAGTGTTGAGCAACATGTAGATATATTGACCAAGGCTTGTGTTAAAGCTGTTTTCCACAATATGGTATCCAAGCTGATCTCCGAGAACATTTTCTCTCTAGCTTGGGGGGGAGTGTTGGAACAATAAATTTTGAAAATCTTACTATTTCAAATATAGTAGGAAATATGGCTGAACTGTGTGATATCCATAGTTACCGAATCCATAATTCTAATAAATTACATTGTTCTCTATTAAAGGATAATAAATCCTTCAGAAAAAGAAGTATGAATTGGGAATTACTGCCGTAGACGTAAGCTTTCAAGAGATTCTTTTTCTCTTGGTCGTCTGAACCACGTTAAATATTATGTGTTCATATTCTCTTCTTTTCTCTTTTTATTATTCAAAAAATATATAGTTATCGGGTAAGGTTTTTGATGTGGTTTGTTCGGCTTATGAATCTATGATTAATTTTCGTAGACCATATTCAATCTTGAATGGGTCCAAAAGTGCTTTAGCCCCGTGTGTATTCTATTTTATTAGTTGTCACAACTAGATGCAAATTAAGAGGAACATGATATTAACGTTAACAAATGTATGAGGTACGAAATCTAATTTACGAAATGAACTTATACGACTGATAAGGTGATACTCAATAATGGGTGTCCGAGTTTGGTCCATATATAAACACACCCCGACAGTTTGACACAATTTTGAGTCGACTAAGTTATTCCTAAGTAACTAAGTAATATTTGGTGTGAAAGAGATTTCACCCAAGATTTGTCTTAGCCTTAATAAAGTTTTCTTTACTACATGGATCCATTTGTCTCAATTAACTTGTTTCCTGGTTGGAGAGAAATACCTCCATGAAAATCGCTTTAAACAAGCCCCATCTTTCTGCACCAAAATCACCTAACATTCTCTACTTTGAAAACCCTGCTCTTGTATCTGGGGACGAAGCTCCATAGCCATAGCGGGTTTACATTCTCTACTTTCATAACCCCACCATTTTGAATCTGAAGATAAAGCTCCATAGTATATAGATATGGTCAAATTACCCTTCCTAGAGAAAATGGAGGGAAAAAAGAAAAGAAAAAACCCCGGTACCGAATTTCAGAAAACCTAATTGCCAGGTAGCCAATTCCTAACTAGTCTCTCCACTCCAACAACGTTCTGCGAGTGGATTGTCCTTTGTTTGACTCTCGACATTGTGTGTTAAGCAAACTCAATCCAAAAATTTGGGTCATGAAGCAGGGGAGACTGCATGAGTGCAACGTCGACTTTAAGCAATTAGGGATATGCGTTCGACATCAATAATGTCTCACTGACAGGTGACCACCCTTGCTAAAAAGAGAGCGGTGCAAGCTGTTGAGGCTATTTCTCCGCCCAGGCCTGAGACTATAATGGGAAGCACAGAGAGTTTGCCTAAGTTAGCATCCGAACAGTAGATTTTTCTTTCCAATTTGCTTGGTTCATTAATGAATTAAGTTTCTTTCCCTTGTAGGAATGACAAAGACTAGTTCTCCATTTCTGGTTGATTACGAGATGGGAACGAGATGGTGTTTGGCCATGGATCAATAGAAAGATGGAGTCTATGACGGTCCGTTTACGGTATCTTTTCTTTGGGTTATTGCAGAAGATTGATCTGAATTTTGTTTATTCGCCTTATCTACTCAAGTTGTTGGGTTCTTCACTTTTCCTTTTTATCTCCTGGAGTGAAGCTGGCTACAAATAATGCTTTTGGGTGGGTATTTATTTATTTAGCTTTTCCTTGTCTGTCACTATCAATCACATCGTCGTCCTTTTCTCGCGTGTTGTGCTCGTATTATTCCCCCGATCCCACCGATTGGATTCATGTCTGTCTACATGTTCCGGAAAATTGGCGTCCAATCTCAGCGGCATGCCATGGTGCTACGATTCATTTATTTAGCAAAAACAAATGAGTGATTTAAAAAGATATTTTTCAAAAAAATATATTTATATTACTTTTAAAAATAAATAAACAAAAAATATTTCATCGTCTACGCAAACGTTCAAGTATAAATTGTGGTCGGCTTTATTGATTAATTATTTCAAGCGGTACATATAATCATTTTTAGAAAAATATTTTTTAAAATTATTTATTTTTCTCAAAACAAACGGAGCTTATTATTATAATCAAGAAAAAAAATAAAAGTAATTGATTTATGGTTCTAGACAAATTATCCACTTAACCACACTTCTAATCCTTTTTTTTTCTTTTTGGTCAACAACAATAATTTCCAGCACATTAATTAAATAATCTCCTTAGAAAGCTAGTTCTTTTTACTGAAATAAGGCGGACCGGCAAGGATTCCTAAAATATTCGCTAAATGAGAATCATCTTGATCTCTCCTTTTTGGCAAAATGTGTCCGTCTATAGAAGTATAATTAATTCGAAAGCATATTAGTTCAAGAAAAATTCGAAAACAAAATAGTTTATTTCTAAATATAGCAGACTACATATTTCAATTTTCATTTTTCTTTTTAATTGCGCCTTCTACAATGCTGATCTCTTTCCTTTCATTGCCAAAGTGTCGAGATAAAGGTAATGGTGTTGCATGAACAATTCGTTCAGTCTGATTACTAAGGGTGCGTTTGTTAATGTTTTTGATTATCTGGCTTTCTGTTCTTTTGTTACTCGAAACAGAAAAGGAACCGAAAATCTGTTTGGAAACATGAATTGATTTGTTCCCAAGGACAGAAAAAAGAAGTAAAAAATGTAGCTTCTTTGTTCCCGCAACAAAAAGAGAAATAATGTCATTTTAGAAAAATAATTTCAGCGTGACTTAATGCTTGTCTTTATAATCACGAGTCTATAGCCCTCGACTCCAGTCGCTGATAGCCACTGCCGATCGCCGTCGCCTCCACTGGCTTTTTTATAATTAAATAAAAAAATATTGCAAATAGAATTTTTAGGTTCGCACCAAACACATTTATGTTCTTTTCCTTTTTTGAAAATATAAATTTTGTGCAATTTCCAAGTGCGTTATTTTGTTCAGAGATTGTTTCTAGGAACAGAATATAAAAATTATTTTTGCTCAAAAATTATTTTCAAAAATGAAAACGTTGCCGAACGCACCGTGGCTTTATTGAATACCTATGAAATTTAATTTTTCTAGAGTATTTCCCAGCTTAAAATGGATCTAATGTGCAAGAATACTTTTAAATCCCTAATTTTATTAATTGGTGTGACCAAAAAAAAAAAACAAGTTACATCGTTTGTCACTTATCTTATAACTATCTTCTTCGCACATGATATCATGACTTGACCTTAATACCATTTCGATCTACATCCTTCAACTTAGTAACAATCCTAGAGCTTATTTAGGTCACTATCCCTAACAAAAATTCCATGAAAGCCATAAGGAACGCGCTGGGGTAGCCTCACCGTGGCCACCACATCAAGGTCCGGCGACTTGGCATCCATCACCAAGAACCTTGACTCGTTAACTTTCTCGTCGTGGACGTAGGACACGATATACCCATCATCCTCCTTGGCCTCTGGATGTTCAGGATCCCTCGCCACGAAGAATGGCTCGCCTCCGTAGCAACCTGGCCCATAATTCCGACTAGCCACCACGCATCCGCCGGTACACTCTGGTCTCGCCAGATCTAGCTTTATCACCCCAGACATTTTTGGCATTGGATCGGCAACGCCTGCATATACATATCGACTATATGTCCCTATATACGCAGGATTTATCACTGGAAGATCCAAATTCATAGCCGAAATCGGTCGCCTCAACACCCTTCCGTCCTTGAGGTAGATCGTAATCTTCTCCATTAAGCCATGGACAAGGTCCAACCTCTCCAAAAAATGTTCAGCTGAGATTATGTTTGATGCCACCATCACCACCAAATCATTGCCATCATCGTCTTCTTCATCCCACGCGTTCACAATGTGCATGATATTGCAGCCCGGCACATCGAACCACCTCATCTCGCACCCGCTTCCCGCGTCTCGAAGGACGATCCCGATCCTCGGCACTTTGCTCGGGTTCAGGCCCACTAAGGATCCTCCCAACACCACTCCCATGGGGTTCACTCCCATCTGGGTGTCGGGGAACACAACATACTTCCTCGTGATGGCGAAGTCGTGGATGAACGGCGGGCGAGAGAGGGATAGGACTGGCATGTCGGGACGTTTCACTCCCTCCCGGTCAAACTTGAAGAAGGTCAGAAATGGAGGGAAGAAGGGGTTATACTTGTAAGCGTAGGCTTCCCCCTTTTCTGGGTCTACCTTGGGATGGGCAGTCATGCTCATGGAAAGCATGCCGTCAAAGTCGTGCCGACAGAGGGTCTCGATGTCGCCATCAGGCGTCAAGCGTATGGAATAAGGGAGATCGGACTCAACGAGCGCGTAGAGGCCGTTGCCAAAGAAGGCCAAGCCGGTGTTTGCTTGACCAAAGCCATTGAAGGGATTGAATTGACCTGCAAAAGGTTGCAAGGCAAGAGTCAGTCACAACAAGCATAGAACCCCATACATAGTGAGGTTATCTTTCTTGTGTTGATTCAACCCGTCAAACGGTCGGACCAAGTTTCAATCGGATCATAATGGTTTAACACAAATAGATCCGTTTAATCCGTTTATGACATTTTTATTGCAATGCAAATCTAATCACTCATACCCTATCCGAGTTATATCCAATCCATTCAAGACTGAATTTATATTCTTAAAACACCTACATATTAAATTTAATCTAGAAAAACGCATGGCTAAACTAAAGTGAACACGCGAGATTGAGTGAGGGCCAAAGAGGATGAAAAAAGAGTCATAAAAGTTGGCTATTGTAACCCTATTTATAATCCATTTAACACTCATTTTTTTTAATTTAAATCCATTTATGACCCATTTATTGACACACGCTATATACACACACACATGTATATGTGTGTGCGCACGCCATTTTGACAGTTCTAATGCTGACAAAACATGTCAAGTCGCACACAAAGTGGGGTATATAGCCATTGAATAAGTTTTCGAAGTGGTTTTTTGTGTTCATGAATCTATGATTATCTTCATCGACCATGTTCAATCTTGAATGCGCCCAAAAGTGCTTTTAGTCTCGTGTGTATTCTATTTTATTATTTGTCACAGCTAGAAGCAAACTAAGAGGAACATGATGTTGACACCATAACAAATGTATGAGGTATGCAATCTTATTTGCAAAATGAACTAATATGACTGATAAGGCGATACTCAATAATGGGTATACGAATCTGGTCCACATATAAATAAACACCGATTGTTTGATACAATTTTGAGTCGACTAAATTATTCCTAAGAAACTAGAAATATTTGGCGTGAAAGAGCTTTCGCCCAAGATTTCTCTTAGCCTTAATAAAGGTTTTCTTTACTACAAGGATCCATTTGTCTCCATTAACTTGTTCCCTGGTTGGAGAGATATATCTTCATGAAAAAATCGCTTTAAACAAGCCCCATCTTCATGCACCAAAATCACCTAAAACCCGAATTTTTCATCTGGGGAAGAAGCGCCATAACCACATCGGGTTTCCATGCTTTACTTTCATAACCCCACTACTTTGCATCTGAAGATAAAGCTCCACAAGAGATAGATATGGTCAAATTACCCTCCCTAGAGAAAAAAGGAGGAAAAAAAAGAAGAAAAGAAAAACCCTAGTACCGAATTGTCACAAAACCTAATTGCTCCATAGCCAATTCCTAACTAGTCTCTCCACTCCAACAACGTACTGCGAGTGGATTGTCTTCTGTTTGACTTTCTACGTTGTGTGTTAGGCAAACTCAATCCAAAAATTTAAGTCATGAAGCAGGGGAGACTACATGAGTGCAACCTCGACTTTAAGCAATTAGGAATACGCGTTGAACATCAATAATGTCTCACTGACCGGTGATCACTCTTGCTAAGAAGAGAGCGGTACGAGCTGCCGAGGCCATTCCTCCGCTGAAACTTGAGAAGATATTGGGAAGCACAGGAGAGCCCAGATTGTGCTCGACGGTGTACTTGTTCGTCTTGACGTAGCGGCTACAGAACGTGGCTTGGCCTCGAGAGATCCGAATGGAGTGAAGCATGCCATCGCCGTCGAAGAGATGATAGGCCCCGCGGGGGACGAACTGGGGGTTCGGGCCATTGCGGATGTACGCGCCGTCGAGGCACTGCGGTAGCGAGCCCTCCAACACCTCGCACTTGGTAGGAGGGAGCTCGTCGACCGGTGCAAAGTTCCCGGAGAGCACAGTTCTTGGGTCAAGGGACGGCTTGATAGGAGGGTCCAAGAAGTCTACTATGATATCATCTAGCGCTTTAAACATCAGCGCGGGCAGTGAGGGATCGTCTCCCTTCTTGCTTGATGTTGGTGAAGGAACACGGGACTTCTGGGATTTTGGTTTTCCTCTAGCTGTAATGGACGAATTGGTGGTAATACGAGCACTAGACGACCATGATGGCAGCGGCGGCGGCGCTGGTGGTAATCTCATGGTCGACAAGGGCAAAGCTTTGGTGATCAAGTGATGTTTTGGAATATCTCGGAGGAAGGACGAAGGCAAACTATCCATTTTAATGAAGTTGAGAACCAACGACAAGAGAGAGCTAAGGAAAGAATTCAAAAAGGTTCAAGCAGAGAGAGAGAGAGAATTTTCTGCCAATGGCAAGTGAAACGGGATTTGGACATGGGAAGATCCAATGTACCCTTACAATGATCTCTTGTCATTATGGCAAGGGATCCAGACACAGTGATACGTAGCGGGGTGCGGTCCTCAATTGGGGAAAAAAAAGTGAAACAGAAGACACATACACCTGATTTTATCCACAACGAACAGCAAAAGAGACGTGAACGTGAAATCGACAGAATAAATAAAAGAGTGACACAACTTGGTTACGAAAAGCAGTGGAGCGACACCTGTTACATTATATACAAAAGGAAACGAAAAAATGACTTCAGCTTTTTTTGTTTCCTTTTTTGGGTGGTTCAGCCTTCGAAAAGGAAAAGGCACGCATGGGCCATAAAGAGAAGACAGAATAAAGGAGAAAGAAAGAAAATGAAAGGAGAGGAGGAAGGGAAAAGAAGAAAGGGGGTAATTAATTTGAACCCCATAACTTTAAAAAAATCGATAATTTAATTGCAAACGCTTACGTGACGCTAAAAAAGCTTACATGACTGCCGAAAAAGTTGACGTTGGATGGATGAAATAATTTTATTTTAAAATTTTAATGTACACGTGAAAATTTTCATTTTTTTTTAATTTTGTAATTTTTTTTCTTTACTGTTTATTGTTCCTTTAGCCAGCAAGGGTCACTGGTGACCACCGGGCAGCCCAGGGGTCGGGATTGACTCGTCCTAGGCCGGTGATGCCTCAACGGCTTTGGTTGACGGCTGTCACGGCTTCAGCGGTTGCGAGCGAGTGCTTGAAAGCCCTCACCAGATCTAGGCGAGGGTCCTTGCTGGCCATGAGCGAGGCGATCGTCACGGAAGCACAAGTCCCGATCTCTATCCTTAGTAGAGGAAGGTTAACAGGTGCAGAGTCTAGAGAGAGAGCGTGCGCGCAAGGGTAATAGTTCATCTCCAGATTTGAATATCTGCAGAGAACGGTGAAAATGGTTGCTTACCATGAGAGAGAGAGAGAGAGAGAGAGAGACTTGTGTACTAGATTGTAGAGAATAAGAAGATTTTGGACATAGTTAACTTGGTGAAAAAGGACGTGCTTTGCTTTGCTTGGTCACAGTTCAAATCACCAGCTCTCTATCCGATATATGGTGAGGCCGCGACGGCCATCACGAGGTACAGGTGAGGGCTGCCTTGCCGGTGGCCGATGGGGTCGCAAAGACCTTTGCCCAGATTTGACAAGGGCTTTCGCGCCCTCGCCCGCGGGCGACGGTTGTCGCGACCTCACAGACCCAGGGCGAGTCGGCCTCCATTACTGACTACCCGATGGTACTAGCAAAAATAAAAAAAAATAAAAACACGAAAATAAATTCAAAATAAGAAAAAGGAAAAAAAAATCTATGTGTCATTAAATAAGAAATAAAATAATAATAAAAATTTCATGTAAAATGATTTGCCGGAAGTGAAATTGATGTAGAACAATTGGCATGTGATTATCTCGTCAAATTAGATCGTTAAAAACTAGTGCGCTTTTGTCGGTAATTTCGGATCTCGAGTCAAATGATCTCGGATCGCACTCAGAACTGGTCGGTTGAAGCAAAACGGCTGTCTGATTCAAAGTCACCATTTTACCGTAAGATACGATGGATTTTGGCATTCCGGAGTCGTTTAAGTTGCGTATAGATCATAGTTAGGGAAATTGTGTCTGTTCCAAAAGTGTGCAAAAATGTTCCAAAATTGTTTCCTGAAACACTTTTATGCCATGGAACACTTTTGAAGAAAAAAAACTTGCTTTTGGATTTTGAAACACTTTTTGGAACACTTTTGGAATCACTATCTATCACCGTCGATGCGGCCACTACACCCATTCTCCGGCCATCGCCGCCATCGGTCACCGCCGCCATCGGTCGCCGCCGTCGCCGATCACTAAACAAGCCACCTGCCTCTGCCACTTGCCGTCGCCGTCACCGTCACCGTCGTTGCAAAAAAAGTGTTTTTTTAACTTACTAAACACATTTTTGCAACAAAGATTGTAGCCGAGAACAAAAACACAAAAAAAATATTTATATTCAAAAAATGCTCCTAGGAACAGAAACGTTATCATACGCAGCCTTAGATTACTTTTCAGGCAATTTTTTAATTTAGGAAATTTTAAATATTTTGATTATCTGTAGTATTTGATTCGAATTCCATTAGGATATGTTAGACATGATTTAGATTATGTTATCTATATTTATTCTGATGCATAAAGGAGTCCTATCTCTCTATATATAGGACGTCCACCCTTTGTATTCAGGATGATCATTCAATCAAATTCGAGTATTCTTCGGAATTATTTTCCAAGTTCGCTTCTCTCTGCGTCATTTGGTATCAGAGCAGGATTCTCTTGTGACAATGATGAGTAATATGAATGTCAATCTCCCCGTAGCTGAGGGTCGTGAAAACGAGCCTATTACACTGATGGAGTTCAACCAATTCGTGGATCAAACCGATCGGAGGTTTCAAGAGATCCTTGACGCCATCCAGCGTTTGTTCACAAACCAAGCCCCTGGTGTTCTTCCAGCCGAGCAAATGCTCGTGATCCCGAAGTAGCCATGGAGCATGGACGAAATCCTCGGCATAGACATCAAAACTATGTCGAGGATACTGAAGACGAAGACGAAGAGGATTTTCAAGACATGCCCATTCATGGAAGTCGTCAATATAGAGAATTCTAGGATGAGTACGTTCGTGGAGGTCGCCGACATGGAGGTTATTGCCGAAATCCTGAGCAGTATCAATTGAAGGTAGATCTCCCTACTTTCAATAGTAACCCAGATATTGAAGATTTTATGGACTGACTCTGGGAGGTTGAAAATTTTTTCGATGCCATGGAGATCAAAGAGGATCGCCAATTAAAGCTTGTCGCTTATAAACTGAAGGGTGGTGCTTCGTCTTGGTGGGAGCATATTCAATTAACTCGACGTCGACAAGGACAAGCACCAATCCGAACATGGAATTGGATGAAACAGAAGTTGAAGAAGCAGTTTCTTTCATCAAATTATGAGTAGTTGCTATTTTAGCAATTCCAGAATTTCAGACAGTTGAATCGGTCCGTCCAACCTTATACAGGAGAGTTTCTTTGACTCTCTGCCCATAATAATCTTGAGGAATCAGATGCCCAACAGACTGCTCGGTACATCAACGGGTTGCGACTCAATATTTAGGATCAAGTGTCCCTGCATCGATTGTTTATTGTCAATGATGCTCAGGAGACGGCGAGAAAGGTTGAGATGCAGCTAGAAAGAGCTGGCCATAATACTCGGGGTAACAGCTACTCGGGTCGTGAAACGTTCGAAAAAGGAAAGCAAACTGAAATTTTGGGTTCTTCGACACAGTGATACAAATCGAAATTCGGGGAGTACCGCAGGAGTGTCCAAATAACCGATGGCATCAAACACTCGTACGCCTAATCCGAGTGCACAAAATCCATATGCCAAACCTCAACTGATTAAATGTTATAAGTACAATGAGCTGGGCCATTGTTCCAGCGATTGTCCACGGCGGAGGATGATTAATATTGTTGAGCATGATGATGAGGCCAATGAAGAAGAGTGGGTGGATGAGGAAGAAGTAGATGATGAAGTAGGTGAGCAAGTCAACTGTGTTGTCCGACGTCTATTGCTTACCCTGCGAATAGAAGACACCAAGTGAAATCAACTCTTTCGCATTTGCTGTACTGTCAACGACAAGGTATGCGATGTCATCATTGATAGCGAAAGTTGTGAAAATACAGTATCAAAGGCCTTAGTGGATCACTTGCAATTGAAGACAGAGCCACATATTACACCTTATACGATCGGGTGGATTCGTAAAAGAGTAGAACTTAAGGTAACTCAGTTATGTCGCCTACCTATTTCGATTGGAAAATCATATCAGGATATTATCGTCTGTGATGTCGTGGAGATGGATGCGTGCCATGTATTATTAGGGCGACCTCGGTAGTATGATGTAGATATCACTTATCGAGTTAGGGAGAATACTTACTCTTTTGTGTGGAAAAAGATTAAAATTACTTTGAAACCAAAGAGTAGTCCTCCCCAGATTCCCAAGAAGCAAGGCAACGACATTATGTTAAATGTTCGTAAACATGAGGGAATTAATATGATTGTGGAAAAGGGAGATCAACAAGCTGTGATTAGTATTCCTGATGTTCTTGAGCCCTTGCTGAAGGCTTTCAGAGATGTAATGCCAGAAGACTTACCTGACGGATTACCTCATTTGAGGGATATCCAACATGAGCTTGATTTTCTTCCAAGTGCCAGGTATAGCCGTGAAACATTCTTTCACTCAAACAACATTTCCCAACTTTATCACGAGGATATTCACAAACCTCTTCCAATCATGCTCTGAGCATGCCAATTCCTATGGCATTATCGTTACAACGTACAAACCATATCCCTTTCACATCGTCTTATTAGGCCTCGAGTTTCATTATGCGTCGTGTCACTACGACCTTTACAAGCTTTTCAATTTCCAACTTGATTCGTCATAAACCACACCATCATTAGCTCAATTTGAGTCCTTGAAAACTCCTTTCACGTTCATCCACCCACTCGCGTTACATCTGGCCCTTAATCCATTTTATCAATGGAACACCTCATGTAGGAAATCTTCTAATGGTCCGTCTGTAACAATTCACCAATCTTAGTAAATCTCAACTCCTCGCAACTCGCATCGACTATTGTCGATTCATCACTTATTTCAATCCTCAAAGGATTTATCGCTCATTCCAATGCATGAATCTTACTTCATCAGGTTCACACTTGCGCTCTTCATATTTAGCATGGAATAGACATTTCCTCAGAGTCCATACGACACTCTCAAAGACTGTTCGTGTTTCTCATGGCTTCTTACATGAGTTCAACCATCGTCTCTCAAGACGGTAACGACCAACTCAATCATTCTTTGAGCACTTAGCTTGACCATTATCACTTCTTTCTACTAAGCATCGAACCTTCCCAACTATTCCTCGCATCTTTCTTTTGAGCTCTGACCTTTGCTCTCTGTCGTCACGGGTCTCCTCTGGGACCGCACGACATTTCGTTTATCCTTGTCACTCTTCTTCTCGAGAAGCATTAGTGCTAGCCTCTGAGTTTCATACTCGCTAAGGTGACCTTATCCAATTCTATTTGTCCCACTGAACGTCGACATCATCCTGGAATTCAACATTGATTACAAAACGATCTCTCAGATTTCACCTCAAAGAGCCATTCGAGTTCTACGTCCTCTTTCTCGGTACAGACGTTCATTCATCACACTAAGATAATTTAGAGCTTTTCTTCCTCTTACAACAGGGTCTCTTACCCTAAGGAAGAAACTACACAACTCTGTGGCATTTTCTCACTTCAAATTCACCTTGTCCTTCCCATTCCATAGGACAGCAACCTTGGAGTTTGCGCCGACGGCGATACCTTTACTTCAGGACTCAAATGTCACCATACTTTCACATTCTCCTTCCCACAACTCAGTCACCTCAAGTGACGATATCTGTTCATCCTTGGGTCTTCACCCGATCACTTATCGAATGGTCGATTCGATTACCTCAGATCACTTTACAAGTGTTCTTCAAGCGTTCCTTTCGCTTACTAAATCATTCACTGGGATCATAACCAGTCAGGACTATGAAGTCCGTTTACTTTTCTTTTCGTCAATGACCAATTCATGGTTCAATTGCCCTTTAAGAGCAATGCCCTATTCGTTAGAGAATAGCAACTTATGATTTCATCTCTCATGGTCCCATTTCAATCAACCGATCCCAAGAAACCATTAACTTCAAGCAATCTAACATGTCGATTCTTCTTTGACCTTATCCTCAACAGAAAAGACTTACTACTCACTTGCTTCCAATCATTCACTTTTCTTACTGGATCTCATCAACATTCCTTAGAGTTAGGAATAACCACTAGCTACAAGGCTTTCACATTCCAATCCATTCAGGGATCTACTTGTCTTATTCAAGGGTCTTCGACCACTTTTACCATATGTCTAAGCAACCTTGAGAATTCTGTCTCACACCGGTCGATCATCCTATGATCCTCGCAACAGCATCAAGATCCAAACAATCCTTGCTCTCAAGCAACCCCAGGATGATACTTTCTATCGATCAATTCAATAGAGGTAGTCTAGGCAGACCTTATGCCTCCGAGAAAATCCTTCCTCTAGTGACCTTTCACCAAAACTCAATAGCCTCTTAGGGCTAGTACTGTCAGGGTCACCTTCTTTCTTTAGGGCACCCAAACCTCTAAGGTCTTCTAAAAAAAAAGCCCCCAATCTAGAGGGAGACAATCTCAAATCTCATTCTTCCCTCAACTCCGTCATTTTCATTCTTATTCACAACTTCACAAGTTTCTTAGAACTCTCATGTTTCTTTCCACACATTTACTTTTCTTGTGAATGAAATAACTCCGAGTTACCTTTCTCATGATTTCTACACTTAACTCATCAGCACAAGCATGTACCACCACAGTGACTTAGAGAATTATGGCAGCTCCTCTCCAAGCTTGCTTAATCAACAACTTTCCATTTCCCTTTAAAGTTCTCATGACCCATTCAGCTTTTGGGTCTCGTACGATCAACCGATCGAGCCATCTTCTCTTTTAGTACTCATGCTCCGATCGCCCATATTCACTCAATTCTCATGACTCATATCAATTCTCGGATCTTCCATACCACGTATCTTCGAGCCCAACGCTCTTCTATGACCATACCTTGGTTGTTCAACCTCATTACGTTCTCATGATCTATCTTGGTCCTTGGATCTTTTCGTATCTCACATACGCAAACCAAGTGCTACTCTAACGACCATACCTTGGTCCTTTAGTCTCATCAGGTTTCCATGTCCCTTGAACCACTATGATTCCCTTCAGGAATTCAAGACCCAAGTCGTCTACTCAAGTCTATCAACCTCAGGCTGTTCATCCCAATATTTTTCACCATCCATCAATGGTCCTCAAACAACTCTCTAATGGTTCTCAAGCAATTCGCAATTAATTGCTGGATATTCAAGGATCTAAAATCATCCTTGGTCTATAATCCTTTATCGAGCCAACCTCAACGAGGCAACTCCTCAACTGACGGCCTTTACTAGGCTAGCCTCAACTAAACAACTATCAATCAATCACTCAAGACAGCGATTCACTGGGTCAAAAGCTCATATTCTAAGCTTAAAGGCATCCGCCTCTCTAGCATAGTCACAACAGATTATCTCATCTCAACATGCCTCGATTCCAAGGGTATAAACCCATACGTCATCTAACTCCTCAGTTATATCTTGGCCAAGCCAATTACACGAGGCTGATCATCAAACATGCCTAGCAGACTCATCACAACCATCACTTTTTCTTTTTTCCAAAGGCATCCACTACCATGCAGAAAGCCTTTAACCATGCCTCTCACAGACACCATCATACAGGTCATGCCACTTTCAATCATCCTCGATGAGAATCAATTCGTGCCGCACGTTCCTCATCCACAATTGGACCCAACTTGATACCTAGGCTTTCCTTTTCAACTTATAACTTGGGTTATTCCTGCCTCTGCCGTCTTAGAAACCCGCCAGGAGCCGCTCCTTGTCCGGACCTCCTTATCCCGGCGATCACTCTCCGTCCTCATCAAACCTGGCCGATGCAGGTTGTCCCAAGCCACACATCTACGGAGAAAGCCCTATTCCACATGTTCCATATCATGTTTCATCACAATTTGTAGGTATCCCATCAACTCGTCCCATACCAAGCGACGGTTTATATAGTCCAATAGCGATAAGTCATTGCATGCACCCTCATCGACTTTCATTTCAAAGTCACAAACTCAAGCACAGCACGATCGTCCTCACCACTGGTCATAACAAAAGTACCTTCAGATCAATTCCTATCCACTCAAGAGTTCTAATTCCACCAATGATCGTCACATCTCACAAATCAATTGCCTATATTGAACCCTATACCTCAAGTCCAGTCAACATTCAAATCAAATTCTCATGCATCCAATCACAACTGATTTTCGATTTAGGTATTCCTCGTATTCATCTCAACTCATATCGCCCAAGGCTGTCAATAGCAATCGATAGTTAAACCATCAAAATATCATACAATTCAAGCCTGAATCCACTAATATTAGTCGTCTCCTTATAATTCGTACTTCTCAAGTTGGGTCATAGACATATCAAGATTGCAGCCATACACCTCAATTGACCCTTCATTCATAAGCAATTTCCTATTATCCCCTAGCATAACTACTACCTCAAAGTCCATGCTCATGACTCTCTAATCACAGCTTGCTTCCACTTGACTTTAATCACCATCTAACTCAATAGCATCCATTAAAATCAATTCTAGGACCATTCAAGTGTACACAAATTCAAGCCTACATCCTCGAGACTCACAATCCAGGCCTAGTTCTATAGGCTTCAATATCTAATTGCCCTCAAGTCATCGCTCCTTATCACTCCAAACATCAATCACATTGGATCGAGCTGACCTTGCTCTGATACCAAATCGAACTAGGATGTCACGCCCCGGACTCGGCGAGCGCCCGAACATCCCTATCCATGCTGTTCATTTAAGAGTACTCCAAGATCCAACGGCCAATTTCTTATAGATCCTTTAAAGAATGCATGCAAAAGCGATGCCATCCCCGGTTATATAAATACAACAACATACAGATGACTTAGTAGATAAACAATAAAATCTCATTAATTCATTCTCGAGGATTCAATCCTATAATCCACCAATTAGGAGTATAATTCTAATACCACATAAAGAAAACCACTTCATCTAAGGTACAATTGGTCCACTTTCTCTTCAAATGGCAATCCTTGACAAGCTCGCGCTTCCTTCGCCTAGAACCTGAAAAAGGTAAGCCCTCACTGGGGTGAGATATAAATCCTAGTAAGGTGAGTCCTAACCCTAGGTTAAGTTGACAGTCCACTCAGGCAGTCATGTCACTCGACAAATCCAAGTTTATGAACACATAGACATAAAAATCATAACTCAATAAACGACAACACCCAGAAGACAGGTATGCATTTATGACCTGGTGCCACTCTCATGTGCACATGTATACTCGGCCTGCCTCTTCGCCACAACCATCAACCTCTGCCTGCCTCATTTTCTAGCTCGCGAACTAGTCGCCTCAGGCTCGGCCCGCGTAAACGCATCAGACCGCTATCTTCAGTGACTCGCGTAAACGCATCAGGTCCCGATTCATCTCTAGGCAAGGTTTATGAGCTCATACTCTATCCCGCGATTAGATCGCATTAGGACTGTGGCTATCTCAACCCCATGACTTCGTCGCATCAAGGCGCCATCTAGTCATACTTCACCCCGTGACCTCGTCGTATTACGGTCTCAACCTTCCGCCCCGCATCTCACATGCCTCAGGGCCATACTATGCCATGCTCATGCCACAACACATCATATGCTTTCATTTTCCATCCACTCTCACACTCACTAGCAGGCGCGTATTCAAATGCGTTTCATAATTTTCGTGGCATGCAATTCAATTCAAATAATATACAGGCATGTCAAATAACTCATGCACACAATAGTACTCATAATCAATCATATATCATCTTAGTATGACAATAGGCTACCCACTTGAATAAATTCTCATAAATCGTTCTAATCGGCCCTCAACTTACCTAATCGAGTCCAATTTCCCTAGCCTCGTTTTAGGAATTTTCTTACCTTGAATTTGGCAACCCAATTTACTCCTTTTGAGCTTCCAAAGTTTCGGTCCCCAATGGTCCAAGACCGAACTCAATGTGCAACCTAATCAAATCCAACCAATTACATCAATTTCTAATCCAATTCAACCATCCATGAACCCCAAGCCTCCATAGCATTATCCTCATCATTAAAACATGCTTTAATCATCAAATTGGCGCTCAATTCAACAACGAAAGCCCTCTAAGGTTTGGCCATGAACAGAACCAAACCGGTTCCTCATGGTTCTGTGCATGTCGTGAGCTACCAGCCTCAATTCAACTATAAATCCATCATTTAAATGCTACACCACCTCTTAACATGATCATCTAAGGGTCCAAGAGGCTCACCGAAGATTTGTGCTTGATTGGTTGCCGGAAACCCTTTGAAGTCGCCGTATTCTTCCTTGGTCAATATTGGTAGTTTTCTGCTTCAATTTCACAAGACCGGTTCGAGGTCAAAACTTTATCAATTCAAGCCTTAATTTTTACCACAGATTCATCTACATCTCTATTAAGTCGCCACAAAATTTAAGCTCAAAACTGCAAGATTTCGACCGGTTAAAGGGGTAAGAACTAGCCTACCTCAGGTGGGTTCCGATCCCGTCGGTTTTTGGGAAAACTCCAACCTAGAACGCCTTGGTGCTCCAAACGCCGCAATTCTTATTAGAGGAGTTCGGCAAGAGGCGGAGTTTTGTTGTGGTGGTCGGCCGGCAGTAGATGGTGGCCAGGAGTGGCCAACGTGGGCACCGAACAGAGGCTTTAGAACCGATAGCCGGTTCCTCCAAGTCAGTTTTTTAGCAATTTCTAGGTGAAATGTGCAAGGTTAGTTCGTGATAAAAAACTTATCAAATTAAGCCCAAATTTTTTTCTTAGATTCCTACACGTCTCAGCTTGAACTCCACAAAATTTGAGCCAAAGATTCTAACATTTCAACCACCAAAGGGACTGAGAACTGAACCTACCTCAGTTTGAGTCCTAATCCATCGGCTTTTGGGAGAATCCTTGTTCCGGGCTCCTCGATGCTCCAAATGCCCCGATTCTTGTTGAAGAATGTCGGCAAGACATAGATATTTGTTGTTGTGACCGGCCGAAAGTCAAAGAGTTGCCGGAGGTGGCTGGCGAACAGGAGGCCAGAAATTGTCTCCAGGTAGCAGAGAAACAAGAAGAAGAAGAAGAAGCTTTGGGTGGTGTAGAGGGGGTGCTCGGCTAAAATTGCAGAGAGAGAGAGAGAATGGCTTTATCCAAATGCTTGGTCAATGGAGTTTGAATGGTTGGTGTGAAAAACTTGGACAAGACCTCAACCCTTGATCTTGTGACACTTGTCTTTGTCTTTTCTAAAGGAGATCCAATGGCCTTTGTTTCTCCTTGTGTTTCGGCAGCTATGGGAGTGTCCAATGTCCAAAATTCCCTTTCTTCAATTCATGGGCAAAGCTTTAAGCTTGAGAGGCAAAATGGTCGTTTTACCCCCGACGTTCAGAACTTCGTTTTTCTCGTTCCGGAAACCTTCGATAGGGCGACGGCCAATCCAAATAAAATTTGGAATTCTTGATTTTCCATTTCAAATTTTTCAAGACTCATTTCTGATAGTTTTCTCTATTAGACGTGGTTCCAGCCTATCCCAAACTGACGAGCGGCTTTTGCGGACATTACGCGTATCGACCCCATGATTCATATCACGTTTAGGGCTCGTCAATTCATGGCGGCTTTGGTTGTCATGCAATTGTGTGGGTCTATCACTAACTCCTAAGGTCTCGATCTTCACTATCCGATTTAGGAAAATTTTACAAATCATACGTTGGTTAAGTGGCATCACCCGCGCTCCAATCGTATGACACTCGCAAGGCATCCCTTAATTGTTTTTGGATCGGCCTTTTTGTGACTTTAAATATCCCCTCGACAATCCTTATGGTCAAAACGTCATTTCCTATCCGAGTTCCCCAGGTCCACGTACCTCGTTTCGCGTTAACTTTTCCCCTTTGGTCAGTCTACTCGAATTGATCAGATTCGAGTGGGATACGACTGAAATACATCTCCAGATACATACTTCTCATGAATGAGCCTGAAATCGACTGGAAATCAGAATGTTACAGACCGGGTCGACCCGACCCACTCGGGTCGGATACCCGGCCCTGACTTGGACTCGCGGGACCTTAGCCTCAAAATGACATTGTTTCATCCTTTTCATTTTTTGATTTATTCCGATTTAATCTGACAGCTCCAGTTGAACCACGTGGTTGTTCCATGACCACTGGATTGGCTTCCTAAAACCTACGGCAAAGATGAAAAGCCGACTAAATTTCATCCGTCAGATCTGATTACTTAAATCTACGGTCACAATTAGAAGCCAAAACTCAATCTGGACCGTCTGTTCTCACTTGCCTAAACGACGCCGCTTGACCACTAACATAAACTGCGCCGTTTCCGTTCATTTTGATTTTCTAATTATAAAACCATTTTCGAATATTCCTAATTTCTAATCGGACAGCTACTAAAAATACTCAATTAATCTAAGCTGTTCGATCAAAACTGACTCAGCTTAATAGACTAACGATCGAGCTGACTCGACATCCACGTGGACCAATGACAAATCGCTACCTAGGATCGCTGACTCTTCGACCAGACACGTCAGCTTCGTCTTCAACCTCGTGACTACAACTAAACGGATGACTATGAATCTCTTGTGACAATCCAACGGTGAAACCTTGATGAAATTACATGAGACTGGCTCCAATCGGCTTGCGATAATCTCTAGTTTGACATATCTAAGAATCGAGGCATTTCATCCATAGAATCAAGTACAAGCAAGCTCGAACCAGTACGAGTGTAACTATTCTAAACATGCGATTCATGGTATCTCAGACTAATTCATCAACACAGAAGCATCATAAGAGGTTCAGAACACTTACCTCGAGCTCCGATTGAGCTCGTACGGCCTAGATTTGGCTAGGCAAGATTGAACAATATTCAACAATAAAGGTTGAGTTTGGAGACTCGATTCGAGATATCTAGGCAAGGTCGATGGTAAATGATAAAGCAATAATGATTAGCGATGCTTGAGGAGTAAAACGCCTATTCTAACTCGAAGAATCATGATCGAAATCGAGTTCCGCCATTAAAGCACAGTATGAAGGCTCGAAGACTGAATTCACCTATTTCAGAATGGTAGGCGACGCGGTAGGTCCCCGATCGATTTCTACTGCTTCAGGCATGCTTTTAACGACCTTTAGAAGCTTTGGTTTGGCTTGAAAAAGCCCAAACGATGCTCTGTAAATCCGAGCTCAAGCCTTCAACAATGACAATGGAAGTCGAGCTATATCTTCTTCTCTCTACTCTCTGTCTATTTTGTTTGCCTCTAGGAATAGAATGAAACCCCCCTTTCTCGAAAGCCTCTTGTGACATTCTGATTCTTTTTGTCATTTCGAGACTCATTAATGAGAATGTATCAACGATGTATTTTAGTCGTATCTCGCTCGGATCTGATCAATCTCGAGTTGACTGATCAAATGGGAAAGGCTAACGTGAGGCAAGGTACGTGGATTTAGGGAACTCGAATAGGAAATGGCGCTTTGACCATAAGGATTATCGAGGGGACATTTAGAGCCATAAAAAGGTCGATCTAAGAACGATTAAGGAATGCGTTGCTAGTGTTATACGATTGGAGCGTGGGTGATACCGCTTAACCAACGTATAATTTGCAAAATTTCCCTAAATCGAACAGTGACGATCGAGATCGTCGAAACTAGTGATAGACCCTCATAATTACATGATAACCAAAGTCGCAATGAATTGACGAGCCCTAATTGTGATATAAATCATAGGGTCGATACCTGTAACATCTGCAAAAACCGTCCGTTAGTTCGAGATAGGCTGGAACCACGTCTGATAGAGAAAGGATTCAGAAACGAGTCTCAAAATTTGAAAATGGAGAATCAAGAATTCCAACATTTCAATTGAATTGACCATCGCCTTATCGAAGAAATTTGGGGTCAGAAAAAAACGACGGTCCGAACATTGGGGGTAAAATTATTATTTTGCTCTTCAAGCCTTGGCCTTGCATTTATAATTGGACGAGGGCATTTTGGTCATTGATACCCCTCATAGCTGCCGAAAATTTGAGAGATTGAGAGCCATTGGATGAAGCATTGATTGACCCTTGGACAAGTGTCAAAGGATTAAGCTTTGATGTGGATGATGACACTTTTAACCTACCATCCAACCAAGTTGACTCTTGAAATTGTGTATACCACACACTCTCTCTCCCCTCAGCCGAAACCTCCATTTTCCTCTGCCATTTCTCTTCTTCTTCTTCTTCCTTTCTGTCGAGAACTCCCTAGCCGACCGGATTCTGCTGCCTCCATCGCCTCCGTCGACCGCCACCTTCGACCACCGCCTGGACCCAAGCCGACCACCAGCCCCTTCCTCATCCTCTTGTCGACATCCTCTAAGAGGAATCAGATCATTTGACCCACTGAGGAGTCCCGGCCGGCCATTCTCCTGGAAGCCGACGAAAACCGTTGCAACTGGAGGTAAGTCACTGCTTAGACTTTGTAGGACCCCAAAACCTTTGATTCTTTCGGCCAAATTTTGTGGACATCTAGAGGACACATAGACTGAGCTATGGTAAAAAGTTTGAGTGAGTTTGATAGATTTTTGACCCTAAATGGGTCTTGTGTTTGAAGGGCAAAAAACTGACCGTCGGAGGACTTGGAGGAACCGGCGCCGTTCAATGACTTTTCGGCGTCGCCTTGGCTTCAAATTTTTGGTGAGGCTTCCCAACCCTTAGAACTACATATTTGCAAGTAGATTAGTGGATAAATTGAGGATTTAAGTTAGTTTATGGGCTAATTAGTTGGGAATTAAACAGACCCGAAAAATGCCTTGTTCAGTTCTGTACATGCCGAGATCATGGGAGTTGTTTGGGATTCAAATGAGCTCAAATTTCGTTGTTGAGATGTATAAGGATGCCAATTGATATGTCAATGAGGTTGATGCTTCATGGATTGATGAATTGAGCAAGGAAAATTGACGAATTGGATGAATTTCCTTAGGTTGCGCAATTGACTTGTTCTGGGCTAATTGGACTGAACCATTGAAATGCTTGGAAGGAGAATTTTGTTGGTTTTAGCACAAGGTAAGGAGTTTCTAAACCTTGGCTAGGAGGATTGGACTCAATTGGGTGAATTGAGTGTGAATTGGATTGATTTCCTAGAAGTTTATGGAGAGATTGTCTTTATGAGTCTTTGAGAGATGTAGACGGCTTGCATGATTGACAATGTCTGTGTCACGAATTGATTGTCGCATTTGACTGTTGAATTTGATTGCCTCGCATGCCATAGGTGTTTTTCGTGCATGTGTTTGCACTTGATTATGTGTTATGAATTAAAATGAATATATGGCATGTCTGAGAAATTGTGACACCCTGAGGCGTTGAGACGCGGGGTTATCGGGATGGATACCTTGAGGCGCTGAGGCGTGGGGTTTGAGTTGAATGATACCCTGAGGCGTACGAGATGGGGGGTTGAGATGGCCATAGTCCTAATGCATTGAAACGTGGGACGGCGTTTAAGATGTGTTGACACAGGCCTGGAGTGAAATTGAAAACCTGATGCATTTACGCGGGTTTGTCAATGTGATAGTCTGAGGTGTATTTACGCGGACCGAGCCTGAGGCGTTCTAAACACGGGCAAGAAAATGAAGAGGATTGGAAGGGTGAAAAGCGTGATTTGGCATGGCAATGTGTGTTTGATTCCAGTGACGTGGTATGGCACCATGATTGCATGCCTGACACTTGTTTTATCCGCATGTTATACAATGATTGTTGAATGTTTCATGTGATTGCATGTGCGCTTACCCTTGATTACATTTGCCTGAGTGTACGGTCAACCTAACCTAGGGTTAGGACCTACCTTACTGAGATGTAAATCTCACCCCGTTGTGGGACCCTATTTTTCAAATCCTACGTCGTGAGAATGTGGTCAATCAAGCTTGGCGATCCAAAAGAGATGTCGGTGTATTTTGACAAGTTCCCGGACGGACAGGGGACGGTGTATGTTAGGAAATGTATGGTAGTCTGGGTCGACGAGGGTGGCAGTAGTTGGAAGTCTCATAGGTACGAGCCCTGATTTAGAATGGTAGGGGATGTTTCTACGAGGCCATTGAAGCCCACTAAGGTACCCCGCGGGGTAATCCCTAACTGGTGTCATCCCGCTTGGGATTCGGTGGAGGCCAAAGGGTCAGTAGCCAGCTCGAGGAATGTTCCTGAGAGGACCCCGACCCTAGAGGACACTGATGAGATCATCGAGATTGAGGCTACCAAGGACGACCAGGTGGAGTCGTCAGTTGACGAGACACTCGAGGACACCGTGGAGGTTTGCTCTGAGACTCTCTCAAAGTATGAGCCATCTGAGGATGCTGAGGAGACTAACGATTCCAGTAGCTCGACTTAGGAGTCTCTATCCTTCTGGTCTGATGTTTTGATGATGCCCTCAATGCCTGTTTCCTTGTGAGATGTGATGATCCGCTTTTATATTGACCCTGTCACCCCTGCTGATTAGCTGGTTTAGCTTGCCAGCGCTTTTGTATGAACATGATATGAGATTATGTATATTATTGGCGTTCTCGTTACCTTGGTCCCTTTTTTATTATTGTACAGAGGAGTTTGTATATTAATGCTTCCGCTTGTTATCAATATGGTTCATCTCTCGACCTATGTGAATCTTGGGACCTCGAGAGAGAGTTTATGCTTGCAAGGAGTCGCGCGCTCGTGCCCGGGGCGCGAGGCGTGACACCTCCCAAAAGCTATATACCCCTTTTCAATTTCTCGCTCAAACGATGGATGCTTGCCAACTTGGATTCACGTGCCGTCACATGCCAAACGGCATGCCGACAGTGACGGAATCGGTTGGGAAATCATCCAATCTTCGTTCGGTGTCCGGCAAGTCCCATTTGGTGCGAATTTGAGACGGAATTGAACTAAGTTTGAGAAATGCTGACTTTTGCAGGTTCGTGAGATTGACCGGCTAATTACTCACTCCTCCTCCGACGTCGAACGGTGATGCCGGTGTAAATCGGCAGGGAAGGGCGAAAGTGACAATACGCCCATCAATGCTTGTTCGAGCGAATTGATCTTCAATTTGAGGATCAAAATCGATCTAGGGACTGTTCATCCCCGTGGGCGTCTGGGGAAGGAGGCGACACTATTGCAGACCGGCTCGACCGGTCTGATCGGGCGGTTTGATCGGTCAGAACTGATTCTTACTTGTTTTTCCAAAATTAACCCTAATTCGCGTGGAATATTTGCAAATTAAACCTCAAAATCGAACTTAGGGCATGAATATTATTAAAAAACGTGATTATTTTCAAAAGTTCATGTCAATTTCTATAAAAGCCCAAAATTTATCCTTAATTGTAATTTGAAATATTGTAAAATTGAAGGCTCAAACAGTCAAATTGGACCAAATCACTCATACCAATCGACTCAGAATGATGAAAAACATTGAGTAGTGGTTTCAATTGGTAAATACAGCCCTTGAATTGAAAGTAATTTCAATTATACCCAAATTCAAGGACAAAATTACAATAAAGTATGAAATTTTGCCCAATTCAAGCAATTGAGCAATTTGTGCAAGTAATTGGACTAAATTGCAAAGAAGGACAACTATATTGAATGTCAAAATCCTAAAAATGCCAAAATTACAAATTAAAAGACTTAATTGACATTTTTTTACCACATTCAATCATACGTGCAACAAAAGAACACATAAAATTGAACTTGAATTTGAACTTTGTATGAGGTCAAGAAGACAAAGGAATTAAAATAAAAATATGGACTATTTTTCCATATTTTTGTGACATTAAATGCTGTTTTTCTTGATTTTTTGGGTATTTTTATATTTTCTAAAAAATACCAAAAATGTGAAAAATACAAAAAATTATTTTTTGATCAAAATGGTTCTGTAGTCTTGGCCAAGGCCACCAAAGTTCATTTTACATTTTTTTTGACTTTTTATGGATTTTTTTTATGATTTTTCAAAATAAGACTAAAAAAGACTGGTCAAAAATCAGGTGTCAACAATGAGATAGGTCGATAATACCAAGATAAGAATTAGGGTCGGTTAGGCGATTTATTCTTATGATTGAGCTTTCGAATCTTGTCATTTTTCTAAGAATGACGATTTTGCCCCCTCAAAAGGATAAATCGTCTTTCTCATTCCCATCGAGCCGTGAAAATTGCTCAAAATTAGGATTTGGGTCTGGTGGACGATCAATCCTTCTATTTGGGATTTTCACTTCTCGTCACTTTCTATAATGACGATTTTACCCTTCAAAGGGTAAATCGCTTCCAAAATTTTAGAAAAATTCTGAAAATCTAATCCTAGCTCCACCATCTTTTGACTCTATATTTCATCTGAAATGATAAATTTTCCCTTCTTGGGAAAATTGTTTAAAAAATCTTCAAAATTACGAGTTTGTCTCTCAAGGGTAAATCGTCTCGAAAATACTCCTGAATCTTAATTGACATTTCTCTATGTTAATAGGGTCTCATTAAGGATGCCACGTTGTGTTCATGTGATTTATCCGCACATTTTGAATCCTTCCTTTGCGCATCTACTTTTACTTATTGTGAGTGCTAGGGTAGTCACTCCTATTTGCATGAACTCTTAGTTTTAGGGCTCGCGCCTCACCCATCTACATGAAATCTTAGGTTAGACAAATTATTTAACTTAGGTGATGAAAGGACACCAACTCTGACAGTTGGTGTAACAAAGTCCTTGATCCTATTTTTTTTTTGTTTTCGCAAAATTGAATAGAATGCTCCCAACTATTTGATAGGATTTCCAATCGTAGCCTCGACAAAATGATTTGTGGCGACTTCTTGGCATGTATACGTATCACATGTCATTAGACCACACCGAAGGTCGACCACGTATACCGCCATCGTGACTTGGGTAACGGGCTTTGGAAGAGACCCGCGTCCAACTAGACGGGACGGCCCATTAACCCGCCGAGACTGTCTCGAGGGTCCCGATAGACTAGTGACTCCACTGGGGACCTATTCCAAATCAAAATCTTTGGTTAGGAATTTTAGAGGACTTGAGCCAATTAAAAGGTTGATTGATTTATCTAACCCTGTTTTCTGCATATGCTCTCGAAAGTGAGGTACGTATCCTGACTATTGTGTTAAATGTTTTTACAGATTGGAAAAATAAGGGGTAGAGTGTTTGTTGACATCTTTCATAAAGGTTGGAGTTGGGATTGTATGTTTATTTTTATGCATATACTGAAGCGGGATTTGATACAAACTGATATGCATGACCTTGCATTGTGATGGCCACGACACATCTCACACACTGGGGGTCAAAACCCGACTGTAACCATCTTTAGGTTACCTTAGATAGGGAAAGGGTGCGAAAAGATCTCGTGTTTGATGGCACTTGAGACTTTCGTGTTCGTTCCCGCTCACAATCCAAATTGGTGTTATCTAGCCTTCTTGGGTAGGCACTCTTGGGGAGGAATCTGCTATATTAGATCGTGAGAGCCTAAGCCGTAGGTTCCCTACCTAATTTTTGATTTCTAGAGTATATTCCCGCTTGTCTCATGCACATGTCTGTGGAAGGTTGGTATACCTAAAACCACACATTGTCATAAGGGAATATTTCATGTTCCCTGAGGTTTTGATTGGTAAGGCATTTACTTTTAACGTACTTCCTTACTTCCTGCTTCATAGTATATTCATGTATTGCATATCATTCACATCTACATGCATTGCATACATTCTGAAATCGTTCAAGTGACTGATTGAAATAACAATGATAGGAGATAGGATGTCGTTGTTTCCTAAAAGTTCGACAAAGTTGGTAACCTTCGAATATCTAAGGAAAGTCACTTGTTCTAGGCTGAACACAAGGTTGCATTTTACTAGATTTGTGCACGGCCGAGAGCTGACTAGGCATAAGCTGGGATATGCCGAAAATTGCCAGACTATTTATTATGTCGATAACCTTAGGATTAAGCGGCAGGAGGACGAGATGTTCAAGCACTATCTAGAGAGGAAAAGGCAGTATTGCGACAGCCTAGCAAGAGAAGCCTGTGCCCGCCGAAAAGCTGAACGTCAAGCCAATGAGAACCAACCGGTGATATCTCTTTGGGGAAAGAAGAGAAGTCCTACAACCAAGACAAAGCCAAGGCGCATCATTCTCAAAAAGACAAAATTTGAGAAGATCCCTAAAGTCATTATATCATGGACCAGAGAATGGCCGGAAGAGCTAAAAGCATCTTAACCAGCCTACTGAAGACTATTCTGTACACTCTGAAGAGCACTCAACTAAGGAAGAAGTCCTGGTCACCGAGCCATATCCCGAAGAGGAGCGAGACAAAGATGCGCTCAAGAAGGAAACCCTGATGAGCCGTCGCTCCGAAGAAGATTAGGTCTGGGAGAGGGATAGCTTAGATCCCACTTTTCATTGACCTTTTACGACTTTCTTATTTTAGAATAAATCTGATTAATATTTTCCCCCCTCTCGAGACCCCTCTCAATCTCTCTATCATAGCATATCCTTTTTGTAATAAGGGATTTCTTCTGCTATACTCACAGTTGATGTTTTGACCAATGGAATGTGACGCCGTTATTTCCTTCAGTCATTAAGATGATTCTGACTAATTGCATAATTCACTTGTTTGAAATCCAAACTAAACCTTGGGTCAAGCTTTTCATGCCTGAAAGGAATTCTAATTTCCATTTCATTAACTGAAATATGCAAGTAAATCATCCCATGCATACTTCTTGACATTTACATAATAATGTTTAAAGTAATCTTTGGCAATTGATTTTTCAAAAATCATTTGCATATTTTAGACTTGATGGAAAAGAATGACATCTAAGTGTTCAAGACCCCTCGAGCTGAGCTTCTAACTTGGTGGAGCAGCATGGGTGAAGCTAGCCAGAAGTATGCTAGATTGCGGCTAGGGTATCTGTTGGACCTGCTGAAGATTGAATGTCCATCTGCCTTTATCTAAGCCACGACACTTTATTGGGAACCCACTATCGCGACGTTCTGCGTGGAAGGACTGGAGGTTACCCCTACCCTTGAAGAATATAGAGCCGCCATTAGGGTTGAGTTTACTTACTTGTTAGTCCAACCTCCTATAGGGTTTAAGCATTTGAGTCAACTAGCTGAATTCTTGGATACAAACCTCAATGAAATCAAAGCAGACGCCAAAAGTAATTCTGGGCGAGTTTTCCTATTCTTTCTTCTAGATTGGTTTCCCAACCTCCCTACTAGGAAAGTAACTAAATCTGGTAGAGCTTTTGTCTTAGCATTCTTTAGCTTTGTCCTATTTCTGATCTCTCTTGTTACTTTTGACCCTAACATGGTTGTAGTGGTTAAACAAATCTGCTACGGGTGGGATTACTCGAACCTTATCCTTGTTGAAACTTTCCTCTCCCTCAACCGTGGTGGGACAAGCAAGAAATGAATCTTTAGAGTCTCTAGTGGTCTCCTATACCTGTGGCTCACATCCCATATCAAACAATTTCATATCCATATAGGTTTCACTGAGATTAGCTCTGATGCCCATCCTCTTAGAACTTTCATAAAAACTCATACACGTATTCCTAAGTTCAACTTTATAGAATGGAAGTAATTTCTTAGAACTCTAAAGCCATAACAATTCCGATGGCGGCTTAGATTAACAACACTGGGTAAAGTCAGACTCGCATAAAATGGTAAAAAACAGTCCCCTTGTTAGAATTCACGGGTGCCATCGCATTGTCCGACAGTTTGGAGCATTACAAGAGATCCCTTCATTGCCACAACCAGGTGTCTTCTCATTTGACATGCCAAGAGAGACCCTCACAGGGGAGAAGAAGAAGCAATTTGAAACCAAGGTGGAGTTCATCATACACTCTTTGAAAGACACTCAAACTGAATGGCCGGATGATATGACTCATGATATGAATACTCATAGGGCTTTTATAGAATACATCCGACGCTTTGAGGCAACTAGACGCAGCTTTGTTGAGCCTTATGTACCTGAATATATCGTATCGTACGTGCTTGGAGTGGAGCCGTATATACCTGAAGACATGGAATCACCGTCATATTCAGAAGATGAAAAGTCTCAAACTGAAGGATCAGATCTTTGCTGGGACGATGAGGGTGCCTTAGACCCCAAGCGCCCTAGCTTTAGATAAACTATTATGTCAAGTGTAAAACATGGGAACGTTATGATGTTTTCTTAGCATTTTGATACTTATTTGTATTGAATGTTACTTCTAGCACATGTGTATGAGCATAAGCATGTTTTGTCGATGCATCAAAAACTATTGTCAAAGATTGTGCTTCTTTCAATTTCATGAATTCTCTTGACAAATGAATGAAAAAACTACTCACCTGAGACTAGGGCTCATGAGGTAGTTCTTTTTCTCATTCATCAATAGAAAACATGCAATTGAAAGAATCCAGTACTTTTTTTATCTATCTTGAAGAGATACTTACTTGTTACTTTCAAATAAACATGTATTCTCTAATCACGGAATTATGAAGACATCATTTCCGTACTCGACTTAAGACGGGGATGGAACAACAAGAATTGACTCCACGAGTGGGCATTTGGGAGACCCAGATGACTACTATGACTACCATGATGGCTGAATTAAGGCTATGTTGAAAGCCTCCCAAGTCAGACAAATGGCAGTACCTAACCTGAACGACTCGGGTCAATCCTCAAGGGACGACTGAAGGTGTCCAACATGTCGTAGAGAACATTCGTGCGTCAAATGTCCAATCTCAACCAAAGATACCTCCTGTTGTCATTAACCTGGAGAAGGAAGAGAAAGGAAAACAGGCTGTAAAAACTGAAATCGAGGCTAAGAGGATAGCCAAAATTGAGGAGTGTTCAAGTAGTCAAGGTTATGAGTTAGCTCGTTTTGACAAGATATCTCCTTTTGCCAAAGTAGAGACTCATCCGGACTACAAAGAGCCTGACTTTATGAGGAAATACAATGGGACAAGCTGTCCATGTGCTCACCACAAATACGATCTGCGTAAAATAATGTACTATTTCGACTATATTCCCCTTCTGATGAATACATTCTAAGAGAGTTTGGCGGGTGCTGCTCTGACTTGGTTTATTGAGTTAGACCTGGATGATTACAACGGATGGGAATATCTTGCTAAAGATTTCCTCAGGCACTATAACTTTAACACAACTGCGGCCCCGACGAGGAAAGATCTATTACGAACAGTGAAAGGAAGAGGCGAAACAATCAGAACATATGCCCAGAGATGGCGTGTTTTGGCAACTCAAGTGAAACCGTTAATCCTGGAAGATGACTTGATTGACCTGTTCCTGAAAGCACTTCCATATGAGTACTTCAACAGATTAAACATCTCATGATGCCAAACCTTTACACAGTTGATAAAGGTGGCCGAGAGATTGGAGTGGGCGTTGACAGAAAGAAGGCCATATGAAACTTCAGCGAGGAAGCAATATCCCCAGAGGAAAGAAAGAGAGGCTGGAGTCGATATAGCCTTTGTGCTGGATTCCCATAAATCCAATATGTTCACTAATTCTAATCAAGTTAAAGGAGGATCATCGTAGTCAACGTCTAAAAGACAAGAGCCCAAGACGAGGCAGCCTTCGAAGCAATTTTCTCAACTTCCCATATCATTATTTAAGTTACTTCTGATGTTATTAGAGCAATATTTGATGGTAAAGGAACCTCCCAAAGCGAATCTGGCGAAATATCCTGGTTTTGATGAAAGCCAGACTTGCACCTATCACATGGGTGTGAAAGAGGACACAATATAAATAATTGCTACATCCTGAAGCTGAAAGTTCAGGCTCTCATTGACAATCAAATTTTGAAATTCGATGATGTAGCTCCGAACGTGCAAGAGAATTCGCTCCCTGATCACCCAGCAATTGGTGCAATATTTGCCGATAAAGAAGACCACCTTGAGCTGAAGGTGAATGTACCTAAGCTAACCAAATCCGAAAAAGGGAGAAGTGTCGATGGAAAAAAAGAAGCTTTGTATTGCCAAGATGATGAGCCTAAAGATAATGTCAAGCATTAGTAATGAGAAATTTGAAGGAATTAAGGCCTCAGTGAACCTAGAATGGAACCAGTTTGTAGTTGAAACCGAGTGAGAGAATATGTGGAATGTCCCACACGAAAGTCTAGTGGGCGAAGTAGAGCTGATTACCGAACCAGAAAAGAGTTTGACGAAGACGAACTAAAAGCTGCCAAGCGAAGTCTGGCTGATCGTAGATTTATAGCCAAAGCACTAGAGAGAGGCGAGGTTATAGATAATTTAGGCGAGAATTCTGGTGGATACAATTTCAAAGTGAAGCACTCTGCTCCTCCCAGTTTATTCCAAAGAGTGGAGGACATTATACCAAATGGATGGGGAGGAATGGATGATCATGTTTAATAAAAAATCTTGGAGGCAGTGATAGAGCTTTTACAGAAGAACCTGAATCTTCACTCAACCGAGTGATATCGGAACATTTCCTGCACATAGAAGAGCAAGTGAATGATCTCTTGAGAGAGATGGAAGATGTGTTGTTTCAATTGACAACGTGCGGTCATCTTCAGATGACAGATGATAAGCTTGACATCGAGCAATGCGTCAGGATGGACAAGTTAATAGCCCAGTGGCAAAGCTTGACTGAACTATTCGAAAGAGTAAGAAAACACTGGAAGTTGGCAATGTCAGCTGAGTTAAGTTATGCTGATAAATGCCACTATCCGGAGTACGAAAACTTCTCAGGAGATTTTGGCGATACTGTGGCAATGATTGAAGCTGCTACGACTGTAGTATTCAAATTGGATGAGCTTGACAACCTCAGCCAAGAAGAGGATTATCTGGTGAAACCTGTGATAATTCACCTATCAAGAGATGAAACTGATGATGAATCTAAAACAAAGGCATCCCACTTAACGATGGTAACCATACAAGTCCCACCGGTAGAAACCTACGATCCTAAGGCAGTTCATTGGAGCTATAGAGCAGGAGAAGTAGATGCTGTGATGAGGTCCGGGCAATTTTATGCCTCAAGGGAAGACGAATATGAAAAGAAGGAGGTTTCGAAGGAAGATGCGGAAAAGCTCCCATCCATTGTTAAAACCAGCGAATTCGAAGTGATAGAGCAGTTAAGAAAAATGTCAGCCCAAATATCTCTGTTGGATTTGTTTATCAAGTAAGAAAAACATAAGGATGCGCTGCTAAAGGTGTTAAATGAAGTGCATGTCCTCGAAACCATCAACGACATATAGTTGGGAGACTTTGTAGGGGTAATCCTTCTTAAGGATCAGTTGAACTTCTCAGATGAGGATTCCCCCATAGAAGAGAAGGGACACAACAAGGCCTTATATATCACTGCACTTGTAGTAGAAAGAGAGTAGCATACATGTTAATCGACAATGGATCTGTCCATTGGCTACATTGAGAAGCTTGGGTATCAAAGAAAAAATGATTTGAACCTCCAAGGCGGCTGTTAGAGCCTTTGATGGAATGAGGAAAACAGTGGTAGGCGAAATCGAGCGGGATGTGCTCATTGGCCAAACCAAATTCTCCATAAACTTCCAAGTAATAGATTTGCCAAGCGCATTTGGATTCCTGTTAGGGAGACCCTAGATCCACGTCGTTGGAGCCTGGCCTTCAAGTCTACATCAGAAAGTGCAATTTGTGATTGATAGGAAAGTAGTCACCGTCCATGGGAAAGTTGACCTCCTTGCGTTCAGAATAGTGTTATCCCCTATATTGAACCTGAAGTTAAGCAAAAAGCTAGCTACCATTCCCTAAAACTGGTAGCAGTAATCCACACTCCTATGGGGGCGAAACTAAAGGCTCCTTTTATCTCTAAAGCTGACCTTTTACTAGCTAAGATGCTACTAGCATACGGGTTCAACTCAGGAAAAGGTCTTGGCAAGCATGGTCAAGGAATCAGCGTTCCTCTGCAATTAAAATTTAATAAGCATAAGATGGGCTTGGGATATCAGAACACTCACACCGGTGATTTCACCTCTAAGACAGCAGCCCAAGGCCAAGGCAAGAGCCTTCGACGCCATGGACACCAGAAAAATCAGAAAGATTCCTTCATTGGTTCTCCATCCTGGAAAGGCAAGTCTAAGATGTTTAGCAACCCTTTGAATGAGTACTTCAGCAAAGATTCTAAGTGGCTATCAAAAGAAGGGACAACTCCGTCAACGGAACCAGATCTAGAAAACCCTTTTCTGGATAATGACTCTGTGAACGTCTTGATGAGGAAGCCGATACTTCTGAGTAAAGAAATCTCTCCCTTACGTTTAATTCTGCACTTTAATTCTTGCATTTTTTTCGTACTCTTCGTTTTTGTTGTTTAAAGTAGTGGTAGGAAAACGTCTTTGGATCTCCAACCGTTGGTCCAAATAGCATAACATGTAATGCGGTCCATTTTTGCATTCAATAAAATGCACAAGTTTTATTAAATACATATGAAACCACAAATCAGCCCAATGATGATACTAGCCTTCCATATGGGAAGCTTGAGGCCTGATTTACCATATGATTCCTGATTTTCAAAAGATTTCTGAGGAGCAAGGATGTCCGACGATATGAGGACTAGTTTCATTTATACCTGCACTTATTTTGAAATCTCTTTTGAAAATATTTTTCACACTCATGCATCGCATTTTTATATGAAATAGAGACTAACCATTCTCATGACATTTTAGGCATATCATCTCAAACATGCATGCCAGGTTATTGTGCAAACCGGATCACCAAGATGATTACTTCTGCAATATTAAAAAAGACGCAGATGAAGGTTACGCAGCTATCCATAGAGATTGGACTGCCTTTGAAAATTCGACGCCTAGCACTTTAGAAGAGCCGATAGTCATTAACTTGGGTGATGCTGCAGATATCAAAGAGGTCAAGATTGGTGAACATTTATCCCGAACTGAAAGGCTCAGATTTACTGAATTACTTAAAGAGTATCAGGATATCTTTGCGTGGTCATACACTGATATGTCGGGTTTGGATCCCAAAATCATGGAACATGCATTACCCATGGATCCCAATGTCAAACCAATAAGACAAGGCAGCAGACGGATGAAAGCTAAGTTAGAAGACAGAGTTAAAGAAGAAGTGATGAAACTTCTTAGAGTGGGCTTTATCGAAACTATCCCTTACTCAGATTTGATTGCAAACATAGTCACCGTCATGAAAAAAGATGGCAAAGTCCAGATCTGTGTGGATTATTGGGACTTGAATATAATAAGCCCAAAGGATGATTTTCCACTTCCCTACATTGATGTGCTGGTGGATAGTACAACAAGCTATGAATTATTCTCATTCATGGATGGATTCTCCAGATATAACCAATTCCTCATGAAATAGGAGGACAAACCGAAAACTGCATTTACAACCCCTTGGGGAAATTTCTGTGATAAAGTAATGGCCTTTGGACTAAAGAATGATGGGGCAACTTATCAGAGGTCGATGATCATCCTATTTCATGACATGATCCATAAGGAGATCGAGGTATACGTTGATGACATGATCGCTAAGTCCAAGAAAGGACAAGACCACATTCAAGTGTTAAGGAAGCTATTTGAGTGACTCCGAAAATATAAATTGAGGTTGAACCCTAACAAATATGTGTTCGAGGCAAAATTTGGGAAACTTCTGGGATTCATTGTGAGTAGTAGGGGCACTGAAATTGACCCTTCGAAAATCCAAGTTATTTGTGACCTAGCAACTCCCTTAACAGTGAAAGAAGTAAGAAGTCTTCTAGGGAGACTAAACTACATAACTAGATTCATCAATCAATTAACAGATATGGCTAAACCGATTTTCAAATTGCTTAAGAAGGGCGCGAAAGTGACTTGGGATGCAGAATGTAGTTGGGCATTGCAAAAGATCAAAACTTACTTAGCTACTCCACCGGTACTTGTGCCACCTGTTCTAGGTCACCCCTTGACCTTGTATTTGACTATACATCAAGAGTCTTTAGGAGTCTTACTTGCTCAAACAAGCCTTGTAGATGGTAAGGAAAGAGTCATCTACTACTTGAGTAAGAAATTTACCTCGTTTGAAGTAAATTATGTGCCTGTTGAGAGGGCTTGTGTAGCAACAGTGTAGGTATTTCGCAGATTAAGGCAGTATACCCTACACCACCATGTTCAATTGGTGACAGAAAATGACCCTATCAAATATCTCTTGGAGAAAACTACTTTGATTAGGAAATTAACAAAATGACAAGTGATGTTGTTTGAATTTGACATCAAGAGCTCTTCACAAAAGTCTGTAAAGGGGAGAGCCATAGCCGATATATTGGCAGAAAATTTTCAAAATCACACGTCTTTTGAGTAGACAAAAGTAGAAGAACAACTTTTGAATCTGACAGAAGACAAATGGGTCATATATTTTGATGGTGCCGCCAATTTGTCTAGAGCTGGGATAGGGGCAGTGCTAATATCCCTTGATGGACAACATTATCAAACTGACTTTTCCTTGCACCAACAATATTTCAAAATACGAAGCATGCATTCTGGGCCTACAGTTGACCATCTTCATGGAGGTACCTAAACTGCAGGTTTTGGAGATTCTATACTCATTAGTTTTCAGATACAGGGAGAGTGGAAAACAAAGGACACAAAACTCATCCCCTATTATGAGTACCTGGAAGAATTGATACTAAAATTCGAAGAAGTGCCATATGAATACAAGCCAAGAGCGCATAACCAGTTCGCAGACGCGTTAGTCACGCTGGCCTCCATGTTGTAAATAACTGATGGATTAGAAATAGAGCCACTGAGAATTGGCATAACCAGAAAACCAGCTTATTATATGCTGGTCGAAGAAGAGTTTGACGGGAAGCCGTGGAACCACGATATCAAGAATTATCTCTTGAAGAGAGAATTTCCTGATGGATGTCAAGAAGGAGATCGAAGATATATAGCTAAGATGGCTAATAAATTCTTCGTCAGTGGACAAACCTTATGCAAAAGGTCATTTAGTTCTACTCTGTTAAGGTGCGTAGATGCGAAAGAAGCAAGTCTATTATGAGAGAAATCCATGAAGGTACATGCGGGCCACACATGAATGGCCATCTCTTCGCGAGGAAGATCATGCGGCTTGGTTATTATTGGATGACCATCGAATCAGACTGTAGTCAATATGTCAGGTTATACCACCAATATCAAGTATACGGAGATAAGATTAATGCACCCTTGAACGAACTTCATCATATGTCTGAAGTCTGGCATTTCTCTATGTGGGGAATAGACATGATAGGGTCTATCAATCCAGCAGCCTCGAATGGTCATCACTTCATTCTAGTTGCAATTGATTACTTCACGAAGTAGATAGAGGTCAGTTCTTACACGAATGTCACTACGAGAAGTGTGGCAAAGTTTATCAAGAGATATATAATTTCTCAATATGATATCCCTCGGGCGATCTTCACAGACAATAGGTCCAACTTAAACAACAAGATTGTGGATGATCAACTGAATCACTTTGGCGTTCGACATCTTAATTCTTCCCCTTACTGCCCGCAAATGAATGGAACAGTAGAAGCGGCAAACAAGAATACCAAGAAGATCTTGACTAAGATTGCCAGGGATTGGTATGAGAGGCTATCCTTTGCCTTAATGGCGTATTGAACTTCAATCAGGACTTCTACTGGGGCAACTCTTTATGCTCTGGTAAACAGAATGGAAGCTATCCTACCTGTAGAGATTAAGGTTTCGTCTTTGACAATATTGTCAGAAGTTAAACTCTCTGAGTCAGAGTGGATTAAACACATATATGAACAGTTAAATCTGATAGACGAGAAATGTCTTAAAGCGATTTGTCACGGCCAGAGCTACTAGAAGAGGATGACTAAGTCATTTAATTGGAAAGTTAAACCCAGAAGTTTTAAGGTGGATGACCTGGTGGTAAAGAATACTCTGTTAAATGCTGCTTATCCGGGAGGCAAGTTTACCCCGAATTATGAAGGCGCTTATGTAGTCAAGAAAGTCCTTGTGGGAGGGCATTAATTCTTGTATATTATAAAGGAGAAGAATTGGGATATCCTGTAAACTCAGATGTTGTGAAGAAGTATTATCCTTAAAATGAAATCAGATGATAGTCACATGACTTTCTCCAAAGCGATTCAAGTCGCCATAGCAGTCATTACATCGACATATCATGCATCCATGCATACATGTCATGTGTTATGTTTTGCAAAATTTCAAGAAATGGACTCAGAATAATACTTGTTCAAATGGAACCAAGATCAGAGCAGTCCCTGACACGTAGAACCAGGTGATATGTATCCGTTCCATCAAGCGTTAAAATATCTTTCATTCACTGGAGTTTCTATTCTCTTCATAGAGGAATGCCCGATGAAGACAAAAGGCAGCAATGGAGAAATACCGTAAAATTTCTGACTTTCTTGTAAGAGAGAATAGGTCAAAGATGAACATGCATGTGATCAAACTTAGGAATGAACCGTGCTTTCAAAAGATATATTTCCAACAGTTGTTGCACCCATGTTAGGGTTAGAAGTTATCCAAACATGGCTGAAGCACGCATGGTGCATCATTAATTCCCTGTGGGGTGAAATGTCTAGAGAAAAACAGAATGATTTTTTTCAAAATAGAGTTGTTTAGGCTATTTAGCAGGAATGTTTCTATAGATAAATGACAACTCTAATCCAGACACGTCCTATACACACAGGAGCGATGAGAGGAGTGTAAGGATATAAAAGCATAAACCAAGGGATGTAAGGGCTATTCGCATCAATTACATGAATTAGGATGACGGAGGCATTCATTCTTCTCCATAAACACTATAGGTGATCATTGATAAACCTTTGAGCTGTGGTCTTTATTTCTTAACCCTATCAAGAGCCACCTCACATTGGAGTCGTGTAGAATCAGTCTAGCAGCTTGGAAAGTTAAATGGTTAGAAATCTCTGCGCTTGGACTAACATCAATCTTCGTGTGTTGATATGCATTGATCTAGGCGCCATAGGATGATGAAGAGACATTCATTTCTCTATCTTATACACTTATACCCGTTGCATAGCCAATTTGAGCCTACGAATTCATTTCATGTACCCCCATCGGTGATCATTGCACAACACCAAGGCGAAGGTGGCAAAGACACTCACAAATAGAGAAGTTCAAGAAGTAAGAGCTACATGAAACTTTCAAAGTAAAATGTTCAAACAGAATGAGACTCAAGTCACATACCTTGCATGATCATCAACAATCCTAGTTCCTAGAAAAGGAAAAGGCAAGATCACAAAAGAGAAAAAGCCGAATCTCTATGCATTAAAAAAGAAACAAAAGGCCCGACAAGAACAGGGCTGACGCTCATTGAAATGCTGGAAAGTCGTAAGACTGATTTTGGACATCAAGGGATTATTGGATGCTTCCAACAACTTCTAAAATAAAGAAGAATCCTTAGAAACTATGCAGCAAAAAGAGTACCCCTCAAATAGAATCATAGTCAATTGCCAAAAGATGAACAAGGTCTTTCAAAGATTAGACCCGTTCTCAGGAAGACTAGAGATGTTCTTCAAACAGTCGTCGACTAGAGATAAAACTGAAGATTGATCAGCAATGATCACCAATTATCAAACCCTTCGCGATTTTGAGCAAAAAACAAGCCTTTCAGTCCCCAATCCTACTAACATTAGAACCCTTCGCAGTCTTTTCTGACTAAGACGCCTAGGTTAATGTATACCTTAGCTCGAAAAGGTATGAGTAAGATTATTTCTTTCTCATTTTGCAGGATTCTTGACTTGTAAACCCTGAGCAGATGAAGAAAACTTTCATTCAAAAGACCTGACTCGGAGAGTGAGTCACCCTTGAAAATCGTGTCCAAGCCCAACATTATAGTCCCGCAAAGACCCATTGATCGATCGATCGAATTGTATGCACTGCGAATAGCTCTGAAAACCCAGGTGCAGGTTATTAGAAAATTTGAGTGTCTTCTTCGTAAAAGACCAAAGTCGAAGAATCGGTGAGAAACTCTCTTTGACGAAAACATTCCAATAGAATGCTTAAATAAGCTTTGTTGGAAATTTCAAATTGTTTGATCCAAAATTTTCCTTAAAAGGATTTATGATCATCTTTGCATGTTTAAGATGTCTTGGATAACTTCCAGCATCATGAGTTATTTTGCATAATTACATAGGTCGAAGTAAAGTTTTGCCTGCATTATAGCTGTCATTGCCTCGAGATAACTAATATCTTTTCGATGAGGAATAAACTCTCAGATTTAAATTTCTATAAGACTCATGATAGCCCCAGGTCAAAGAAGAATACCTTGCTCAATAATGAAGAGCTTCAGAATCGTCTTAATGTGAGATTTCAAGTTTGAGCTTTCTGCAGGATACTTGGAGTCCCTAAATCCCATAATGGCACCTCATTTGTCGATAGGACAATCTTCGAAATTATCTTTATGAGAGATTTCAAGTAACCCCAAAATCCCAGAAAAGTCATGTTAACGAAAGTTTTTGCAGGTTTGAGCTTTCTGCAGGATATTTAGAATCCCCAAATCCCAAAATGGCACCTCACTTGTCGAAAGAACAATCTTCGAAATTATCTTTCTAAGATATTTTAGGTAACCTCTAAATCCCAGAAGAATCTTATTAACGAAAGTTTTTGCAGATTTAAGCTTTCTGTAGGATACTTGGAGTCCCAAAATCCCATAATGGCACCTTGCATGTCGAGAAAATAATTTTTAGAACTAGCTTTCTGTAAGGTTCTAGGTAATCCCAAAATCTCAGAATAGCCCCTTTGGTAAAACCTAAGAGTTAGGTATACCTCATTTGTATAGACCCTCGTCGATTCCTCAAGATGTAGGATCAGCTTAGTCTTAAACAAACCTTAAAGAACGGATGCGTCACCTTTAAGTTCCTGGTGAATGAGAAGCCTAGTCTCAAACAAACCTTAAAGAACGGGTGCGTCACCTTTAGGTTCCTGGTGGATAGAAAGCCTAATATCTGACAAACCCTAAAGAATGGGTGCGACACCATTAGGTTCTTGGTGGATAGGAAGCCTAGTCTCAGACAAATTCTAAAGAATGAGTGCACCAATTTTAGATTCCTGGTGGATAGAAAGCCTAGTCTCAAGCAAACCCTAACAAACGGGTGCGTCACCTATAGGTTCCTAGTAAATAAGAAGCCTAGTATCAAGCAAACCCTAAAGAATGGGTGCGTCACCTTTAGGTTTTTGGTGGATAGAAAGCCTAGTCTCAGACAAATCCTAAAGAACATGTGCGCTACCTTTAGGTTTCTTGTGGATAAGAAGCCTAGTCTCAAACAAACTCTAAAGAACGGGTGCGTCACCTTTAGGTTCCTGGTGGATATGAAGCCTAGTCTCAGGCAAACTCTAAAGAATGGGTGCGTCGCCTTTAGGTTCCTAGTGGGTAGGAAGCTTAGTCTCCGATAAACCTTAAAGAACGGGTGCGTCACCTTTAGGTTCTTGGTGGATAGGAAGCCTAGTCTCCGACAATCCCTAAAGAACGAATGCGTCATCCATAGGCTCCTAATAGAAAGGAGTCCTATTCATGGTCTGATCCACCATACGAATCAAAACCTTTGACAATCCCTAGAGAACGGGTGCGTCATCCATAGGTTCCTATCAAATAGGAATCTCATTCTAGTTTGGCCTACCATACGGACTAGAACTTAACCGCCCTAGGATGCTCAAGAGATGAGTCCCTAGGTATTTAATTGAATTCGCCATACACCGCGCATGCCACACGAGCATCAGGCAGGTGAATAACAGGTAAGTAACTCTACTCTCTCTCTCTCTCTTACATCAACAAAGACAGCATGAACAGAGTGTTCACCTGCAAGACAAGAAATACTGAATGTCAGGATTCGTTTTTCTTTTCCTCAGTCGAGTCAGTGTAGACTCCGGTGTCATCTGTCTTTGGGTGAAACCTCTCACGAGATTCCTCTCAAAGAGGGGCAGCTGTTGAAACCTGATTTTTTACCAGTCTTTTTTAGTCTTATTTTTAGAAATTCATAAAAAAAATCCAGAAAAAATTAAAACAATTGGCAAAATCAACTTTGGTGGCCTTGGCCAAGCCTAATGAATCATATTTTATCAAAAAAAAAATAAATTTTGTATTTTATTTATAATTTTTGGTATTTTTAGAAAATAGGAAAATATTCTAAAATTCAAGAAAAATAACATCTGAGGTTAAAAAAATATGAAAAAATAGTCAATACTTTTCTTTTAAATCCCTTATTTTTTTTAACTTCATAAAAAGTCCAAATTCAAGTTCAATTTTATGTGTTCTTTTGTTACACATATGATTGAATTTGGTAAAAAAATGTCAATTGGGTCTTTTAATTTGCAATTTTGGCATTTTTAGGGTCTTGATATTCAATTGGATTGTCTCTCATTGCAATTTAGCCCAATTATTTGTAAAAATTGCTCAATTGCATGAATTGGGCAAAATTGTATACTTAATTGCAATTTAGTCTTTGAATTTGGGCATAATTGAAATTACTTTCAATTCAAGGGCTACCTTTACAAATTGAAGCCACTGTCCAATGTATTTCACCATCCTAAATCGATTGGCATGGGTGATGTGGTCCAATTTGATCATTTGAGCCTTCAATTTCATAATTTTCGAATTGTAATTAAGGACAAATTTGAGATTTTTGCAGAAATTGACATGCACTTTTGGACAAAATCACATTTTTGGATAATATTCATATCTTAAGTTCGATTCTAAGGTTTAATTGTGAAAATTTCCCACAAATTTTGGTTTATTTTGCAAAAATAGAGTCGGACTGGTTCTAATCGGTCGGACCGATCGAACTGATCCGCTACAGTGTTGTCTTCTTCCCAAGGTCTGTGCGGATGAATAGTGCAAGGTGGAATTTTGATGGGGAAATTGATCGACCAATCAACTGCAATTGAAGACACACTGGTAAGTGTTTAATTCTTCAGACCATTTCCTGTCGATTGATACCGGAATCGCGACCAATGGTCGTTGGAGGAAGGCAAAATCGACCAGTCAACTTCGTGGTGGCCATGAAAGTCAACTTTCACAGAATTGCCAAATCGGACGTCCATTCGGGCACGCTAGCGGACCATTTCGACTTAAGAGAGTTGCCACCGTCTTTGGCGTTGTTTGGACCAAATGGCACGCAAAATCACATGCCATTTCAAGCCGATATACACCCCCTGAACGGGCACCAAAATGGAAAAATGGACATCACCTTTGGGGACTGATTCTTGAAGGAAAAGAGGCTCATTCGGTTGCTAGAGTCAAACAGAATAGAGAGAGTGTAGAGAAAAGGAGGAAGAACTCGTCTTCCATCGCCATTGTTAAAGGCTTGAGCTTGAATTTGCAGAGCACCGATTAGGCCTTTTTAGGCCAACCAAAACTTGTAAAGGTCGTCAGGAGGTCACCCAAGCTTCGAGGAAGTGATCGCTGCTGGCCGCGCCACCTGAAACCACGAGAACAGGTGAGTTCAGTCTTCGAACTTCCATACCGTGCATCAACGGCTGATTTTATATCCGATCATCATTCTTTGATTTTATGTGGGTGTTTTATTCCCCAAGCATCACTAACCTTCATCGCATCTTCATTTTGAATTGACCTTGCTTGAATATTTCCAATCAAGTCACCAAACACAACCACCATCGTCAATCACTATTCAAAGTCACCTAACTGAATCTAGGTCGCGCGACCTCGATCGAAACTTGAGGTAAGTATTTTTGAACCTCTTATAATGCTTATGTGTTGATGAATTGACTCGAAATGCCATGAATCGCATGATTGGAGTAGCTACACCTATACTGGTTTAAGCTTGCCTGCGCTTGATTATGTGGATGAAATGCTTTAATTCTGACCTATATGAGACTAAAAGTTTAGGCGAGTCGAACGGCGTCGGTTTTGTGTTAATCGGCTTAGGTTTAGTCGTCCATTGGCGCCGGAGAAGCCACGGTCGTCCGTTTAGTCAAGTCGGGAGGTTGAAGATGAAGTTGACATGGTGAGTCAACGGCTTAGGTGGTAGAGTGTGATTGGTCCACGTGGATGTTGAGTCAACTCGACCGTTAGTCTGTTGGGCTGAGCCAGTTTAGACCGGACGGTCCAGATTAATCAAGTCCTATTTTTAGTGGCCGTCTTATTCGAAATTAGGAATATTCGAAAATGGTTTTAAAATCAGAAAATCAGAATAGGTTGAAACAGTGCCATTTGCATTAATGGTCGAGCGGTGTCGTTTAGGTTAATGAAGACGGACGGTTCCGATCGAGTTTTGGCTTTTAATTGTAGCCGTATGTTTAAGTAATCGGATCTGACGGTCAAGGAGTAGTCGGCTTTTGATTTGAGCCGTTGGTTCCAATTAGCTAATCCTAAGGCCATGGAATAGTCACGTGGTTCATTAGGAGTCGTCGGATTGATTCCAAATAAACCAGAAAATAAAAAAATACGATACGATGTCGTTTTGGACTATTGATCGCCCAGGTCTGGGTCTGGGTCTAGGTCTGGGTCTGGGTCTAGGCCGGGCATTCGACTCGAGCGGGTCGGGTCAACTCGGTTCGAATCATTTTTTCTAATAAAAATTCAGAAAATGATTTTTAAATAATAAAAAAATCGAAAACATTCTAGAAAATCCTAAAAAATGTTAGAAAATCCTAGAAAATCCCAAAACAATTATAGAAAAATTGTAAAAAATTCCTAGGCATTTCATAATTTCCCAAAAATTGAGTATTGACCACAAACAACTGGTCAATCCTATTTTTGAGATTTCTTACTCATTCATTTGAAAATTGACGATATTACCCTTTAAGGGCAAATCGTCTCTGCCTTGTATATGAGATAGGTCGATAATGTCAAGATAAGAATTAGGGTCAGTTAGAGGATCAATTCTTATGCTTTGGTTTTCGAATCTCGTCTTTTTTTTAGAATGGCGATTTTGCCCCTCAAAAGAATAAATTGTATTTCTCATTCCGATTGAGCCTTGAAAATTACTCAAAATTAGAATTTGGGTCTGGTGGTCGATCAATCCTTCTGTTTACGATTTTCACTTCTCGTCACTTTCTGTAATAACGATTTTACCCTTCAAAGGGTAAATCGTTATCAAAATTCCAGAAAAATTCTGAAAAATTTTGAAAAATAGTAAATGGATTGGTTTGACGACCAATCCCATCTCCACCATCTTTTGAATCCATATTTCATCTGAAATGATAAATTTTCCCTTCTTAGGTAAATTGTCCCAAAAATCTTCAAAAGTATGATTTTGCCCCTCATGGGTAAATCGTCTCAAAAATACTCATGAGCCCTGATTGACATTTCTCGAGGCTAATTGGGCCTCACTAGGGATGCCACATTGTGTTCATGTGATTTATCTGCATATTTTGGATCCTTACTTTGTGCATCTAGTTTTACTTATTGTGAGTGCTAGGGTAGTCACTCATATTTGCATGAACTCTTAGTTTTAGGGTTCGCACCTCACTCATCTGCATGAAATTTTAGGTTAGACAAATCATTCAACTTAGGTGCTTAAAGGGCGTCAACTCTAACAGTTAGCGTAACAAAATCCCTGATCCAATTTCCCTGGTTTTGCAGAATTGAATAAAATGTTCCCAACTATTCAATAGGGTTTTCAATCGTACCCTCCACAAAATGATTGGCAGCGACTCCTTGACATGTACATGTATCACATGTCACCAGACCACACCGAAGGTCGACCATATATACTGCCGTTACGACTTGAGTAACGGGCCTTGGGAGAGGCCCGCGTCCGACCAAACGGGACAGCCCATTAACCCGCCGAGACTGTCTCAAGGGTGACAGGGTCGTGACAAATACACCTCAATTCGTTTCCATGGTCAAAACTAAAGGTTTAATTTATACTTCCACCAAACAATATATAATATCTAAGGTCACCCAACGTTTTAAATACATTTAATCAACTACTTCCTTGAATGCCCAATCCTTACAAGTTCAGGCTTCCTTCCTCTGAGATCTGAAAAAGTTAATCCCTCACTAGGGTAAGATATAAATCTCAGCAAGTAAAACCTAAACCTAGATCTGAACACCAATCCCCCCAGACCACACACAAATGAAACCATACGTAGACATTCACCAGTGCAATTGCACAAGGCCCTAATATCTCAAGTATTTCATCAAGCCAGGCATGAACAAGAGCCACAATCAATCATGCTTAACCTCACCGGTTCAAGCTCAATACACATAAACCAATACTCATTGTCATTGTAATTTTCACAACTACTCATTGCCTGGCTCTCAGCCACGATGTACTTCTCTGGCACTCTTGCCAATTGATATCACTATAGCCACAGGCCAATTGATATCTTAATAACTTTTAGTCAATTGGTACCACTAGGCCATAGGCTAATCGGTACTTCTGAGCTCACCACCAATCTATAGCACTAGGGTCACAGGTCAATCGGTATCTCTAGGGTTCATAGCCAATTACCATTTCAGGGGTTCACAGCCGCTCAATACCACTTGGGTCACAGGTCAATCGACATTGTCATTATTATTTAGGGCTCACAGCCATTTGATACCACTAGGGCCACAGGCTAATTGATATAACTGAGACTCATAGTCAATTGATATCACTGGGGCCACAGGCCAATTGATATCATCAGAGGCATCAAGCCAATGCGATCTCTAAGGCTACAGGCCAATGATCGCCGAGCCATTACAGCCCATTCACATAACATTGGCACTATAGCCGTTTATATAGCATAGATATTATAATCAACTCAAAACATAGGCACTATGGCCAATTCAACAACAGGGCTTCATAGCCACTTCAATATCACAGGCGCTATAGCCATATAAGTCACGTAGGCGTCACAGCCAATTAAACAATCAAGGGTTCAATAGACAAATATGTCATCTAGGCATATCACAGTTCAATTGTCATGCTATGCCATTCAAGTCATGGAATCCAATACTGAGTCAAACAATTCAAGCCATAGGCTTCACCGAGCATTCAATCACTCAATCACTCTATCCAGTAGTGTCATAATGTTCAAGTAAGGGTTTAGGAAACACTTACCTTGATCGATTAGCAAAATTCCACACTAAACGTTCCTTTTCAATTCCACAAGTATGCAACCAACCAAAGATCCCTCATCATCCTAGAAAAGTTCACTAATTTTAGATCAAAAGCTATTGAATTCTCACTTCTATTAAACCAATCCTTCAATAGCCATTCAATTGGCAACTCAAGACGTCTTATCAATCAATCGAACACATGACAACAATCCCACGTATTCTCACTATATTCGGTTCATGCATCTACATATAGGGCAAAATGTAACTCCGAGTTTTATGCACTAAATAGCCCTTAAATCACTTCCAACTCCCAATCCACTTTTCATACTCCCCTTTAACACCTCGCACAACGTCCTATGAAGTCTTACGAGTCCATTCAAAGTCAAATATCCCTTAATTAGTCCCCCAACAGAATCGGTCACAGCAGGGTACCAAACGTATAATGCTAGCATCGGAATCCTATTTAGGAAATTCTCACAAATTACACATTGGTTAAGCGGAATCACCCGCGTCCCAACGTATAACGCTAGCAAGACATACCATGATCGTTCGTAGATCGATCTCTGCTGGCCGAAGATATTCCCTCGACAATGCTTATGGTCAAAATGTCATTTCTAATTTAAATTTTCCAAGTCCACGTACCTGACTCCGCGCCAGTCTTTCCCTGTTGATCAGTTAACTCAAGAGTGGCTGACTCCGCGTGAGTTACAACTAAAACACATTTATCGATATCCTTCCATTCAACGGCCTCGAGAGGGTCGAAATTCAGAATGTCACATTTGTGGAAGTTTTCTTTGATGACATTCTCATATATAATCTAGATGATCGGCAGCACATGGAGCATCTGAGAGATGTACTGCTGGCCTTGCAGTCGAACAAGTTATTTATAAATCTGAAGAAGTGTAGTTTCATGACAGAATGGCTTCTTTTCCTGGGCTTTGTTGTTGGAGCAAATAGACTTCGCGTAAATGTAGAAAAGGTGGTTGCAATCCGCGGTTGGCCAATACCCCAGAATGTTGGTGAAGCTCGGAGTTTCCATGGCCTTGCTACATTCTATCGGCGCTTTATCAGGAATTTCAGCACCATTATAGCCCCAATCACTGATTGTTTGAAGAAAGAAAATTTTCGTTGGGGTGATGAAGCTGGAGCCAGTTTCAAACTCATCAAAGAAAGCTCTCCACTACTCCAGTATTGATGCTCTCCGACTTTGAGAAAGTGTTCGAGTTGGACTGCGATGCTTCTGGAATAGGTATTGGCGCTGTTCTTTCCCAAAAAGGTAAGCCTATTGCCTATTTTAGCGAAAAACTTAATGATGTTCTCCGGTGATGGTCTAGGTATGAGCAGAAGTATTATGCTGTAGTGCGATCTATTAAGCATTAGTCGCCGTATCTCTATCAGCAAGAGTTTGTACTGAATACGGATCATCAGGCTCTTAAGTATATAAAGAGCCAAAAATATCTGAATTGGATGCATGCGAGGTGGGTTTCCTTTTTGGAGCAGTTTAATTTTGTGCTTCGTCATAAGGCGGGACACTTGAATAAAGTCGCAAATGCCCTTAGTTGCCTTGTTGAAACATTAGTTACATGCGCAATGATGTCGTTGGTTTCGATCATCTTTGTACTCTCTATGTTGACGATGATGATTTTGGTGATATATGGGGGAAGTGTTCACAAACAGGCTGTATTGGGGATATGATTCTTGTGACATTCTGATTTTCAATCAACTTCAGAGCGATGTATTTCAGTTGTATTCCGCTCAAATCTAATCAATTTGAGTAGCTTGATCAAAGGGGAAAGGCTAACGCAAGACGAGATACGTGGACCTAGGCGACTCGAATAGAAAATGACGCTTTGACCATAAGGATTGTCGAGGGGATATTTAGGACCGCAAAAAGGCCAATCTAAGAATGATTAAGGATTACCATGCGAGCGTCGTACGATTGGAGCGCGGGTAATGCCGCTTAACCAATATACGATTTGCAAAATTATCTTAAATCGGATTCTGACGATCGAGACCACAGGGACTAGCGATAAGCCCCCGCAATTACATGACAACCAAGGCCACCATGAATTGACGAGCTCTAAACGTGATGACAATCATGGGGTCGATACGCGTATAGTCTGCAGAAGCCGCCTGTCAGTTCGGAATAGGCTGGAATCACGTCTGGTAGAAGGAACGATCAAAATTGAGTCTTGAAAAGTTTGAAAAAGGAAAATCAAGAATTCCAACGTCAATTGGATTGGCCGTCGTCCTATCGAAGAAGTCAGAATCGAGAAAAACAACGTTCCGAACGTCGGGGGTAAAATGACCATAATGCCCCTCAAGTTTAGGACTTTGTCTTTATAATTGAAGGAAGGGAAAATGGAAATTTCTCTCCCCCTTGGCTGTCAAAAATTGAAGGACAAAGGGATGGCCATTGGATCTTCTTGGTTAGAGTAATATACAAGTGTCGAGCATCCAAGGGTGGTAGATCAACTCACATTAAATGCCCACCTACCAATCACTTCAAATTAATCAATTTTTTGGGGGATAATAAGCTCTCTTTCTGCTCCCTCTCACTATATCATTCGGCCATTTTTGCTCCCTCAAAGACCAGACCAAGCTTCTTCTTCTTCTTCTCTAGTTTCTGTTTTCGCTGACCCCGCCGGACGTCGCCGTTCGGTCTGTACGACCGCCACCTCCGGCCGTCCCCTGCTTCCAACCGACCACCCAGACATAGCCACACGTCTTGCCGACGACCATCAACTTGAATCAGGTCATTCGGAGCTCTGAGGAATTCGAGGCAAGCATTCTCCCACAAGTCGACGGAATCTGTTCCAATTTGAGGTAGGTTCAGTTCTGAACCCTTTAGACAGTCAAAAACTTGGACTATTTGGCTTAAATTTTATGAAGATCAAGTAGACATATAGATGGTTCTGTGGTAAAAATTTGGGATTTATTTGATAAATTTTTGACCATGAACCACCCTTATACATTATTCCCAGAATCTGCCGGTATCCTGTGTTTGAGTGCTCCAGCGACTTCCAACGACTTTCCGGCAACCACGCGACATGAAACTCACGGTGAGACTTCCAAACTCTTAGGTAGACATTATAAGAGGTAGAATGGTATATATTTGATGGATTTGAGATAGATTAAGACCGGTTGGACCCGCATGAATAGAACCGAATGGAACCGGTTCAATGCCGGGCCAAACCGGTTCTGTAGAGGGCTGAATAGGCTGGGATTATATTGTAATTTGGTGTGTATGATATGTTAAGATGATGAGGAGTATGTTATGAGTGATTTGGATGGATGAATTGAGGAATTAGACTTGAAATTTTGACAAATCGATTGGTTAAACTAGGTTGCGCGACAAGTCGGCTTTGGGACTTGGATTGGCCGAACCAGAAGAGACTCAAGGAGGGGAAATTTGCATTGTTAAGCGGAGGTAAGGATTTCCTAAATCGAGGCTAGGGGGATTAGACTCGATTGGGTAAGTCGAGGGCCGAACGGAACGATTTATGAGAAAACCCTCGCATGTAATAGCTTGATGCGCCCTTGGACGTTATAGAATGATTGTTTGACCTAGCCTATGTGTGAATTGTCTGAGTGCCTGAGTACTATTTGAATTGAATTGCATGCCACGAAATTTATTAAACATATTATCATGGGCATTGGCCATTGGTTATGAAATTTGATTTTTTTAAATATTGAGTTAATTGTTATGATGTGGCATGAGACATGATTGTGGCATTGCATGGCATGGCCCGGAGGCCTATGAGACGCGGGGCGGAGGTTGTGACCCTAATGCGACGAGGTCCCGGGGTGGATTATGAAAAGATGGCGCCCTGATGCAACGGAGTCGCGGGGTTGAGATAGCCACAGTCCTGATGCGATATAATCGCGAGACAAAATACGGGCTCATAGACTCTGCCTGAAAATTGAACCGGGGTCTAATGCGTTTACGCGGGCCGAGCCTGATGCGATCTAATCGCGGGCTAGAGAATGAGGCAGGCAGAGGTTGATGGATGTGGTGAAGTGACTAGTCGAGCATATACGTGCAACTGTGTGTGACATGAGAATATAAATGCATGCCTGTCCTCTATGCATTATTGTTTATTGAATTATGAAGGTCATACCTGCATGAGCCTATGAGTTGGATAGGTTGAGTGACTTGACTACCTGAGTGGACGGTCAACCTGACCTAGGGTTAGGTTTTTCTTACTAAGACGTGTATCTCACCCCTTTTGGGGAAATTTTACTTCAGAAATCCTAGGCAGTAGCTATGTGGCCTATCAGGTTCGGGGACCAACCCGCAGGATATGACGGCGTATTACGATGAGTTCCCCGATAGGCAGGGAAATATATACATAAGAAAAAGTACAGTTGTTTAGGTAGATGAGGGCAAACCTGACTGGAAGCCTCATCGGTTTGAGGTTTGGTTTAGACAGGACAGGGATAGGAAGATCGGGCCGCTGAAGCCCCATGAGGTTCCAGAGGGTGTCATACCTCCTTGGTGTCAGACGATAGCAGACCAGGAGTTTCTCGCGGGCTCATTGGTTGGTTCGAGGAACGGCCCGGAGCGGACACCGACAGCCGAGTTTCCCGTGCCACCGCCAGAGGATGAGGTCATCGTGGTGGAGCCATCCAAGAGAGATCCATCCGAGCCGGACCAGTTGGCGACCGTGGAGGGAGACCAGGATGAGCAGTCGCAGGAAGCGACCATGGAAGACTCTGTGGAGGTTCCGTCGGAGACTTTCTCTGAGTACGAGCCGTCGGAGGAGAGCGAGGACACCGGAGATTCCAGCAGTTCTTCCTAGGCGACTCCGGATGATGACCTGACTTTGTGACTGGCCACCTGATCCCCCTTCCCTGGTGGATTTTGCGGACATCTTTTGACATGTTTACCCGTCGCCTTGCTGTATAGCGGTCCGTAGTAGATGTGACCAGTTGATGTACGACCTTATGATGCTATCCAGTCCTGCTTAGTCTTGGGATTTATATATGTGGTACGGGGAGTTGCTGGAAAACGCTTTCGTGTGCTTAATGTAAATTATTTCATCTCTCGATCTTTCTTTATATATAAGTGGATCCTTGGGACCGCCGAGAGATTATTGTTGTTTTGCTTGCAGGGATGATTGCGTGCTCGCGATGAGGCGCGGGGCGTGACATCCCTGCTTGTTTTGGTATCAGAGCAAGGTATGCTCGATACGAAGTCGATTAAGGATTGGAGTAATAAGGAGGACTAGGTAGGATAAGGACGAATAGCTAGACCTTAGGAAACTGGTCAGGGTAAGGCAGAAGATGCCTAGTTGTGACTTGACACCTATGGATGGTGTTTGATCTTGGTAAGGTTTTGACAGGGCATAGAGGATTGAGTTCTCTGCTTAGGATTGAAGGTCGTTTTTGGACCTTGACCGGCTTGATGCTTGAAAGTGATTAGTTTTAGTGAATCACTAGAATGAATGGATTTGAGTAATGGCCATGAGCCATTGGTTGGGACATTTCTGGAATTGATGTTAACGTATGAAGTACTGTTGTTGTGTAATTGTTTTGTTAAGGAGTAGTTAGTAACCTTGGATTGGATGATTGAGTAAGTTGCTAACATGTTACTGAACTTGTTATGGACCAGGTTCGTTAGTAAGTGATAGAGATGAGTAACCCATCCAGAAGACTTGGAAGATCAAGAGGTGGAGCCTCGAGCTCGAGGCCGCCCACAACTGAAGATCCAAGAGTGGACGGTCTACTAAGGGCAATGGAAGGACTTAGGGACATCATAGAGAGGCAGGCCCAGGATCGGGACTTTGCCATAGCCCAGGCAGTAGGAGCTGCCCTAGCAGCTGCGAATACCAACACTGGCAATGCTGGTGGAAGTGGAAGTCAGGGCGAGCCGAACCAGAGCAATGAAACGGTGAACCATCAAGAGGAAATCATAGGCCAGGTATATGGGCCAACCGGTGGAACAATTTATGAAGTTGAAGCCGACGCAGTTTGACGGGATTGGAGATCCCGAGCTAGCACCTAGATGGATAGAGAAGCTGGAAAAGGCTTTCGAGGCACTAAGATGTACTGATGAGGAGAAGGTGTTGCTAGTCGTATATCAGCTAGAGGGTACGGCAAACGACTGGTGGGCTGCCACCAAGGATGGAGTCTTCCTTGAAGGTACGGCCCTAAACTGGAACACTTTTAAAAGGGCGTTCAATGACAAGTACTTTTCAGAAACGACATGGGAAAGGAAACAAATCGAGTTCCTGCAGCTGCGACAAAACCAGTTATCGATAGATCAATATGAAGCTAAGTTCTCGAGACTTTTGAGGTATGCCCCTCGATCGATGGAGGATCCTTTGGAGAAGGCATGGAGATTCAGGGATGGTTTGAGGCCCGAACTCCGCAGCCAGATGATAGCCTTGAATTTGAAGACCTACAAGAAGATATACGAGCGAGGTCAGATGATTGAGCGAGACTTGAGGGAAAGAAACATCGCAACTGGATCGCGGTTCCTGTCATTTAGAGACCATCGTCAAATGGGCAAGAGATCAATGGTAGGTAACAGAAGTTTCGTGCTGCCTGCAAGGAGGAATATCGTGAAACTGCCAAACCCGGCGAACTCGAGCTGCAGGCTATGTGGCAGAAGGCATGGGAATGGACCATGCCCTATGAGGACTGGAGCCTGTTTCAAGTGTGGTCAGCTGAGCCACCAAATGAGGACATATCCAAACCAAGCACCGGCCAGTCAACCATAAGTATCGAGGCCACAAGCAGGACTGTCGACTGCAGCACCTCAAATAGAACCGAACAGACCACCAGCTCAGGGTAGAGTGTACGTTGTAGCGCGCAACGAAGCAAAAGATGCGCCCGGAGTGGTCACAAGTACGGTTTACTTGTGGAACCAGACTGCTTATGCATTATTTGACCCGGGTGCCACGCATTCTTTTGTATCTGCACAGTTCGCTGAGTTAGTAGGCATGAGATTGGAACCATTAAGCATGGCATTGCATGTAGCCACCTCATTGAAGGATAATGTCTTGGTTTCATTAGGGTGTGCGGAATGTGAGATTATGGTTGGAGGAAGTAAGAAGAGTATTGACCTAGCTGTATTACCTATGTTTGATTTTGACGTGATTATAGGAATGGATTGGTTGAGTAGGCAAGGAGCGGTAGTAGACTGTGGCAATAAAACGATTCGATTAAACCCGGGTGCCACGCATTCTTTTGTATCTGCACAGTTCGCTTAGTTAGTAGGCATGAGATTGGAACCATTAAGCATGGCATTGCATGTAGCCACCTCATTGAAGGATAATGTCTTGGTTTCATTAGGGTGTGCGGAATGTGAGATTATGGTTGGAGGAAGTAAGAAGAGTATCGACCTAGCTGTATTACCTATGTTTGATTTTGACGTGATTATAGGAATGGATTGGTTGAGTAGGCAAGGAGCGGTAGTAGACTGTGGCAATAAAACGATTCGATTTTACCCGAAGATCGCCCTAGTTGATATCTGAAGGATGTCGGGCATACTTAGTAGCCGTGGTGGATACAACTGTCGAGGAACCTAAGTTAGAGAACATTCCTGTGGTACGGGAGTTTCCGGATGTGTTTCCCCAGGAACTGCCGGGATTGCCACCGAAGCGGGAAATAGAGTTTGTGATTGAATTAGCTCCTAGAACGGAGCCGATTTCGAAAGCACCGTGCAGAATGTCCTTGTCAGAATTAAAGGAGTTAAAGGTGCAAATGCAGGAGTTAAAGTTGCTGGACAAAGGATTCATCCGACCAAGTGCTTTGCCGTGGGGAGCACCGGTGCTGTTCGTAAAGAAGAAAGATAGATCCTTGCGACTATGCATTGATTACCGGCAACTGAATCAGGTGACGGTGAAGAACAAGTATCCGCTACCGAGGATTGACGATCTTTTTGATCAATTACAAGGAGCATCAGTGTTCTCGAAAGATTGAGTTGAGGACGGGGTATCACCAACTGAGGATCAAGAAGGAAGACATACCGAAGACTGCATTCAAGATGAGGTATAGACATTACGAGTTTACGGTAATGCCGCTCGGATTGACGAACGCCCCAGCTGCATTTATGGATCTAATGCATCGAGTATTCAAAGAGTTTCTGGACAGGTTCGTTATAGTTTTCATTAACGACTTCTTAATCTACTCGAGGAGCGACGTAGAGCACGAAGAACATTTGAGAATCGTATTGAGGACCCTGAGGGAACATTCGCTGTATGCGAAGCTAAGTAAATGTGAATTTTGGCTAGACAGGGTAGCATTTCTGGGTCATATTGTGTCTGGTGAAGGGATTGCAGTGGACCCTGCAAAGATAGAGGTTGTAACCAATTGGCCGAGGCCTACTACGGTCACGGAGGTCAGAAGCTTCTTGGGACTAGCAGGATATTATAGGCGATTCGTGAAAAAAGTTCTCATCCATAGCCGTCCCGCTGACGCTGTTGACGAAGAAGGAAACGAAGTTCGAATAGACTGATAGGTGTGAACAGAGTTTCCAAGAGCTTAAACATAGATTGACGACCGCGCCAGTACTGACCATTCCGTCGTGACCGGGAGGATATGGATCTACAGCGACGCTTCGCTGAAAGGATTGGGTTGTGTATTGATGCAACACAGCCGGGTAATAGCTTATGCATCCAGGCAGTTGAGGCTGCACGAAATGAATTACTCGACCCACGACTTGGAGTTAGCGGTGATTGTGTTTGCCTTGAAGATTTGGAGGCATTACCTTTGTGGCGAGAAGTTTAGATATATACAGACCACCAGAGTTTGAAGTATTTATTTTCCCAGAAAGAGTTGAACCTAAGGCAGCGCAAGTGGATGGAGCTGTTGAAAGATTATGATTGTGAGATATTATATCATCCTGGTAAAGCAAATAGAGTGGCAGATGCATTAAGTCGAAAGTCGAGTATTGCATGCCTGCTGGTAAGAAGTTGGTCGACGATAGAGGATCTGAGAGATTCTGAATTTAGATTGGAGGTTAATCAGCTATCCAGTTTAATAGCGATTTTGAGGGTGGAACCTGAGGTCCAAGAAGGGATTAAGGCATTACAGTCTACGGACCCAGAGATTCAGAAAGTTATCGAAATGGAAGCAACGAAGAGGAAGCCAGAGTTCCAGGTGTCTGAGGATGGACTTTTGAGATTTCGAGGGCGATTATGTGTACCAAAGGATGAAGGGCTTCGAGAAAGAATCTTGTCAGAGGCTCATAGGAGCAATTACAGTGTCCACCCTAGAAGTACAAAGATTTACCAGAACTTAAGACAACATTATTGGTGGAACGGAATTAAGGTAGACGTGGCAAGATATGTAGCTAAGTGTTTGACTTGCCAGCAAGTGAAAGCGCGGCATTGTAAACCTGGAGGATTGTTGCAGCCGCTGGAGATTCCGGAATGGAAGTGGGAGCACATAACTATGGATTTTGTGATGGGACTTCCGAGGAGCCAAAAAGGTCACGACTCTATCTGGGTAGTCGTGGATCGATTAACCAAGTCCGCCCACTTCATTCCCGTGCGAAAGGACTTCACCATGGATAAGTACGCAGATTTATACATGAGGCACATAGTAAGATTACACGAAGTGCCAGTAACAATCACCTCAGATAGGGATCCGAAGTTCACTGCAAATTTTTGGAAGAGTTTGCAAGGAGCAATGGGGACGCGACTACAGTTTAGTACTGCTTACTACCCACAGACTGATGGACAGTCAGAAAGGACCATCCAGACTCTCGATGACATGTTGAGAGCGTGTGTCATAGATTTCAAAGGCGGATAGGAAGAGCAGTTACACCTGGTAGAGTTTGCGTACAATAATAGCTACCAGCAGAGTATACAGATGGCACCGTTTGAGGCACTCTATGGCAGAGCATGCAGGACGCCAATATGCTGGGATGAAGTAGGAGAAAGGAGTATCACAGGCCCCGAGTTAGTAGAGCAATCGGTGGAAGCAGTGAAAATCATCCAGGACAGGTTGAGGACGGCGCAAAGTCGCCAGAAGAGCTATGCAGACAAGCAGCGCAAGCCTTTAGAGTTTCAGGTGGGCGATCATGTCTTCCTCAAGGTGTCGCCAATGAGAGGACTCTCGCGACTCGGAAGGAAAGGGAAGCTGAGCCCAAGATACGTAGGCCCTTTTGAGATATTGGAGAGAATTGGAACCCTGGCCTACCGGCTTGCGTTACCGCCAAGTCTATCCCAGGTACATAATGTATTCCATGTGTCGATGCTAAGAAAGTTTGAGCCTAACCAGACACATGTGCTGGACTCTGAAGCCATAGAAGTGAACGACAGAGTGTCTTATATAGAGAAGCCAATAAGGATCGAGGACCGGAAGGAGCACATCCTCAGGAATAAGAAGATCATGCTAGTCAAAGTAATATGGGAGCACCACGGAATGGAAGGAGCCACGTGGAAGAATGAAGAAACGATGAGGCGACAACACCCCCATTTATTTGAGTAGTCGAGTCTAACGTAAATTTCGAGGACGAAATTTTTGTAAGAGGGGAAGAGTTGTGACATTCTGATTTTCAATCAACTTCAAACTCTATAATGAGAAGTTTATTTATATCAAGCGATGTATTTCAGTTGTATTCCGCTCAAATTTGATCAATTTGAGTAGCCTGACCAAAGGGGAAAGGCTAACGCAAGACGAGATACGTGAACCTAGGCGACTCGAATAGGAAATGACGCTTTGACCATAAGGATTTTCGAGGGGATATTTAGGACCGCAAAAAGGCCGATCTAAGAACGATTAAGGATTACCATGCGAGCGTCGTACGATTGGAGCGCGGGTGATGCCGCTTAACCAACGTACAATTTGCAAAATTATTCTAAATCGGACTGTGACGATCGAGACCACAAGGACTAGCGATAAGCCCTCGCAATTACATGACAACCAAGGCCGCCATGAATTGACAAGCTCTAAACGTGATGACAATCACGGGGTCGATACATGTATAGTCTGCAGAAGGTGTCCGTCAGTTCGGAATAGGCTGGAATCACGTCTGGTAGAAGGAACGATCAGAATTGAGTTCTGAAAAATTTGAAAAAGGAAAATCAAGAATTCCAATGCCAATTGGATTGGTCGTCACCCTATCGAAGAAGTCAGAATCGAGAAAAACGACGTTTCGAACGTCGGGGGTAAAATGACCATAATGCCCCTCAAGCTTAGGACTTTGTCTTTATAATTAAAGGAAGGGAAAAATGGACATTTCTCTCTCCCTTGGCTGCCGAAAATTGAAGGACAAAGGGATGGCCATTGGATCTTCTTGGTTAGAGTAATATACAAGTGTCCAGCATCCAAGGGTGGTAGATCAACTCACATTAAATGCCCACCTACCAATCACTTCAAATTAATCAATTTTTTTGGGGATAATAAGCTCTCTTTCTGCTTCCTCTCACTCTACCATTCGGCCATTTTTGCTCCTCTAAAGACCAGACCAAGCTTCTTCTTCTTCTTTTTCAGTTTCTGTTTTCACCGACCCCGCCAGACGTTGCAGTTCGGTCCGTACGACCGCCAACTCCGGCCGTCCCCTGCTTCCAACCAACCACCTAGACGTAGCCCCACGTCTTTCCGACGTCCTCCAACTTGAATCAGGTCATTTGGAGCTCTGAGGAATTCGGGGCAAGCATTCTCCCACAGGTCGACGGAATCTGTTCCAGTTTGAGGTAGGTTCGGTTCTGAACCCTTTACACAACCGAAAACTTGGAATATTTGGCTCAAATTTTGTGGAGATCAAGTAGACATATATATGGTTCTGTGGTAAAAATTTGAGATTTATTTGATAAGTTTTTGACCATGAACCACCCTTGTACATTATTCCCAGAATCTGCCAGTATTCTGTGTTTGAGTGCTCCGGCGACTTCCGAAGACTTTTGGCAACCATGTGACTTGAAACTCACGGTGAAACTTCCAAACTCTTAGGTAGACATTATAAGAGATAGAATGGTGTATATTTGATGGATTTGAGATTGATTAAGGCCTGTTGGACCCGGCATGAACAGAACCGAATGGAACCGGTTCAATACCGGGCCAAACCGGTTCTGTGGAGGGCTGAATAGGCTAGGATTATGTTGTAATTTGGTGTGTATGATATGTTAAGATGATGAGGAGTATGTTATGAGTGATTTGGATGGATGAATTGAGGAATTAGACTTGGAATTTTGACAAATCGATTGGTTAAACTAGGTTGCGCGACAAGTCGGCTTTGGGACTTGGATTGGCCGAACCATAGGAGACTCAAGGAGGGGAAATTTGCGTTGTTAAGCAGAGGTAAGGAATTTCCTAAACCGAGGCTAGGGGGATTGGACTCGATTGGGTAAGTCGAGGACCGAACGGAACGATTTATGAGAAAATCCTCGCATGTAATAGCTTGATGCGCCCTTGGACGTTATAGAATGATTGTTTGACCTAGCCTATGTGTGAATTGTCTGAGTGCCTGAGTACTATTTGAATTGAATTGCATGCCCAAAATTTATTAAACATATTATCATGCGCATTGGCCATTGGTTATGAAATTTGATTTTTTTAAATATTGAGTTAATTGTTATGATGTGGCATGAGACATGATTGTGGCATTGCATGGCATGTCCCGGAGGAGTATGAGACGCGGGACGGAGGTTGAGACCCTGATGCAACGAGGTCGCGGGGTGAATTATGAAAAGGTGGCGCCCTGATGCGACGGAGTCGAGGGGTTGAGATAGCCACAGTCCTGATGCGATATAATCGCGGGACAGAATACGAGTTCATAGACTCTGCCTGGAAATTGAACCGGGGCCTGATGTGTTTACGCGGGCCGAGCCTGATGCGTTCCAATCGCGGAATAGAGAATGAGGTAGGCAGAGGTTGATGGATGTGGTGAAGTGACAGACCGAGCATATACGTGTAACTATGTGTGACATGAGAATATAAATGCATACCTGTCCTCTATGCATTATTGTTTATTGAATTATGAAGGTCATACCTGCATGAGCCTATGAGTTGGATAAGTTGAGTGACTTGACTGCCTGAGTAGACGGTCAACTTGACCTTGGGTTAGGTTTTTTTTACTGAGATGTGTATCTCACCCCTTTTGGGGAAATTTTACTTCACAGATCCTAGGCAGTAGCTATGTAACCTATCAGGTTCGGGGACCCGCAGGAGATGACGGCGTATTACGATGAGTTTCCCGGTAGGCAGGGAAATATATACATAAGGAAATGTACAGTAGTTTGGGTAGATGAGGGCAAACCTGACTGGAAGCCTCATCGGTTTGAGGCTTGGTTTAGACAGGACGGGGATAGGAAGGTCGGGCCGCTGAAGCTCCATGAGGTTCCAGAGGGTGTCATACCTCCTTGGTGTCAAACGATAGTAGACCAGGAGTTTCCCGAGGGCTCAGTGGTTGGTTCGAGGAACGGCCCGGAGTGGACGCCTGCAGCTGAGTTTCCTGTGCCACCGCCAGAGAATGAGGTCATCGTGGTGGAGCTGTCCGAGAGAGATCCATCCGAGCCGGACCAGGAGGCGACCATGGAGAGAAACCAGGCTGAGTAGTCGCAGGAAGCAACCATGGAAGACTCTGTGGAGGTTCCGTCAGAGACTTTCTCCGAGTACGAGCCGTTAGAGGAGGGCAAGGACACCGGAGATTCTAGCAGTTCTTCCTAGGCGACTCCGGATGATGACCTGACTTTTTGACTGGCGACCTGATCCCCCTTCCCTAGTGGATTTTGTGGATATCTTTTGACATGTTTACCCATCGCCTTGCTGTATAGCGGTCCATAGTAGATGTGACCAGTTGATGTTGATGTACAACCTTATGATGCTATTCAGTCCTGCTTAGTCTTGGGATATATATATATATATATATATATGTGGTACGGGAAATTGCTGGGAAACGCTTCCGTGTGCTTAATGTAAATTATTTCATCTCTCGATCTTCCTTTATATATAAGTGGATCATTGGGACCGCCGAGAGATTATTGTTGTTTTGCTTGCAGGGATGATTGCGTGCTCGCGATGAGGTGCGGGGCGTGACAATTCTTCAAGACTATTTCCTGCTATTTGGGAACAGATTGTGTATTCCTTGTGGATCATAGCGGGAACAGCTCATTCGAGAACTTCATGGTAGTACCTTGGGTGGACACTTGGGTCGTGACAAAACTGTAGCATTGGTTGAGGATTGGTACTATTGGCCCCAATTGAAGAGGGATGTAGGGTGTTTCATTAATAAATATTATTCTTGTCAGACTACTAAGGGTCATTCTCAAAATACTGGGTTATATACTCCTATGCCTATTCCTACTGGCCCTTGAATAGATATTTCTATGGATTTTGTGTTGGGACTTCCCTAAACACAACATGGTTTCGACTCTGTTTTTGTGATGGTTGACAGGTTTTCAAAGATGGCATATTTCATCCCCTGTAAGAAGACTTCGGATGCTTCCCATGTGGTGAGCTTATTCTTTTGTGAAGTAGTCTGATTGCATGGTGTGCCTAAGACGATCACCTGTGATCGTGACACCAAGTTCTTGAGCTACTTTTGGCATACTCTATGGCGTTTATTTGACACTAATTTATAGTACAACAGTTCTTTCCATCCGCAAACTGATGGTAAGACAGAAGTCGTCAATCGTACCATGGCTAATATTATTCGCTGTCTCTGTAGTGACATGCCCAAGCAGTGTGATCGCTAGTCAATCGTACCATGGCTGATATTATTCGTTGTCATGCTAAGTTCGCCTTAACAACACAGTCAATCGTTCGACTGATAAGTCTCCTTTTGAAGTTATCTACGGGCAGACTCCACAGCATACTCTTGATTTGGTTTCCCTGCCAAAAATCCCCGTTTATAATGTCGCGACCGAAAATCTTGCGATGAAAATTATGGAAGTTCAAGCTGATGTAACGCGACAACTTGCTGCTTCAAATTCGAAATACAAGGATGCTGCTGACAAACAACGTTGTTCCAAGATTTTTGCAGAAGGCAATGACGTGATGGCGTTCCTACGTACGGAGTTATTTCCTGTGGGCACTTATAACAAGCTGAAGCATAAGAAGATTGGTTCCTTCCGCATTCTGAAAAATATTAATGACAATGCCTATATTGTTGATCTCCCTACAGATTTGAACATATCTTCAACCTTCAATGTGGCAGAACTGTTCGAGTATCATCCTCCCGATATTCTGCTTTATGTTGATGATAACTTGAGGATGAGTTCTTCAGAAGAGGAGGGGAATGATGTAGAACAACTGGCATGTGATTATCTCACCAAATTAGATCGTCAAAAGCCGGCGTGATTTCTTCGGTAATTTCGGATCTTGAGTCAAACGATCTCGAATCGCTCTTAAAACTGGTCAGTTGAAGCGAAACGGCTGTCTAATTCAAAGGCGCTGCTTTGCTGTGAGATACGATGGATTTTGGCATTCCGGAGTCGTTTAGATTACTGAGTTTTCTAATTTAGGAAATTTTAAATATTCTGATTATCTGTGATATTTGATTCGAATTCCATTAGGATATGTTAGATACGATTTAGATTGTTATCTATATTTATTCTGATGCCTAAAGGAGTCCTATCTCTATATATAGGACATCCATCTTTGTAATTGGGATGATCATTTAATCAAATTCGAGTATTCCTTGGAATTATTTTCCAAGTTCGCTTCTATCTTCGTCAGAAATGAACAATTTTCGCCGAAAGTGGTACTTAAGTGATCGATTTTTGAAAGTTATGGCACTCAAGTGAGCGAAAAAAGTTATGGCACATAAGTGAGCGTCGTACATAAGTTATGGCACTTGCGGTGCATTACCCGAAAGAAAGAGAAGAGTGGCTCGGGCATACATACGTCACGGACACCTTATCAAGCCGGATTTATTTCGATTTGCAGCACTCTGTAAAAATTCAAACCCTTCATTCGTCTAATTGAAATAATTATCAGAATTAAGGTACAAATTTAGGCTAAAGTACATTATAAGTGCTAAAACTTATGTACAGTGCTCACTTTAGTGCCAAACTTTTAAAACGATCAATTAAGTGCTAACTATTTATTTTATACAAAGGACCACTTGAGTATCAATTTAAAAAAAAATGATTGCTTTCGGACCAACTCCAATTTGAGCTGATGTGGCTCACTGGAAATCCGACATTGGCACTGAAGTGAGCGATTTAAAAAAAATTGACACTTAAGTGATTGCTTTTGAAAAATATTGACACTTAAGTGATCGTTTTGAAAGTTTTGGCGTTGAAGTGATCATTTTAAAAAAAAATGGTGCTTAAATGATTGTTTTGAAAATTTTATCACTAAAGTGAGAGTTGTACACAAGTTTTAGCACCTGTTTGTATTTAAGCCCACAATTTTAGTTGGAAAAAATTATCCAAATGGTCTTAAAATTATTTCATTTCTTTATCAATTTTGGGTTAAGCCTTCTAATTGATTCCTCAAATTTTTCACGTTTTATCGATTGAATCCATCCGATTAATTTTGAAAGAAAACTGCTGATGTGCTACGTGTCATGGCTAGTGATGCGTGTGCGGGATGAGTCGAATCCGTTTTGAATGATGGATGAAGGAATAGAGGACAAAACATAAGGGAAAATTATCAAAAAAGTCTTAAATCTATTGTTATTATGCTAATTCAGTCCTAAACCTTTTTTATTTTGTCAATCCAGTCATAAATTTTTTGCAATTATGTCAATTCATCCATTTGGCCAATTTTGGTTGACTAGCCCTGATTGCCCGATAATGTAATTTTTTTATTTTTTTCTCAACTGTTCTTCTTCCTCCCAAAGACTATTCTGCTTCCTCCTAGAGATGGTGAAAATGATGATGACCATGAACGATCTCGCTTGAACAACTTTGTCTTGTGATCGAGAAGTTGATCCATAGGGACAGGCCTCCGACGAAGGCCGCCTCTGCGGCCACTGGTGAGGGTGAGCCTCGCCATGGCTGTGCAAGTTCATGCCTCGCTAGTCCAGATCTGGCTAGGTATAGCCTCGTGTAGCCGTAGCGATGGTGTCTGTACTAGATGCCCGAGGATGAAGGAGCTGTCGTGAGGAAGAGATGAGAGGACGACAATGACAAAGGCAAAGGAGAAAAGGGGTATCTTGGTTTGCCTCACCAGACGATGGTGAGGTCAAACCTCGCTAGATCTGGGCTGGCGAGGCGAGGCTAGGGACTTGTTCGGTTTGTCTATACTAGATACCCAAGGATGAATGAGCCACCGCCTAGGAGAGATAGGAGGACGATCGTCATCTTCAATCTTTGGGAAGACAGTAGTCCTAGAAGAAGAATAGTATAGAGAAAAAGAGAAAAGAATAAAAAATAAAGAAATAAAATAAAAATAAAGTAATTGAAAATATTATTAGAATATTATATCATTGGACGGTCGTCATTTGCCAACGTCTGCAACAGCGCTGATCGGCCAAAATTGATCGGATAGACTGAATTGACACAATTGTAAAATTTTTAAAACTGAATTGGCAAAAAATAAAGTTTAGGGCTGAATTGGCACTACTGCAATAAATTTAAGACTTTTTTTGCAATTTACTACAAAACAGAATGCATGGGACAAATGTCGATGGATGAATGCAGAATGCAGGATAGATATTGTCTTACACCGAGGAGCAAAGGATGTGCCACCGGCTGATGATACATATTGGAATTAACAAAGCTCACCACCACGATCCAAAGGTAAGGCCACCAACCGAGGATAAAGGGCTTCATGATATAAAAGGTCATCACTAGGCATGAAGGATACCACAAGTCAAGGATAAAGGGCTTTTTGGCTCATCATTAAGGAATAATTCATTCTCCAAGGATAAAGAGAACAAGAAGTTATCTACTCTCCAAAATTATTTGCTTAATAGAGGAAAGTTTCACAAGTTTTCGTATTCATCAAATCATCAATAATTCTGCGTTACTATTGAAATTTCGCCTCTACTTACATAGGCACTAGGACATAAGATAGACAAAGCATGTCAATTTCGCCACCAGGTCATGAAGATAGCGTTCCGGGAATACTATTGACCTATTACTTATTTACGTATGCAGAAACGTCTTCGCTCCTAGACAGCAAATTCAATGTGGGATAAAAAAGTAGGAAGCCCATAATCATTCACAAAAGACAATTACATCCATTAATCATAACCATAAGAGTTTTAACCCTATTGAGCTACGGCTGACATATACAACCGCATACTTCGGGGCGGCTCCCTAGGACCTCAAAAAGATATACGATCGGGTAAGTTTAGAGGCTCGTCTGCTTCAAAAGACTACTCCCACATCTATTATTCGGCTGCACGAAGCTCCAAAAAGAAGGCCGTCAGACTTAAACCTAGAACCCTCATCAGAAGGGGGTTCTATCTCCATTTTAGACTTAGGATTGTTAACCTCTCCGTCAAGAGTATCTAAGTCCATTGGATCCTAGGCTGGGGTATGGGAAGCCGGGTTATACAGCCCCTCAAACCCATGAAGCGGGCTGTAGAGCTCATCGCCATCACGAAGATACCAGACCTTGAAGTGGTGTACCACAAGTTGTGGCACCCCTTCAAGACCCAAAGCGACGTGACATGATGTTCCCAGATTCATCCCATGTTGTCGATAGGATGAGACGTGATACTAAACAACTGGTCAGCGGGTACCCTGAACCTAGTGGATCTCGCCATCACTTGGGACCTGAAAATGTTTGTGACGTCCTGGAAATTCGACTTTTGTAAGAGCCTGAATTCAATAAAAAGGATATTAAATTGAATTATGGCCGATAAAATATTTTGGACTGTAAGGACTGAAAAGACGATAATTGGACGAATTTTGAAGCTTCAATGTTTTAGATTAGGTTTCGAAATTTTTAGCTGTCGTGAAATGTGATTTCAATCTTCGCGCCCGGGCCTAATCCCGACCAAGCCTAGCCTGTGAAATTAGCGAAAATACCCTTCGTTCAGTGCACCAAAATTTCATTTCAATCTTGATGTGCCAAAGGACCAAATTACCCTCAATTATTTATTCATGTAGGACAAAAGTCATTAAGCCAAATGAGACAAAATTGGATCCAAAGTCTTTGTGGACCCCATTTTTCTTCTTCCCCATGCAGTACTTTCCCATCAGCCGCCCACCCCCCTGTCTCTCTCTCTCTCCTTCATTCTTTTTTCTTTCTTCTTCTTCTTCGACATCTTCTTCTTCTTGTTTTTGTTGTGGACGACCCCCTGATCGAGCTTCCTCCTCTTCCCCTTGGGTTTTTGCGCGACCACCACCTCACCACCATCGGCCACCACCTCCAGCCACTTCTTGCCGTCGCTTAGATCCAGCCTTCATAGTCATCGACCATTAGAAGCCGCGGGAGCAGCTCGAGAAGCCGTATTATGTTCGGCCCCCTGAACCCGAGCCACTCCAGCCTTTCCCCAGCCATTTCCAGTGCCATCGACTCCAACCACCACCTCACCAACGATCACCAACCCCTCCCTACCACCCAACCCAACCACTCCGGCCGTCGGCCGTCGGAATGGCCGCAAATAGTCCCGAAGCCCCCTGGTGCCCTATTTTGAGGTTGGTTTGGATTTTCTTCGAGTCCGGCCAAATCCAACGCCACCGCTGGTCACCACCACCGCCGATCACCTTCTCAGACTCCCATCTAGTCCCTCGAAGCTGGCCGGAGTCGACTGCCGCCCTTGGGGCTCGAAAATCGGCCCGGTCGACCTTCCCTGTTTCACTAAGCTACTATTTACGGATGTTAAGCCGCCGTCGGCTGCCTTTCATTGGTCCTAACCAACTTCCTCCGACTCCTAGGTGATTCCCCAAACCCTAGACAGCCTTACCTCGGCCCGTGAAGCCGAGAACCATCCTAAACAACCCTATTTTCCCCTGTTTTCTTGACTGAACAGGTTCTATGTAGGCCGGCAGCTGCTGCCGATCGCCGGAGCACTATCGCCGGCCACCTGTCTCGGCCACCTTGCCAGACCTCCTCGTGGTGTTCCCAAAATTTTGGTTCGAGTCGTTGCGCGATAAACCCTAGGATCATTGAGAACCGCCGCCGTCACCGCCATCGAGTTCGCCGCCGCCATTCATCGAGGCCGCCCGAGCTAACTCACATAGTGAGTTGATCCTAATCCTTAGTTAGGGCGCTAATTGCACCTAGGATTAGTCGATTAGTTAATTATGAAAATTAGGTACGCGATCGGGATCGGTTTAGATAGAAATGATGATTAGGTTAAATGGCTAATCGATTAGGTTAGTATGATCGATAAAATTATCTATGGCTATTTGTGGTAAAATAACAATTGATCGGTTGATTTGTGGTTCGATTGCGAGTGAGCGATATGTTAGAGACGAGCGAGTGATTGGGATTATAAACCGATTGATTAATAAAAGATATAGCACGAATTGAGCTCGATATTGCTTGGTTGGATTGATTGCTCGTGAGTGAATTATTGGTTTGGTCATCTCGCTATAACGCTTGACGAAGAGTCTTGATTGGCCTTGGACCGAGACCATTTGCATTTCTATTTAAGCAATCGGCAATAATCGAAGATAATTAATAGATTAAATGTTGAGTGTGAACTGTGTGGTCATATAAAAGACAAATGACATTAACTGGCAAGTTCGCATTATACTAATCATATTCATATAATACTTATTATATGGAATCTCGCGACTTGTCAGAAGCACGATAATCCATGCCACATGCCAGTCGTATGGTCTTAAGAGATTATCGGATGCTGATCGCAGTTTATAATGGACCGAAACTCCTTTTTAAGGAATGCCTATTTGTCATGCCGTGCTAGGTGTACACCACTTGTAGTAGCCGTCGCTAAGAGGGTAAAAGTGGACATAGCCTGGTCCTACCAAACGAGTGCGGAATCGCACTATTTGTGAATCAATCACCCTAGTCACGTGGGTCATTATTAATAAATGGATTTGTTTGGTGTCTTGTGTATACTTAAGTGGTAGTACCTTGATTGGTTGTTTATTATTTGGTGGCTATACCTTATTGATGTATGTGATTATGCATTATATTGATTGTTGTGCTTAGGATATTCTCAACTATATGGGTCGATGAAAGAATGCCACATCTAGTGGAGCATCTCTACAAAGCCTGGCATTTTCGTGACAGGATTTATCTCTACGGCCCGATTCGTGGGTTTGAGGGACCGTCTATTCAGGAGGTTGCTAATACCCCTGCCTAGGCCCAATGGACATTGATACACCTGACGGGGAGGTAATGGATCCCGAACTCGGCATGCAACTCGAGCCCGAGCCCGAGCCCGAGCCCAAGTAGTCTGTAGATCCCTCTGTACATTCTAGTCAGACTTCCGCTGATGACCCCAATGACCCGACTCCCCTTATTATTTATGACGATCTAGATGTTGTTTTTACCCCTAGAGGGTTAGGTCTTCTTTTGTGGTCAGGAAGCTAATGACGTCTTTTGTGGGGGTACTGTTTCAGAGTAGATAAGAGTTAACATTACCTGACTCATATATCTTTTTTAGAGTCCTAGAGGGCCGCCCCAAAGCATGGGGTTATATATACTAACTGATAGCTCTGTAAGGTTATAGATCATCTATTCTCACAAGTATTATGCTTGTGCTTGGTTGTCTGACTTTTCTGCTTATCTATCCCATGTTGAGCTTATTGTATGGAAGTTTTGCACGTCCCGCATGCACAATACATTCTTAGGTCTATAGCAGTTGCATGGAGCGTTATCTTTTATGACCTAGTGGCGATTTGGCAAGGGATGTCGCAGACTCAAGAGTCGGGGCGTAACAATGTTAGTCCATGACGTTATGATAAATAAATCTCAGTAAATTAATGTCTGAGCCCAGCTGAGACATTGATTCGCCCAGAATATCCTAAACACAAGGATCACAAAATCATGTATCCACATATGACAACCAAGTACAGTCACAATATAATAATTATCCACATGCACACTTACCAGTTTTCAGCCACACACAATGCAATGTTTAACTTGACTCAGCAGTCATATCAATTAATTATTCAGACAAAGCATCACACCCATAAGTATGCACAGGACACCACACAAGTCCATTTATTAACGAGAATCTATGCTATTAGTTTGATTAGCTCTCACAATTAGTGCGATCCCACACTATTTGAATTAGTGTGATCCCACATTATTTATATCAGTGCAATCCTACATTCTTCCAATAGAACCAGGCTACTTTCCTTTTTTCTCTCGGCAACAGCTATTACAAGCGATGTATCCAGTGCAACCAGCACGGCATGGCAAGTAGGCATTCCTTTATGGAGCGTCGGTCCATCACAAGTTGCGACTTGCATTCGACTATCCCTTAAAATCGTACTATCTAGCACGAGGCATGATGTCATGTTTTTGACAATTTGTGTGGTTTCATACGATTGGTACAATGTGTACAATGAGTACAATACGAACTTACCAGGAAACTCATTATCCATCATATGGCCATACAACACACTTAACAATCAATCAGTTTTATTCTCTTTGATTTAGGCTAGATGCTCATAGGAATGTGCTCAAAGACTCGGGCCCTTTTCATATTAAAATATGTCTTTTGATCTCGCACATGATAATATACATATGTAGACTACCCAATAGTCATCACCATCACAAACGGGGTGGTTAACCTACAAACAGCGATCAACATCCAATGGATATTCAAGTGAATCAATCAAGCCATCCGAAGAGGCGATCAATCCAATAAAGGCCAACGAATCAATTACGAGCCGTCATATCCGATTAAGCAACATAAAATTCGATTCGTGCTGTAGTCCTTTATTAGTCAAATCAATTCGATTTAAAAATCCTTGATCGTTCGCTCATCTCTAATCTATCGCTCGCTCGCGATCAAACCAGAGTTAACCAACCATCAATCAACTAATCAATTTCATCTAACAACAATTTGCCGCAGATCATCTAATTATCCAGACTAACTCAATCGATTATGGCCATTTACTCTAAAGTGGGTTTCTAACTAATCCGACCATAATTACATCTATGTAAGCACCCTATCAACTAACCAACTAATTCTAGATGTAACTAGCACCCCAACCAAGGACTAGGGGTCAACTCACCCTCTAACTAGCTCGGGCGGGCTTAAAGATGACGACACAAGTAGTGGCGGTCCTCAACGAACTCACGGTCGAGCTTCGGTTCTCAAGGTTTTTGGGTTCTTCAAGTGGCAACTCGACCTGACACCGGTTGCAACATGTGGCGAAGGTCGTTAGAACCGGTGACTGGAGCTCCAGTGAACAGTGGTCGGCTAAAACAGAACCAGTCATAGACAAAAAGGGGGAAATCGAACTGGTTTGAAGAGGTTCTCAGCCTCAAGGGTTGAGACCAAGTAGGGACAGGTTAGAGGGCTCACTAAGCAGCTGAGGGTGACTGTTGGGACCGGTAAAGGGAAGCAGCTCGAGAAAAATAGGGGACCTGGCACTGAGAAATGGAGGAGATTGGCTAGGGGATTTTCGGGGTTCTACAGGCGATGGCGGCCTTCCACGAGCTTCAAGGGTCGAGAAGGAAGTCTGAGGTGGTTGTTGAAGGTAGTGATGAATGGCGAAGGTGGTAGATTAGGCCGAAGTAGAGGCAAACAGACTCCAAATCCCAAAATAGGGCATCGCGGCTCTCGAGGTGGTCAACGACGGCTCCGGAGCTCGACAGGCGGTGAGACTAGGTCGGGGTAGTTGTGAGGAGGTCGGAGGGTGTCGATGAGGAGGTGGGAGGCATTGATGGTGCCACAAATGATCGGAGGATGAGGCGGAGGGGTCTCGGGCTAGGGAAGTGAAACAGGGGCAGGGGCTCTACGAGCTATCTTGCGATCGTCTGGCGACTAGCGATGGCGTCGGAGGAGTCTTTGGCAATGAGGAGTGGCTAAGGCGGTGTTATGGTGGTGGCGCACGTAAACGAAGAAGGAAGGAGGAAGGAGTGGTTCGGCCATGGGGGGTTCCTTGAACAACAGTGAGTAGGAGTGAGAACAGACGTGAGGAAGAGAGAGAAATAGAGAGTAATGGGAGAGAGAGTTGATTGGTTGGTAGGACATGACTTGGCATTGGAAAAGATGAAGGGGGCCCACAAATTTGAATTTCTTTGGTACATGTATATAAATAGAGGGTATTTTGGTAATCCAATAAATTTGGATTGAAATGAAATTTGGTATACTTGAGAATGGTAATTTTGGTATTTTCACAGGCCAGACTCGGTCAGAATTAGGCTCGAGCGTGAGAATTTGAATCATAATACTTTACGATTAAGATTTTCGAAACATAATCTAAATTGATCGAAATTTCAGAAGTCGTTCAATTATTATATCTTCAATTTTTATGATCCAAAATATTTTAGACGAACTGAAATCCAATTCAATTCTCTTTTATTGAATTCAAACACCTTACAAGAGTCGAATTTTCAAAGCATCAAACGAACACTCACTGAGCAAAACAGAAGAAATTCGCAACACTGGATGTCTGCCCTTCACATGTTCCTTTTGTGCCTTTCTTCACAATGCCTTGTTTTTCTCTTTGATGCGGCTCCTGCGCTTTCTATGGTATGCTACCGCAGGATTAAAAAAAAAAGAATCATGAAAGAGAAACCCTTGTTTTGTCTCTTTTCCCTCGCAATGACCCTTTTACCCTCTTAATACCTCTTCCGTGACTTACTTCTTCCGGTTTATTTGGACTATTATTCTTAGTGTCGGCCGTCGGATTCTTTTTTCCTTTTTATTTTTCTTTTTATTTTGACAAAATGACACAAATATTCCCTAAACTTTGACAGAATGTGCAATCTCGTCCCTAAACTTTTAATTTGTTCAATTTAATCTTTGAACTTTGGCAAAATGTACAATTTGATCCTAAATTTTTGATTTGTTTAATTCAGTCCCTAAATTTTTAGCAAATGTTCAATTTAGTCTCTGGATTATATGAAAATGTTCAACGTTATCCCTAATCTTAAATTAACAGAATGACTATATTGAACATTTTCCTATAATTCAAGAACTAGATTGAACATGTACCAAAAGTTCAGGGACTGAATTGAACAAGTCAAAAGTTTAGGGATCAAATTGCACATTATGTCAAAGTTCAAGAACTAAATTGAACAAATTAAAAATTTAGGGACCATATTACATATTCTGCCAAAATTTAGGGACTATTTATATAAATATCTCTTTTCCTTTCTAGACAAACAGGGTGGGACACGTTCCAGCAACAAGAAATTGTCTGTTTCGTGTACTCTCTGAGAGCGTCCGATACCCTATAGGAAGATCTGCGAGGACCCAATCAGTGATGTGAACCAACTAAAATTCAGAAGCTAATAATTATAAACCTGGACCATACAAGAGTAAACGTTACACTGTAAAATCGAAGAAACATTTTCCTTGAACTACTATTATGCAAGAATCTTCTAGCATCACGAGTTTGGAAGACCAAGGATGATTAGCAATTTGCTTACCTACAAACCTCATGTGGTGCAAGAGATCACCTGGAGCAAAGTCAATCACATGAGTATGCTGCTCAGACAATCAAATGACAATTACCATCTAATCAATGGGAATTAACCACGCTAGCGTCATGCCACCCAGTATCCCACTCTCGAAACAGATCTAAACATTAACCGAATCAACCTCAGAACTGAGTATTCTATGTAGACAGATTCTAAGATAGATTTCTCAGACTGGGATACTTCATAGTTTGTACCCCCAATCCATGTGTAACTGCCTATCTTTCGGCATATTTGGCTTGATAAGTTCTACAGTGGTCTGCAAGAAGTACTTCGATCTGAAAACCCGACCAATCAGGCTAGGTTCATAGCGATGCAATTGCCAGTTGGGTTGTCTTGTAATTTATGACCAGCATTTCGTATGAACTAAAGATTCGTAATAAACTGTGCAATATTTGTGAAAGTTTGGCAAATGATTTTGATGCAAATTCTGCTCCTTTATACCCGTGTGTTTACATTGCATACTGGGAAATGTTAAAACTTCATGTCTGATTCAGTTCATAATTGAATGTTGCAATAAATGAGAACTCACTGAGTTGATGAGCTGTTTGCAGAGCTCTGAGGCTGACTCGGTTGCAGTTTCAGAATGCGATGTTCATAGGATTCTGAGGAAACAAAATTGGTATTAGTGTCATGGCAAGTATATAACGGTTAGTTCTTAATTATTTGATTGCTTTTATGGTACAAGCATCTTGAGGATTCGAATTGTAAAAGCATCAAGTAATGTTTCAGGTTCAAGGACACTCAATGATTCTGGTAATAAATTCAGAGAGATTTATAGCTTTTAGTTTCTGAACTTATTTTTTTTTCTTTTGGGTCACATCTCAAGTACAATATTGATGACACAACGTATACTAGCTATAGGTAGAAGTGTCAAATGAGTGGGTCGAGTTCGGATCGGGTCGAATATAGTACCATCCAAATTGACCCATTTAACCCATTTTGACCATATTCATGTAATGAAAATCCCGACCCAACCCATATCCCACTGAATACCTATTGACACCTCTTGCCTTTCTCCACCATCACCCCCACCCACCCCCCAAGTCGAGACGCACAACCTCTGCATCATCATATCAGAGGGCGCTTCTAGAGGTCACGACCTGCATATCTAAGGTCGAGGATCACCATTGGATATCAAGTTGAGAGAGAGATCGAGAGAGAGAGAAATGAGCCATACTCTGCTTCTGGATTAGTCCGATTTTTTTTCTTATCTCATATCAAGGAATAGGAAGAATTTGAGATACCCGTGAAGAAAAAAAATTCTTCCACTATACAAAAGAAAAGAAAAAAAAAATGAATAAAATCATGCACCAATCCATCGGTACGCTCCTGAAAAATGATGCGAGCAACGTGCGAAGGGAGGCTACATGTCTTCAAGGGGCTCTACAGAGTCAAACTGGCGACTACAACAACATGCTTTCCTTAGTACATGCGCAACCTTCTTCGCGAGCTTGATGATCTGATCCGCCAATAATTTGAGGATCTTGACTTTAATCTGACCTCTCCTTGGTGGCAGTCTTTATTCGGCCTTGAGGATCGTCTTCTTCGTCTCCTCCCAGTTATCCATTTCTTTGATCCTTTACACAGGTAACCTCTGGCTCTGTAGAGAGAGAGAGACTATGGAAGAAGATTGAAGAAAGGGAGAGAGGTGACTGGTGGCTGGAATCAGCTGAGCCAAATCTGAAGAACTCACTGGTGACGTTGAAGGGAGTTTTCGTGCCCTGCGGGTGGGGGTGGTGGTGGTGACGGGTGGCGGGTAGGCGGCAGCGGTGGGGGGCTGCGGGGGCGGTGCAGGCGGCGGTGATAGTGGACGGGCGTCGGCAATAGGGCAGGGTGGAGGTGGTGGGCGGTGGCGGCTGCCAGGGGTTTGGGGGGAGGGCTTGGAAAGCTATAGTCCATAAATAAAAAATGAGTCGAAAATGGATTGAACTAAAACCCATATTTGAATAGTCATTTTAATCTTTGACTCATATTTAATCCATTTTTTAAATTTAGTGAACTCATATATGATCCAAATGTATAAAAATGAGTTAAAAGTGAGTCAATGACCCATATTGACACATCTAGCTTAAGAATCAAGCATGTAGTTTGAGACCAATAATTCTACATAAATAACAAATCATTCTTCCAAACTTAATTAAAACTTCACAAGTATCATGTAAGAAAGTATCACAAAAAAAAAATAAATTTAAATCAAAAATATTTAGAGAACACGAATATACAAAGAAAACGATGACCATAATCCTATTACCGCAAAAATTCAAACAGGATTCCAACGCATCACCCATCAGATGTTCTCTATGGTCCCCCACCAGCTTCTATTAGAAAGTGGTCAACTCAAAACAGGTTCAACTGCTGACAGCCACGTATGCAAACAGATACCCCAAACATAGCACGAAATTAATCAGAAAAAAGCTTTCAAATCAATGTCCAAACGAGTTGAACAATCAAATCTTCAAGACGCGATCTAAAAAACTTGGACATATGCTATTTTGACTTATTTTTTCCCCTTGATTCTTCTGCCCAGCGCAGCACACACCTCTCTCTTCCTTTTTCAATCGGCAAGATCGTCACTCTTGAGCCTGATGGTTGCAGCGGCAAATGGATTGACTTCTGCATACGTAAAATTTGAAATATCCATAAGAGTTCAATGCATGAAACTAGGCAATTAAGTGATCTACCAAGACATTAAGTGCAAAAAAGTGGTATGTACCTCAAATTCTGAACTGTCATTCTGGCAAAGTCCAGCTATATGCTAGAACCACCAAAACAAGCTACACGGAACTGGGGAAGAGAAAGTAAAGTGTTTCCTGTACAACCAGACGATGAAGGCTATAATAATTAAGACCAGTTGTTCTAGAAGCAAGATCGATCAGTATCTAATGCATGAGACGTCGTATGGAGTTGCTTCTCCAATTGTGAATAATATTATGCCCGTGTAGTTAAATACATTAGAAAAAAGTGAACTTGAGTTACCCAGTTAATAAACAATATCAATATATTACCCACCCAAGAGTAACTCAGTTGGTTAGGGTGGTGCACTTGAGATTGTATGGTTAGCTATACTGATCTCAGATTCAATTTTCCAGATGAGCACCTGTAATTTAAGTGGGGGGCCATGGTGGTGGGTTATTGTACTAGTCTCAACCGAGTAATAGTCGAGGTGCGGGCAAGCTGGTCCGGACACTTTGGTTTAAAATATATATCAATATTTGGTGCTCAGATAATTTGCAATCGCTTCAGTACCATCATTTATATCGCCTAAAGAGCGTGTGAAATCAATACTTCAGAATTTTTTTTTTCATAATAGATTTAGGAAAATTAAAAGATCCATATCTGGCACCTTAACATTAATTACAGAAGACATGCTACAATCTTAAGGGGCTTCACAAAAAATGTCATAGAGTGAACAAGACAGTACATGATTTTGGAGTGGAAAGAGGTCATGAGTCAATATACTACTGTGATTGAATCTCAATGAAGGAGAACTTCACGATGCCCTTAAGAACAATACAAAGCATTGAGGCAATAATTCACTCTTTCAGCATCACTAGAAAATATATATCTCCAGTTCTACTGAAAGAGCCCTTTACCACCTCACGAACATAGAAGCTTAGCAAATACCTGAAGAAGGCAAAAAGATGTGGTGTCAAAAACTCCTACTGTAACACAGCTGCATTTTTACCCAAAAGACAAAAAACTTGCAGGTTCATCGAACCACTTGAAAAGAGCGAAGCAATCTCCTTCTGCTGCATAGTTGAGTCTAAATACAGTATGATTCGTCGATCATCTCATGCAACTCATCTGGAGTTCCATACCACCCACAAGAGCAGCAGAATCAACAAGCTGACCCATATCTTGGCTCAATCGACCTGTCCTGTACACCGCCTTAAAGATGGAAAAGACTACTAGTGATAAGTAATGCCAAATACTTATCGACACAAAATTTCCGCTACAGAAATCCACGATTTCTCACTAGGAGGAAAAGATTTCCTTTAATGTCGTTTAATAATTCAACTTCCAGAAGCAATGCGCACTTCATCAAGGAGATCTTCTCGCAATGTCAATCCTGCTTCTTTCATCTGATATAGAACCTTAATGGCTTCAATTGAGAGGCCATGCTTTATGTAACCCTTGATCATGGCATTCCAAAATGTGATGCTCTTCTTGTTCCTAACCATATCAAAAACTGTCCTTGCGTCTCTCAATAAACCCAATTGTCCATACATGTCAACCAACCCACTCTGCACGTACACATCTGACTCCACTCCAACCTTAATGGCTTTAGCATGAATCTGCCGACCACATTTTCCATTGTCCTTAACCCTGCCACATGCCTTGAGACCACTCAAAAACATGGATCTACTCTTCCGAATTCCCGCCCTCTCAATTTCCCTGAAGTTACTAAAGACCATATCGTACTGATGTCCACTGCAGTCATACGCAAGTTTGGCCGTCCAGATAGCAGAATCGTGGCTAGACAATTGCTGAAAGATAATGTTGGCACATTCCGGGCAATTGAATTTCCTATAGAAGTCGATCAGCGATCTAGGCAGAGGATTCTCACCCCCACCACCCTGCTTCAATAACCAACCATGAACTTGCTCACCAAGATTCTTATTCGCACTATGTACACAAGCCTTCAATATACACACAACTATCCACGAAGGAATTTCACTCACATTGATACAGCAAAGCATCCTCAAAAACAGCCTTATAGCTTCCTCATACTCACCCTCTTCCACATAACCGACGGTCAAGACAGCCCAAGAACTGAAGTCCCTCTGGAGCATTCCCTCAAATACTTTGCGGGCACTAACCAAGCAACCACAGACCGTGTACATGAGCAAGACACGGTTAAGCACATGCAAACTGGGTCTCAACCCGCTACGCCTGATGTGTTTATGGAGCTCAAGTGCGCCAGCAGAGTCACCATTAGCCGTGCACTCTTTGATCAACGAAACGTAGATATCAGGTGAAACAGTCACGCCGAGGCCATCCAGTAAGCGCAAAACGTCCGTGGTTGCAGTCGAGGCATTGTTTTTCTTCTCCTGGGTCGGAGTCTTACAACTTTCGAAGGTGGGATGAGGTTGAATTGTGGAAGGATTCGTTCGTGGGGGTGGAGTTTGGAGTTCGAGAGGGCGAACGCGAAGATTGTTGGGGCTGCGAAGAGGAAGATGGATAGGAGCGCTCGACGGAGGGTGGCCTTTCGTGGTGCAGGTTTTGGTGACCATCACGGCGCGAATTTTAGCCGTGCGTGGGTGAAGAGAAGTTCGAGGCGGTGGTTTTGGAAATGGAGGCGATGACGAGGATGATGACGCCATCTTTCGATATCATGCAATGGTCATTCAGGCGAGTGACTGCGAGCTCAAGTACTACTCCTCGGCTGCCACTCCGACCTTGGGCTTGAAGTCGAGAGACACACGTGCGGCTGACGAAACTTGAAAGAGAAATCTTGGAGACTCGTAGAGGTTCATCAACCCAATAGTGCCAGCGGTTGTCAGGTTTCAAAATCCGAAACTTATTCACGGATAGGTTTTGTATAATTTTTCAAACCTGAAACTTATTTTGCATTTGCTTAACATTTAGAATCAATTACAGTGACGCATCGTCTCTAATAATTATTACATGTTGTTATGATCTACTAACCACATCTCTTATATGCACAAAAAAAAAAATATTGACGATGTAAAACATTGTTCTCACAATGCCCTGTAGTTTTTGATCCAATGTAAAAATGCAAGAGATTAAATCCTTGCGCATTCTCTATCCGAGTTTGAATTAACATCGTTTCGCAATACCCCATAGTTTTCTGGATTAGACCTTAAATTTTGAAATTTTGTCAATTTTGAGTTACGATTTCTTGTTAGGGGATTGCTGAGCCACGTTAATATATAAACTGAAATATTATGGTGTTGGAGAGCCATGGAAATTGATGAATATCGATTTGGGTTAGGACGTGTTGTTTGGGTTCACGTGAGATTTGTTTCAGACATGGACTGCCAAGCTCCACCGCAAATTCCTTCACCACCTCTAACCCGAAACGGACCTACTTCCCTATTAAAACAATCCTACTCTCTCTCCCCCTTATTTTTACACTTCCCCTTGCAAGAACACCCAAGAAATCCTCTCATTTCTCTCCTTCCTCTCTTGGCTCACTCCTTCATCCGCTTCTCTCTCTCTCTCTCTCTCGTGCGAGCGCGCATCTAGCAGCCCTAACGCCGGCAACCCACAAGACATCAAGGAGCCGTCCAGCCCACCCCGACGAACTCAGCCCCTTTGCTTGCACGCTCGCTCCCTCGTTCGCCACTCGGCGGAGGGCCCAAGAGGACGGAAACAAGGACCTGAGCTCATTCTTGTGTCGTTTCAGCTCCTGTCTTCTTCGTTGGCGACCTCAAGTCAAGTTTCCATCTATTCTCATTCATATTCTACCCAATCATCGCTCGTTTTATCGTGGATCGTCGAATTTAGAAAAGGGCATCTTCATGAGGATGTTGAGTTACATGTGAGGGTAAGCGGCTTTGCATGGATAATCCGCTGCTTGATCTAGTAGTTGTTGGATTTGAGTAAACTGAATCAAAGGCTTAATCATTTTTATTTATCGTTTGTTGACATCTAAATTTTGATTTTTCATTTTATCATTTTCTGCATAAAAATTAGAACTAAATTTAGTTCTAAACAAAAAAAAAAAACTTAACATTCATATTTTATTTTTCGATAATAATGCTTTGCATTTACAATTAATCGGACCAGCAGTGGATGGATTTAATTCGAGGGTTTGAACTCAATTGAATTATCTGAACTAAACTCATGAATACTAGGAGGGGACAAAAAACCAATTCTTACACCTGGCACAATTGAATGGGACCAGCGGTGGATGGGTTTAATTCGAGGGTGTGAACTCAATTGAATTATCTGAACTAAACCCATGAATACTAGGAGGGGACAAAAAACCAATTCTTACACCTGGCACAATTGAATGAACAGAGATCATGTAAGCAATAGGGGAGGGAGGGAGGGAGAGAAAGAGAGAGAGAGGAGCTTCATGGTCATACGATCCCTCCCGTGGTCGTGCATTGCTACGTGCTCACCGCTGCAACTCAGCTCACCAACGACTTCACATTGAAGCTTTAGCAGCACCTCAGTTGGTGTCCAACTAAGATTCCCGACATCCATCACAGGTAAGAAGCAAACGGTGGTTAAAGGAACAACAAAAAAAGAAAGACCAAAAGTCCACCAAAGAGTTGCAGATCTAGACTTTGTCCCATTGTGAACGACAGAAGGTCCATTGGTGAGCTTCCAACAAATTATACTAATCTTTACGCAGGTTTTGGTGTTTTCCTCGAGAACACCCGTATCTTAGTGCTTGGTCCAAAGAAAAGAGCAAAGATAGCTCAACAATTCTCCGTGATTCCCCAAGTATACAAGGAGTCAAAGCATCCCTTCAAGATCAGTGGCATTCTTCGTTCGTCAACCCACAGAACCGGTCCAAAGAGTTCTAGCTCGAGCTGCAATTTTCAGAGCAAATTTCGAATTACGAAAGTGACAGTCACAAGTATATTTTCTTATCTTAAGAAATATTATCTTGCCTAATCCGTATATGTTTGCATATCTTTGCATATATTGCATATCTCTCATATTGCATCAAAGTGGATATCTTTTTCTCAAAATACACGTTAATTAGGAAAATTTTCTTTTCTAATACGCAACTTGCCATGCGATCGAGAAAGTCCATCTTTAAGATTATAGATGGAATACTCGATTAGACAATGATTTGGGTTCAATCGTAAGATTACGAATTAAAATTTGACTCGAATATTCGCGAAATATTTTGAGGCTTGATTGATATATCTACTTTCTTGATTGGTGTTGATTGGCATATTTACTCTCCTAATTTGATATGAATTGTTTGATTGTCATTTTTTTTAAAAATATATCTGTTGCATGATATGATCTCAAAAATTCTAAAAAAAAATTGCATTCATTCATATTTAAAAATTTCATATCTTTTAAAAAAAAATTGCACCATGTAGACAAGTGCATGTCTAATCTTTTTGCAAAACATTTATGTTAGATTGCATTTTAGGATAGAAATTGCATGTTTAAATAGAATCTTATGTTTAAAATAATCTATCTTTAATATATTCAGGTTCATGTCAATTTAAACTCTAAAATATGCAAGATAAAAATTATTTTGGCATAGTTCTATTTTAAAAAATAAATTCACCTGAATTTTTTTTTTTAAAAAAACGTTCTTCCATGCCATGACATCCTTGCCACGTCATCCATGCCATGACATCCTTGCCACGTCATCCAGACCATGTCATCTTTGCCACGTAATCCATGCGACGTCATTCTTGCCATGTCATCGTCCTTGCCAAGACATCTTAGGTTGCATTTTAGCTTAAATTTCATATTATAATTGCATGTATTGATTAGTTTATGTGTCAGATAGTTAATTTAATTAAACTATGGTCTCATTTTTTGCATTCGCTTAATTTGCATGTCGTCTAGTCTAGTCTTGCATTTAATCCATGTTATTGCATCCTAGAATAATTTCATGCATTGCACATGGTATAGTTTTTCATGCATTCATATAAAAAATTGAAAATTGAAAATAAAAAATAATGCTTTGTGTGGTGCATGCTCTCTTGATTATATTGATTTCTGGATGTTCCATTAGTTGATTGTGTACTCGCATGATAACATTTTTTAGTGACTTAGGTTAAAATCAATTAATGTTGCATTCTTAAATGATTTTTCATGAAATAAAATGGTACCAAAAGGGCGTTAGAGTAATCTAGCGTAATCAAATCTTTGAATTTTTAATCTCTAGTTCGTAAGAATAAAATAATTTTCCTGCTATTTTATTTATATTTCTAATCAACCTACCGTAAATGATTAGTGGCGAGTCCAATTTAAAAATCTTTGCGTGTTAATCGTATTGAACCATAAATTGTGATTTGGTATGGACTTAGGAGAGTCCGAGTTAGGATAGTTAAATAATTAACCTGATAATTCATTTGCCTAAGATAAAATTTTTGAGGTCATGACAGCTTGGCGACTCCACTGGGGAAATTGTTCTTAATTTTCAAAAAACTTAAGAACCTATTGGGCTTATGCCTTAAAATAGTTCATGAAAAAAAAATGCATTTTTGTTTCGCAACAATTGGACTCTAGGTAAGTCCTTAACCATGTGTTTAGTGGATTTATAGATTGGGAGTTATAAGAGGAGTGTTTGGCTAACCCCTTGTTTTGCAGATTGGTATTTGGAATTGTTTGTTTAATTATACACATTTTGAAGCGGTGATTGCTTATTAATTGTTGTGCATGATTAATTGCATTAGCACTATACCACATATAACCCGTGGTTGGACTTGGGCCACTAGTTTTAGGATGGTATCCAGATTGGATCCTAACATTTTTCATGAGATCACTTTTGAAAGTTAGTCCGAATTTGATCCCAACGCTCTTTTCAAAAATGAGTTTGAAAAGTTAGAATTCTTGCTCGGTAAAATTACCGAAGCAGGGTTATAATTTTTAACTCAAAAAGCTGAAGTTGAAATGACTCGGCTAATCATGGTTACGTCGTAAGATTACGACTAACCTTGATTATGTGCGCGAGATTGCTACCTTGTCGCAAGTTTTTCACTTCAATTTCTCACCCTCTAGGATAGTTAGAATAAGATTAACGTCACATCTCATGCGCATGTCTATGTGATTGGCATTTTTGTTGTTCATGGCAAAGTAAGTCTTCTAAATTCATCATGTATCAATCTCATTTTTTGGTCAGTCCATGATAGATGTAATCGAAATTTTGAACTCAATTTCATGGTCATTTTCCTAAGAAAAGGGAATCAAAGTGGCAATCATTTTCAAAAAATATATAAGAAAAACATCCCTTTCAGGAATTTTGCAAATATAAAGATTTGTCACATCTTCCCGCAATACTCCAATGAGTAAGAAGATTTTCTTGACGAGTTTGATATTGAAAATTCATTCTGATAAAAGAAAAATTCCTTTGGGAAATTTGCTAAATGTGAAAGGACTTCATTACATTTCTTGAGTTATAAATATGTGAGAAAAGTTTTTCAGAAATTCACTCATGTCTTCTTAAGAAAAGCTTGTCCAATTTTTTTATATAAAAAAGAAAAACAAAGTCAACTAGGCTAGTTATGGACTAACCACTTTTGAAGTTATGTACTCATTGCATTTTTGCTTCTTCGTAGGTGATTATGGACCGTCAAGATTCACCTATTTTTATCCAGTACAAATTAGTCATTCCGACGTTTATGTCAAGTGCTCCACATCCGCTAACGTCCATGATGGTTTGTACATGGCTTCATTGATGAAGCAAGATTGTCTGAATAATCTAATGTTGTTACCTTAAGATGACGATGAATCAATGGCGATTCTTTTCATTGGCATTTTTTTTTTTGGAGAACCCCTCAAAGGAGAATTAATTCAGAGGCAAGGGGGCAAATTCTTAACTCTAACCATGCATCAATCCAATCAATCCATGATGGCCCCGCGATTGAACATTGTGCCTCGAAGCTCGCAATCGAGTTCGAAAATCCATGGCCGATCCCAATTCATCGACCATTTGAGGTTATTCATGTTCCACCATCAATTTCTTCCCACAAGATACCAGAGCTTCCGAATAATCAAATGATTTAATGATGATCAAGTCTTAACATCGGTCATCGGCAATCCCTGCATTGATCTGGCCTGCTTTTGGCTATCCCTTAATCAGCCCAAATGATGACCCTTGGGGTAATCCTTAGTTGATCCCCCGACCAACTCCTCGGTTGCATTACATTAACCAACTCATACACTATTCATCGACCTGTCGAGACTAATTCATGCTTCACCCTCGATTGATCCTTTGATTATGCCATGTCAGTCGATTAACAAGGGACGAGACCTGGGCAGCTCGATCTCAAAGGGAGTATCTCTTGCCTTGCTCGATCATTTTTGGAAATGACCTTATATTTTCTTTCTTGTAGGTGCCAATAAAGTGAGGTGGATAGAGTGAAAGCAAGGGAAGTGAGGTGGATTTGGAAGATGATTCTGATGATTTAAATAGAAGCTTTATGCATAGAGTTAAAGCACGAAAAGTTAGGGAGACTTTAAAAAAAATAAAGACTAGCAAAACCTTGCGACCCGATGGTGTTCCTATTGAAGTGTGGAGATTCATAGGGAATGTAGTAATAAGTTGGTTGACTAGCCTTTTTAACAAGATCCTCCAAACTAATAAGATGTCTGATGAATGGAGGAAGAGTATACTTGTTCCTATCTACAAGAACAATGGGGATATCCAAAATTGTTCCAACTATAGAGGCATTAAGCTTATAAGCCATACAATAAAGTTGTGGGAGAAAGTTATTGAGCATCGTTTGAGAAAAGAAACCAAGGTTTCTATCAATCAATTTAGATTTATGCTAGGAAAATCTACCACGGAGGATATTTTCTCGATACAACAATTGATGGAGAGATATCGAGAAAGAAAAAAGGACTTCCATATGGTATTTATTGATCTCGAGAAGGCGTATAATAGGGTTCCAAGAAAAGTTTTGTGGTGAATTTTTTAGAAGAAAAAGGTACCTTCAAAGTATGTAAACGCAATCAAGGACATGTATGACGGTGCTACTACATGTGTGAAGGCTTGTAATGGCACATCAAGTTATTTTCCAATCATAGTAGGCTTACACCAAGGTTCTGCCTTAAGCCTTTACTTTTTTGCCCTCGTTATAGATGAGCTAACAAAAAATATTCAAGATGAGGTGCCGTAGTGTATGCTATTTACAGACGATATTGTGCTTATTGATGAGACCAGGGTTGGGGTTAACGCTAGGTTATAATTATGAAGAAGCACTGTCACGCCCTGCGCCCCAAGCACAAACGCTCAACTCCCTTCACTTTACCCTCGAGTCCCAAGATTTACTTGTCGAGAGATGTATAATGTAAGCATGCGAAAACGTAAAATGAAAAACACCTCCGTACATAAACCGATAGGAATATGGATAGCGAGAACATAATACATGCATATAACATCGTGAGTTTATACAAAAGCGCAGGTCAGCTAAACTGCTGACGTGTAGGGGTGATTGGGACTTAATCAAAAGACAACAACAGTTCAAAGTCCCCAAAAGATCACCGACCAACGAGGATCATTATCAAAAAACTACAAAGTAAGTCAGGAAACCCCTAGGTCGAATCACTAGACTCATCGGTCTTGTCCGCATCCTCGTCCGGCTCGTAGTCCGAAAAAGTCTCGGAGCGCACATCCATAATGTCATCCATCGTAGTATCCTCCAGCTCATCCTCCGAGGCGTCAATCACTATTACCTCCTCAGTGTCTTTTAGGATTGGGGTCTTCTCAGGTACATTCCTCGAGCCCGCCACAGACACCTCTACCTCCACAGAATCCCGAGTGGGATGACACTAGCTAGGGATGGCTCCTCGAGGCACCTCCGTAGACTTCAACGAGCCGGTAGTAACCTTACCTACCCTACAAAATCAGGCCTCAAACCTATGTGGTTTCCAGTCTTTACTACCTTCGTCGACCCACACAACCGTACATTTTTTCACATACACGGTACTCCGACCGTTCGAGAACTCATCAAAATAGGTGGTCATTTCTTTCGGGTCCCCTAAACGAGTCGGTAGCATCTTTAGGGTTTGGGGTCTGAAAAAGTAAGGTGCACAACGGAGTGAGATTGACATCTTAGTAAGATAAGTCATAATCCTAGGTCAGGCTAACAGTATACCCAGATAAATGCAGACAATGAGCAAGAGCACGCACAACAACATAAGGCATCCATCGATCATAAAATGCCATACAGAATCAAACGGTTGATAATCAAGCCAGCATATCAACATAACTTATCACTCAAGACAGGCATTGTAACACAAGGTCAATTCGTACTGTTCATCGTCCAGAATTGCCTCAAAATTCTTGCCCGCGTTAAAGCACCTCAGGCTCGGTCCGCATCTTTATGCCTCAAACCAGCATAAATACAAACTCGCGTTAAACGCATCAGATTTTCATTACCATTCTAGGTCAGTGTCGACACATAATCAATCTCGTCCCGCGTCTCAACGCATCAGGACATTAGCCATTACAACCCCGCGTCTCGACGCATCAGCCAAAAGTTTCCAAGCAAGCCAAATTTCTTTTCAATTCAAGACTTCATGATCGAGTACAAGCCCATGCATTGAGCTAACAATTTACGGCATGTGAGACAATCAAATTCATCACTCACAATTGGCATTCAATACAAAGCATATGCATTCGCAAGCATACTCACATTCACCAATCCATAATTATAGACATCCAACAACTATACAATAAATTCACGAAAATTCATCCAATTCGCAACTAAATCATCAAGTTGAGGCCTATCCTCCTAGCCAAGGTTTAAAAACTCCTTACCTTAAGCTTAATTTAGCAAAAATTCTCCTCCCAAACACTTCAAATATTCGGCCTTGAGGGTCCAAGATAGGGCAATCGTATATCCAAAAATTTGAGGGGTAGTCGACGCCAAAAAGTCCAAGAATAAAGCCGAATCCTTCAAGTCCACCGTCGGTCAGATTCTGCCCTCCAAACACAACGCCATTTCGGTATCAAAACTCCATCAAATTCTCTCAAACCTTTTACCTCAGCTCAGTATACAAATGTCCTATGTGTCTACAAAATTTGGTCGGAAGTTTGAAGTAATTCGAGGTCCTATGGAGATCAAACGAAGACTTACATCCTGCTGCGATGAAATCCATCGACTTTCGGGAGATTGGCTGGCCGGAGCTCCACCTGCATCCAAATGGCGAGCTACCACTTGGAGGTGGTAGGCAAGAGGTTGAGGAAGGCGTTGGCGGTCGGCGCGAGGTCTGGTGGTGGCCAAAAATGGTGCTCGACAGCAGCGATGGAGGTGGGCAGAATCGGTCTGGCAGGGGAGTTCTCGACAAGGAAGAAGAAGAAGAAGAATAAGAAGAATGGCAATGGAGGGGGTGTTTTCGGCTAAAGGGAGGAGAGAGAGTGGCTATACACTAATTTGAAGATTCAAACAAGCGAGAATGGTAGGTAAAAAGGTAAATAATTAATGCCAATTGGCCATCCATTGACACTTGTCCTCTTGTCAATCATCAAGCTCATCCAATGGCCATTATTCCTCTTCATTTTCGGCAGACCAAAATGTCATCATTCATTTATGAAGACAAGGCTAAACCTTGAGGGGCAAAACGGTAATTTCACCCTCATTGTTCAGAACGCCGTTTTTTTAATTCAAATTTCCTTCGATGAGGCGACGTCCTATTTTTTTATTTTTCATTTTCCAATTTTGAGATTCGTCTCTAGGCTATTTCTCTGCCAGATGCAATTCCAAACTATCCCAAGCTAACGGGCGGCTCTTGCAGACGTTACGCGTATCGACTCTGTGATTCTCATCACACTTTGGGCTTGTCAATTCATGTCGACTTTGGTTGTCATGTAATTGCGAGGGTCTATTACTAGCTCCGACGGTCTTGATCGTCATCGTTCGATTTAGGAAAATTTCGCAAATTATACATTGGTTAAGCGGCATCACCCGCGCTCCAATCGTATAACACTAGCAATATATTCCTTAATCGTTCTTAGATCAGCCTTTAATAGTTCTAAATACTCCCTCAGCAATCCTTATGGTCAAAGTGTCATTTCCTATTTGAGTTCCCTAGGTCCACGTACCTTGTCTCTATTTAGCTTTTCCCTTTTGGTCAGTTAACTCAAGATTGATCAAGTCTGAGCGAGATATGATTGAAATACATCGTTAGATACATTCTTATTGATAAATCTCGAAATGATAGGGAAAATCAGAATGTCACAACTCTTCCCTCTTACGAAAATCGCGTCCTCGAAATTTACAATAAACTCAACTATTCAAACAAATGGGGGTATTGACGCCTCATCGTTTCCTTGCTTTCCCACATAGCACCCTCGGTTTCATGGTGCTCCCAAATTATTTTGACCAGTTGAATCGTCTTGTTCCTCAAAACTTGCTCCTTTCGCTCTTCGATCTTGACTGGCTTTTCTACGTAGAATACTATGTCGTCAACTTCGATAGTTTCATAATCCAGCACATGCGTCGGGTCCGGCTCGTACTTCCTCAGCACTGACACATGAAAAACGTAGTGTACTTGGGACAAGCTAGGCGGTAAAGCAAGTCTGTGTGCCAAAGTTCCAATCCGTTCCAAAATCTCAAAAGGACCTACGTACCTTGGACTCAGTTTCCCTTTCTTTCCAAACCGAGATAGTCCTCGCATTGGTGAAACTTTAAGAAAAACATGATCAACAACTTGAAACTCCAGAGGTTTACATCGCTTGTCAACATAACTTTTCTGACGACTCTGTGCTGTCTTCAGCCTATCTCGTATTATCTTTACGGCCTCCACTAATTACTCTACCAACTCTGGGCATGTAATATTTCTTTCTCCAACTTCGTCCCAGCAAATCGGGGTTCTGCAGGCTCTTTCATACAGTGCCTCAAAAGGCGCCATTTGAATGCTTTGCTGATAATTGTTGTTATACGCGAACTCCACTAAATGTAGCTCATCCTCCCATCCACCTTTAAAGTCTATGACACACGCTCGTAACATATCCTCGAGCATCTGAATCGTTCTCTCTGATTGTCCGTCCGTTTGTGGATGATACGCCGTACCGAACAGTAGTCGAGTTCTCATGGCATCTTGAAAACTCTTCCAGAAGTTTGCCGTGAATTTTGATCTCTGTCTGACATAATCGTTACGGGTACTCTATGCAGTCATACTATCTGACGCATATACAATTTGATATACCTATCCATCGCAAAGTCCTTTCGCACAGGAATGAAATATGCAGACTTAGTCAATCTATCCACGATTACCCAAATAGAATCTTGACCTGTTTGGCTCCTTGGCAATCCGATTACAAAATCTATAGTCACGTGCTTCCATTTCCATTTAGAAATAATGGCTGTAACAACCCACCGGGTTTACAGTACTGTGCCTTTACCTGTTGACATGTCAAGCACTTTGCCATATATTTAGCCACGCATACTTTCATCACATTCCACCAGTAATGTTGACGCAAGTTCTGGTACATTTTTGTGCTGCCTGGATGGATACTGTAATTGCTTCGGGGAGCTTCAAATAAGATCTTTTCTCTAAGCTCTTCGTCCTTGAGTACGCATAGGTGACCTCGAAATTTCAAAACTCCATCCTCTAACTCTGGTTTCCTTTTTGTTGCGTCAATTCTGAGGATCTTCTGAATTTTTGAGTCCGCAGACTGTAAGGCTTTTATCCTTTCTTGGATCTCAGATTTTATTCTCAAGGTCGCTACCAAACTAGAAGTTGGCAAACTTTCAACTTGAATTCAAAATTCCTTAATTCTTCGAGGAACGACCATCCTTTAACCAGCAAACCAGCGATACTTGATTTCCGACTGAATGCATCCGCGACTCTATTCGCTTTCCCAGGATGATATAAAATGTCACAATCATAATCCTTAAGACATTCCATCCATCGGTGTTGCGTCATATTTAATTCCTTCTGGAAAAAGAGATATTTCAGGCTCTGGTGATTTGTATAAATCTGAAACTTCACACAAATAATCTATGTAGCACGGACATGCTCATAAACACATTTTACACGTGTCGGACACGCACCGAACTCGGACATGCACTGTACACGGAGTCAACGCGTGTCCCATACGGTCAGCGCGTATTCGAATTTTGTACGCACGGGACAAGGGCAAGACACACGTGTCCAGAAGTAACTCGGGCAACTCTCATATAAAGAGACTAAGTCTGGCCTGCTAAGTCAATGGGATTCACAAATAGCCCAACTATACCTACCCAAGTTACGAAGCACTGCACCTCAGAGCCACCCTTTTATAGACCGCTTTCCCTCTCTCTTTCAATTTGTGTCCGATGTGGGACAAATATCAAAGAGAGGCAAAGATTTCCCCAATGGCCCTATCGACGCCATACAAGCCAATATTTGCTACTTTTTTTTTGTTCTAAATCTACTGCTTCCTAGGTTTTTTTTTTAATGTAAATTCATTCTAGGGATTTTTATTATTTATTTATTTATTTATAAAATCATAAAATAATAATCTATCGTGTATATATAAAAAAATATATTTAATATACAACGTGTCCCGCCGTGTCGGAATTTTCTATTTTTTCAAAAACCACGAGTCGAACTATCGTGTCGTGTCGTGTCCCGTGTCGTGTTGGTGCTACATAGAAAATAATGCCTCCAGATCTTCAAGGCGAAAATAATTGTAGCCAATTCCAACTCATGAGTTGGATAATTCATCTCGTGCGATCTCAATTGTCGTGACACGTAGGCGACCACTCTTCCATGCTACATTCGTACACAACCTAGTCCTTTTAGCGAAGCATCGCTATATATCTCATAGACTCCAGGTCCTAATGGGATCGTCAATACTGGTGCGGTCGTCTATCTATGCTTAAGCTTTTGAAAGCTCCTTTCACAATTATCCGTCCATTCAAACTTAGTTTCTTTCTTAGTCAACCTCTTCAATGGAATGGCTATAGATGAGAACTTCTCCACAAAGCGTCGATAATGCCCTGCCAATCCTAGAAAACTCCAGACTTCCGTAACCGTAGTAGGTCTAGACCAATTCATAACGGCTTCAATCTTCGCAAGGTCCACAGTAATTCCTTCTCCATATACCACATGACCAAGAAATGCTACTTTATTCAGCTAGAACTCGCATTTGCTAAACTTACATAAAGCGAGTGCTCTCTCAAGGTCTGCAAGACAATCCTCAAATGCCTTTCGTGTTCTTCATTACTCTTTGAGTAGATCAAAATATCATCAATAAAGATGATAACGAACCTATCCAAGAATTCCTTGAATACCCGATGCATTAAATTCATAAATGCAGCTGGAGCATTAGTCAATCCAAAAGGCATAACGGTAAACTCATAATGACCGTATCTCGTTCTAAAAGCTGTCTTCGGTATATCCTCCTTCTTAATTCTCAACTGATGATACCTGGTCCTGAGGTCTGTCTTAGAAAATACTGAAACTCCTTGCAATTGATCGAATAAATCATCAATCCTTGGCAATAGATATTTATTCTTTACAGTTACTTGATTCAACTTCCTGTAATCGATGCATAAGTGCAAGGATCCGTCCTTTTTCCTCACAAACAACACTGGCGCTCCCCACGGCGAAGCACTTGGTCGAATAAATCCCTTATCTAGTAATTCTTGCATTTGTACCTTTAACTCTTTCAACTCCCATAAGGACATCCTATAAGGTGCCTTCGAGATTGGTTTTGTTACAGGGGCTAACTCGATCACAAATTCAATTTCTCGCTCCGGTGGCAATCCTGACAATTCTTGGGGAAAGAAATTAGGAAATTCTCGCACTACCGAAATATTTTCTAATTTAGGTTCCACGGCGATCGCATCCATAACTGCGACTAAGTAAGCTTGACATCCTTCGGTCATTAGCTTTGTCGCTTTCAGCGATAGACTAAAGGAATCAAGGTTCCTCCTCGACTTCTTACAAATTCAAAATTAGGGCGACCTTTTGGATAAAAATGAATTATCCTACTACCACAATCAACTACTGCCCTTTGCTTACCCAACCAATCCATTTCTATGATCACATCGAAATCATACATGAGCAACACAGCCAAGTCTATACTCTCTTTACTACCACTAATGACTATTTTACAGTCAGCACAGCCCAAAGAAACCAACACATTATCCTTCAACGGGATAGCAACATGCAGTATCACACTCAACGGTTTCAACTCTATATTGACCAAATTAGCAAATTGAACAGACACGAAAGAGTGCGAAGCGCCAGGATCAGATAAGGCATAAACAGCTTGGTCACATAAATAAACCATACATATGACCACGCTGGGCGCTTCCTCCTCTTCCCTGCGTGCTACGGCATAAAATCTTCCATGAGCCGGGCGTCGGTTCTAATCATTCTGGGGAACTGCAGTTGATGGTTCTGCCTGTGGTCGTTGCCCTTGAAGTCTGGTCACTGGAGCTTGATTGGGGCATGTTCTAATCTGATGGCCCATCTGACCACACTTGAAGCATGCTCCGGTCCTAGCCGGACAGGGTCCGTTACCATGCCTCCTGCTACAGAGGCGGCAATCCAAGTTTGCTTGGTGCGGCGGCTTCACTATATTCTTCCTTACTGGAGGGACAAAGCGTCGGTTACTGACCATCGGTCTTTTACCGGTCTGGCGATTATCTATGAATGAACTAAACCGCGATCCAGATGCGACAGCCCTCTCTTTCAGGTCCCTCTCGATCATCTGTCCCCGTTCATATATTTCCTAGTAAGTTCTCAAGTTCAGACCTATCATCTGGCTGCGAAGCTTGGGCCTCAACCAATCCCGAAACCTCCGCGCCTTTTCCAGCGGATCCTCTACTGATTTGGGCGTATACCTCGACAGTCTAGCAAAATCGGCTTCGTATTGGCCCACTGTAAAATGATTCTGATGCAGTTGTAAGAATTCCACCTACTTCCTCTCGCGTGCCGTCTCACAAAAATACTTGTCATTGAATGCCGTAGTAAAAGCATTCCACGTTAAGGTGATTCCTTCTGAAAAAACTCCATTCTTGGTGGCACTCCATCAGTCACTAGCGGTCCCTTCAAGTTGATATACCGCCAATAATACCATTTCCTCGTCCGTGCACCTCAAGACTCCAAAAGCTTTCTCAAGCTTCTCTATCCATCTCGGCGCTAATTCAGAGTCTCCAGTTCTGTCAAACTAGGTTGGCTTCAGTTTAATGAACTGTTCGACCAGTTGGCCCATTTGCCTAGCCACAACAACTTCTTCCTGGGCGTTTCCTACTTCATTACCCTGGTCATTATCACCATTGTTTTCATTACCTCCATTGTTGCCGTTATTGGCGTTGACAGCAGCTATAGCAGCTCCTACAGCTTGAGCTATGGCAGTATCCCTATCCTGGATCTGTCTGTCAATGAGATCGCCGATCCTTTCGAGTGCCCTCAGCACCCCGTCCATCCTTGGGCTCGAGCTAGAAGCTCCGCTCCTAGGTCTTCCAGGTCTTCTAGACGGATTGCTCATTCTTGTGTATTCTCACTACACTTGGACCACTATAATTCCACCACGGAATTAGAGACTAACTCATCTAGCCAAGTCCAGCGATACCAAATTATATCATAAAATAAGCAATCACAACAAACAACCTTTCACACTATCCTTTCCAAAGATAAATCAATCAGGGAGTCACAACTACACTTCAGTTCTACTCGCTTCAGCGATTCATCCAAACTAGTCATACTCGTTTACTAAACAAGCCAAATTTCAGGGACGACTCCCAGCGCTAAACATGAAGCTTAATCTTCATAAACCACCACAATCACACCAATATCACATGTCAATCACATGCGCCAAGTCATATGCCATGCATTTTGTGCCTAACTCTAATGAGTCTCCTAAGGTCTCGCTACCCCATCAGTCCCTTCTTATTCTTCCTTATTACTCCAATCCCCAATCAATTTGGATCGATCTGACCTTGTTCTGATACCAAACAAGCCGGAATGTCACGCCTTGTGCCCCAAACACGAATCCCAACTCCCTTCACTTTACTCTCGAGTCCCAATATTTACTTGTCGAGAGATGCATAATGTAATCAAGCATGCGAAAACGTAATATGAAAAACACCTCCGTACATAAACCGATGGGAATCTGGATAGCGAGAACATAATACATGCATATAACATCGAGAGTTCATACAAAAGCACAGGTCAGCTAACCTACTGACATGTTGAGGTGATTGAGACTTAATCAAAAGACAACAACAGTTTTAAGTCCCCAAAAGATCACTGACCAATGAGAATCATCATCAAAAGACCACAAAGTAAGTCAGGAAACCCTAGGTTGAATCACTAGACTCATCGGCCTCATCTGCATCCTTGTCCGGCTTGTAGTCCGAAAAAGTCTCGGAGCACACATCCATAGTGTCATCCATCGTAGTATCCTCTAGCTCATCCTCCGAGGCGTCGATCACTATTACCTCCTTAGTGTCTTTCAGGGTTGGGGTCTTCTTAAGTACGTTCCTCGAGCCCACCACAGACACCTCTACCTCCACAAAATCCCAAGTGGGATGACACCAATTAGGGATGGCTCATCGAGGCACCTCCGTAGACTTTAACGAGCCGGTCCCTACAAAATCAAGCCTCAAACCTATGCGGTTTCCAGTCCTTACCACCCTCATTGACCCACACAACCATACATTTTCTCACATATATGGTACCCTGACCGTTTGGGAACTTATCAAAATAGGCGGTCATTTATTTCGAATCGCCTAAACTAGTTGGTAGCATCTTCAGGGTTTGGGGTCTGAAAAAGTAAGGTCCCACAACGGGGTGAAATTGGCATCTCAGTAAGATAAGTCCTAACCCTAGGTTAGGCTAACAGTACACCCAGATAAATGCAAATAATGAACAAGAGCATGCACAACAACATAAGGCAACCATCAGTCATAAAATGCCATACGGAATCAAACGATTGATAATCAAGCAAGCATATCAACATAACTTATCACACAAGACAAGCATTGTAACACAAGGTCAATTCGTACAGTTCATCCTCCAGAATTGCCTCAAAATTCTCGCCCATGTCAAAACGCCTCAAGTTTAGTCCGTATCTTTACGCCTCAGACCATCATAAATACAAACCCGCGTTAAACGCATCAAGTTTTCATTGCCATTCCAGGCCTGTGTCGGCACACAATCAATCTCGTCTCGTGTCTCAACGCATCAGGACATCAACCATTACAACCCCGCATCTCGATGCATCAGGATGCCAAGAGTTTTTAAGCATGCCAAATTCCTTTCCAATTCAAGACTTCATGATCGAGTATAAGCCCATGCATTGAGCTAACAATCTACGGCATGCGAGACAATCAAATTCATCACTCATAATTGGCATTCAATACAGAGCATATGCATTCACGAGCATACTCACATTCACCAATCCACAATGATGGACATCTAACAACCACACAATAAATTCTCAAAAATTCATCCAATTCGCAACCAAATCATCCAATCAAGGCCTATCCTCCTAGCCAAGTTTTAGAGACTTCTTAACTTAATTTAGCAAAAATTGTCCTCCCAAGCACTTCAAATATTCGGCCTTGAGGGTCCAAGAAAGGACATCCGTATATCCAAAAGTTTGAGGAGTAGTCGACGCCGGAAAGTCCAAGAACAAAGCCGAATCCTTCAAGTTCATCGCGGTCAGATTCTGCCCTCCAAATACAACGCCATTTCGATATCAAAACTCCATCAAATTCACTCAAACTTTTCACCTCAACTCAGTACACAAGTGTCCTATGTGTAAACAAAATTTGGCAGGAAGTTTGAAGCACTTTGAGGTCCTATGGAGGTCAAACGAAGACTTACCTCCTACTGCGACGAAATCCGTCGGCTTTCGGGAGATTAGCTGGCCGGAGCTCCACCGACGTCCAAATGATGAGCTACCACTTGGAGGTGGTCAGCAAAAGGTTGAGGAAGGTGTTGGTGATCAGCGTGAGGTATGGTGACGGCCGGAAGTGGCTCTCGACGGCGGCGATGGAGGCGGGCAGAATCGATCGGGCAGGGGAGTTCTCAGCAAGGAAGAAGAAGAAGAAGAATGACAATGGAGGGGATGTTTTCGGCTAAAGGTAGGAGAGAGAGAGGCTATACACCAATTTGAAGAGTCAAACAAGTGAGAATGGTAGGTAAAAAGGTAAATAATTAATGCCAATTGGCCATCTATTGACACTTGTCCTCTTGTCAATCATCAAGCTCATCCAATGGCCATTATTCCTCTTCATTTTCAGCAGCCTTGGGGTTGGGCCAATGACCAAAGTGCCCTCATTCATTTATGAAGACAAGGCTAAACCTTGAGGGGCAAAACGGTAATTTCACCCTCGTAGTCCGGAACGCCGTTTTTCTAATTCAAATTTCCTTCGATGAGGTGACGTTCTATTTGATTATAATATTGAAATTCTTGGTTTTTCATTTTTTCAATTTCGAGACTTGTCTCTAGGCTATTTCTCTACCAAATGTAATTCTAGACTATCACGACCTAACTGGCGGCTCTTGCAGACATTACGCGTATCGACTCTGTGATTCTCATCACACTTAGGGCTCGTCAATTCATGGTGACTTTGGTTGTCATGTAATTGCGATGGTCTATTACTAGCTTCGACGGTCTCAATCATCATCATTCGATTTAGGAACATTTTGCAAATTATACATTAATTAAGCGGCATCACCCGCGCTCCAATCGTTTAACGCTAGTAATGTATTTCTTAATCGTTCTTAGATCGGCCTTTAATGGTTCTAAATACTCCCTCGGCAATCCTTATGGTCAAAATGTCATTTCCTATTTGTGTTCCCTAGGTCCACGTACCTTGTCTCGCGTTAGCCTTTTCATTTTGGTCAGTTAACTCGAGATTGATCAGATCCGAGCAAGATATGACTAAAATACATCGTTAGATACATTCTCATTGATAAATCACGAAATGATAGGAAAAATCAGAATGTCACAAGTACGTTGGAGTCTAAAGGATTTACGTTAAGTTGAAGTAAGACGAAATACTTGAAGTGTGAGTTTGACACGGCAGGAAGAGGGGATCAAGAAGCCGTAAATATGCTTGGACAGAAGGTATGCAAAAAAGATACTTTTAGATATCTGGGATCAATATTGCAAAAGGAGGGAGAGATTAATGAATATGTAAGCCATATATTCATAACAGGTTGGATGAAATGGCGCAGTGCATCAAGATTTTTGTGTGATCACAAAATTCCTTTTAAGTTAAAAGGAAAATTTTATAGAACAGCAACAAGACCTGTTATGCTATACGGAGCTGAATGTTGGCTAGTACAGAGGAAACATGAGTATACAATGGAGTAGCAGAAATGAAGATGTTAAGATGGATGTGTGCTCACGCAAAGATGGATAAGATAAGTAAGAAGATATTTAATAAAAAGTTAAAGTAGAACCGGTGGCAGAAAAGATGAGAGAATATATATTGAGATAGCTTTGACATATTCTTCGAAAGCCCCTAGATGCTCCGGTACGAACAGAAGTTTGTTATCGAGAGCATAACAAGAAGAAAGAAAGAGGTCGGCAGAAACTTACTTGGGGGAAGGTAGTAAAATAAGATTTAGTGCAATGGGAAATAGATTGGCGTACGGTTTAGGGTAGAGTGAAGGAAGGTTTGTGGAGGGGTAGTGTATATATATATATCTTTGTTTATTTTATTTTTACACATTTATCTTTTTTCCCTCGATTGATTTTGTTTTTATTTTTTATGCATCTTTAGGGTTCATCAACCGCCGACCCCAACTAGTTTGGGACAAATGTATTGTTGATGTTGATGTTGAAGTGCCAAACTAGGAGACATGTCTTCGATTGCTACCACTAAAGCAAATCAACAATCAGGAGCTCCTCCAAATTTTTGTTCATTTCATTTTTTGAAGACCTTATTCATGCACATTTTTCATATGCAGGATCAGGTGGGAGAAAAACTGCTTGTCAAAACTCAAAATCAAATTCCCGACACTGGCTATGTCTGGGACAATACTACTTTTTGGCAAAACTGTGATCATTTGACAGGGCCTATCTTGATCAAAAATGAGGCAAATCGATAATAAACCCCGACTTGAAAAAGGGAGTATTTTTCTCTGACTCATGCAATTTCAAAGATGACATTTTCTTTCTTACAGGAACATGCGACCAACCGTGAAGGTTATCAATATTGAACAGGTGCAATCAGTGTATCTCAATCTAGTTTATGCATGTTTCCCTTGTTTTGGGGCAAAGATGAGAATAAGACAATACCCAACCCAAGAAGTAGACTCCCTAACTTGTTTGATTCACTCATATGTTCTAAGGCAACTTAGATTTACCCCATTCGCAGAATTTATCTTGCATTCTTACATAGTTTGATTCCTAAGCAAATTGAATGAGATTTTCATGAAATGTGACTAATTCTTGGGATTGCCATGTTCATGTACTTAGGAAGATACTTACCCATTAAATGGTTTATGCATGACTATTTTTGCATGTCTTATCTATCAACTCTGAGTAGGGAGTATAAACTGCATATGATGCATCGAATGTATAGAATGAGGCATGTCAGAATGATGAAAGGCAAGCCATTTCTATATACGTCCCAGATTTTAACTCCAGTGAGTGAAGCGGTAGTTAGGTTCCGCATTCCTCAAGAAAAAGAGTTTCCTTGCAAAAGGTACGATAACTAAAATGATAGAGGTATTCAGTTTTCTATCTCAAATACTACATGTGACCATTGCAAACCCTTTTGAGCAGTGTTTTCATTTCTTTACTCTTGTCAAGAACCACCCAACACCGGGGCTAGAAGAGGTAATTCCAGAAATAGCAAGAGGTAAATGGTTAAAAAATTTCTTGCTCGAACTATATAAATCTTTGGGTGCTCTGTTGCATTTATGCTCGAACATTAATTCAAGTGCTTTAGGATGACGAAAAGCATTCATTTATCTATCCTATACACTTCATCCTTTGCATAGCCTACTTGAGCCCACAAATTTATTTCATGAACCCTGGTTGGTGATCATTTGCTCATTCTAATGGCAAAGATAGCATTTTTCCCAAGGAGCGAAATTGAAGAAGAATCTGGTCAACAGAGAACTCCTAAATTAATCCATTTCTTGTATGCTAGATTTTTCATGTGATGTTTGGCACAATTTTGTTTGTAAATATTTATTCTTGTTGTAATTCCTGGTTCAAGATCATGAGAAAGAAAAGAAAACAGCAGATTCAATCTGAAAGAAAAAGGGTTTGCTCCCAAGAAAAAGACAAGCAAACAAAAAGAGAGATGTAAAAGAAATGCTCTAGAAGAAAAAGGAGGAAAAAGAAATCTCTTCTCAAAAAAAGAAAGAAAAAAGAAAATAGGAGTTGGGAGTAACAAAAGCAAAGGCAAGCAAAGTGCCTACCAAAAGTAAGGCCAATGCCAAGTCAAATCTCTTTCATTTGTACAACATCTTTGAATCTTGAATGTATAATTTTGTATGCTAGTTTGTAAACTTCATTGAAATGAGTCTGCATTGTTCTTTGTACCCAACGGGTCTAGTTGTAAGGAAGATCCTCAAAGAGGTTGCTTTGCACAGTGCAATTCTCAACAGAAGACTACAATCTCTCAACCAAGATGGTATCCTTTGAAGACTGCTCCCTAAGACGAAGATTGGTGACAAATCTGCAATAATCACCAATATCAGACCCTTCTAATAAATTTTTTGAGCCAAAACGAGACTTTTCGTTCCTCAGTCTCTTATCCTAACCTACGTTACAGCCCTTAAAAGTCTCTTCTGATTAGGTGCTTGAGTTAATGAAGAATTAAATGATTTTAAGCATCGCTCGAAGAAATTCGAGCAAGATTATTTCTCTCTCATTTTTGCAGGGTTCTTCACTTATAAACCTGAAGAAGATTATGAAGAATTTCATTTCATAAGCCTTGACTCGACTGGAGTCTCTTTTATAAACCTTTGACCTAGCCCTTATTACAGTCCTAATCAAGACCTCTGGATTGGCTCGATCATACAAATTGTGAGATTACTCAGACCCTTGTCGAATGTGATGATGATAAGATTGAGTGATTTCTCTTGAATCATGCAGCCATGATAAATAGCTTTTCTCGAGAGTAAGAAAAAGGCTTTTCGGACTGAAGTCCCCCGTTCACATTACATTTGACGTATTCACAATGTGATAACCTCCCTGAATAGTTTTGGTAATGCAAGCTTGATAGGATAGTTATGCATGAACCATATTACCATTACAGTATATGAGCAAAATGCGGTTTTTGTTTCTAACCATGCTTTTCAGGAATCAGAGAAAGTTGGTAGTGCGAACTCAGATGAGTAGTTTTACAAGAACTCGATGACGAATTTCAGCATGTACGCTTGCATATGTTACCTTTGACGTTGTCTCATAGGTACAATGCAGTTGACTAGGCTATTCTTAACCAGTAGCGAAAGTCATGTACGTTTCCTAATTCCCTTTCAAAATCTTATATCCACACATGATTAGCTCAAGTTGTCCCCAAGATCTTATATTATTTTGATACTTGATTAGCTCAAGTTATCATCTTTTTGTGTTCGTTCTGATCAGCACAAGCGTCACTCCCCTTTGTGTTCGTTCTGATTGGCTCAGGCGTTACACCTCTTTGTGTTTGTTATGATTAGATCAGGTGTCACACCTCTTTTCAAATTTTTACCGACTCACAATTTATAGTCTACATGGTGACTTGTCGAGAGATATAGTGTTCGCACTGATTAGCTCGGACGTCACACCACTTTTCAAATTCCTATCAACTCACGATTTATAGTACACATGGTGACTTATCGAGAGATAGATATTCAACTCTTTGAAACCTAATTTTTCACCAAAACAAAGAATGGGGGATTAAAAGAGGCTCCTTAGCATTACAGGGTATTTAGGATAAAAACCTATATTCCATATGCGATCCATGTGCAAGGCTATTTTGCCACTCCATATAAAGTGAGAGGCCTTAGAATATGTTATTTATAGTCATACATTTCATATAACATTTTGCAAAATGTAGTTAAAATTCCCAATAAAAACCATCATTCATCATTTTTGCACTGTCATAATATAGGTTCAATTCTGTCTTTGAACGAAACCTCTATAAGCCTCCGCTCAAAGAGGGGCAGCTATTGACACCTAAATTTTAATTTTTCATTTTATCATTTTTTGTATAAAAATTAGAACGAATTTTAGTTCTAAAAAAAAAAAAAAACTCAACGTTCATATTTTATGTTTCGACAATCATGCTTTGCATTTACAATTAATCGAACCGACGGTAGATGGATTTAATTCGAGGGTTTGAACTCATTTGAATTATCTGAACTAAACCCATGAATACTAGGAGGGGACAAAAAACCAATTCTTACACCTGGCACAATTGAATGAAGAGAGATCATGTAAGCAATAGGGGAGGGAGGGAGGGAGAGAAAGAGAGAGAGAGAGAGGAGCTTCATGGTCATACGATCCCTCCCGTGGTCGTGCGTTGCTACGTGCTCACCGCTGCAACTCAGCTCACCAACGACTCCACATTGAAGCTTTAGCAGCACCTCAGTTGGTGTCCAACTAAGATTCCCGACATCCATCACAGGTAAGAAGCAAACGGTGGTTAAAGGAACAACAAAAAAAGAAAGACCAAAAGTCCACCAAAGAGTTGCAGATCTAGACTTTGTCCCATTGTGAACGACAGAAGGTCCATTGGTGAGCTTCCAACAAATTATACTAATCTTTACGCAGGTTTTGGTGTTTTCCTCGAGAACACCCGTATCTTAGTGCTTGGTCCAAAGAAAAGAGCAAAGATAGCTCAACAATTCTCCGTGATTCCCCAAGAATACAAGGAGTCAAAGCATCCCTTCAAGATCAGTGGCAATCTTCGTTCGTCAATCCCACCGAACCGGTCCAAAGAGTTCTCGAGCCGCAATTTTCGGAGCAAATTTCGAATTACGAAAGTGATAGTCATAAGTATATTTTCTTATCTTAAGAAATATTATCTTGCCTAATCCGTATATGTTTGCATATCTTTACATATATTGCATATCTCTCATATTGCATCAAAGTAGATATCTGCTGACACCTAAATTTTAATTTTTTAGAAATTCATTTATTTAAACATAAAATGAGAGTTAATCATAATTCTCGCAAAAATAAATTCACGTACATGGCATGTTTAATTTCTGTCAGTCATATCATTGCATTTAAGTGATTCAATTGAGCTTAAATTGACAAGCGATCGAATCGAGCATGGGGTGAAAAATTCGGCTAAGGCATGGTTGAGGTCGTCGAGTTCTATTACGGTACTTGGACCTATTTTTAGATTTAACTCATCCCATTCATGCTTAAAAAAAGGCTTTAATTAAATACTTACGAAAAGCCTAATTGAGCCCAAAAATACGCAATAGCCCATAATTGACTTGAAAAATTCGGCCAGCTCAAGTGCACTGGGCTTGGCTAAATTCTATAGTCAATTTAATGATCAATTTGTGCAATTTAACCCATTGGGACTTAATTCAAACCATATTCCGATCCCGAGGTTTATTTTGCGAAATTAAAGGAAATTTAGGCCAAAAGCACGCAACGATTTTCTCTATAAATAGATAGTTTTGCTAAGGGTTCGGGGGGCACGGAAGATTTCAAGGAGGCCACAACAATTAGAATATACGGCCATGAAAGGAAGAGAGACGGGCCCTGGTTCTTCACTTTTTTGTCTGCAGGAGGAGGAGGCCTAGTAATTCGACATCTATTTCCACGGCGATGGAGAAACTCCGCAAACGGACGGCTAGAAAGGGAACAAAAGCAAATCCTCTTGAGGCTCCTTCGGTAAAACTCTGTAAAATAAGACAAAAGAAGGAAGGAAGTTTTGAGAACCCATGAAGATTTTGCTGCAAATTTCTTCATCCGCAATGCAATGTCACCGTTGGTTTCACGTTGCAATCCCACATGCAGTTCCTGACTTCCTTATTTGCTTGACCGTCTTGGTGCTGTCCTCGTCTTGCTTATATGATTTTGCAGTCCTTCCGTCCACGAGTCACCTGTCTCCATGCTTCGCCGAGACAACATCAACGATGCCTGCAAAGCATAACCACGTGCGATCACCATATCAAGTTCAACAAGTCGACCACTGAGATATTGCCAATGGCGTAAAAATGTTGAGCTTTATACTCGCTGGACATTCATTGCAATATTCATTTTACTTTATCTTTTATGCAGGTGTAATTCGTGGATAAAGTGATGCACTTTGGCCCTTTCACAAGCAAGAAGCACATCAGTTTCCAAGTTCAACACGATTTATACATACGGCCACGTAAAAGAGAGTTCTCTCTCGGATCTCCGCATGAAAATTCTGCACCAACGAGACCACATAATTACAAGAACACGGAACATTGAGTAAAAAGAGCGACACACAAGTTCTATATCCATTGTTGGAGAAGGCGCGAAGGGAGAGAGAACTGCTCTCTCTCGGCTGGTGGTGCTAAAAAAAAGGTCCCGAGGAGCACATGGAGAGGAGGCGTCCAGAAGAGACAGGAGTAGAAAGCGGTGGTTTTCTCTGATTCTTGGAAGCCCTGACCATGAATTTTGGAGAAGATGGTAGTCGTCCTCGCGATCTGATATTTCCGTCATCACGACCACTGAGTCCATCAAGAAGAGAGCAGCCCACGTTTATGGCATCTCCGTGTTGGTTAATGGAAGGTATGGTCTGTTGAGATTAAAATAATAATTCTTAGTTGAATTTCAGGATCTACCGTCATACACAGTATCAACTTGAAAAGTTGGAATCAACGAAGGCTCACGGAGGAGTTATTCATTGAAAAGAAGGGAAGGATTCATGTTCGAGCCCATAATCTTTCTCCTTGAAATTCTTTTTTTATCGCTGATCTTGCAGGTCCATGCTTTCCAATTGTCCTCCTTGTTTCACTATTGAATTTTCACAAAAGGACCAACAAGGTACCATACCATCTGGACATGTCTATGCTTGAGGAGATCTTCATGCTTTCTAGCGTGCTCACATCCACCATGAATTCACCCACCGGTCCAAGCCGCAAGCATCTCGAACAAATTAGGGAAGATATCCACAAGATACGTAAAATTCTGATTTCAGATTGATGGAATGCTCGATTAGCCAAAGATTTGGGTTCAATCATTAATTGTAAGATTACGAAGTAAAGATTGATTCAAATATTCGTGAAATATTTCAAAAATTGATTGATATATCCAATTTCTTGATTGACGTTGATTGGCATATTCACTTTCCTCATTTGATTTGATTTGCTTGATTGACGTATTTTTTAGAATATATATGTCGCATGATGTAATTTCGAAAATTCTTTTAAAAAAATTACATTCATTCATTTTTCATATTTGAAAATTGCATATCTTTGCGTTTTAGGATAGAAATTGCATGTTTAGACAGAATTTTATGTTTAAAACAATATATCTTTAACATATTAGGGTTTAGGCCAATTTAAACTCTAAAATATGTAAAATAAATATTGTTTTGACATAGTTCTATACTAAGAAATAAATTCATCCGAAAATTAAAAAAATCATTTCTTGCCATGTCATCTATGCCACGTCATCTATGTCATGTCATCCTTGCCACGTCATCTTTGCCACGTCATTCTTGCCATGTCATCCTTGCCACGCCATCCATGCCATGTCATCCTTGTCACGCCTTCCATGCCATGTCATTCATCTTTACCATGTCATGTTAAATTGCATTTTAGCTTCAATTGCATATTAGAATTTGCATATCTGGATTTTTATTAATTTACGTGTCACGCAGTTAATTTAATTAAATTATGGTCTCATTTGTCCATTCGTTTAATTTGCATGTCATCTATCGTAGTCTTGCATTTAATCCATGTTATTGCATCCTAGAATAATTTCATGCATTTCATATAGTATAATCTTTCTTGCATTCATATAAAAATCAAGAACTAAAAAAAATGATGTTTTGTGTGGCCATGCTCCCTTGATTATTTTGACTTTTGGATGTTCAATTAATTGATTGCGTACCCGCATGATAACCTCTGTTAGTGACTTACGTTAAAATCAATTAATGTTGCCTTCTCAAATGATTTTTCATGAAATAAAATGGTGCCGAAAGGGCGTTAGAGTGATTTAGTGTAAAGAGTCTCCAGACTCTTAATCTCTGGTTCATATAAATAAAATAGTTCCCCCGCTATTTTTTTTAGATTTCTAATCAACTACCGTAAATGATTAGTGGCGACTCCAATTTAAAAATCTTTGCACGTTAATCCATTGAACCTTAAGTTGAGATTTGGTATGGATTTGGGAGAGTCCGAGCTAGGTTAGTTAATTTAATTAACCTGATAATCCATTAGCCTAGAAAAGTTATTTTTAGGTCGCGACAATATCTTTTTCTCAAAATACACGTTGATTATGAAAATTTTCTTTTCTAATCGGCAACTTGCAATGCAATCGAGAAAGTCTATCTTTAAGACTATAGATGGAATATAAGGATTTGGATTCAATCGTTAATTGTAAGATTACGAATTAAAGGTCGACTCAAATATTCACAAAATATTTTAAAACTTAATTGATATATCTACTTTCTTGATTGGCATATTCACTCTCCTAATTTGATACGTATCATAGTGCTTGGTCAAAAGGAAAGAACAGAGATAGCTCAACAATTCTCCGTGATTCCCCAATTATACAAGGAGTCAAAGCATCCCTTCAGGATCAGTGGCGATCTTCATTCGTCAATCCCACCGAACCGGTCCAAAGAGTTCTAGCTCGAGCTGCAATTTTCGGAGCAAATTTTGAATTAGGAAAGTGATAGTTACAAGGTATATTTTCTTATCTTAAGCAATATTATCTTGCCTAATTTGTATATATTTGCATATATTGCACATCTATCATATTGAATTAAAGTGGATATCTTTTTCTCAAAATATAAGTTGATTAGGAAAATTTTCTTTCCTAACCCGCAACTTGCCATGTGATCGAGAAAGTCCATCTTTAATATTATCAATGGAACACTCAATTAGGCAAGGATTTGGGTTCAATCATTAATTGTAAGATTACGAATTAAAGGTTGACTCAAATATTCGCAAAATATTTTAAAACTTGGTTGATATATCTACTTTCTTGATTGGCATATTCACTCTCCTAATTTGATACGAATTGTTTGATTGTCATTTTTTTAAAAATATATCTATTGCATGATATGATATAAAAAATCCTAAAAAAATTTGTATTCATTCATTCATATTTAAAATTTCATATCTTTTAAAAAATTGCACCATGTAGACAAGTGCATAGCTAATCATTTTGCAAAATAGATTGCATTTTAGGATATAAATTGCATGTTTAAACAGAATCTCATGTTTAAAATAATCTATATTTAATATATTAGGTTTAGGTCAATTTGAACTCTAAAATATGCAAGATAAAAATTGTTTTTGCATAGTTCTTTTTTAGGAAATAAATTCACCCAAAAATAATATATAAAAAAACATTCTTCCATGCCACGTCATCCTTGCCACGTCATCCATGCCATGTCATCTTTGCCATGTAATCCATGCCACGTCATCCATGTCACGTCATCCATGCCATGTCATCTTGGTCGCATTTTAGCTTAAATTGCATATTAGAATTCCATGTCTTGATTAGTTTATGTGTCACATAGTTAATTTAATTAAATTGTGGTCTCATTTTGCCCATTCGCCTAACTTGCATGTCATCTAGTCTAGTCTTGCATTTAATCCATGTTATTGCATCCTAGAATAATTTCATGCATTGCATATAATATAGTTTTTCATGCATTCATATAAAAAATCGAAAATAAAAAATAATATTTTGTGTGGCGCATGCTCCCTTGATTATATTGATTTCTAGATGTTCCATTAATTGATTTTGTACCTAGATGATAACCTTTTTTAGTGACTTATGTTAAAATCAATTAATGTTGCATTCTTAAATGATTTTTCATGAAATAAAATGGCACTGAAAGGGGGTTAGAGCAATCTAGCGTAATCAAATCTCCGAATTCTTAATCTCTAGTTCGTAGGAATAAAATAGTTCTCTCGCTATTTTATTTATGTTTCTAATCAACCTACCGTAAATGATTAGTGGCGACTTCAATTTAAAAATCTTTGCGTGTTAATCATATTGAACCATAAGTTGCGATTTGGTATGGACTTGGAAGAGTCCGAATTGGGTTAGTTAAATAATTAACTTGATAATTCATTAGCCTAAGATGAAATTTTTTAGGTTGCGACATCGTTGATTTGAGGTGAATTTGAGTTGGACGTGAACTAAGGGGGGAGAAAGGACAACCAAGCTCCGTTTCGAAGAGATTCAGCACTGTCTTGGTAGCTTTTGGACCTAAGGCAATTGGAGCCTCTATTCTTCCTACCAGACTAGCTATTCGTCGCTTGAATGGGTGCCACGACACAGTATATATATATATATATATATGTTTGGGTGTGCCGAATGGAAGTCCTATTTGCCTGACTAGGAGAATCGCCTTGCATGTTGCCTTGAATGCTTGAACTAAAGTCCGGGAAGGTGGGTACACTGAATTGAAGGGCCGATCCTCTTGGTTGTTGTGGAAACGTCGAGAACTGAGGTGGTGTTGCAAATGGGTATTCGTCTTTGTAGCCATGAGGTGCATGTGTCATGTTTGGGCTCTACTTACTGGAATTGACTAAGAATTTGCGTCTTGCGTCCTTGGTTGCTCAAATTGTTGTTTCAATTACACTGCATGTTAAGTATCGAAACATGCATGTGCGCGGTGGATTGCCTTGCCTGATGAATCCCGGGCTGATTAGCGTGTGTAAGTCAGATGGATTTGTGGTAAAGAATCGAGGTCCCGTCGACCAGTGTCCCAATGAGGACGATATAATATCCACATATGTCCGGATAGTACCCCATGAGAGCATGAGTGAAAATTAGGAAGTCCACGGCTTCTGTCCCATTGGAATGGAATGATCGAGGCCTTTGTCCCTTGGAAACCCCGGAGCAGGGGAGAATTGAGGCATGTGCCCCTCATGATTCCCATGGTCGGTATCCCATGGACAAAAAGCTGTGGTGTTTATCCCTCATAATCGAGGCCTGTGTCCATCACTGATAAATTGAGGCATGTATCCCTCAACTAACCATGGCCTGTGTTCCATGGAACGGTTCTGAAGTGGAAGATGAAAAGTAAACGAATCATGTGCGTACTCATGCGCGCGAGGGTTATATTGCAATATGACTGTGGTTGTTGTTTGCTATGAGTACTAATGCCTGCTTGATTGAGTGATAAATAGATAGTGTACTCAGTAGGCTAGATACTTTTTTTGCTGAGCATTCGCTCACCCCTTGTTGCTAAACCCTTTTCAGATAACTAATTTCCTGTGGCCTCGGATGGCAGTGATGATGTTGAAGCACGGGAGTAGACGTACCTATTTAATCATCCTAGTGTATTCTTAATTTCGTTTGATAAAAAGAAGATGTACATAACCTGTTTTTTATATATACATAAAGTGTTTTAAAATAATTTGAAGAATGGTCTTATTGTGGGCGTGTGATATAGGTAGTGAACCCTATTAAGTCCCTATCATATTTGGTGTGCCTGCCATTTCTTTCTGCATGTACTTGTAGGCTGTATGGCTACCGTTTTTTATAGTTCAGTAAGCTTCTGCATGCTCCCTCTATAATATACAATATCAGATTAAAACAGAGCTCGTTAGTGTCGGACGACACCCTGGGACATCAGAGCTTTGATTAAGGTACCGAGTCATCTCATTTTCATTGGTTTCAGAGCGGGTCAGTAGAGTGATAAGGTGCACTGGTGGACGAAGTGTTGGGTAGGCACGTACGCGTTTAAAACTACGTACAAGTGCATGTGTTTGTCTTTATCAAGGGATAGATAGTAGATTAGGCTACTTATTAGATGAGAAGGTAGTTGATCACTACTTAGGCTTGATGATTATATTGCTTTTGAGAATATAGTATGGTGATCAACATGTGTTTTGGATTATAAGTTGGGTTACGATGGTTTTCTTGTAGGCTTGGATCTGTGTGGTGCACTTAGACACGAATGGTGTGCGTAAAGTTCAGGTTTGAACTGATGTAAATATATTGAGGTTTAGACGTGAGTTCGGACGATGGGCTGGAACTGTGGTGTGATGGCAATGATCTTGACTTGTATGAAGAGACTCTAGGATTGACAAGGAGGGAGTAACAACAGAAATTCGAGGACGAAATTTATTAAGTAGGGGAGAATCGTGGTGATCGAAATTTTCGCCAATTGGATTATTAAGCTAAATAGTTAATGTGGATGTGAACTAATGGTGGTTACGAGTCAAGACTTTGACAGTTGGGTAAATTGAATTGAAGGGTCGATTGTCTTGATTGTTATGGAAATGTTCCATATGGGTATTCAGCTTTGGGGTCATGTGGTACGTGTGTCATGTTTGGGTACTTACTAGAATTGCCTGAGAATGTGCGTCTTGCGTCCTTGGTTGGTCAAGTCGTTGTGTCAATTTCATTGCATGTTGAGTATCAAAGTACGCATAATGGATTGCCTTTGTCTGATGAATCCCGGATTGATTGGCGTGTGTAAGTTCTATGGATTGGTAGTCGGGTTGTAAGTGAACTTGACTAAAGAACCGAGGTCCCGTTGACTTGTGTCCCAACAAGGACGATATAATATCTGCCTGTGTCCGGATAATATCTCGTGAGAGCCTGAGTGAAAATAAAAAAGTTCATGTCCCATGTCCCGTTGGAATGGAATGCTTGAGGATTGTGTCCCTCGTGATTCCCATGGCCGGTGTCCCCTGGATGCAAAGCTGAAGTATTTATCCCTCAAAATCGAGGCTTGCGTCCCTCGGAGATAAATTAAGGCCTGTGTCCCTCAAATAACAATAGCTTGTGTCCCATGGAATGGTTGTAAAGTGGAAGCTGAAAAGTAAACGTATCATGTGCATGCTCAGGCGTGTGAGGGTCATATTGCACGATGCATAGAGTCATTGTCGAGTTTCATTCATGCCTATGATTGTTGTTTCCTATAGGTGTCGAGTCCTGCTTGGTTGGGTGATAAATAGGTAGTTTAATCGGTAGAGTACATACTTTACTTGCCGAACATTTGCTCATCTCTTGTTGCTAAACCCTTTAAAGAAAACTAGGTTCATGTGGCCTCGGATGGTAGTGATGATGTTGGAGCACGCTGATGGAGATGTGGATAGTACTCGAGAGTAGATGTGCCTGTTTAATCCTCCCAGTGGATTCTTTAGTTTAGTTTGAATAAAAAATGATGTACATGACCAGCTTTATAGATTTATCTAAAGCATTTTAAAACAATTTACTGAATGATATTGCTGTGTGCGTATGATACAGATAGTGAACTCTATTAAGGCCATACCCTATTAGGCATTAGGCATGTCTTCCATTTCTTTCTGCATGCACTTGTGATTGTATGGTCGTTGTTTGTTATAGTTCAATAAGCTTCCGCATGCGCCTTCTATAGTATATAATATCAAATTAAAGCAGAGCTTGTTAGTGTAAAACAACGCCCTGAGGCATCAAAGGTTTGATTAAGGTACCGAGTCGTCTCAATTTATCAATGGATTTGACTATCGATACTTGAGTTATGTTAGTGGTTTTATCTTTTTGGTCAAAAATTATGACAGTGATCTAAATGGGTATTTCTAAGCTCTATAAACTTTGTTGAAATTAAACAACCCATATTTTATTTGATATATAAGTTGTATCTTAGTTTGGATTATGAATTTCTAGTCTGCTTTTGTAAATATGGATAGTGGTTTCTTGATTTGTTCAAAGATATGCATTATTCACTGCGTTGTGGTTGCGCATGCATTCGTTCCAATCTTTTTCAAGTTATTCAGCTACCGACCAATAGGACGAGAGCAATATCGACAAGGAACTTTGGTAGTTGCTCTACTAGTTGTTGTTTGAATATGAGTATAGTTAAGATAATTGTTAGCCACGAACCGGAACCGGCGGCTCCAGAACCGTGACCATAACTATCACCAAGCTTTAAGCACTTAACCATAGTAATCAACCTGCTAGCATAATAGTTCACCTTGTAACAGTTCATGTGATATGTTCTTAGAAAATTAAGTAAAAGTCTATATCGTGAAATTTTTCTTGGGGTTATATTAACACACTTTTCTCTTAGCACTGATCGTACTAGGATATCCTAAGTTATGTAGAATTCAGGTTAAAAGAAAAATCTTTCTATTTTTGTGAGTACCCTACACCTCCAACGATCCAGCTTTGATCAAAGCAGACTATGTTCTATATTTCATAACTAGCAATCCAAGTATAGAATCATGCTATGCTCTAGTCGCATGCATGCATTTCTCAAGGAAAGAGGAAAACATCCGTCGCCAAATTCTCAATGAAAATGCTCTGGATCACAAACCATTGATTCTTATACCCGAGTTGGAATTTGTCGAAATATTGTTTGCCTGGAAATATTGAATAGAATCAAAGGCCAACTTAATCAACCACAAACATAATGTTCGAGTCAATGGATTTAAAAACGGAACACAAAAGAATAATGTTGACTTCGTTGGTTGAAAGACATTGTTGGTTAGTAAGTACCCAGTGCTTCAATCAAAAGTGCAATTGAATGAAGAAAACAAAGTTGTGAAACGATGCAAAGTGAAAACTACTCTTAGAGATGATATGCTACTTCAACTAAGATGCCAACGAAGGCTTTTCCAGCTCGCGCATGATTTGGTTCGCTAGGAATAGGAGCACAAACACTTGTGATCCTTTTCTGCTACAGTCACACGAGGGGCAATACCCCTTTTGAAAGTACTACACGGGAAACAGAAACAGAAGATAAAAAAACAAATGCTTTCGGTCGATGCACCGCGTCAATAAGACAATCAGTGGACATGCATTGCTGAAGACAGGCGCCACACGAATCTCCTGGAGGACATGGCAGTGACTCGACAATGATTGGAAGCTTCTGGTTCCCCAAAGCTTTCACCTCGTTTATCTTCAGCTCCACCCCAACAATATAGCAGTATATTAATGACTGGTTTGCCTCATAAGCCTGCTCTCCTAAGTCATGCTGGGTAACTGCAGTCACATTCCTTTAAATTTGCCAAAATCTGTGCGAGTCACCTGTGCAAGTGACTGATGACAATTAAAGAAGCAAACCATATGCCAAAAGTTTCCTGGACTATCTGAAGATCTTCACTCTCACCAACTCAAGGCATTACCAAAAGCCATGCAAGGGATGAGCTCAAGCCAAATCAGCTTTTTAGATCACACTGCACCCCAAGATGGCATGTGACCTGGACGAATCCTAGTAGGTAAAGGCCTCGCAATGAGTCCATCACTTATCCAGCCCACTGTCTCTGCATCATCTTTGACATACTTAAATTCCCTCTGCACATACTCCAATGATACACGTAGCCTTCCACTGGCTCCACAGTCACGAGTGACACTTGTGGCCATAATTCCAGCGTTTCTCTCCAACCAGTACAGATAATTGACATGGAACAATGACTTAAGCATGTCTTGTGGTGAAGAGTTTTCTTTCAGCACAACCTAATTCACACCAATATCCGTCTTTGTTAATAGAATTTAATGGATATAAGTGAAAGTTCTAGACCAACATGAAATAAAACACAAAGACTTAATGTTTACATGAAGATTGTCCATTTTCAATTTACCAGGTCTCCAACCTTATCTTGGTAACTTTTGTACTTTCACAGAGTCCTTTGGACTAGTCAATCTAACTACAAGGTCTCCCATGAGCAATTGATGGAGAGCAGGAATCTCAAGGATGTGCTGGATAAAGGTGAATGATAAAGCCAGAGATGATATGAGGGAGAGGAGCGAAATTGTCAACTCTGAGCAATAATATCCAAATTTTACTTACACAAAATTTGCCAAGGTACTCTGTCAGAATGTAGCCTTCGTTTCTGAATAAATCAAATAGCGCCACAACATCCTCCTTTTGGTTGATAACATCGCTGAGCTTGGAACCCAGCTGCAGCCGCCGCTCTATTTGAGCAGCTGCTTCCTTCGCTCCCAGAGATAGTGCACTGGATTGTGCCTAAGGTGAAAATTATTGATGAGATTCCCAACACAACTATTGAAATCCCATTCTCCGATGGTTTTCGCTATTCTTCAATGGATAATACAGTCATTTGAGAATTTGATCACAGAAAAGGCCATTTAAGAAGCTGCAACGGAAACCGTCGAATCTGGACTTGGAAATTTATCATCAAAATATATTTAGAATTCAGGACGCATGACAAGTAATTAATTAGCAGTTCTGGCATAGCTACCTCATCACAGATGGAAACTTGCAAATGCGCAGAGAAATATCAATAACAAATTCAGGTTACAAAGAATAGCGAGCATTTTACTAGCATCTGAGACAAAATGATCACAAGGGAAACTAGTTCTAGCATCCAAGCAACACTCACGTATGCATAACTGAAACCTAGAATAAGAGAAAGTGATCAATCATGGTTTTTCTAACCATTCAACAAAGCACTTAACCTTAAAACATTCAAATGCTTGGAAATATGAAACATCATTAGGTAAACTAATAGCAGATACAAGTACACTAAAGGAAAGATAAAAGTCTCACCTGTTTCAATGTTCCATCAAGACAGGGCAGAGCTGGGAATAGTGGTTCTTCATCATTGACCTCCTTAACTGAAGGTGCTTGACCACTCAGTAGGTACTCACTGAAAACCAAACCTGATCCAGAATATACAGAACACCAAATACCACCTTAAATAAAAGTTGTGAGCTAGGATATCAGCAAAACATGTCCCTTGTATTTTTATTTTGGGTAGATTCAGTGATCCCTGATAACTCAATTTTACCAACTACCAGAACTGTACTTGAGAAGGATGCGCTGGAAAGCATTCCCAAGAATATGTCATCATCACCTTAAGGTGTATGATCAATGAGAAATACATAAACCAGAGCTTAGTGCGCACGTGAAAACATTTCAAAGTGATTATTATTAGTATTGAGGCATAACAAATATTTGCAAGTTCTTTATTGCAAGTTAATCAAACCAACTTGACTTTCGGCTTTATATGAATAATCCGGTTCAAGTCGTCCAAATTGAGAGAGAAGTCAATTTTTCATATTGATATAAGTTGGTTTGCAAGTCTTACCGGAGCATCATACTTTGTGAAAGACGTGGCCGTCCGGCGGTTCCGGGCCGGTTTCGGTTCCGAACTTTGAAATTTATTTTTTAAAATAATAAATAATGAAATAAAATTAATAAATTATTAATTATAAATTATAATCAAATTGTACATTGTAATAAAATTTAGGGGAAAAAAAGATAGCAGGAATGGGCTTGAACGAAAAGCTTATTCAAAGAATTGAGACGGGATTAAGAGAACTGAGCGGATTGAGAGAATTTGGGAGAATTTGAAAGAATTGAGAGAATTTGAGAGGATTTGTGAGGAAAAATGAAAGTGGGGGAGAGATATTTATAGAAATAGTTTCATTTGTAAAAAATAGTAATATATATATGTGTGTGTATATATATATATATATATATATATATATATTAAACGGTTCGGAACCGGCCCTTGAAGGCCCGTTCCAGTTCAGAACCATTGAACAGGCTGGTTCCGAACCCACGATTCCAAATGGCCATGTCTACTTTGTGCATCACTTTTTGTTTTAGATTTTTTTGTATACACGAGTGAAGGAGCACCTGAAAAATTTGTTGATTATCGAATGCCAAGCTTAAGGGAAGATCTTTCAAGATGCGGATACAACCAGTGATGTGTTATCACAAGGAATGCTTGACGGTCAAATACGGATATGTCTTGATAATGACTATTGCAGGAAAAGTGACCGTGACGACCTCAAATCAAGGATAAGATGGAAAAAGCTTGAGCAAAATGGTTTGCACATGTTGAAAGATGGCCTTTGGATGCTCCCATTAGAAAATGTGGTTATTGGGTGCATATAGAAAGAGGCAGAAGAAGGCCTAAGACAAGGAGATATAAACAGGATCATATGAAGTATTTGATAGAAAAAGGGCCTAATGGTGACAGAGAATTGCAGTCAGTCGACTCCACTTAGTTAAATGAGCTTAGTTGCTGTAATTAATATTCAAGCTCCTAGCTCAGAGTGAGCGTGATCTTCATAACACAATAGAATCATGCAAACTTCAGTAAATTAAAAAAAAAAAATCATTGATTCATTTCAAGCAACGCAAGAAACTCCATCTGCATAAAAGTCCATACTAGTAATATGACGTGCGACAAGACTTGGCCTGAGGGATTGCTGTTTTTGACTGTTTGATGCAATTCCTTTGACTTGAAGGTTTATGATCGTGGCAATATTTATTGACCTTACTCCAACCACAAGAGTAAAATCTATCATTCAAACTGACAAACCGCTATGACATTCATTTGTCAAAGAACATGCTCTATAATTGTTTTGGGGCCAGCATGGCCGGGCAGTGTACCTGAAGAACTCAGAGTAACACTTGCCTCTTCTATGTGACAACGACATAGTGGAAGATAAACAAAAACTAGTTATTTTTCCAAGGATCCATGAGCTACAATCCCAATCAAGTGCGCAATTCTATAAAGTTTATCTCATCGATCTTTTCGAGACCTCCAAAGAAACCTGTCCATGTAAAATCTGAATGACTAGATCATGAAATAGCTTAAACAACAGACGAGGACAGATTCTTTTCTTCATTGGAACAAATTCATGACAATTCACGTACACAAACAAAAAGGAAAAAGGGCTTACTTCCACGATAAGGATTTAAAGTCCTCAGATGAATTGATTGGTATGACTTAAGATTGCAGAACATGTGGACCCAGGTCACCACAGTAAAAGAAGCAAGTGCAAGAGGTATAGAGGAGCCTATGGTATTTGCCAATGCTATACCAAGTATGATACCAATAGACTTGCTCACCATTCCTTGTGCCTCACCCTTGGCAATTACCTACAGTCGACACTAACGTTCAGAACTGAACACAACTCTTTAGCAGTAATGCACAATGATGTCAGCACACAGATACAGATCAAAGGGTACAAATTAAGGATGTATGTCCATTTGAAGAAAATATTTTTACCAAGCAAAAACAAAACAGACAAAGCCAATAGAAATTGCATTCACCTCGGCGAAGTTCCTCTGAGCAGCAAAGCCAGCATGAAAGCAGCTCCTGGTGGCTGCCTGAGAAGGAATAAATTCCAACTTCAGTAACGGTGTGATATTGTGCATAACACAAAAAATGCAAGACAAACTATGCACACAGGAAATAACCACCCCTTATTACCCCAGAGGGTAACACCAATGCCAAGTCAAAATCTCTAGCACTTATGAGTTGTAATCAGGTTACCCTTAAAAAGAGAGAGAATACTTATTGATGATTATATATTAGTCATAAAAAGTTAACAAAGAAGCAATTGATCCATTAACAAAACATACGCCTTCATAATTCATCGGAAAAGTTAGTTGTGAATAAATCGAGAGAAAAAAATCTCAGGAAAGGAATCCATTTTTGTGAAATTAAGAGGCTTTATTTAAAGTTAGTCCATATACATTCCCAGAGGGCTCAGGCTCAGCACAACTGCTGAGAGAAACGTAAATAATGTGAGAGCAAGTCATTCTAACTTCTATAGAAACAAAGCAACAGAATGTTCAAACATGGGACAGAGCAGTTAATAGAAATTTTTAATATATACCGAACAGAATGGCCAATATCAAAGGTCCATTGATTTATTTCTGCAAAACACGGACAAAAGGATTTCATGGTATCAATTGAGATGGAAGGGAGGATTAAAAACTCAAATTTATCAGACTATTTGACTGAGTGAATAGTCACAAATCAGAAATCCAGGATTCTTCTTGAACTAATTTCACTTCCTTCAACGCTGGATAAAAAAGATCAATCTAGGAGCAGGAAGCTTAATCATCAACAGTCACTGTCTGACATGTTAGAAACAACCCTGTTTCGAACTAGTAGAAGAAGGAATGAGGACGCCGATAAATACCAATATGAACTAAACGTACAACTTGATAAGCACCTGAATGAGAGCAGCTGCTGAGCGTCCTGCTCCTGCAACAGCACCAATGAAAACAAAAAGATGTGGGAAGGCAGGAGTCAACATTTCCATTCCGAAGGCAGCATTTTCCAACAAATCAGCAAAAAGCCTCCACCCCTTTGGATGGACATCAAAATGCCGTCCAAATTTCGAGAGAAAAATCTTGCTGATATATCCTATCCCATCCTTCAGCACCCAATTCACAGCAGCAGCTGTAGGAATAGCTCCTTTTCCTAAACCAACAGCATAAAGCAAGGCCTACACGAATAACATATCATACGAACATAACCACAAGGCACACAACAATTGCAACAAAAACAGTTTCGTCATGTTGCTGAGCAAATGAGAAGAGGATGAATCCAGGAAAAACAATGTTATGCCTCACGTAGTCAGTAGTAGAGACCTGCAACCTCTCAACATCAACATCAACATCAACATCAACAATACTTTTGTCCCAAACTAGTTGGGGAGGCCTGCAACCTCTGCTTTCAAAAATTTGCACTTTATATCTTTGAGTTCAGTTCTTCAGCTTTTCAGGCGACAAACTTTTGCATACATCTTAGAAGAGGAATTCAAGCCTCTGGTTGCTAGTTCTTGTGGTTTTTTTTAGTTGATTAGTCCTTTAAGACCCTTGCTTGCTTGCCATTGCAAGTGACAAATCTCTCAAAATATTGGGGCCATATTACATTCCTCACAATTAGTCCCATAAGCAAATTACCGGTTACTCTCTCCTCTTCCTTTCTCTCCTTCATTTCACTCAACTGAAAATTGAAGTTCAATCCCACAGCTAAAAGAAGTTTTTCAGAATAATTTAGCTATTTTTTTCATCTTATAGGAGTAAAATGAGACTATCTGACTAAACCAACCAGAATTCCTCAAGCTATAATCATGAGGGACATTTACAACTGTTTCCAGGAAACTGCTTACAACGATGCATTAACGTTACAGCTGTTTCCAGGGAACTTTTACAACGATGCATTAGCGTTAGCAATTACCCCATTAGGATGCATAAGTATACTCTTTCCTACACTAAACAGGCGCTCTAAAAGCATCATTAACCAAGTAACAAAGCAACACATCGCTTTAGAGCTATTTCAAGGAACATATGCACTACCTGAGTGGCAAGAACACCACTGATTTGACTCGCAACGCCTTGAACTCCTCTCCAAAGAGAATAATCCAAATAATCACTGGTGACGCTGTCAGGAAATCCTTCAGGAAGCATCAACCGCATGAACAATCCCCTGCACTGCGACCACAGATTGGGGAAAACACCAGGAGCAAACAACTTCTCATCTCCCAAGCCGAAGCCACCCGGCGAAGCAACCACGAAAGCGTCCTCGTTGCGAGGATCACGGACAAGCTTCGTCCACTTGCCTCCCTGCACTTCCCAAATAACACCTTTCTCTTCTTCCTCCTCCTCCTCCTCCTCAAGAGCAGCTCTCGCCAGTGCCGAAGCAGGTACTCGAAATGCGCAGAAATGAGACACAAACGAAAAGAAGATGAACAAAGCCGATTTGCTCAGGAAGCTGCTCCTGCCGGTCAACGCACGGGAGCAGAGAAAGAGAACGAGAAGTCGACCGAGTGGAGAGCCTCCGCCGCTGTCGTCGTGATTCCACCATCCGGAGAATCCATCCGAACCACCGAAATCGCCGCCGCCGCCGCCGGAGTTGTCGTTTCCGCCGCCGGGGACGGAGGGCTCAGGGCTTCGCGGGGAAGCGAGTGCGAAGAATTGAGAGGTCAAGTAAGTTGACTTCGATGACTTGAGAGGGAATGGCGGCAACGATAGGGAGCATATCGGTGCCGGCACGAGAACGAGGTCGCCGAGGTGGGGACGCTGTGGGGAAAGAGGCGGAAAGAGGCGGAGGAAGGAAAGCCTGCAGGCACAGGCCATCGTTTCGCCGTCGTCGTCCTCGTCCCTTGTTCAACGACTTTCCACCTTGGTTAGCGAAGACGGCGGTTCATTTTCCTACCTTGCCAACCAAACCAAACTCTTTGACCAAAAAACACAAATAATAATAAAACAAACTCACCGAAAAAAAAAAAGAAAAAAACTATCGAAAATTACATTTTTGGTCCATACACTTTTTGAAGTTTGCAAATTTAGTCCTTGTACATTCTTTTATAGCAATTCTAATCCTTGGACTTTTTTTTTTGTTCGGATTCCTTGCACCGTTTGATTGACCAGATTTGAAATGCGATTGTTTGCGTTTCCATTCAAAATAAGACTTACATGACATTGGCTATTTTTTTTAAAATGATATGTAAGTGCATAAGTCCTTATAATTAATATTGATGCTCTCCTTAGTAATAATTCAAAGAATTTTTCTGTATTCGAGGATTGAGACTGGATAGGAAGAATTCCCATAAACCGTCTAAAATATCTCTCCTTATTGAGTTAAAGTTGTGATTATAATATTTGAAGTTTCTAAGCGTTGTACTAAATCCATCTATATAGATCAAAATTGAAATGAGGATTAAAAAATTGAATTTAATGGAATTAATCTCGATGTTACAGCAAATCAGATTGTACACACTTAAAATATAGTGTCGCTGATTACTGTTGTCTTGATTATACATTTCCATATGGCATCGGATCTAAATGTGATGATAGTAATTAAATTTTCGTTGAGAAGTAATTAGTTTTGTTGCTCAAGCAAACTTATAAGGACTACAGTTGGTGGTATGAATGGTAATTTCTAAAGAGAGTCGGTAACATTGACAAGCAAGACAAATAAATATAAAGCTGATAAGTCTATAGAGAAGTTATCAAGTTAAAGGAAGAAGAAAATAAAACAAGTAAACATTGTTAAGCGACTCGAAAGATTCTGTAAACTACAACTAGTTCATAATTAACCTATTGCGAGACAAGCCGATACATCATACAAATAAAAATTCGTAGAGTTTGGGCAAAGTTATTTGCATTGATGATGTAATTTACAATATATATCTAGGGTTTAGGGCTAAAACAATACAATTATAATTATGCCCATAAGTATAAATTTAATTTATCAATACTCTCCCTAAAATTGGAGAATGTAAACATATCAACAACTTGTGCTTAAAATTACAAAATAAATCACGTGTAACCGGCTTCGTGAACAAATTCACGAGTTGGGAGTGACTGGGAACATGAAGAGTACGCAAAGTTCCATCTTGAATTTTCTCACGAAGCAAGTGACAATCAATCTCGATATGTTTGGCGCGTTCATGGAAGACATGATTAGTGGTGTTGTGGATGGCTACTTTATTATCACACAAAAAATCAGCAGTGGTAGTGCTGATGTGGATATCCGAGAGAAGCATGTGAAGCCATGTGATTTCGCAAGCAGCATACGCCATAGCACGATATTCAGCTTCTGCTGAGGAACGGGCAACGGTGCTTTGTTTCTTGGAATGCCATGAGATGGGACAAAAATCAAGAAATATGCAGTAACCATAAACATATCGTCGGGATGTAGAACAAGATGCCCAATCAGAATCTGTATAACCATTAAGTTGGAGAGGAGAATCAGATGAAAAAAATAAACAAGTGTCGTGATCATGTTTGAGATATCGCACAATACGAAAAGCGGCGTTCCAATGGTCTTCATTGGGAGAGTGCATAAATTGACTAAGATGTTGCACTGCAAAGAGTAAATCTGTACGAGTTATTGTAAGATATAATAATCTACCAATAAGTCGTCGATATGAATCTGGATCCTTAAGAGGTGGAGAGGAGTCCGAAAATTGTATATTAGGTTCCATCGGAGTATCAACAGGACGTCTTCCAAGGAGACCAACGTCAGACAAAATATCAAGATTATATTTCCTTTGTGACAAGAAAATTCCAGACTTGAAACAAGAAACTTCAATGCCCAAGAAGTATTTGAGAGTACCCAAGTCCTTAATGCGGAATTGTGTGTCAAGAAATCTTTTGAGAAGTTGAATCATAACTTCATCATCACCCGTGATCACCAAATCATTAACATAAATAAGGACGATGGTCAAGAGAGAGCCGCGGAGCAATGTAAAAAGTGAATAATCCGCCTTAGACTGTTGAAAACCAACATCAAGTAGCGCAGAAGAAAATTTGGCAAACCATTTCCTTGAAGCCTATTTAAGACCATAGAGTGATTTCTTAAGACGACAGACTAGGTGCTCCCTCTTAGTATGAAAACCTGGTGGAATCCTCATGTAAACCTCTTCGTCAAGATTGCCATGCAGAAAAGCGTTATTCACATCTAACTAGTAAAGAGGCTAATGACGAATCGAAGCAAGAGCTAATAAAGTACGAACAGTTACCATTTTAGCAACAGGAGCAAATGTGTCATGGTAATCGATGCCCTCTGTTTGAGTATAACATTTTGCAACAAGTCGTATTTTGTAGCACTCGATGGTGCCATCGGAATTATATTTGATGCGGTAAACCCATTTAGATCCGATGGGATGTTTGCTATGAGGAAGAGAAACAATTTCCCAAGTATCATTTTGTTCAAGGGCCTGTATCTCAGAAGACATGGCATCCCTCCACTTGGGAGATTGACAAGCAGCATCATAAGATTCGGGTTCCTGGTCAAAAGATATGGAGGCTAAAAAAGCACAATGAGTGGGTGAAAATTGCGAGTATGATAAGCCGTTCGATAAAGGGTAAAAAGTACCTGATTTAGTTACATTAGAGTCCGAAGATGATTGATCAGAGGCCACAACTGTGCGATGATAGTCCCAAAGATAGCTGGGTGGATGGTGTTGCCAAAATGGCAGAGGTGCGGCTGTGGGTTCTATAGGTGATGGTGCTACCATGGGTGCAGGAGGCTGAGATTGGGAGGTTGGTGCAAGTATTAGGGTGGATGGTTCGCAAGGTTAGGTATAGGCATTGGAATTACCGGACTTTATTTGGATGTGGTATAGTTGATGGTTTGATGAAAAGGAAAATCTTGTTCATAGAAAATGACGTCGCAACTAGTAAAAGTGGTGTGGTCTTGGAGGTCATATAGACGATAACCTTTGTGGTTTATGGGATAACCAACTAGAGCACATCTGCGAGCTCGAGGGCCAAATTTATCGGAATGAAGATGACCGGTAGAAGCACAACATAATGAGCCAAAGACACGAAGATGAGAATATGAAGGTGGTTTGCCATAGAGAAGTTCATAGGGAGTTTTATTATGGAGGAGAGGACTTGATAGTCTATTAATGAGATGATTAGCACTTAAAACACAATCCCCCCCAAAAATAAAGAGGCATTTCAGAATGAAAACGCAAGGCACGAGCAACATTGAGCAAGTGACGATACGTACGCTCTACAATTCCATTTTGCTGAGAAGTGTAAGGGTAACTGCGCTGATGGTGAATACCATGAGTGCAAAAAAATTCTTGTAAGCGAGAGGAAAGAAACCCAGTCCCATTTTCAGATTGAACATTTTGGACTTTAGTTTGACATTGAGTTTCAATAAATGCAAAGAAACAAATTAGAGAATCAATTGCATCAGACTTAAATGTAAGCAAAAAAATCCAAGTGTAGCACGAATAATCATCAACAATAGATAAAAAAATAACGGCGTGTCTCATGTGTAAAATGAGAATGTGGTCCCCAAATGTTAACATGAATGAGCCCAAAAAGACGTAAAGAAGTAATGGTGCCAAACTAGACATGGCCGGTTCCACGGAACCGCCAGTTCCGATTCCACCAAAAGGGGGAACCGGCGGTTCCGGGCCGGTTCCCTGTTTCGAATTTTTATTTTTTATTTTTAAAATAATAAAATAATAAAAAAATATTAATTATAAAATATAATCATTAATCAAATTGTACATTATAATAAAATTTAGAAAAAAAAAGAGGATGAATGGGCTTGAACTTAATGAATTATCATTAAGCGCCTACGTATCTTCTCGGGATAGAAGAATCAAATCTCATGTAGTTCTATTCGCTTCGGTAACCCCAACTTACCTCATCGTCAATCATCGCTACCCGTTGTTGTGGTGGTGGTAGTATCTCCACAGTCATCACTGAAGAATTCATGTTCTCGATCCAGCTCTTGTTGTCGAAATTTAGCCTTTGTCCAATCATCGATACAAGCTTGAATCTCCACACTTTTCAGACTTAATCTTAAATGGCGAGGGTCCAAAATTAATCCTCCAACGCTAAATGTTTGTTCAACTGCCACTGTTGAAGAAAAGGTCGCTAATATTTATTTCGCAATAAGGGAGAGAATTGAAAATTGAGTTGAATGGTTCTTCCATCACTCAAGAATCTTGAAATCTGCGTTGCGATCGGAATCACTAAACTCAAAAGCAATTGTTAAATAGTTTTCTAATTCAGAATACTACCTGTTGATATCCCTTTATGTTTTTTTGCCTACTTTTGAGCATTTTATACCCTTTACTAAGTAAATAACCCGCATCATTTTGTGAGACACTATGTTGGGCAGATCCACATCTACTGTTACTTAAACCTTATCTAATAGAAAATTCATTATATAATACTGCTATAGCTTGTTTAACCTCTGTTTGTATAATTGAAATATTTATTATTTCATTCAAATGTAAACAATCATAATAATAATCATTCAGATAATCTAATAAACCATCTAATTTAGTATGTGGATCGAAAACAATACCAACTAAATAGACAAGAGGAATGTTCAAATAATAATGCAACCATATTTCTCGCATTACTAAAATACTCGAAGCTAATTTAGTATCTTTTTCGTATTCATTAAAAACACTAGCAATATTAACACGCTCTATTAAAAATAAATGCGTAGTATGATAATAAATACCGGATAAAGTATTAGTCGTATCATTAAAAACTTTAAAAAAATCTAAAAAAATTTTATAAACGTCCCAATGCGGGAGTAAAGCAATATTGGGAATGTTATTCGAAATAAAGGAACATAATAAATCTTTGTAATAAAAAATTTATAGAAGCATCTTGTAGGTAGAATTCCAACGAGTCGAAATATCTTTTGGAAACCTTTTTGCCGTTATCCCATTTTATTTACAAAATTTTCTCCACTCTTTCAAAAATGAGGACGTCTCCATAAAAATCTAATTGCACTTTTGATTGGATGGAGATAAGTTACAAGAGATCGTAAACCATCTTGTACACATAAATTCAAAATATGGCAAGCACGTTTAATGTGAAAAAATTATCCGCCAAAAGAGGGTTTATAAATTTTTTCTAAATTAGGAATAGAAGCAGTATTTGCGGGGGCATTATCAAAATCAATTGGAAAAACTTTATTAATCAAATTATATTCTTGTAAAACTTTCCTAATTAGTCTATAAATATTATGGGCCGTATGCATTTCAGGAAAAACTCGAAATGCAAGAAGTCTTTTTTAAATAACTCAATCATTACCTATCCAACGGCATGTGGCACCCATATAAGAATTAATATTCCAAGCATCATTCTAAATATCACTACCTATATGTACACATCCATTGGATTCTCCAAAAAAACTTATCAAATCATTTTTTCGTTTTTTATAAACTTGTTTAAGTTCGCGTCTAAGAGCAGTTTTCAGAACATATGGTGCTTGCGGAGCTAGCGCAGTGTTTACCAAATATCTAAAATTAAAATTTTCACTAGTATTGAACGGAGCATGCTCAAGGGCAACATGTTCAGCTAATGTTTGTTTATAAAGTACATTAGTGAAACGAAACGGAATAAAGGATGGAAGTTAAGATTGGCGAACTTAGAAATTTATTATTGGCTAGTGTCGATCCTCGCTTGCGTTTGATATTTTTTCGTCAGATGCCGACAAAATGTTACATAATCATCTCCTTTACCAAGTTTGTATGTTTGCGGACAATATTTATAGCTTATATCTCACTTACCTTCATTTTTATTCTATACTTTATTGAAGTGTAGCCATAAGTCGGATTCTCGACTCGTTCGTCCCAACTCTTTTGCTATCGACGTTTCTTCAACACCAGTAAAAGGATAAAGACTTTCTTGCGTTGGGACGTTCTCAACGTTGGGATTGGAATTATCATTGTCTTCCCAACATGCATATTCACGAGGATCATATTCACGAACAGGATAATCGAATTCTCCCATCGGGTTTTTTCCCTTTCTAGTATTTCTACTTCCACTTGCTATTTTTTGAGAGAATTGATCAGAAAGTTGATTCAAAAAATTAAGACGGAATTGAGAGAGAATAATGGATTAAGAGAATTTGACAGAATTTAAGAGATTGAGACTTGAGAATGGAGAGTATTAGAGAGAATTGAAATAATTTGTGAGAAAAATGAAGAGGGGTTGAGAGGTTTTTATTGACTTTTTTTATTTTTATTTAATTTTTTAATGAAATTACAACGGTCTTCGGACTGTTGGGCCTAGAGAAGAGCCCAATGGCTCTTCCCCCAAAGAAGAGCCGTTTGGCTCTTCCACTGCTAGACGAGCGAGCCCCGCCTGGCAAGGAACCTCGGGAAGAGCCAAATGGCTCTTGCCGAGGGGCAGGGGCCTCGCGGCCCTCGCCCCTTTTTCTTCTTCTTTTTTCCTAGCGGTTCGGAACCGACCCTTAAAGGCCGGTTCCAATTTCGGTTCGGAACCGCGTGTCCGGTTAACATGCCCTTTTTGAGCTCACGGTTTTAAATGGTCATGTCTATGCTAGACGAAAAAGATAGACGTGTTTGCTTGGATAAATGACAAGTATCCAATGGATTTAATTGTTTTGCCGGAATAAAGCTTAAAGTCTATTGCAAAGTAGATAAAACTAACTCAGATGGATGTCCTAAGCAGACGTGCCAAAGATGAGGTGAAGAGGTTTTAGTAGAAAGAACGGCAGATCCGGTGGAAATCTCCAGGTAATAGAGTACACTGCGCTTATGGCCCTAACCAACGATCTTCTTCGTCAAGATGTCCTGAAAAAGATAATGTTTTGGAAAAAAAGTGACTGAGCAGTTTAAAGTTTCAGTAAGCCTGGAGACCGATAATAAATTATATTTGAAAGAAGGAGCACAAAGGACATTCTCAAGAGAAATAGTGGGGGTAAGAAGAACCGAACCATGTGAGGTTACGGGGACACCAACACTATTTGAAATTTCAACAGTGGGATGTGAATAAGGATAATGTATAGGGTTTGTAAGGTGATGCGGTTCAAATGTGATGTGGTTTGTGGCGCCAATGTCAATAACCCGAGTATCGAAATTAAATGAATTCGAAGATAAGCTAAGAACATTACCTGAGAGGTTGACTTTTGGGATGATTACCTCTTGCAGGAAGAGTGGGTTGTCTGACTGTTTATGTCCCGGAATAATGGAAATGGCCTGAGGTGCTCTCGAGAAGGTTGAACTTGATTGCATTGGAGGTGCCAGTGGAGAACTTATTGAGGGACTAGCCATGAGGGAGCGCATGCTTGGTCCTCGAGGAACATGATCAGTTGGCGGAGGGGCAACAGGCAGCTGCCGAGGTGCAGAGCGACCTGCAAGGGCAAATCGAGGCCCTCCAGCCAAATCGCCATGTGCAATAGTTGGTGGCTAATTATTTACTAGAGTAGAAGGTAGACCTCCTAGCGGAACCATTGGACCGGTAGCAAAATGAGCGGAACCAAATGTTGGACGCACTGCTGTTGTGACTGGACCAACAAAGAATGCCCTTAAAATGGGAGCCCTCGGAGAAACACCTGTTTGCGCATTTACTAAAAATGGCAAGGAACCAGATGGCGGTCTATTCGGGCTCATATTTTGCATGCTCCCGGAAACCAAAAAATGTGAATCAAGGTAATTTGAGCTACCCCCGAAGAAACAAAATCTTTCTGGTTATCCCCCTGATCAAGGTAATTTCGGCTATCCCCCTGATCCAACCACTAGATTTGTTGATGAAAAAGGTGTCGCAGCAGGAGAGGAAGTTGTAAAAGGCGAAGAGGGCCTGCTACTAAAAGCTGAACGACCTAGATTTTCAATCCCCATGTAATTGATCTGACTAATCAACGTCAAATCCCTATACTCCCGTGCATAAAACCAGAATTGCCAATATCCACGGGCGAGAATTGAAAGAGTGTAGGAAGAGCGTAGGCGGCACCGATACTGGGGAAGCCACGGGGGGATCGATCGATGAAGCCGTAGGGCGATCGTTTAGAGAGAGGATACAAGATACTGTCTCAAAGGATCACCGCTCTGATACCATGTAGAGTTTGGGAAAACGTTCTTTGCATTTATGAGGTAATTTACAATATATACCTAGGGTTTAGGGCTAAAACAATACAATGACAATTATGCCATAAGTATAAATCTAATCTATCAATAAAATTTATAAATTCTCCATAAACTTAAGGCGTTTGTAAGAAAGACAACTAAAAGTCGATGAACGACAACAAAAGTTAATAAGTTTACGAAAGGAATCAAATTAGTGTTGGTAAAAGTAAATAGGATGAGAGTTTTTAACCAAAAACAAGTTGGTAATTTAATTTGGGAAAAAAAAGTTGTTGAGTCATTTAGATATGGACCGATTGATTTATATAAAAGTTGTTGGTAAGAAATATAAATGAATATCGATAAATTAAAAACATTCAATAATTTGCATCGTACACCCAAAAGTCACCCCGAATAATGCGTGCTAGGAACATGAGGAAGGCGGAATTAGCTACGATCAGGTATGAATCGGCCATCTAAATGCCACGTATTCAGGGAAAATTGGCGGCCTTTTCTCCCAAAAGGAAAAGGAAAGAGCATGAAAAAGAAACCACGATCAGGGCAATTACAAAGATTGGAGGCAAAATGTGACAGTAAGAAGAAAGGCGTGGAAAACTAGAAGCTATATGTCAGCATAAACCGGTCAAACAAGAAGACGTGCTGAAGAGGAAACACGAAGTGGATAACTAAGAGCAGTAACCGTTCCACGGTTACCTGGGTTCCTCTATAAATACATCGAGTCAGCCAAACAGCGACACACATAAACACACAAATTTAATTTTTATCTTTCATTATCTTAGCTTAATTTAGCTGTAGCTTTCAGATTCCCATTGTTGATTCAATTCAGACGAGTTTCATATCTTGGGTCAAGGCCGCCGATTAAATTCTAGTGTCTCCCCTTCATCCAAGGCCGTCGATTAGATTTCGATTTTGTGTCAAGAAACCTGTCCAGTGTCATCGATTAAATTCCGGCATTGTGTCTTATATCTCATTCAGTGTCGTTGATTAAATTTCGGTATTATGTCATACGTTTTATGTTCCTGTCCAACATCATTGATTAGATTCTGGTGTTGTGTCCTAAGTATGAGCTACCTGAAGGATTACCTTTTGATTGGTCAAGAGTCTGTCATGCGTTACCTACTTCATTATCGAAATATCATTTGCGTTTGACACTCTCTATTCAAAACTCACCCGAAATTCCTTATTGGATAACAAACTGCTTAAGTTCGATAAAAGATTCTCACGTCAACAACTCCCTTTGAGCTTCAGCCTTCTGGACCAAGCCTCTAAAGTCTATTTGGGATTGATCAAGGGATTTCGACATCAACAATCTTTTTTGGCACGCCCGATAGGACGCATCAAGGTGTTAGTCTGAGAAAGTGTTATGCCACATACAAGAGGTTGAAACAATTTAGACAGCGTTGAAGACGAACCCATGGAAGGAGTACTACAAGTTAAGTCTTCGACCACTCAACGGCTGACAAATTAAGTCCAGGGTGAAGACAATGAGATTCCTCGACGGCACGATGAAGAACTGAGAGGAAGTATAGAAATCACACCTGCTATGTTGCCTTCGATAAGACGAACAATTAAAGAAGTTCAGAACGAGCTTACTAATCATATGGTCCGACAAATGACTGACGTCGTTAGACCATTAATCATCAATATTTATCATGAATGTGCTATGGAGCCCCAACAAGTTTTCCACAAACTCAAGTTGGAAATATTATCATACGTACAAGGAATATTTTGATGTTGATACCTCTATTGACAAACACAGGTTCTATTAGTTAGAATGAGCAAACTATTGCACCTACTAGGATTTTGCAAAGGGGAGAGGCGTTAACAACCAACAGTTCAAATCCTCAAGCAAACGTGGGTCTAAGTACGTTTCCTAGCCATCCTATTCGACAAGACATACGTGTTGCCCAAAATGGGATTTCTACCCAACCAAACCTCGTTATTATGAATGGTCGTTGAGAATCAAAGAGCAGCACCAACTCCCCCTAAGAGGCAGTATTAGGCTAGGGGCAGGATCAGTTGCCTCAAGTCAGAGGACCTAATCAACTTTTTCATCCTGCAATTCAGCAGTAGTTCGCACAACCAGTGTATCAATAGACGAACCAAGCTTTGCAGCCGTAGGGTCCTCAACCCATGTTGTAGGCTTTTCAGCCTGCCATACAGCCAGGATATCAAATCCTACAGCAACCAGGGTATCAAGTACCAAGTCAACCAGTGTATAAAAAATCAGTAGATTGTCAATCGAGTGGTTGGGTACAACGACCTAATTATGGGATACAGGGTCAATATCTATCGAAAGCCATATCCCAATTGGATGGATATCATTCCATATCCGAGAGAGTTTAAGGTACTATAATTTAAGTTGTTCACTGGCGAGGACGATCAGTCCACGTATGAACACGTAAATCGCTTTTTGGCATTATGTGGAGATGCTCCTCACAATGATCATTGGAAGTTAAGGTTGTTTTCACCTTCGCTGTCGAGAACGATGTTTGCGTGATACACTACGCTACCACCAAATTCGGTGCTGACATTGAAACAAATAGAGCGACTCTTCCATGGCACTTTCAACGAGCTATGTCAAACCTATCAATTGCTAATCTATTAACAATGGAGCATATGACGAATGAAACTATCAACCAGTTCATTACCAAGTTCAATCGAGCTAGGAACAAGTGTTTGTTTCCCTTGCTCGAAAAAACATTCGCGAAATTTGCTTTCAACGAATTGAAGTGCGAAATATGAGACAAGATGGTGGGTCATCCATGTACATATTTATTTGAACTATCTACGATGGCGATCAAACACGAGAGCCTCCTTAGAGAAAAAAACGAAAGGCATAACCGAAGGGGAGACATGAATTTTGTCGAACCACCTGGCTTCAACAAAGAACAAGTAGACTCTATTGAAATAGTTGTAGCCCAATTAATCATAAACAAACCATAATCCTATCAAGTTTTAAGGCCTGTAAAGATGATAGAAAAGTCAACCATCATGGTGAAGGCTAAGGAGGTAGTGTATTACTCTTTCGACGCAAATTGAATGGAGGAAATTTTTGACATGCTGTTAGCTGATGGGCAGATCAAACTTATAGAAGATCAAAAGATACCAACTAAAGAGGAACTAGTCGGAAAGAAGTATTGTAAATAGCATCATTTGTGGAGCCATAACACCTTGGATTGTTTGGTCCTCAAGAAGAACGTCCAAGAAGCAATTCGACAAGGGAATATCAAATTTACTGATGACAAGGAAAAATCTCCCATGGATATAGACATTGATCCTTTCCCGGTAATGACTGGGATGATCTCCTTGAAGTAATCAAAAGAGGGGTTAAACTGTTGAAATTATGCGCTCGCCGTAAACAAGAACTGAAAGACATAGATCGATATGAAGAGGATAACCAAAGAGGCAGTCAAACTAATCAGAGAGGTGAAAAGCAGCCCCAGAACAAACAAACGGTGTCCAAAAGACTTCTCGATCGACAGAAGGCTTACAAATCATTCAAACAAAGATACGAAGAGGGAGATCCTTCTATTGGTACGTTAGGAGAGCCTAGTGGTAAATTTGACTGCTATGTGAGTTACTGCCCTCTATCCATTCATACTCATGAAAATATCCCACACGGGTGGAGAAAAGAGTTTGACAAGGACAGCAGGCAAGGTTACTATGTTTCAATTTGACCACGTCAATAGTGAACTCTTAAGATACCAAGTAAGCCCTTAAAAGGATATTGATACAAACTAACATAGGACCAAAAGAAGAAAGAAGTCATTACGCGTATCGAGAAGAGGAGAGTACAAAAAAGAACTTGCTTATTACAACAGCAAGCTAGTCTAGTTGGTCCTAAGCGAATGATGAAAAAAGCCAAGGGTCACCCTACATTTCGAAGAGCCAGAAACTCGATTTGGAGGCACAAACCAGAGGAAGTGCCATCTGCTCAAAAAAGGGATCCTGTGTAGCCAAAACAACAAGAGTCAACGACACCAAAATCTCGATTCAGAACTCCTATAAATAGGTCAGTATAATTCTTGTATGATCCAAGTTAAGCTACCTGATGAATTTCAATTGGAATTACCCTCGATTAGTCATGATGATGAGGCTACTATACAATAGAATGAAGGTGTTCAGTTCTATTTCAACAACGAAGAGATGATAAAATTCAAGAAACCTCTTGAGATGGTATCGAATAATTTGAGGTCGCTCAATATTAATGCCAAAATAAATGGGCTACTAGTGATGAAGGTGTTAGTTGATGATGGTTCAATGTTGAATCTCATCCCATACAGATTCTTCAAGAAAATAGGAAGAACTGATGATGAGATCATTATGTCGAACATTCAATTGTCAGACTTTACTAGTTAAATTACCGAAGTAAAAGGCATATATATGACGAATCTGACCGTAGGATTGAAAATATCGAGGACATCTTTTTGTGTTGTAGATGCCGATGGGTCATATAATTTATTGTTGGGAAGAGATTGGGCACATGGGAACCAGTGTGTTCTTTCAACGCTGCACCAAATGCTGGCATTTTGGAATGGAGATGAGGTAGAATACGTAAAAGTCAATCCCCAAACTTGTGTCGCTTGGACTCGAATATCGGGTCGAGACAAAGTTATGCCAGATGACTGTCTACGCTTCTCCAAACCTCCCAAGGTTGATCCAAGAGACATTGTGTTTTGCTGTTTCGATGGAGAAAACCCGAATGGGTCCCAAGGAATGAAACGGTCGACCAACTTGATGAGCCTATAGATGGATGATTAGCAATTGTCACAAGACCTCTTTAGGAGGTATACGTCCTACATGGGGCTGAGCAAGCCAACGAGGTCATTGATGGTATTCTAGACTTTGAAGAATTGCCGATAAAGGAAAACGACAAGGTGATTTAAGCCCAAGACCCATTAAAAGATGTATTCGTCCACAACCGACCTATGTGAACAAATTGCTTGACCAGCAATCTAAGACTTGGTAAATTTATTGAAGAAATATAAAGATTGTTTCGCCTAGAGTATCATGAGATGATTGGTCTTACAAGGGACGTGGTTTAACATCGATTGCCAATTAAAAAAGGATTTCGACTGCACCAATAGGCTCCAAGAAGATTCACCCCAGAGGTGATCCTTAAGATCAAGGAATAGATTGAATGGTTACTTTCTGCTCGGTTATAAAAACAGCAAGATATGTCAAATGGTTGTCAAACGTCGTGCCAGTTAAAAAGAAGAATGGTAAACTCAAGGTATGCATCGATTTTCGCGATCTTGGCGCTGCTACGCCGAAAAACGAATACCAAATGCCCATGGCCAATATGCTAATTGACTCGACCTCCAACAACGAAATTATGTCTCTCATGGACGGGCATTCAGAGCACAATCATATATTCATAGCGACAGCAAATGTTCATAAGACAGCTTTCAGATGCCCTAGAGCTATTGGGACGTTCAAGTGGGTTGTCATGTCTTTCAGTTTGAAGAACGCTAGTGCTACTTATTAAAGGGCGATGAACTTCATATTCCATGACATGATCGAGGAATTTATGGAAGTTTACATCGATGATGTTTTCGTCAAAACTAATCAGGCGAGTCACCTAAATCAATTAGAGCAAGCCTTTTTAAGAACGCACAAGTTTAAATTGAAAATGAATCCTTTGAAATGTGCTTTTGAAAGAAGGCCCGATAATTTTTTAGGCTTTTTGGTTCATCAAAGAGGAAGAGAAATACATAAGAACAAAGCTAAGGTCATTATAGAATTGCCACCCCTATCAACAAAAAGAAGCTTCAAATATTGAATGGAAAATTGAATTTCCTGCAACGTTTATAGCTAACCTATAAAAAAAAATTGAGGTATTTTCCCCGTTACTTAAACTCAATAATAAACTAGAGTTCATATGGGAAGAAAATCATCATTTGGCTTTTGATCGATTGAAAGAGTATCTAATCAAACCTCTTATTTTAATGCCATCGAAAGCAAGAAGGCCATTGAAATTATACTTTTCCGCGATCAATACAACAATCAGGAGTATGCTAGCCTAGGAAAATGATGAAAGCATAGAACAAGCTATGTACTACTTGGGCCGGAATCTGAACGATGCCGAGACAAGATTTCCATCGAAAAGCTATGCCTGCCATTGTATCATGTCTGTACGACATTACGACGTTTCATGTTGCCGACCACAGTGTATGTAATTTGCAAAATAGACGAAATTAAGTACATGTTATCCATGCAAATTATAAGAGGCTAGATTGCAAAATGGACATTTCCTTTAATAGAGATCAATTTGATTTACGTGCCACTCTAAATAGTAAAAGGGCAGGCAGTATATGACTTTATTACCGAATACCCATTAGGTCTCAAAATAGAATAATATGAAAACTATCTCTGTGTGTTGCGCCTTGGGTATTATACTTTGATGGATTAGGAGCATCCAGGTCGTTAGGTGCTGGGATTATGATTATATAGCTCTACCAAAACAAAACTAAGCTCATGTTCAAGTTTGATTTTTTATGCTCAAATAATCAAACTGAGTATGAAGTTTTAATTGTGGGATTAAATATTTTGATCGATATGAAAGTCAGATCGGTAAAAAATTAAGGGCGATTCTCAACTGGTAATGAGACAACTCAATGAGAGTACCAAAGTCTTAATGAAAATATCATACTGCACTAAAATTTGGCTAAGAAGCTGCTGTCAAACTTTGTAGAATATGAGCCAATCCACGTCAGGAGAGATGAAAATGCAAAAGTCAATGAGTTAGATCAAATGGCATCCGAGTACAAAATATCGAAAGAATTGGCAGATCATATTATTACTCAAACGAGAATCTTGCCTTCAATAGACAATTAGGTAATGATGGCTTAGGAAGGGACAGCCGAAAGGTCGAGCCATGTGCCTGATCAATATGATTGGAGAACTCCCTTGATAACCTATTTAAGGAGTCCAGACCCTTATACACAGATTTTAAGAGACATGCCATGAAGTATCTCCTGATCAACGATGAATTATATCCTAAAACAGTCGATGTGTTACTATTAAAATGCTTGGGACAAGAAGAAGCCACACTAGCAATGACAAAAGTCCATGAGGGGATTTGCGGAGCACATCAGGCTAGCCTGAAGACGAAATGGTTACTAACGCGACATGGGTATTTCTGGCTAACGATTATCAAGGATTGCATTAATTATTTTAAAGGATGCAAGTCATGCCAGAAACACGAACCAGTCCAACATGTATTTGCCGCATTAATGAATTCAAATGTCAAACCCTGGCCTTTTCAAGGATGAGTGATGGATATAAAAGGAAAAATTTATCCACCCTCATCGAAGAAACATATTTTCACCTGGTGGCCACGAACTATTTCACAAAATTGGTTGAGACGGCTTCATATAAGAATGTGACTCGAAAAACTGTGAAAGAGTTCATCAAGAAACAAATCATCCATCGATTCGGAATCCCAGAGACTATAACGGCCGACCAAGGGACAATATTCATAGGGTGAGACATATTGAATTTTACAAAGTCTATAGGAATCAAAATGATCCGTTCGACGCCTTACTACCCCCCAGCAAATAGTTGGGCCGAAGCATCCAATAAGGTAATTATTGATTTGATTAAAAAGTACTTGGAAGATAACCCAAGAGAATGAGATTCGTTACTCTCAACAATGTTATGAGCTTATCGAACATCTAAAAGATCATGCACTAGAGTTAGCCCTTGCATGTTGTCATATGGACAAGAAGATGTGCTGCCACTTGAGATTACCGTATAGTCATTAAGGGTAAAACTATAAGACAACACGACAAAGGAGCGGTATGATGAAATGATGTACGCAAATATCGATGAATTGGGAGAGAGTCGAGCCTTGGCATTGCAAAAGTCAATGGCCCGGAAACGAAGGGTCGCTAAGGCTTATAATAAATATATGAGAGCCAAACATTTCCATATCTGCGACTTGGTGTGGAAGACTATACTATTTACAAGTTTGGACAACGAAACATTTGACAAGTGGTCATCGAAATGGGAGGGACCGTACTATATTAACAACATCCTTACTGGTAATGCATACCAAATCAAGGAAATCGATGGAAAGGAACTGCAGAAAGCCATTAATGCAAAATACTTAAAGAAGTATTATACATCCATGTGGGAGATGGAGAAGTTGTGAAAGAACTAGGGGGCACAGAAAGAAGAAAATTCATTCATTCAAAGATAGTAGTTCAAATACACCTCCTCTCTCTCTCTCTCTCTCCTGCTCCCCTTCTCCCCTGCTCGACCGAGCCCACCTTCACTCATAATTGAGATGCTCCCTATACTAAGGGATAACAGTATGGTGAGAAAGTTGTTGAAGGTGGTGAAGCCATCAGGGAGGTGACAAAGTGCTCGATTGAAGATTTTGAGATCAACGCCATTCCTGAGGGTCGATGCATTCTTCTTTGCCATCGAAGTAGTCACGCTCTCACGAAACAACCAGGGAAAGTAGATTCGCAGCCATCCATGTAAGACCCACAATGGACCAAAGAAAGGGCATGGATGTCCCCCAGCCAAAGAAGTTTGTGCATCAGTTAAACCACGGTAAAGGGTAGCAATGGCTATTCAACCTAATCCAATTTCGATACCGCGAGCCATTGCACACACCATGTGAAGAAATTCTGAAGATACTCGTAATGTGGGTAGGCAGAAGATGTATCGACAAAGCCAATACAAAAGGAAGACAATATGCTCTTCTGGGGAAATGAATCCTGAAGTTTTTGCATAATAATCCATGAACTTGTTGTAAGGGATGTTTAGGTGGTGAGGCATATTAGGCAGACATTGGTCATCCATTAGTTCGTTATTATACTCAACACAAGGAGAAAGACCAGGCAGCGACCAGATATAAAGAGTAACAGTCGCTGGACCGGTAGGAAGGAAGAAACAATTCGACGAGGTGAAACTGCCAATACGACCATACTCAGAAGGATTGATGGGCATACCACAGAGCGATAGTGATTCGTCAATTCTAGCTTGCTCCTACATGCCAGATAAACTTCCTCACAAACATCAATACCAGCTAAAGAATTGGCTGTCAAAAGAAGGATATGGGGAGAATTGATGGTAACAAGCCAGCCAAGTGGAAGCACAAATGGTTGATTGCCCGGTTGGTAAAATTTCTTCACAATGACGAGGGAAGCATTCTACCAATGCTGACGGTGGAGGTAAACGTTTGAGCTATGGACCTAAAAAGATGTGACCATTCTCAGATCGGCGGTCCATGATAGATAAAGACACTTCTCCCTTATCTTCGTAATACAAAAGAGCAGCGAGACGTGGAAAATGAGTACTAGGCGAAGACTGGTGATGGTTTTCCATGGAGAATAAATGAAAATTGGCGTTCAGAAACAATCATTATATAAGAGACGCCTAGCCAACTGACTGGAGGCTGTTGCGTGAAACGCGAGCAAGATGTGCCATCAAAGGGATCGTGCCAAATTTTGGCCCGAAACAAAAGAAAAATGAAAGACATTTTTATTAAGGCTTTTTGGGATACAAGACGTCATGAAGTAAGTTAAAAAGCATATTCTCAAATTTCCTATTGAGAGCTATGCTAGTACTTCGCTTGTGCCATCCAGGCAAGGTCTGCCTGTTTCTTCTCTCCTAAGGATGCAATAGACTCCCTCAGCAAATATTCAGCAATGGCTCGCCGAGAAAGGCCAGCTAATCATTGGCACTGAGTCTCTTTTATCACCCTCTCTATTGCTAGTCTTTGTTGTTCAAGGACAAACTCCTTCGTATTCAGCTCAGTTATCTCCTTGGCGATAAATTGTAGAAACTGTTGTCTTCAGGCCATCAGTTGTTCTGTCTCCTAAGTCTCAGCACTAGGAGTAAAGGGTTGGTCAGTGAAATTGGTTAGAGCAACCACCTTGGCCCAGTTCTGGCGAAAGTGAATAAATGAAGTCGAGAAATGCTGCAAGAAGAGTTTGAGCCTCCCAATCACGTGTTGGGGAAGTAACACACTGACTTCTTCCTTAGTCAGTTCATCCAACACGGATCTAATTCGCTAAACGACCGTTGGATCATCAACGAAAGAAGCAACCCCCAAATAGACAAGTTCCGAGGAGTAGGATAACATGACTTCCAACCTACTGAGAGTCTCTAACGCACAAAGAATATCTTTTTGAGGCACACTTGGAAGACCATATGAATGAGATGACTCGGTGAATTGGATTTGAGCATCTTCTAGAGGTGTCGAAGAGACAGGAGTAGAAGGAGGGTCTCGAGCAATTTTGACAGGCGGAGGATGGTGAGTTGATAAGGCCTGAAAAAGCACCTGTGCTGAAGAAGTGGACTCACCATGGGTTGTCTCAACCTTCGATGGACTCTTAGGTAGCACTTCACGATGACTAACAGAAGCAGAAGCAGGTTTACCTTGGATCTCCAAAAGTAATGGAGGTTGAGACACGGCCAAAGCAGCAGGGATAGGCAAACTCTCGATAATATCATCGATGGTTCGGGGATTATCTTCTAGCGGGTTTTGAGAAGGAATGACTTAAGAACCTTCAGTAACTGGAGAACCCATTGGAAGCTTGAGTCGTTTCCCTGGTAAAAGAGAAGGGTTCTTCCGCCGAACCAGCGAAGCAATTGTTTCTTCGGCAGGCCCGTCATCTAAATGCTCCTCTGACAAATAAAAAAGAGCAAGGCCCAAAAGTTTTATTCTTCTCCCTTCGAGAAACGATGAAGTGGCTTTTTCATAAGGACGTCCACCAGGTTGTGAACCGCGACGTAACTCCAGGGCTAGGTTGAAAGACTGCAGGAATGTCCCCGGAAAATCTTTGATACATTGTGGCAGTGATTCGAGTACAGCTAGAAAGGCGCGTCGTCCTTAATGTCATAGGACTTCTTATTCATCCAAGGGAAATCCATGCAATATGAAATAGGTATAGGGACGGCTTGTCAAAAATCGAACTGTCTAGCGCAATATTAAGGAGAATATGGTTCGAAGCCTGGTTGAAACCTACCTTTCAAGTAGAGTCGAATGAGGAAGTCTTTCGGAGAGAGAAGATAGATCCAAAAGTCACAAAAGTTGTATGGCTTATAAGTCTCGAAGTTAAAGATGGAGCTGATCTCAGCAGAACTATAAGGAACATCTCTACATTGGTCACATCGAAAGATAAAATCCGTCTAAGAAAGAAATACAAGGGTTAATAGTTGGCATGGACATTTAAATGAGTAGCCTTAAGTAGTCGTGAGCCCAAGTCGGAAGACATGCCAGTTTTTTGGTAATCAGGCACATTAGCAAACATAAAACGGAAGTAAAGTGCCAGCTAAGCTTGAAGAATCTAAAACGGGCCAGATAGCACACCATCCACAGAAGGCCTCGTTATCGATAGGGAAGCATGTGTAAGGCTTCTATACAAAATTGCCAGAACAAGCGGGCCGAGAGCTATGTTCCTTCCTCTCGCCAGATTAGATGTAAGGATAAGATAATCTTCGGAAACCTTGACACTTGGAATGAAGAACAAATACTTTGATAACCAGTGGAGGAGAAAAGACGTGCATTCCACAAGCTGACAGCCAACGGTCTTACAATGGGCTATTAAAATTTTTTCATAAGCAAGGGTAGCCTCCGAAATAGAACAATCCTTTAAGACATCGAGACTGCTAACAAGGGTCCCATGAGGGGTAAGTCCAGCGATGTAAAAATATCCAAAAGAGTCACCTACATAGGACCCATGGAAAAAAAAACCAGTTGGTCAAAGAAGACCAAAAGCTTACAACGGAGCCAAGCAGACCTTTGTTCAGATCATGGGACGGTAAACTGACTTCAAGGGCCGTCCCTATGTTTATCGATGTCCAGGAACCAGTGATTATCGGATCAACCTTAAGTTGACAAACCAAGCATGAATGTGTCATCATATGATGGAAAGCTTCTGAATTGTGCAGAAGGAGGCGACCAAATGTCCCTTAAAGGAGAAATTTGAATAGGAAGCTTCTCGTCTTGGCGCATTGGGAAACCGGGTTGACGAGAAGCTGGTACGCGATTATAATCTCGAAGGCTAGGGCCAGGAATGTACCTGTTGTGCTCCTTCATAGTGTTCAATAGCTTGAAAAAACAGCTATCGGCATCGTCACTATTGATTAGCTCATCGAAGCGATCAATCAGCCGCCTGAGAGAAAATTCAGAAGTTTAGGTCGCCATGGAAAAGGTTAAAGAAGGCTCTGAAGAGGTTTAGGGTTTAAGTTCAAAAGGAGAGGAAGACAACGACAGAAAACGTTCACCCAAAAGATGAAAAAGGAGACCCAGATCAAGAACCAGGGCGTCCTAAGGAATTTGGAGTGGTTGCGCTTCAAGAAAAGATATAAAAAAGGTAGAAAGGGGTAATCATTAAGTGGCTATTAATGGCTATCAAATCGGAGAATATCTTTTAAAAGAAATAATCTTCGATTTATCTCTTTTAAAGTGGGCATTTGTTGATATCCAAAAGTCACCATGAAGAACCATGTGCTAGGCACGTCAGGAAGGCGGAATTAGCTTCGATCAGGTGTATCAAAATCAGGAACAAATCAGCTATCTAAATGCCACATATCTAGAGAAAATTGGCGGCATTTTCTCCCAAAAGGAAAAGAAAGAGGGCGAAAAGAAGTTACGATCAAGGTAGCTACAGAGACGGGCGGTAAAATCTGAGAGTAAGAAGAAAGGCATGCAAAATAAGAAGCTATCGATGGTGACATCAACAAAAAATCGTCAAAACAGAAAGCCATACGAAAGAAGAAACAAGAAGTGGATAACCAAGAGCAGTAATCGTTCGACGATTACCGAGGTTTCTTTATAAATACCTCCAGTCATCCAAACAACGGCACACACAAACACACAAATCAAGTCTTTATCTTTTATTATCTTAGCTTAATTTAGCTATAGCTTTCAAATTCCCGTCGTTGATTTAATTCCGACGAGTTTCATATCTTGGGTCGGGGCCGTCGATTAATTTCGGTGTCTCCTCTTCGTCCAAGGCCGTCAATTAGATTATGATTTTGTGTTGAGAAACCTATCCAGCGTCATTGATTAAATTCTAGCATTTTGTCCTATATCTAGTCCAGTGTCGTTGATTAAATTCCGGCATTGTGTACTATGTTTTACATTTCCGTCCAACATCATCGATTAGATTCTGTTGTGTTCTAAGTATAAGCCGTTTGAAGGATTACCTTTTGATTGGTCAAGAATCTGTAAGGTGTTACCTACATCATTATCAAAACATCATTTACATTTGATACTCTCTGTCCAAAACTGATCCGGAACTCTTTATTGAAAAACGAACTATTTAAGTTCGATAAAAAATTCTCATGTCAACAACTCCTTTTATGTTTCTGCCTTCTGGACCAAGCCTCCGAAGTCTATTTGGGCCTGAACGAGGGATTTCAACGTCAACAAAAACAAAGCAAAGACTTTGTAAGTACATGAAAATGTCGGTAAGTTCCAACAAGGCATTAATCAGATGACCAGTAACTTTTTTCACACGCACTTTTTTTACACTTGCCAACTCCATCGAATATTTACCGGCACGAAATAAATGACAGAATCATTCTAATTAGGCATAAAGTGACTATTGAACCGGATGTTTAGATAAGAAGTGTTAAATATGTATCGAATTTAAATCATTTACGAATATATATTTTGGTTTAAATATTTAATATTTGACCGAAACAATTGTGGCATGTTTTGGACGAGTTTTAATTGCAGATTTGATATCTGTATTAGAAGACAAAAGATGTTACTCAAATATTATATATTATTTGGGTAGATATTTGGTCCAAGAAAGGAAACAAAAGAGTAAGGGCTTTTTTTTTCTTGTCTGCATCCTGCAATAGCCGCGAGGTATATAGAGATCCAAAAAGAGAAGACTTGGCAGACTCTTTTCTTTACTCGTTCCAAGACATAGCCGCACGAAAAAAAAGAGGAGCAGTACGGTCAAGATTTATGCTTCGTTCGTGAGTTTATTTCAGTTTTATTTTATATTCAATTGAGAGTTGTCTGTTTATAAACACTTTGGGATTGGGCATAATTTAGGTGCGGGAAACACGAGCGTATTGAGCGATTGTAAATCCAATTCTCCGATATAGTGGATTGTTCTTGCTGGCTCTCCCCGTGGATGTAGGTACCGACATTCGGACCGAACTACATTATATCTGGTGTTCTTTATTGTTCATCATTATTATTTATGGGCTTTTGCGTTGACATATTTGCAAGATCTTGGTAGTTTCCGCATTAGAATTACAACAATTGATATTAGTGCCAGGTTGGATTTTTGGATTATGATTTGGGGCTTTTGCTTGTCTGATTATTATCTGAAAATTCTATTATTGAAATTATGTCTGGGGTGAAAGCTAAAATTGAGAAATTTAAGGGGAGGAACAATTTTAGGTTATGGAGCCTCAAGATGGATGCGTTATTGACAACTTAAGGTTTGACAGAAGCATTGGAGGGCAAGGCTAAGTTGCCCGAATCGATGCAAGATGCTGATAAAGATGTATTGATTATGAAGGCTAGGAGTGTAATCCTGTTGAATTTATTGGATGAAGTATTGATAGAGGTAGGCGAAGAAAAGGATACCGCAGCATTGTGAGCAAAGCTTCAATCGCTCTATGTAAAGAAGGTTTGAACAATCGCTTGTACATGTTGAAGAAGATATTCCAGTTCAAATATATTGAGGGTACGTCTATTAGAACCCACTTAGACGAATTTAATAAACTCATGATGGATCTGAAGAACGTCGGTAAGACTCTTGAAGATGAAGAGCAGGGCATGATGTTGTTAGCTTCTTTACCAGAGTCTTGGGAGCATTTTACTGATTCTCTATTGCAGGGGCGTACTACGATTACCTCAGAAGAGGTAAAGTCCGCCTTGTTTTCTAAAGAGTGGCAGCGAAAGTTGCGAGATGACAGTATGGCGTAGGATGTAGCGCATGGACTAGTGATTCAAGGTAGAGAGCAACAACGGGGGTCCAGCAGCAGCAAAGGTAAAAGCAGATCTAAATCACGCCATAGAAAATTCAAGGGACGCGTGAAGTGCTTTGAATGTCACGAGAGGGGCACATCATGAGAGATTGTCCTAAGCTGAGAAATAGAGGTGATAAGCAGAAGGCCACAGTCAGTGTGGCAAACATTGCTGAGAAGAGTACTAGTGATGCAGAGGCTATTTTTTTGTGTGACTACAGGTTCGTCAGGAGACGAATGGGTGCTAGATTTGGGGTGTTCTTATCATATGATGCCTCATAGGAGCTGGTCACTACTTACTAAACTGCAGATAGTGGTAGAGTTCTCTTGGGGAATAATGCAGCTTGCAAGATTGTTGGGATAGGGACGGTTCGGATTCAGATGCATGATGGTGTGGTTCACACATTGACAGACGTGAGGCATGTACCGGAGCTCAAGAAGAACTTTATGTCTCTAGGGACACTCGATGATATCAGGTATAAGTACACTGTTGAAGGTGGAATACTGAAGATTTCTCGAGGTGCCATGACAGTGATAAAAGGGAAGAAAGTGAGTTCTCTCTATTATCTACTGGGAGAGACCGTGACAGGAGCTGCTGCAGTTTCATCAGGTGAGTCAGACTCTGATTTAACTCATTTATGGAATATACGCTTAGGGCACATGAGTGAGGCAGGTATGACAATGCTGAGTGATAGGGGGTTGTTAAAGGGTCAAAAGACAAGTAAATTAGACTTATGTGAGCACTGTATCTTTGGAAAGCAACGCAGGATTAAGTTTACTACAGGTATTCATTTGACCAAGTAATCGGTTGAGTATATTCATTCAGATGTCTGGGGCCCGTCTCTGGTTCATTCGAAAGAAGTTGCCCGTTATATGCTCATATTTATCGACAATTATTCAAGGAAAGTATGGGTATACTTTCTAAAGCACAAATATGATGTGTTTGATCGGTTCAAGAAATTTAAGGCATTGATTGAGAAGCAATCAGATAAACAAATCAAGTGCCTAAGAACCGATAACGGCATGGAGTTCTGTGGTAAAGATTTTACCAAGTTCTGCGAAAGAGAAAGTATTGTTAGACACCGCACAGTACTTGGGACACCACAGTAGAATAGCGTGGCAGAACGGAAGAATAGAACTTTACTTGAGCGGGCTCGGAGCATGTTATCGCATGCTGGAATAGGCAAGAAATTTTGGGCCGAAACAATGAACATGGCGTGTTACCTGATTAATCGATCTCCATCATCTGCTACCGGCTGTGGTGCACTGATCCCAGATCACCCGGTTTTATAATCAGCAGAGATGTAATTTTCGATGAGACTGCAATACTTCGACAGAGGAGTCCTGAGACACTACCGGCAGAGCAGACAGATCATGGTGTCAGTAGTGAGGTGGAGCTTCAGGTGGAGACTCCGGAGACCTCAGAAGTAACAGATGTTAAGATTGCAGATGAGGCCGCAGTTCCTGAATATGGTGATAGTCAACAACCAACACAGTCACAGCATACTCTAGTTAAGGGTAGACAACGAAGGTAAATAAAACTACCGGTACGTTATGGTTATACAAATATTGCTTATGCTTTGACTGTAGGTGACGAGGTGGAGACAGATGAGACTTTGTCTTATTCTGAGGCGATGGCTAGTTCTGAGTCGTCGCAGTGGTTAAGGGCTATGAGTGAAGAGATGAAATCACTCCATCGAAATCAGACATGGGAGCTAGTTAAAGTACCCAAGAGTCAGAAGATTGTTGGAAGCAAATGGGTCTACAAACGGAAAGAAGGCATTCCTGGTGTCGAGGTAGCGAGGTATAAGGCGAGACTTGTAGCGAAAGGGTTTACATAGCGGGAGGGCATTGACTATAATGAAGTGTTTTCTCTTGTGGTAAGGCATACTTCTATTCGTATTTTACTTGCCTTAGTTGCGGCACAGGATCTCGAGTTGGAGCAGCTTGATGTAAAGACGGCTTTTCTTCATGGTGAGTTGGAGGAGCAGATTTACATGAGGCAACCAGAGGGATTTGTTATTCCGGGTAAGGAAAATCATGTTTGCTTATTAAAGAAATCTTTGTATGGGCTGAAACAGTCTCCTAGGCAGTAGTATAAGCGCTTTGATGCTTTCATGACTAGTCGGGACTATTCTAAGAGTAAGATGGATAGTTGTGTTTATTTTAGGAGACTGGATGATGGGTCATTGATATATTTATTGCTATATGTTGATGATATATTGATAGCAGTTAAGAATATGTCTGATATTGATGCGCTGAAAAAGCAGTTAAGTGCTGAGTTTGAGATGAAAGATTTAGGCGCTGCAAAGAAAATATTAGGAATGGAGATTTTGCATGACAGGAATGTAGGATTATTACGTCTGTCTCAAAAGACATATATTGAGAATATTGTAGCACGTTTTAATATGCAGTCAGTGAAGTCTATAAGTACATCATTAGCGAAGCACTTTAAACTTTCAGTTAAATTATCACCGCAGACTGAGAAGGAGGAGGAACATATGTCCCGTGTTCCATATTTTAGTGCAGTGGGTAGTATTATGTATGTTATGGTATGAACTAGACCTGATATTTTATAAGCTGTCAGTGTAGTTAATTGTTGTATGAAGCGTCCTGGTAAAGCTCATTGGGAAGCTGTGAAATGAATCCTCAGATATTTGAAGGGGACAGCAGACGTTAGCATACCGGAGGGACATTGATGGATGTGAAACCACTGGTTTTGTGGATTCTGATCATGCAGGTGACTTGGATGAGTGCAGGTCTTTAGCAGGGTACTTGTTTACGCTTGCAGATGGTGTAGTTAGTTGGAAGGCATTTCTACAGGACCACTTGGCCTTGTCGTCGACTGAGGCGGAGTACATGGCACTGACCTTTGTAGCGAAAAAGGCGATATGGTTACAGAGTTTACTCTTGGACTTTGGGTTGGATTAGAAAAGTGTTGATATATACTGTGATAACCAAGGTGCGATATTTTTTGCGTATAATCCGGTTTATTATGAGCGGACGAAACATATCAATATTAGGTACCACTTCATCCGAGATATCTTAGCGAAAGTTATGGTTGTTGTGAGAAAGATAGCTACAGCAGAGAACCCATCAGACATGATGACTAAGTTTGTTACTTTGGCAAAGCTCAAGTTTTGCTTGAGCACTATTGGCGTCTGTGGAGAGTGACCGCCTTTCGGGGCTATGGGAGAGCAGCATGGATGATGAGCATTATGAGTTGACTTTCAAACATTGAGTCAAGGTGGAGAATAGTTAAATATGTCTCGAGTTTAAATCGTCTATGAATATATATTTTGATTTAAATATTCAATATTTGACCGAAACAATTGTGGCATGTTTTGGACGAGTTTTAATTGCAGATTTGATATCTGCATTAGAAGACAAAAGATGTGACTCAAATATTATATATTATTTGGGTAGATATTTGGTCCAAGAATGGAAACAAAAGAGTAAGGGTTTTTTTTCTTGTCTGCATCCTACAATAGCCGTGAGGTATATAGAGATCCAAAAAGAGAAGACTTGGCAGACTCTTTTCTTTACTCGTTCCAAGACACAGCCGCACGAAAAGAAAAGGAACAGTACGGTCAAGATTTATGTTTCGTTCGTAAGTTTATTTCAGTTTTATTTTATATTCAATTGAGAGTTGTCTGTTTATAAACAATTTGAGATTGAGTATAATTTAGGTGCGGGAAACACAAGCGTATTGAGCGATTGTAAATCCAATTCTCCGATATAGTGGATTGTTTTTGCTGGCTCTTCCCGTGGATGTAGGTACCGACATTCGGACCGAACCACGTTATATCTGGTGTTCTTTATTGTTCATCGTTATTATTTCTGGATTTTTGCGTTGACGTATTTGCAAGATCCTGGTAGTTTCCGCGTTAAAATTACAACAAGAAATATATGAGATTGGGGTAAGTGGTCCATATCATAACGACATGGATTAACATTAAACGCATTGAATTATCGAGACCGGCTTTTCTTCAAAAAGTTCGCTACCAACCTACCTACCTAAACCAAAGTTCTTGCAAAAGATGATGGGTAGACAAGGATAATTCAGCATCCTACTGCCAATAAACATAGAGGCTAGAGCTAATTGTGAGATCGTGCATGCACGCCCTCGTTGCATGGAGCACACCTATATCGCCATTGGCCATGGGCCATTTCTGGAAAAATTAATATTTTTTAAAATGTATTATAATTGTGCCAATTCAGTCTATCTAGTATATTTTAGTTGACTGACGCTTACATGGATGCCAGTTGGCCGAGGGCATAATATTTTAATTTTTTTTTAATTCGGCGATCAACTAGAGGAAGAAGAGGGAAGGGGAAGGAAAAATAGAAAAGAAAGAAAGAAACAATAAAAAAAATTAAAAAAATACTAAAATGTTGTCGCCAGTTGACCGGCACACACGTCAGCGTTGAGCGGAAATTTACTAAAGAGACTAAATTGACACAATTGCGAAAGTTTTAGGACTGAACTGACAAAAAAAAATTGAATTGACACAATTGTAAATTAGTAATTTTCCCTGCCTTTTTTAATGGATTTGGGAAGTAGTAATGGTCACTAATTTAATATTTTAATTTGCATAACATATCAAGTATTTTATATCACGGTCAAATATTTTAACTTGAGTTGGGTTACGGAATGCATTTTACAAGCAACGCCTCTTCCTGTGCTTATATAAAGGGGTCGTGCACGTCACATTTCACTAATTCATGCCTTGTTACACAAAATAATTATAGTTGATTAGTAAATATAAAGTCTAGAGAATCGGCGACCAAAACTTATGACATAAAGGGACGGAGATGAAGAACTAACTATATAGAGTCAAGCACGCCAATTCCAAAATAGTATTCGACTCTTAGAATCGCAAATACTATTATATATATATATATATATATATATATATATATTTATTTATTTATTTATTTATTTTCTGCAAGGAACTACTTCTTGTCTTCTAGCAGCCGCTGATGATTTTCGTGGAAATAAGAAAATTTAGAGTCTAAAGCATGTTTTGGTTTTTAACCACATCCTCCCGCGAGCATAAATCATTCTCCTTTCGCGCAAATTAATTCAACTTGCATCAATTTTTTTTTTTGGAGAATATAAGAAATGATTAGAAAACATCCTTCAAAAGATATAATCTAATCCACTCAAGTATAATGGGGAAAAAATAAATAAATTATATCTACTGTAACACATTTACCTCAAACTGTTTATTGGGGACACAAAGTACTTTTAACTTGTACTCATGTGACATATTTATTCCAAATTTGTACCGGTGTTATATATTTACCCTGGATTTTTGACGTTACAAGAAAAACTTTGAGGTAAATGTGTTACACGGATACAACTTTGAGGTTTTTTATGTCATAATTTTATTTTATTTTTGGATAAATGTGCCGTAACGAGCATAGTTTAAGGTTTGTCGTGATTTTTTCCCTATGTAAACTAAAAATGATCTAGAGTATGTTGGTCCCTAAGGTTGCGTATGGATCGTAGCCAGAGAAAGTGTTTTTGTTTCAAAAGTGTTTCCATTTATGTTCCAAAAGTATTCCGAGAATAATTTTGGAATAGAAACGCGTATGGTGCAAAAACATTCCAAAAGTATTTCGCGAAACAATTTTGTGCCATGAAACACTTTTGAAGAAACAAAAAAAACTTGTTTCTGGATTTTGAAACACTTTTTGAACCACTATCTATTGCCGCCGATGCGGCTACCACACCCAGTCGCCGCTGCCGCTGGTCACCGCCGTCGCTGCAGCTAGCCGTCAACTTCCGCCGTCTCTGTCGATCGCCGCCGTCGCGGCCACCACACCCTGTCGCCGGTCGCTACTGCCGCCGCCGCCGCCGCCAGTCGCTACCCCCGTCGCCGCCGCCGCCGGTCGCCGTCATCGCTGGTCACCTACCGCAGCCACCGGCCTTCGCCAATCACAGGTTACCTCTGCCGGAAAAAAAATATTTTTTTAACTTACCAAACGCGTTTTTGTAACAAAAATCGTAGCCGGAAACGGAAATACAAAAAAAAAAAATTTGTTCAAAAAATGCTCTAAAAAACAGAAACGTTACCATATGCAACCTAAAGATGCTGTCTTGTGTAACGAGCCACACGGGAATGTTCCTTGCGTATAGTTTTCTTCTTTTATGTCGAGAATATCCGTACTCCTTTTTTGATAATTGTAATTAATGATCGTAGTACCTGATAGATGCGCCGCATTAGAAGATAATCAGTAATCTTTACTGCTGATTTTAATCTGTCTAGTATAATGGTTAATTAGCATTTACTGCTGATTTTAATTTGTCATTTTATTCGTGGCATCTTTTTTTGTCTTAAAAGAAACACAAATTTCCCGAAAAATCGAAAAGACAAGATGCCTAACTGAACTTCCATGCCCAGCATTGAGAAAAAAGGAGAGAAAAAAAGAACGACAAATGCACAAGACGGCCGTGTTGAAAACACGGTGCCGAGCATGTTTCTGAACGAGCGGAGAAAAAACTTATGAACAAAGACAGTTTCGCGAGAATCTGGCAAACGGCAAACGTGGAAAAGCTGTATCGAAAAACCGAAGGCACTCAACAGATCAAGAGAAGGGCAATGTCTTCAAGCAAGACAATGATGGAGTAGGTGTCAAGAAAGCCGTTGCTTCCGAGTTCTTTTTATCTATATTGCCATATATCGTATCGTATGCGCATACAACAGTCAGGGACAGGTTGGATTAGCTACGCTGGCCATGAGATTATACAGCCTCAGATTGTTTCAACACAGAGAGAGAGAGAGAGAGAGAGAGAGAGAGTGTTAAGGGCGGAGTACAACCTAAGGAACTGTCAATTGATTATGCCCCATGGACTTCCACGAAGCTTCCAGACGCAGCAAATGCAGCTTCTCGACAAAAGGTTCCAAAATATCCACCTCTTCTTCCGGCGCAAATGCCATACAAATGCTAAGTTCTTGAACCGCCTCCCCATAGTCCCTGGAATTGGAAAAGTAAGAAGGTCATTGACATGAAGGAAATAGAGTCCTTTTCAAGGAAAATCCGTAGTGGTTCATACTTCTTGTAGTACAACATCATCCCTTGGTCTCTCCTCAGAGCCCAGTTATGCGGATGCAGAATCAATAATCTTTCTGAGGCCATAATAGCCAACCTGTCGAGTTTCAATTCAAACGCCATGATGAAGTTTACTCGACAAGATGAGAGGCAAAAATAAACTACAGACTTGAGAAGAAAGTTGAGTGAAGCAACCAAGGAAAATGTACATTGACAGAAGAAAACTTGCTACTGTTCAATCCATTAAAGCCAAACTACAAGAGCAAATGTTTGCTATGAAATAAACAGATGACCAATAAGCATTCATAGAGAAAAAGACTATTTGGTCTATCTCAAGTTGTTGTATAAAGGATGACTAATGACTCATGTCATTTCTTTGGCAGCTACATACCTTTCTAGATATCGTGAAGACAATCTTAGATTACAAAATCGAGAAACATCCATCTACTCTTGGACAATTATTCCGCATAGCAGAAACTTTGACTTTATTACCATCACATAACTGTAAGTCACAATATATGACATCTGCACAAGACTAGAGTTATCAAAAATAGAAAAAGCAATTTCAAAACCAAGCGGATAGAATGAAGACAAAGCAAAGAGGAGGAGACATGCCAATCATTCCAAGTTAGGACAACTATGCATATGAGGCCAGTAATTTACAAGTAAAGGCAATCGGACAGTCAAAAATCAAATTGAGGGGAGAACATTGATTTGAAGCCAACTCCTTTCTAACAAGAACTTCAACATCAACATCGACAACACTTTTATCCCAAACTAGTTGGGGTCGACAGCCGATGAACTCCAAAGATTCATAAAATAAGAACTTATCCAAGCAAAAAGACCATCATGATCTATGGCATGACCTCATATGCCAGCGGGATAAGGGCCAAAAGAAAAATATTTTGGTTGGCGAGGTTATAAATCACAAAAATTTGGTAGTCTCAGATGGCAAATCTCATCTTCCATGACAAATGCAACCAAATGTACGGATAGCACACTTTTCATGCACTTTCACATTTTCAATTTTCACAAGGAACAAATGATCAATGTTAAAACATGACATGGGAGAAAGAGCCACAATCATACAAAAGAAACAAAATATTACCTAAGATCTTGGGGCCGCAGCACAGGTGCATTTGAATCATCGAATTTGTTGGATTTTTCAGAAGCATAGTCAACATGCCTAAGAGGAGTAGTCAACATCAGCCCATGATTCAGCCTTGAAGCACGTTTCCAATGAAGCCTCTGCAATTTTTCAGGCATAAATAATGAAATTCGTAGCGGAACGCACTGAAATAGATAAAATAGGAATGTAATGAGGAAATCAAAATCAAGTAACAAATGCAGAACGTTGAAAAACTTACAATCAAGTTTGCCAAAGCAATCCCAATGATATCACGGTTTGAAGCTATCTCAAGTCCTAAAAGTGAATTGCTAGTTAAGTCCGATGCCCTAGACCTAGGGTCATCAACACACCTTCCATTGACAATAGCAAACAAGCTCTTTCCGTTGGTTACCTTGAAGAGCTCCTGCAGGTGGAGTACAATGCACAAATCTATAATCAGTCCCAAGATGTAAGATCCATCACGTTGCAATTATATCAGCAGTTAACGCACCTCTGGGTTCCCAGTTTGGGGCCATATCAAAAAATCTTCCCCGACACGAGATCCCACAATGGTCAGACCAAGTCTTCGACAAACCTCAATGTAAATAATGCTAAGCAAAATCGCTGTCATCAAGGGAAGCATGAAGTTGACCCATGAGTCATCGGATCTAATTCATGTTCAAAGGAAAGGCATATCTCACAACATCTATATCCAAATTCAAACAAATGGGACATGAGGTGCACAAGATATGCAGAAAAAGCTATCTACATCAGCATTATGCAGATCAGAACGTTACCACTGCCAAATCTAGAACTCAGCACAGAGTGCAAGTATGAACATTTGGAATCTACAAGAACAGGTGTCCGCTTGAAGCCTTTCAACCCAAAAAGAACTACATTAACTGCTTCTAAAACCTCAACCAAATGGCAGCCGATATCTCTTGAAATTAGTTCCGCCTCAACCTCTTTAGCAATAGAATCCAGCTCACTCAGCCACTGAGATATTGTCCTTCCGGACAAAGGCATATTGTCTAAAGAATCCCACTTTTGGGCATCAGATGGAACAGAAGCTGATCTTCTTTCTTTTGAAAGGAACTCTGCATCCATTTCTCTGTTGAGAGCCAGAAATGCCTCATCTTCAGCTGCCACATACAGCAAAACCTACACAAGTGCATCAAGAAGGATAGTATATTAAAAATGAGTGTCATGGGTCCAACCAGATTAAGAATAGCTCTCAATCCACAAACTTAAAAGAACTTGAAGATGAAATATTCTGGTGAAGGGGACTGGAAGATCAATTGAGATGGATCATGTTCCACAACAATTTACTGCATGAGAATGAGCTTCACGTGAAACAAACCATGAAGTAGTTCCAATACAATGAATTTATGCAGCATCACTTAGCGAATCAATAGAAAGATACAGACAGTAAAACAAAACTCATACTTTTGCAAGAGAGATGTCTTTTTCCTTGGACTGGAAAGAAATTTCCTGAGTGAACTTCTCCCTGGAAACTTTAAGAATCTGGCAAACCAATAAGCACGATGCGATGAATACTCGGAACATGGTGCAGGGCATCAATAGTATAAGATCAAAAGCGAAATATCATGTAATCATCTGTGAAAGCTCAAGTGAAATAAGACCGAAAACATGAGCAGGTGCAATGTAGCCAAAGAACTGATGCCGTCATATGGGATAAAGATCAAGATATCTCGATGCGACAGAGCTTTCAAGCACAACGGAAGGACCGGTATGGAATTAACCTCCAGGTAGATTTGGGAACGAGACAGTTCCTCTGTCCTGTGATTGCTAGAAAGAGGGGAGGCCAAGGCCGAAATGGGAGCAATTCTTGAGAAAGGGCTCTGCTTGTTTCTACTTCTCAGTTTGTTCCCCTTCTCATTCCAACAGCAACAAGGGCCATGATCACACCTGATGATCGGAAATAACAAATGGGATATTCCAGAATCCTTTGGTCCACCTCAAAATTCTTAAAAGTGCAAGATAAAGCGTGACTGAATAACATCAAACACCATTAACACATTACCCCTTATCTGACTCAAGATACAAACATAAAAAGCAGAACATAGGCACTCCCCAATGCTTCCTCATAAAAAAAAAAAAAACAACAGAAAAGAACAACTCTAAACACTTGAATGGTTGGAAAAAAGACAGAGAAAACAGTTGAATGAATAAGTCATTACCTGATGCTCGTCACTGTAGCAACAGCAGCCATCGCCGGAGATGCCAACATCCCAACGCCCGAAAATCTGGAATCGATATATGTGAGGCAAATGAGGAAAAAAAAAAGAAGGGAAAGAGACGGTCGGAGTCGTTTGCTGATTGATGTTGTTCACTCAGTCAGAGAATGTGGTGAAAAGGGTAGCGAGAGCAACGATAATCAGCAAAGGCCAAGAAACAATCGAAGGGAAATTATCAGGATCAAGTACTCATGCGTCTCCAAAAGCAAGACCAATCTTGAATTTGGAGTTCACGGAAGAGGCGAGGTTCATGATGAGCACTGGCAAACACGAGGGGGATGGTGATCTGGAGCAGGAATCGGGACCATAAGAGAAGGAAACGGAAGAGGGAACTTTTGGGTGATTCAAGAAGATGCTGCTTCCGAAATTGCCAAGATCCATATGGAACACGTGTCTCTAGAATGATAAGAAGCGGAAGAAGAAGAAGAAGAAAGAAGAACAAGAACAAGAATCCTCCTTCTTTTTTACCCTTCCCTCTTCTTGTTTTACTTGGAGCGGTTTCGCAGCATTAGGAAATAAGCTTCTTCCCAGTGTTGTTCTCTTTTATGGTGCGTGCAGATGAGAGCGCTCTGGGACAACACCGCCAGCAGCTGAAGCAGCGTTCCACCATTGTCGCGCACTCCGAAGGAAAGACTGGTTTTTTAGTTCGTTTTCTTTGGGTAACGCAGTGAACGAATGAATTATATGGGAAGAGAAGGAGGGGATTACCTTTTTTCTTTTTCCTTTGATTTTGCCCATCCTATTTCTCCAAAAAGTTGATAACGATAGGATGAGAGTGAGACCCAAAAAGTAAAAGTCTTTTCACTTTCTTAAATTGACATCATTTTTTTTTCTCATTTTACCTCTGCCTTGTGATAAAATGAAAAATGTTTTTTTCGATATTATTGTACAATCTCAATAATAGATTTACACACCATCATCCGTGTTTTGCATAAAACACTCATTGATTGAAAAATCGTGTTTTGGTAAACAGTTTCTTGACAAAAGTTTTGCATGATGATTATATAAAAGTCATGTTTAAAACATACTAATTTGAAAAAATTATCCATAATGGGAATTTAAAAAAAAAAAAGGTATCGGAATCTTTCGAGAGGTCACGTAGTCTTTCCTTACAATCAAACACAATTTACAACAATATTTACTCTACAACATTTTATTTTCTTAGCGAAAATAATATAACAATATTTAAGTGTAGAGATTAACTAGGTAGGTTTGTTGTGCTAGTCTCCCTCGAGGAATAATCGAGGTGCGCGTAAGCTGGCTCGGACACCTTGGTTATAAAAAAAAAATTAGGTAGGCAAGCCAATAAACATGTGGTCCTACTAGTAAAAGAGATTGGAGGGTGGGGACACTACTATTATAGGTGTGAGTTCCACTTTGGCTCTATGCAAAGAGTCAAAGCAAAGAAAGACGAGAGTTAGAGATATGACAAATTAAAAATGGATAATGACATAAATGGTTCCCGAACTTTGATAGAATGTGTAATGTGGTCCCTGATTTTGTAATTTATTCAATTTAGTTCTTAAACTTTAGTCTAATGTTTAATATGATTCCCAAACTTTTAGTTTGTTTAATATAGTCTTTAGACTTTTGCTATATATTCAATATAGTCCTTGAACTATAAAAAAATGTTCAATGTAGTTCTTTCATTAATTTAATACCAGGGATAATAATGAACATTTGGTATGATCTAGAGACTAAATTGAATATGTACTAAAAGTTCAGGAACTAAATTGAACAAGTCATACGTTTAGGAATCAAATCGCATATTAGGCTAAAGTTTATGGGCTATATTGAATAAATTATAAGTTCATGGACCACATTGCACATTCTGCCAAAGTTCAAGGACTATTTATGCCATTTTGTCCATTAAGAACAAAAACTAAGTAGGCAATGGCCCATAATTACCTTAAATTTTTAGCTTGTAATTAATCCGCACGATGAGTGGGTTTAATTGCGGGGGACAAAAAAAAAAGGGACCTACCGTAATTTTTTACCATTATAAGCTTGACTCATATCTCCAAAGTTGGCTCTTACTCTATGCAGCGACATGAGACGCGGTGAGACAGGAACACGGCATCGTCCGTGCCATATGGAGATTAATATTTTAATAACACTATGATATAAATACTATATCATAAACTTGTTTGTTTGTTTATTTATTTGCTTCAGGGTATGACAAGAAAATTATTGTCGTCCCACTTGTCTTAGGGTTCGTGTGCTGACAAGTTATTGCTTCAATCAATGTGTTTGGCCGCGCTTCATGCCTACGAAATTGATCTGAGTCAGCAAACGCGATGCATCGCACATTAGTAGAAAATGACCATCTTCTTCGGATGGGTTATACCGTCGGATCCATGCGAACGTCTTATTTTCGGGTTGTTCCCTTCACGAAAATCTTGTCTTTTCTGCTGATATCAAATTCAAATGTTAGAAAAGCACCAACTTGTTCCAGCGACTTCACCGTACAACAAAGCTAATCGGAAATATAGGCGAAAGTTAGTACGAATCTCATTATTCTTGATGATGTAATTAACTTTTGGGGAGCAAGAGGTGGATAAGGTTGAATGATGTGGCCAAAAGAAAAAAAGAAGAAGAAGATGGAACGAAGTGTGATGTTGCCTTCTCTTCCCAGACCAAATCCCCCCCCCCCCCCCCCCAAACTTAAAATTATTCATTTATCAAGAAGAGTGGATGATGATGCAATCGACCAAACATTATGTTAATGTATAACCCCACTTGCAGAACTAATCAAGTTTAGTCGATTAAATTAAGTTGATTTTTTACCAAGAGACCCTCCCCAAAATCTCTTTTGGATCCTAGTATCTTCTTCTCTTTTGGACCCTCAGGCCTCCCATTTTTTGTACTTTGTTTAGAGGGGATGATTCCGGCATCTATCACTAATATTCCATCGTTTGATTTGAAGTTTTTGCCTTCCACACTCTCTCTCCAATCGACAATTTAAACATAAACATGTCGGACGGATGAGGGATGATTCTTTAGGACCCAAATCCAATATGTCATTGCCGTGTCTCGTGGGACAGCGGGAGTGTCCACTGGAGTCCCCCCCGTTGTCCCAATCCTTATCCTCCTCCTTCAACTTTGTGTAGCTCTCCTTGGATAAGGTCTCAAAAAGCGCCTATGGTGTTCATATGTTCAAAATCCAATTCCTCCAATTTCGAATATTGTTGGTTTTGAATTTGTTTGTTTGTATGGTGTTCAAATGTTCAAAATCCACATATTTGATGCCGATTTGGGCAGAAGTGAAGCCTTCCAGTTTCTCAGGAACAGTGATGACAAAGCGGTTTATCGGTATCCAACGTATGTGCTGTATGACACGAGTTACAAGACGAATAGGTCAAATAGCTCGAGGAGAGAGGCCAAGAATCGAAGTAGACACTCTCGGGGGATATCTTGCGAATGGTGGTTTTGATGCTCTAGGCGCCGTCGCATCGCCTTTCGTCACGGCTCGCCTGCAATCAAAGTAGCCCACTTTAAAACCAGATGGGACTGGTTCGCGATGACGCGTGACTTATCTACCGACTCGGTAACCCCGGTATTAAATGGGAGCGGACCGAAAGACATCCTGTCTAGCACTCTCCAAGGCCAGAGGGAAAAGGACAACACAGAGGCCGCATGAACTTGGATTATAGAGAACGCCCTTTTGTTCGCTTTTGATTGTGGAAGATCGAGACTCGACCTAAGAAACACAGGAGTCATTTGGGATGGTGGATGAGCCATGAGTTATGAGGTCCCTTTCCTCGTCGTCAACATCGACCAGTGATCTGAGGATCAATCGCTTATGACTGTTCATCTAGACTAAAATGATTAGTGCAGGGCACCTCCTTTGCAGTTAATAGTAAAAAAAAAAAAAAGTGATCATTAGGCCAACACGGACCGGGCCATTGAGGTAGAGCTTAACTTTGTTGCCCTAGCCCTCCCATTAACAGATGCCCTTGCTCAGGTCGGCCAACGTTGCCTTTGGGGCCTTTGAGGTGTAAGCCAGCCTACGGTTCCCCCCGGAAGCTAGTCCAAAAAGTTCCATGCCTCTTTTGACCTTTTGTGCTCGGCCTCAAATGAATTCGATTACTTGGACCACATTTTGACATCGCCAATCAATGCCTTCAGCCGACCCATCTTCTTAGCTTGTATGGAAGCTGCATTCACATAGAGTTTTCTTGGAGTAGTTTTGTTACAAAAGTTAACGTGAAATTTACGCGAAAACTAAATATTAACGAATTTTCAATCTTCATGATTTTTACGATAAGAATGATGATGGTGTAACTTGTGTTGTGGCTAGCGTTATTACCTAGAAAGGTGAATATATAATTATCGTGCAATTTTCAAGATTTAATGCGAAATTCAAATTACACAAATATTAAGCACAAATCTCAAACAATCAAAAGCAGAGTTTATCACCGAGTACTCTAAGTGTGCAGTTCAACTATCACAATATATGAAACAAGATCAGAGTAAGGGATAGAGAAACTGCACAAAGGGTTTATAGTGGTTCACCTTTGATTAAGTCTACGTCCACTTTTTCGACTGGATTCCACTAATGAACTACTTGAGGTTACAACTTAGTAATATCCCTTGAAACATAGGACTACACACCTAACGCTCAATACTCTTATGTACACCTCCTCACAATTTCAATTGATGGATCACACAAACTATATGATTTGAAGTTCTCTTGATTTAAGAATTCTGAACATTTTTTCATCTTAACGCCAATCTAGTTTCTCTTCATCTTTGATATGTCTTTTATCCTCATCCGTCTCCAATCTAACCGTTGCAAGACATCCAGAAGAGATCTCTTCAAAAATTCTCGTTTGGACAAGACAATTATCAAAAGAAGATCTCGTAGTCATTGAAGATTGCCATAGGAAAGTCTTTCCCATTCGAATCAAATTGCCCATATAATTATGATCTTGGCCATAGATGAATTCCTTCAATAGGTAAGTTTCGTTTGTCTCCTAATATATATGTCCTTAATTGATCTCTATTCCCGAGAATCATTAAGAACGATCTAGCACGATTGTATCCATTGTAGTATATCAATTAAGTACATCTTGAAGTTCTCTTCAAGTTCTTGTAACTACTCGTGAATACTCCTATCAGATCTTGAGCATTATTCCAATGTTTAAGCTTTTTTCGCTCAACGTCTGAGCTTAACACAGCATCTGAGTATCTTAGAAATAACATCTGAACTAAATCTTTTGTCAGATTCAATTTTGTGTATCCTCGCACCAAAAGGACAATATACAAAATAAGTATTTCACGGCATTATCTCGAAATTTAAGAATACTTGGATTGTTTTATCAACTTCAAAATCATCTAGAGTTTTTCTCAATAATCTTTTCTTTTTGATTATCTACCATGTTTTAAGGTGATCCATTTGGTTCTTCATTCTCAGAAGATGGGTTCTGCTCACTTAGTGCAACGCCTCCAACGTCTATCATTTGAGTAGTATATTCGTCTTCAAATTTCACATTCATAGATTCTTCAGCTATCTTGCTTGATGCAGAATATCCCAAGAACACTCCTTCATCTGATCTTTCATTAAACTTACTCGACCGATCACTTGAGTTTTTAAAAATGTAGCATTTTCATCCAAATGTATGAAAGTATGAAATATTTAGTTTCTTTGCTTTGTAAAGCTCATAGGGGGATTTCTCAAGTAATGGTCTGAGAAAGACTCGGTTTATGATATAGCAGACAGTAGACACTACTTCAGCTCAAAAATAGGATGGCGAGGCTTTCAATCAAAAGAGTTCATGCCATTTCTTGCAAAGAACGATTCTTTCTTTCAACAACTCCATTTTGTTGTGAAGCATATGAAGATGCAAAATTATGTTGAAAATAATTTTAATCACAAAATTCTGCAAAGTATTGATTTCAAAATTCCCTCCATGATCTGTTTTGTGCTTGAAATTAAGTAATCCTTTTCATTTTGAACTTTCTTAGAAAATGTTTCAAAATATGAAAATGCATCACTCTTATATGTAAGAAAGAATACCCAAATGTATCTGGTGTAATCATCCACAATAACTACGCAATATTTATTACCTCCAATAATCTGAGTTCGAGTGGGTCCGAAGACATCCATATGTAATAGCTGCAGAGCATGGTTAGTAGATACTTTATTTAATGGCTTGTAAGAATTTATTACTTATTTGCCAAGCGTGATAGCTCGATTCTATTTCAAATTTTTATATAGATGATATAACAATAAATTTAATTAGGTAATAAAATATTATTGTTAATATCAAAAGTAATAGAATTAAATTAGTAAAAAAAAAAGAAAAAAGCTTTACAATGCTTAGTTTTTTCAAATTTAGCATCTATGAGTCCTCTCACTAACTTCTTTTTGGAGATCTTTAACATTTGCTTGAGGCTTATGTGTCCCAGCTTCCTATACCAAAGTTCTGGATTGTTTTTGATAGATATAAAACATTTTTCTTCCTCAGACGATGTGTCCAGAAGGTACATATTGCCATGTCTTTGTCCGATGATTGAAGATTCATTGTCTCGGCTTGTACCTGATAACTTATTTTCTGCAAAAGAAACTTTATATCCAATATCACTCAATTGGCCAATATTAATGAGACTGAAATTCAAACCTTTGACCAATGAAACATTATTGATGTGAAGATTGCCAATATTCACGGTTCTTTTGCCTATAATTGTTCCTTTATTATTACCACCAAAGGAAACGTTCCACCAAACATTTTAATATTGATAAAGTTTGTTACATCTCTAGTCATGTGTCTAGAGCTCACACTATCAAGGTACCAGTTATTTTTCCTTTTCATTGGTACCTGCAAAGCAATGAAACTCCAGTTTTCTTAGGTATTCCTAAATCTGTTTAGGTCCATTGGGGTTAACAACATTTGCATATCTAAAAATATCTCGAGATGGCCTTTTAATTTTGAAACAATAGCTTTTAGAATCTCTTGGATCACCACAGTTTGATCATGCATAAAAATTCTGTCCTTTAGATTTTATAAATTGTTTCAAAGAAATGACTTTATAAAATTGCTTTGAAAACCTTTTCCTAAGTCTTTCCTTTACTTTAAGAAATTGATTTTTCACATCACCTTCTTTTTGAAAACTCAATCCCGATTTGTTATAATAAAGAACTTGTATAAAAAGTATGTGTTGTAATATCTTTGTTGCGGATGAGAATTTATTATGAATATCCAAAGTTTCCTTTCTCAAAGAGGCATTTTCTTTTTCAAAAAGATCTTTTTCTTCTTTCAAGGAATCTCTTTCGTTTCTTAAGGAAATACTTTCTTTCTCAAGAATTTCAATTCTAGATTTTAATAGAGTATTTTCCTTAGAGGCAATATCAAATTTCCCCTTTATTTGAGAAAATTTCTTTTCAAGAAAACTAGTCTTATCATTTTGCGAAACGTCTCTTTATTTGAAAATAGTTACTTCCTTTTTCAATTCGAAATGTCTTTTGAGAGTATCTTTAAACATAAATCATCTATATATGCAGATATCTCAGAAGGAATTTTTGAATGAGTTACTTGGAGATCATCATCTGAGTTTGCCATGAGGCAAATGTTTACATATTCCTCATTACTTTTACATTCAATATCGCTCCAAGTCTCTGCTTTCAAGACTTTCTTGAATTTTTCATCTTTGCCTTTCTTCTTTAACAGAGGGAAATTTGGTTTAATATGACATCTCTTTTTGCATTCATAATAGATGACTTTTTGGCTTTCATTTCTGGTCTCAGATGATCTTTTCTAATCTTATCATCTGAGATCTTTTTTGTCTATGAAATTTCTTCTCTATTTTTTTTCCATTTTTTTGAATCTTTTGACCATGAGTGCGAGCTGCTCATCATCTTCATTCTCAGAATTTGAAACATCAAAATCAGCATCAGATTTCAAAGCAAAGGATTTCTTATCTTTTGACGTGGTTTCCTCATTGATTCTTCCTTCCTCACATGATTGAAGAGTTCCAATGAGCTCTTCCATGGATAAAGGTAATATCCTTTGAGTCTCTTGAATGGATGTTTTGACATTATCTCATTCTTTTGTGAGAGCTCTTAATGACTTCTTATCGATCTAGAAACTGGTTGCCCATGGTATGTGAGACCATTCACTATTTCAGTGAATCTATCAAATATTTATTTCACAGTTTCACCGAGCTTCATTTTGAACGCTTCACACTAGCCAAAAGGAAATTGATTTTGGTCTCCTTGACTCTGTCTGTTCCTTTATATGTAAGAGCTTGTCTGAAATCTCTTTTAACGAGGAACAATCTGCAATAGTTTATATTCAGTGGGAGATAAAGCACTATAAAATGAGAAAAAATTGCCTTTGCATCGAGAGCATCTCTCTTGGCTATATCAGTGTTCAATAGAGTAGCAGTTGGGGTTGAATTATTATCCCCTGCGTTTAATCCGCTTGTAACGTTTACAGTGAGATTCATTTATCATTGTACAACATCCCAAATTTGAGAATCCTGGCATCTAATATATGCCTTGAATTTGTTTTGTCAGTCGCTGTACTCTTTCCCTTAAAAATATGGTGGTCTACTGCTGCTTCCGCCTTCGATCTACGTGGGAGATAAATTTCTAGTCATAAAGATTGTTAGCTCGGAAGTAAAAATACTTCACAAAATGAGTATCAAGCTCTGATACCAATTAATATGGCTAACGTTGTCACCTAAAGGGAGGTGAATAGGTTACTGTTGTGCAATTTTCAAGATTTAATGCGAAATCGAATTGCACAAATGTTAAGCACGGATCTCAAACAATCAAAAGCAGAGTTTATCACCGTGTGCTCTAAGTGTGTAGTTCAACTATACAAATATATAAAACAAGATCAGAGTAAGTGATAGAGAAGAATGCAAAGAGGGTTTATAGTAGTTCGGATTTAGTTAAGCCTACGTCCACTTCTTTGGCTATCAGCCAATCGGCTGGATTCTACTAGTGAACTGCTTGAGGTTACAGCTTAGTGATTTCCCTTAAGACGCTAGATTACACACCTAACTCTCAACACTCTTGTGTACAACTCCTCACAATTACAATGGATGGGTCACGAAGTATATATGATTTGAAGTGCTCTCGATATGAGAATTATGAACATTTTTCCTCTTAACGCTAATCTAGTTTCTCTTCAGTTTTGAGATTTCTTTTATACTCTTCCGCCTCCAATCTAACAGTTGCAAGGCATCCATAAGAGGTCTCTTCGAAACTTCATGTTTGAACAAGACAATTATTAAAAGAATATCTCGTCGCCGTTGGGGATTGCTAAAGGAAAGTCTTTCTCGTTAGGATCAAATCACTCATATAGTTATGATACTGGGTTTCCAAAGATGAATTGCTTTAATTGGCAAGTTTTGTTCATCTCCTAAGATTCGCGTCCTATCCTCGAGAATCTTTGAGAGCGGTCCAGCACGATTGTATCTGTTATAGTGTATGAATTAAGTACATCTTGAAGTTCTCTTCAAGTTCTAATTATTGCTCATAAATACTCTTATTAGATCTTGAGCATCATTCCAACGCCTGAGGTATCCTCGCTCAACGTCTGAACTCAACACAATATCTGAGTCTCTTAGAAATAACATATGAGCTAAATCTTTTGTCAGATTCAATCATGTGTATCCCCGCACCAAAAACACAATCTACAAAATGAGTATTCCACGGAATTATCTCGAAACTTAGGAGTACTTAGATTGTTTTGTCAACTTTAAAATGATCTAGGGGTTATTCTCAACATCCTGCTCCATAGCATAACTTTAAGCACGATCGTTGTAGAAAACATGAGATAATGATCTCTAGTTTCTCTCCCTTAACTCTCCTTTCTTTTACGTTGTTTTGTGATGGAGGAAAATTAAACTCACGTTGTTATGTTATAAACCTCATTATAGGGTGGAGCAACAACTGTCTCTCCAAGAGGTGCCTTCCATCAAAGCACTTAACAATCATATATTTTTAATTATATCTTTTCATAGCCAATATATTTAACTTTATATAATGTAAATAATAATCAAATCATTATTAATAACGTTATTTGGGCCACAATTATTCTTATATTCTCCCAACTGGCTCATATGGGCTTTCCTTTCATGGTTTAATAACGACTATAATATGCACAATATTAACATGCTAAAAGTTTATAAAATTGGCTATCACATAATAAGCACAATTAAGTAAAGAAAACTAATGCGAGTCAAAGCAGTTGTACGTCATTAGTCAACGCAGTCCTTTTTATGTATTATAACTATAGCTCTCTACTCAACATGATTTATGAATGAAAAATATAGCAATAGTCCAACTATAATGGCTTTGTCAGAGACTATCCTATCATGAATACTAAGTAGAAGATAGGAAATATCAGAAACGTGTAAATGAGCTCAGAGTGTCATATATATAACTTTAATAGAGTCATAATACTATATCATTAACGACATTCAATAATGCCCACATGTTCGTTATGTATTTTGGGACGGAACCCTTTAATTAGTGTATATGCAATCATAAGTTAGTGCTAATATACCCAATTGACACTCTCTATTTGTAAACTTCTTCTTTAATGAATAAGTAATATATTTTCACAAGTTTGGCACTGTTAATATACTTGTCACTTTTAGAGAAGAAAACTACTGTAGGATTATCGCAATAAATTTTCAGTGGTGACAACTCGACAATCACAAACCCTGAATATTGACCTCAAAGCATATGAAAAACTCAGCCTGTATATTAGATACATGAATAACTGATTGCACATTCGGTAAGTCTGAATCTGAATGTCCACTCACCACAAGGTGATTAGATCTTTTATAACTGAGCATATGACTTTTAATTCATCGCATGTATCTAAGAACTTTTTTTTTTTTTTTTGCAGATTTTTAATGATCCAGTCTTGGATTACTTTAATGCTTGCCCAACATTCCGACAGCAAAACTGATATCTGGTCAAGTACTAGTTTGAGCATACATTAAGATCCCAATAGCATATGCATAAGTTATTTTCATTGGTTCTTGTTCCACTTCACTTTTCAGACATTGTTCAAAGTTAAATTTGTCTCATATCTAAATTAAAGCCACTCCTATTGAACATTTGTCCATTTCGAGTCTCTCTAAAATTTTATAGATGTAGGCTTTATGAGACAAGCTTAATAATCTTTGTAATTTATCACAAAATTTTCTATTCTTATCACACACGTTGCCTTACCCATATCTTTCATTTCAAAATTCATAGAGAGAAACTTTTTTGTTTCATTAACAAATCAAGGTCATTAACAACAAGCAAAATGTCATTAACATACATAACTATAAAATAAACTTGCTTTCAATGACCTTCGTATATATGCACTGATCAACAATACCTTTCTTATACACTAAAGAGGCTATGGTATTATTGAACTTAAGATATTATTGTCGGGAAGCTTGTTTAAGTCCTTATATTAATATCTTTAACTTACACACGCCATGTGTTCTTTTCTTTAATTGAAAAGTTTTTAGTTGGTCCCTACAAACTTCTTCTTCTAAATTTAAGTATGAAAAGCAGTTTTCACATTCATTTGGTGCAACTCCACATCGTAATGAGCCATCAAAGCTGTTACGCCCCGCGCCTCATTGTGAGCACGCAATCATCCCTGCAAGCAAAACAACAATAATCTCTCGGCGGTCCCAAGGATCCACTTATATATAAAGGAAGATCGAGAGATGAAATAATTTACATCAAGCACACGGAAGTGTTTCCTAGCACCGTACAATATATATATATATATATATATATATATATCCCAAGACTAAGCAGGACTGGATAGCATCATAAAGTCGTACATCAACATCAATTGGTCACATCTACTACAGACCGCTATACAGCAAGGCGACGGGTAAACATGTCAAAAGATGTCCATAAAATTCACTAGAGAAGGGGGATTAGGTCGCCAATCAAAAAGTCAGGTCATCATCCGGAGTCGCCTAGGAAGAACTGCTGGAATCTCCGGTGTCCTCGCTCTCCTCTGACCGCTCGTACTCGGAGAAAGTCTCTGACGGAATCATAATCTTTCAACAGGTCCATCCACCTGCACTGCCTTAGGTTCAACTCTTTCTGGGAAAACAAATACTTCAAACTCTGGTGGTCTGTATATATCTGAAACTTCTCACCACAAAGGTAATGCCTCCAAATCTTCAAGGCAAACACAATTGCCGCTAACTCCAAGTCGTGGGTTGGGTAATTCATTTCGTGCGGCCTCAACTGCATGAATGTATAAGCTACTACCTGGCCGTGCTGCATCAATACACAACCCAATCCTTTCAGTGAAGCGTCGCTGTAGATCTCATATCCTCCCAGTCCCGACGGAATGGTCAGTACTGGCACGGTCGTCAATCTATGTTTAAGCTCTTGGAAACTCTGTTCACACCTATCAATCCATTCGAACTTCGTTTCTTTCTTCGTCAACCGCGTCAGTGGGACGGCTATGGATGAGAACTTTTCCATGAATCGCCTATAATATCCTGCTAGTCCCAAGAAGCTTCTGACCTCCGTGACCGTAGTAGGCCTCGGTCAATTGGTTACAGCCTCTATCTTTGCAGGGTCCATTGCAATCCCTTCACCAGACATAATATGACCCAGAAATGCTACTCTGTCTAGCCAAAATTCAGATTTACTTAGCTTTGCATACAGCGAATGTTCCCTCAGGGTCCTTAATACGATTCTCAAATGTTCTTCGTGCTCTACGTCGCTCCTCGAGTAGATTAAGATGTCGTCAATGAAAATCATGACGAACTTGTCCAGAAACTCTTTGAATACTCGATGCATTAGATCCATAAATGCAGCTGGGGCGTTAGTCAATCCGAACGGCATTACCATAAACTCGTAATGTCTATACCTCGTCCTGAATGCAGTCTTCGGTATATCTTCCTTCTTGATCCTCAGTTGGTGATACCCCGTCCTCAAGTCAATCTTCGAGAACACTGTTGCTCCTTGTAATTGATCAAAAAGGTCGTCAATCCTCGGCAGCGGATACTTGTTCTTCACTGTCACCTGATTCAGTTGTCGGTAATAAATGCATAGTCGCAAAGATCCGTCTTTCTTCTTTACGAACAGCACCGGTACTCCCCACGACGAAGCACTTGGTCGGATGAATCCTTTGTCCAGCAACTCTTGCATTTGCACCTTTAACTCCTTTAATTCTGACAGGGACATCCTGTACGGTGCTTTCGAAATCGGCTCCGTTCCAGGAGCTAATTCAATCACAAACTCTATTTTTCGCTCCGGTGGCAATCCCGGCAATTCTTGGGGAAACACATCCGGAAACTCCCGTACCACAGGAATGTTCTCTAACTTAGGTTCCTTGACAGTCGTATCCACCACGGCTACTACGTATGCCCGACATCCTTCAGATATCAACTTAGTTACTTCCAAAGATGAAACCAAGGGAATTGAGACTCCTCCTCGGCTTCCTACCAATTATAACTAGGGTGATCTTTCGGGTAAAATCGAATCGTTTTATTGCCACAGTCTACTACCGCTCCTTGCCTATTCAGCCAATCCATTCATATAATCACGTCAAAATCAAACATAGACAATACAGCTAGGTCGATACTCTCATTACTTCCTCCAACCATAATCTCACATCCCGCACACCCTAATGAAACCAAGACATTATCCTTCAATTGGGTGGCTACATGCAAGGACATGCTTAATGATTCCAATCTCATGCCTACTAACTCAGCAAACTGTGCAGATACAAAAGAATGTGTGGCACCTGGGTCAAATAATGCATAAGCGGTCTGGTTGCACAAGTAAACCGGACCTGTGACCACTCCGGGCGCATCTTCTGCCTCGTTGTACGCTACAACGTACACTCTACCCTGAGCTGGTGGTCTGTTAGGTTCTATCCGGGGCGCTGTAGTCGACGATCCTGCTTGCGGCCTCGGTCCTTGTGGTCGACTGGCCAGTGCTTGGTTTGGACATGTCCTCATTTGGTGGCCCAGTTGACCACACTTGAAACAAGCTCCTGTCCTTATAGGGCATGGTCCATTCCCATGCCTTCTGCCACATAGCCTACAGCTCCAGTTCGATGGGTTTGGCGGTTTCACGATATTCCTCCTTGCAGGTGGCACGAAACAGTTTGTTACCTGCCATCGGTCTCTTGCCCATTTGACAATGGTCTCTAAATGACAGGAACCGCGATCCAGTTGCGATGTTTTTTTCCCTCAAGTCTCGCTCAATCATCTGACCTCGCTCGTATATCTCCCTGTAGGTCCTCAAATTCAAGGCTATCATCTGGCTGCGAATTTCGGGTCTCAATCCATCCCTGAATCTCCGTGCCTTCTCCAAAGGATCCTCCACCGATCAAGGCGCATACCTCGAAAGCCTCGAGAACTCAGCTTCATATTGATCTATCGATAGCTGGTTCTGTCGTAGCTGCAGGAACTCGATTTGTTTCCTTTCCCTAGCCGTTTCTGAAAAGTACTTGTTATTGAACGCCCTCTTAAAAGTGTTCCAATTTAGGGCCATACCTTTAGGGAAGACTCCATCCTTGGTGGCAGCCCATCAATCGTTTGTCGTACCCTCTAGCTGATATACGGCTAGCAACACCTTCTCCTCATCAGTACATCTTAGTACCTCGAAAGCCTTTTCCAGCTTCTCTATCCATCTAGGTGCTAGCTCAAGATCTCCAATCCCGTCAAACTGCATCGGCTTCAACTTCATAAATTGTTCCACTAGTTGGCCCATCTGCCTGGCCACTATGATTTCCTCTTGAGGGTTCACCGTTTCGTTGCTCTGGTTCGGCTCGCCCTAACTTCCACTTCCACCAGCGTTGCTAGTGTTGGTATTTGCAGCTGCTAGGGCAGCTCCCACTGCCTAGGCTATGGCAAAGTCCCGATCCTGGGCTTGCCTCTCTATGATGTCCCTAAGTCCTTCCATTGCCCTCAGTAGGCCGTCCACTCTTGGATTTTCAGCTGTGGGCGGCCTCGAGCTAGAGGCTCCGCCTCTTGATCTTCCAAGTCTTCTGGATGAGTTACTCATCTATATCACTTACTAACGAACCTGGTCCATAACAAGTTCAGTAACAGGTTAACAACTTACTCAATCATCCAATCCAGGGTTACTAACTACCCCTTAACAAAATAATTACACAACAACAGTACTTCATACGTCAACATCAATTCCAGAAATGTCCCAACCAATGGTTCATGGCCGTTACTCAAATCCATTCATTCTAGAGATTCACTAAAACTAACCACTTTCAAGCATCAAGCCGGTCAAGGTCCAGAAACAACCTTCAATCCTAAGCAGAGAACTCAATCCTCTATGCCCTGTCAAAACCTTACCAAGATCAAAAACCATCCATAGATGTCAAGTCACAACTAGGCATCTCCTGCCTTACCCTGACCAGTTTCCTAAGGTCTAGCTATCCGTCCTTGTCCTACCTAGTCCTCCTTATTACTCCAATCCTTAACCAACTTCGTATCGAACTGGCCTTGCTCTGATATCAAAACAAGCGGGGATGTCATGCTCCGCGTCTCATCGCGAGCATACAATCATCCCTGCAAGCAAAATAACAATAATCTCTCGGTGGTTCCAAGGATCCACTTATATATAAAGGAAGATCGAGAGATGAAATAATTTACATAAAGCACACGGAAGTGTTTCCTAGCAACTCCCCGTACAATATATATATATATATCCCAAGACTAAGCAGGACTGGATAGCATCATAAGTCGTACATCAACATCAACTGGTCACATCTACTACAGACCGCTATACAGCAAGGCGACGGGTAAACATGTCAAAAGATGTCCACAAAATTCACTAGGGAAGGGGGATCAAGTCGCCAGTCAAAAATTTAGGTCATCATCCGGAGTCACCTAGGAAGAACTGCTGGAATCTCTAGTGTCCTCGCTCTTATCTGATGGCTCGTACTCGGAGAAAGTCTTTGACGGAACCTCCACAGAGTCTTCCATGGTCTCTTCTTGCGACTGCTCAGCTTGGTCTCCCTCTACGGTTGCCTCCTGGTCTAGCTCGAATAGATCTCTCTCGGACGGTTCTATCACGATGACCCCGTCCTCTGGCGGTGGCACGGGAAACTCAGCTGTCAGCGTCCACTTCGGGCCATTCCTCGAACTAACTACTGAGCCATCGGGAAACTCCTGGTCTGCTATCGTCTGACACAAAGGAGGTATGACACCCTCTGAAACCTCATGGGGCTTCAGCGGCCCGACCTTCCTATCCCCGTCTTGTCTAAACCAAGTCTCAAACCGATGAGGCTTCCAGTCAAGTTTGCCCTCATCTACCCAAACTACTGTACATTTCCTTATGTATATATTTCCCTCCCTATCGGGGAACTCATCGTAGTACGCCGTCATCTCCTACGGGTCCCCGAACCTGATAGGCCACATAGCTACTGCCTAGGATCTGCAAAGTAAAATTTCTCCAAAATGGGTGAGATACACATCTCAGTAAGAAAAACCTAACCCTAGGTCAGGTTGACCGTCCACTCAGACAGTCAAGTTACTCAACCTATCCAACTCATAGGCTCATGCATGTATGACATTCATAATTCAATAAACAATAATGCATAGAGGACATGCATGCATTTATATTCTCATGTCACACACAGTTGCACGTATATGCTCGGCCTGTCACTTCACCACATCAATCAATCTTTGCCTGCCTCATTCTCTAGCCCGCGATTAGATCGCATCAGGCTCGGCCTGCGTAAAAACATCAGGCCCCGGTTCAATTTCCAGGCAGAGTCTATGAGCTCGTATTCTGTCCCGCGATTATATCGCATCAGGACTGTGGTTATCTCAACCCCGCGACTCTATCGCATCAGGGCGCCACCTTTTCATAATCCACCCCGCGATCTCGTCGCATCAGGGTCTCAACCTTCGCCCGGCGTCCCATACTCCTCAGGGCCATGCCATGCAATGCCACAATCGTGTCTCATGCCAAATCATATCAATTAACTTGATTTTTAAAAAAAATCAAATTTCATAACCAATGGCCAATGCGCATGATAATATGTTTAATAAATTTCGTGGCATGCAATTCAATTCAAATAGTACTCAGGCACTTAGAAATTCACACATGGGCTAGGTCAAATAATCATTCTATAATGTCTAAGGACACATCAAGCTATTATAGGCGAGGGTTTTCTCATAAATCGTTCCGTTCGGCCCTCGACTTACCCAATCGAGTCCAATCCCCCTAGCCTTGGTTTAGGAAATTCCTTACCTCCGCTTAACAACGGAAATTTCCCCTCCTTGAGTCTCCTATGGTTCGGCCCATCCAAGTCCCAAAGCCGACTTGGCGCACAACCTAGTTTAACCAATCGATTTATCAAAATTTCAAGTCTAATTCCTCAATTCATCCATCCAAATCACTCATAACATACTCATCATCATCTTAACACATCATACACACCAAATTACAACATAATCCCAGCCTATTTAGCCCTTCACAGAATCGGTTTGGCCCGGCATTGAACCGGTTCCATTTGGTTCTGTTCATGCCGGGTCCAACCGGCCTTAATCTATCTCAAATCCATCAAATATACACCATTCTACCTCTTATAATGTCTACCTAAGAGTTTGGAAGTCTTATCGTGAGTTTGAAGTCGCGTGGTTGCCGAAAAGTCGTCGGAAGTCGTCGGAGCACTCAAACACAGAATACCGGCAGATTCTGGACATAATATACAAGGGTGGTTCATGGTCAAAAACTTATCAAAAAAATACCAAATTTTTACCACAGAACCATCTATATGTATACTTGATCTCCACAAAATTTGAGCCAAAGATTCCAAGTTTTCGGCTGTCTAAAGGTTTCAGAACTGAACCTACCTCAAACTGGAACAGATTCTGTCGACCTGTGGGCGAATGCTTGCCCCGAATTCCTCAGAGCTCCAAATGACCTGATTCAAGTTGGGGACGGCCGGAGGTGGCGGTCGTACGGACCGAACGGCGACGTCCGGAGGGGTCGGCGAAAGTAGAAACTGGAGAAGAAGAAGAAGAAACTTGGTCTGGTCTTTGGGGGAGCAAAAATGGCCGAATGGTAGAGTGAGAGGGAGCAGAAAGAGAGCTTATTATCCCCAAAAAATTGATTAATTTGAGGTGATTGGTATATGGGCATTTAATGTGAGTTGATCTACCACCCTTGGATGCTTGGCACTTGTATATTACTCTAACCAAGAAGATCCAATGGCCATCCCTTTGTCCTTCAATTTTCGGCAGCCAAGGGGGAGAGAAATGTCCATTTTACCCTTCCTTCAATTATAAAGACAAGGTCCTAAGCTTGAGGGGCATTATGGTCATTTTACCCTCGACGTTCGGAACGTCGTTTTTCTCGATTCTGACTTCTTCGATAGGGCGACGGCCAATCCAATTGACGTTGGAATTCTTGATTTTCCTTTTTCGAACTTTTTAGGACTCAATTCTGATTGTTCCTTCTACCAGACGTGATTCCAGCATATTCCGAACTAACGGGCGGCTTCTGCAGACTATACGCGCAATGACCCCGTGATTCTCATCACGTTTAGGGCTCGTCAATTCGTGGCGGCCTTGGTTGTCATGTAATTGCGTGGGCTTATCGCTAGTCCCTGTGGTCTCGATCATCACAGTCCGATTTAGGATAATTTTGCAAATCGCACGTTGGTTAAGCGGCATCACCCACACTCCAATCGTACGATGCTCGCGTGGTAATCCTTAATCGTTCTTAGATCGGTCTTTTTGCGATCCTAAATATCTCCTCGACAATCTTTATGGTCAAAGCACCATTTCCCATTCGAGTCGCTTAGGTCCACGTATCTCGTCTTGCGTTAGCCTTTCCCCTTTGGTCAGGCTACTCAAATTGATCAAATTTGAGCGGAATACAACTGAAATACATCGCTTGATATAAATAAACTTCTCATTACAGAGTCTGAAGTTGATTGAAAGTCAGAATGTCACAAAAGCCATAAGGATTTTAAGTATAGTCTTTCTTGGAGATTGGTAAAAAAAGTCTCCTTGTAATTAAAACCTTCTTTATGAGTGAAATATTTAGCAACAAATCTAGCCTTATATCGTTCGATATCACTTTTTGAGTCATGCTTGATCTTAATGACCCATTTACACCCGACCTTTTTTTTACATCTTTCAGGTAATTCAACAAGATCCCAGACTTGATTCCAACACATAGATTTTAACTCTTCTTTCATGGCATCAAACCATTTAGTATAATCATTACATTTCATGGCTGTGACAATGAATGTGGATCATCACAAATTCTTAAGTCAATTTTTTACTCTTGTAGATAAACTACATAGTCAATAAAAATAGTTGACTTCCTTTCCCTTTGAGATTTTCTTAATACTATTTATTGTGGCTCAATTACCGTATGCTCATTATCAACAAATTCATTATAGAGTGTTTGATCATTTATCTGTTATTCTTGATATTGTTTGGTTGAACAAGAACTTTAGAAGTTTGGGATATAGGAACTCCTATCCTAACTCCTTGAATGCTAGCGTCACACATTCTTTCACTCCCACTGATATCACCATTCTCAATGAACCAAGCATTTCTATATTTGTGAAATTTTGAATTTTGACCCTCTCGAGGCTATTGAATGGCAGGATATCGATCGGTATATTTCAGTTATAACTCGCTCAGAGTTGGCCACTCCCGAGTTCACTAACCGAAAGGGAAAGACTGACGTGAAGTCGGGTACGTGGACCTAGAAAATTTGAATGGGAAATGACACTTTGACCATAAGGATTGTCAAGGAAATATTCTGGGGTAGCAAAGATCGATCTAGGAACGATCATGGAATATCTTGTTAGCATTATACGTTGGGACGCGGGTGATTCCGCCTAACCAATGTGTAATTTGCGAGAATTTCCTAAATCGAATTCCAATGATCTGGATCAAAGGAACTAGTGATAAACTCTCACAATTAGATGACAATCAAGGTTGCTGCTGCTTAAGAAAACCCAAGGTCGATACGGGTAGCGCCTGCACGAGTCGCTCGCCAGTTTGAGATAAATTGGAATTACAGTTGATGAGAGTTCGACATGAAATTAGACTCGAGATTTGGGTATTGGAGATTTAGGAATTTCAATATTGGAATTGAGATGGACGTCACCTCATCGAGGGTGGTTTATACTGAAAAAATGAAAGTTCGGATGAAATATGCAAAATGACCATTTTGCCCCTCGACCTTTGGCTTTGTCTTAAGAAATTTAGAGGGTCATTTTGATCATTTAACCTCTCTATAGACTGCCAAAAATGTGAGGAAGGAATGGTCAAAGGAAGTCAAAAGGCCAAGCATTAAATGTGTATTAATTATCCATCATATCAAATTGACCAAAAGTGTATGATTGGGGTGGAATAGACTCTCTCTCTCCTCATATTTGGCTGGTCACTCTCTCCCTCTCTTCTTCTTCTCCATTTTTTCCTCTTGGCCGAGTGGGTTCCTCGCTGACGGACAAAAATCGGCTCACTGTTTTGGACATAACTTTATCGTCCGACATGGGATTGAGGTAAAAGCGCTGCCATCTTAAAGCTTATCGTCTTTCCATTCTAAAAAGGTATTATGAGATTAATTAAGCCCAGCTATTTATCCCATTGATCTGTTTGAGTGGACAAAGGTCGTATTCTGATCCGATTTTAAAGAGGCTGCGTTTTTGGGAGCTTCCAAACTCCAAATGACCTCAAATTTTTGGTGAAGTCTTCAGAGCATCTAGTAGCTGAATTGGTTGAGCTTTTGTAGTAATTTTAGTTGAATTTTTATGGGTATACATGATTGATTTTTACCGAGCGTAATCTGCCCGTTTAAGGACCGTGTGGAATCCGAGCTGTTCTGAGGTCTTTGCAGTGTCGTTCCACTTAAAATATCTTGGTGAGCTTCTTAAACACATTAATGAAGGTCTTAGCAAGTTTATTTGTGAAGAATTAAGGCTTGGAATTGAAATATGGCTTGATTGAGTGGTTGGAAACTGAAACCGATTTTGTTTTAGGGATGAACCCTTGCTGGCCAGTTCTGTTGGGGGGCTAATTAAGGGATATTTTTACATCAAAGTGCTTCATAAGACTATATAGGATGTTGTGTGAGGTGTTACTGGAAAGTATGTGAAGTGGATTGCGATTTAGAGGTGATTTAAAAGCTATTTGGTGCATGAACCTCTAGGTTGTGTCTTGCCTTGTGTGCGACCATGTGAATCGAACACCTTAAGGATTCGTGGGAGCATTATCATGTGTTCAATTGATAGATAAGGTGTCTTGAATTGACAATTGTATGGCTAACGAGAAATTAGATTAATGAAAATGGGAATCCAATGGCTTTTAATCCAAGATTGATGAACCTTTCTAGGTTGACGAGGAATGCTTGGGGATTTATACGCCTTGAGGAGAGCCACTTGGTGTGAGATTGTGCTAATTGAACAAAGTAAGTGTTTCATAAATCTTTACTCGAACATTAGGACACTACTAGATAGATTAGTTGGATAAATTGACTAATTGGCGAAGCATGTGGCTTAGTTTGCTTGATGCAATTGTGTGAGGATTATATTCTGACTGATAATTGAGATTTAAAATGGCTAGAGACCCCTTGTGAGGTAAGTGGCTATTGGGCTTGGTGATATGGTTTGGCTATGATATCCTGGTATTGAATTGGCAATGGTGCCTGTGTTCTTGAATTGCCATATTGTTTATGCTATATAAATAGCTATTGTGCCGAAGCTATATGAATAAGCTATAGTGCCCCAGCGATCGTTGCCCTGTGGCCTTGGAGATCACATTGGCTTGATGCCCTGATGATACCGATTGCTCTGTGACCCCAGTGGTATCGAGTATGATTTTACTATGAACGATGAGTGTACCAATTGGCCTGTGGCCCTAGTGGTATCGATTGGCTGTGAGCCTTTAGTATTAATGATGATATCGATTGGTCTGTGACCCCAGTGGTATCGAATAGCTGTGAGCCTTTAGTATTAATGAGGATACCGATTGGTCTGTGACCCCAGTGGTATCGAATGGTGGTGAGTTCGAATAAGATTGAGAATGCCGATTGGCTTATGGCCCCAGTGGCATTGAATGATTGCAAGCCTTGAAAGTACTGATTAGCCTGTGGCTCCAGTGGTATAATGACATCGATTGGCCTGTGGCCCTGGTGATGTTAGATGGCAAGAGTTCCGGTGGAGTATGTGGGTGGATAAGAAAGTGGTGGCAGTTGTGTATCGATGCATGTGCTTGAGCAATGAGCTTTGGACCTTGATATTGAATGTGATTAATTGTACTGCTTATCCATGACTGACTATTGATATTTTGTTGATTGATGCCATACTTGAATCGTTAAAGGCCTTGTGCCATTGCATTGATGAATGCCTGCATTTGATAGCATGTGCGAGTGTGGTCTAGGGGGACTGATTTTCAGGTTTAGGTTTAGGTTTCACTTATTGAGATTTTTATCTCACCCCAGTAGGGGCTTAACTTTTTCAAGTCACAAACGAAGAAAACCCGAACTTGCTAAGGATTAGCATACGAAGAAGTAGTTGATCAACTATATTTAAGACGTTGGTTAAACTTAGAGATTGTATATTGTTTGGTGGATTAGTTTTGATTATTGAATATAATGGAGGTGAATTTTATAGAGTGAACAGTGTACTACTTATTTTTTGTCCTAAGTCATCTTGATTTTATTTGTGAATGGAGTAGTTTCTTACTTCCGCATTTATACGATTTGAGAACATGAGGGCCGAAGGATCTTGGATGGCATAGCTTGATGACGGTCTGGTGTGATGTTCGCGTGCTCGCCAGATTCGGAGCGTGATATCCCCGTTTCTGTTGTATCAGAGCAAGGTCAGCTCGATTCAATGTGATTGAGGTTTAGAGTGATAAGGAGTGATGACTTGAGGACAATTAGGTAGCGAGACCTTTAGGGATAAGCATTTATTGCTGAATCTTGAGGATTATGGGCTTGAACTTGTGAGGTATTCTAATGGTTCTAGTGTCGATTTAATAAATGATATTGAGTGATTTTATGATTAAAGTTCACAAGGAAGTAAGTAGAGATTGAAGAGTCATAAGCCTGGATTTGAGATTGCAAGAGAATAACTTATAGATGAAGGGTCAGTTGGAGTATATGATTGTGATCGTGGTTTGTCAATAATCCAACTTGAGGGTATGAGTTATAAAGAGACGATTAGCATTAGTGGATTCAAGCTTGAATTGCATTGTATCCTGATGGTTTAGTTATCGATTACTATTGACGACCCTGGATGGTATGGATGAGGTGTATACAAGGAAGTGGGTGAGGAATATTTTGATTAAAGGCCAACTGTGATCGAATGCATAAGGATTTGACTTGAATAGCAACTAAACTTGAGGTATATAGTTGAATATAGGCAATTGATATGTTAGAGGCGATGGTCCTTGTGAAGTTAGAGGTTTTCTATGGATAAGGCTTGATGTGAAGACGATTATGGCATGACAAGTGGTGAGACCGAACATGTTGTGCATGTGTTTGTAGCTCTGAAATGAAAGCTGATGAGGGTGCATGCATGAACTTATCACTGTTGGACTTAATAAACTGTAGCTTGGTATGAGACAAGTGGATGAGACACCTATAAATTGTAATTAAGCATGGGATGGGGCATGTGGAACGAGGCTTTCTCTATAGATGTATGACTTGGGACAACTTGCAACGGCTATAGTCTGATGAGGGCGGGGAGTGATCGCCGGGACAGAAAGGTCCGGACAATGAGCCGCTCTTGACACGCTCTAAGATGGCAAGAGACAAGAATGACCCTAGTCATAACTTGAAAGGGAAAGTCTAGGTATCAAGTTAAGTCCAATTGTGTTTGAGATATGTATGGCACGAAATTGATTCTCAACGAGAATGATCAAAAGTGGCATGGCATTGGCAATGACGCATGTGTGTAACATGGTTAAAAGCTTTGTGCTTGACAGTGGATGCCGTGTGAAAAAAAAATTGATGTTTGTGATGGGCCTATTAGACGTGTTTTATGATTGGCATCATGTGATTGTTATGCCCAAGGTCTAACAGAGAGATTAGACGGCATGTGGGGTTTATACCCATTGAATTGATGCTTGTTGAGAATGAGATGGTTTATCGTGTTTGTGATAGAGTGGCAGATGCCTTATGCTTATAGTATGAACGTTTGACTGATGAAAGTGATGCCTTGGGTATTTGCTGGGTACTGGCCTAGTTGAGTTCTAGCCTAGTTGAGGCTTGCCTAGTAATGGTTGTTAATTGAAAAATTACCTCGTTGAGGCTGACTTGATGAATGGTTGTTAATCCAGGATGATTTAGACTCCTTGAATAATGAGCAACTAGTTGAGAGTTGTTTGGGAACTATTGAAAAATTGATAATGATGAGATGAGCAACCTGAGACTGCTAGACCTCGATGACTTAAGAAGTCTTTGATTCATGGAGGGAATCATAGTGGTTCAAGTGACATGAGAATATATGAAGTTGAACGGCCCAAGTATGGCCGTAGAAGAGCATTGTGCACGAATATGTAAGATATGAGAAGATCCAAGAATTGAGATAGACCATGAGAATTGAGTAAAGATTAGCGATTGGAATATTAGTACTAGCAGAGCGGATGGCTCGATTTCGTTAATCACGTGAGACCCAAAAGTTGAATGGGTCGTGAGAGCTTTAAATGGAAATGAGAAAATTTATTGGGTAGGTAGGCTCGTGAGGAGTTGCCATGATTGCCTAAGTCACTAGAGTGACAGATGCTAGTACTGATCAGTTAAAATGATAGAAGTCACGAGAAAGGTGACTCTGAGTTATTTCATTCACGAGAAAGGTGAATGTGTGAGAAGAACCATGAGAGTTTTGAAAAGCTTTTGAAGCTATGTATAAGTTGAGATTGCCTAAGTTAGAAGGAGGGATGAGATTTAAAATTGTCTCCCTTTGAATTGGGAATTTTGGTAAGGAAACCTTAGAAGTTTTGGGTACATTGAGGAAAGAAAGTGACCCTGACAGTTTTAGCGTTAAGAGGCTGTTGATTGTTGGTGAAAGGTCACCAAAGGAAAAGTTTTCCTCGAAGGAATGATATTTGCCTGGACTACCCCTATTGAGTTGTTCGATGAAAAATATCCTCTTCGGATTGTTCGAGAACAAAGGCTGTTTGGATCTTAAAATTCTTGCAAGGATCTGATGATGATTGACCAGTGTGAGACAGAGTTCTCAAGGTCATTTACGCATATGGTAAAGGTGGTCAAGGACCCTTGAATAAGATAAGTAAATCCCTGAGTGGATTGAAATTTGAAAGCCTTATAGCTAGTTGTTATTCCTGATTTTTAGGAATGGTAACGGGACTCAGTCAAAGAAGAGAATGATCGGAAGACTTATGAATAATAGAACTCCTGCTCATGAATTACGAGCAAAGAGATGTTCATTATGGAATATGGAACGTGCCTACGAGAAATGGTTGATCACCTGAGCGTAAGACTCATAGTGGAAAATGAGTAGTCCGTCTCTTCTGTTATAGAAGGAGTCAAGGAAAAATCGGCATGCTAGTTTGCCTGAAATTAATGATTTTCTAGGATAGGTTGATTGAACTGGAATCATGAGAAATAAAATCATGAGTTATTGTTCCCTAAAGAATAGGGCGTTGTTCTTAAAGAGCGATTGGACCATGAAATGGTCGTTGACGAAAAGAAAAGTGAATGGACTTGATAGTTTTAGCTGTTCGTAATTCTCATGAATGATTGAGTAAGCGAAAAGAGTGCTTATAGTGTAATTACAAAGTGACTCGAGGTAGTTGAATTAAATATTCGATATGTGAATTGGTAGAGACCAAAGACGAATGAATCTTGTCACTTGCAGTGATTGAGTCACTGAAAGAAGAATGTCAAGTCTGGTGACATTTGGGAATCTTGGAGTAAAAATACCTCTTTTGACACAGACTCTAAAATTGATGTCCTCTGAAATAGAAATAACAAGGTGGATTCGAAGTGAGAGAATGCCACTGAAAAGTATAGTTTCCTTAAAAAGGATAAAAGACCCTGGTGTAAAAGGAAAGGGAAACTAATTATCTCGATATTGAGATTGAGCATATGGACTAAGAAAGAAGACGCAAAATTTGAATAATTCCTGAAAGAGAAGTTCAAGAAACTGTCTTGTAATAATGTTGAATTCTAGAATGATGTCGACGTTCAATTGAATTGATGAAATTGAAATAAGGTCGCATTAGCTGGTTGTGAAACCAAGAGGTCAAGTCACTAATGCTTCCTCAGGGAAGGGTGACGAAACAAAACTTGAGCAAAGTGCTACGGAGTCCAATGGGGACTCATGAGAGCATATGGCCAAGGTTTGAGCTCACAAGTGAAAAGTGTAATGAACAGGTTGAAAGATTCGATATCTTGTATAAAGAAGTTGATAATAGTCGAATTAAGTGCCCAAGGAATGATTAAGTTAGTTGTTACTGTCTTGAGAGATGATGATTGGACTCGTTTAAGGAGTCATGATAAACATGAACAGCTTTGAGAGTATCTTATGGACTCTAAGGAGATGCTCGATGTATGCTGAATGTGAAGAGCGCGGGCTATGGATCTGATGAGGTAAGATTCCTCAGTCATGAAATCTTTAAGAAATGAAATCTCTGTGGAGCTTTGGAGGAATGGAATAAGTGATGAATCGTCTAGAGTCAATGTGAGTTAAGGAAAGTGCAAACGTCTTGGGATTGATGAATTGCAATAGACAGACTGTGAGAAGATTTCCCACAAGAGCTATTCCATTGGTGAAATGAACTAAGGACGAGATGTAACACGAATGAATGAATGAACGAACATGAAAAGAGTTTTCAAGGACTTGAGTTAAGCTGATGACTACGTTGCTTATGGCGTTTCCGGTCGGAAATTGAAAAGCTTATAAGGGTCGTAATGACGTGACGCAAAATGAAACTTGAGGCATAACCAGGCAACCGGAAGTGGGCATTGCATATACATCGTAATAATAATGCCATATGAATTGGAATGCTTAGAGCATGATTGTAGTTGGTTTACAAATGTCCTTGCGATAAAAGTTCAGGAACATTGTGGATAGAAGAAGATTTCAAGTCAATATCCACCACGAAAGAATAAGGTAATAGTTTCTCGAGAGGAATTGAACAAGAGACAACGCTGATGCGTGTAGTTACTTGTGGATATGAGAGCGTTACTTGGATAAATAAAGACCTCGAAATTATGTGAACTATAAGAGGTTGAGAGCAGGGACTGCCTAAAGAGAATTGAAGGCTAGTCATGTGGAATGAAGAGATCACTCAAGTGTTGTTATGGCGATATCCATATCGCTAAGAAAGGGTAGAATAACTGGCGGATGCTTGAGCATTGTTTAATTGGTGATGGAGGGACAGATCTTCCCTTGAGAATAAGAGATTAAACTTCTAAATTGAGATTTTGTCAATGGACTAGGCTGATGGCTACCTGAAGCGTCAAATCTAGTGGTCAGAAAAGAATCGAGATATTACCATGATCGAACCATGATATCTAAGGGATATGTAAATGAATAAAACATGGAGAATTAAGGTGTTCCTGGGGATGGCACAAATGCGTGCCAAGATTGCCTTAATACTATCGGTGATATGGATTGAAAGCTGAATTAGCCTAATATGTGGTCGAGCATTAGACATGCCGATAAGAAAGAGAAACATGACCTTCAAGGTTGATGGATTATTACAGTGATATTCTAATTTCCAGTCGATTTCAAGCTCATTGATGAGAAGTGTGTATCTAGAGATGGATTTCAGTCATATTCCGCTCGAACCTGATCAATTCGAGTAGACTGACCAAAGGGGAAAGGCTAACGCGAGACGAGGTACGTGGACTTGGGGAACTCGAATAGGAAATGACGCTTTGGCCATAAGGATTGTTGAGGGAACTAGTGATAGACCCTCATAATTATATGACAACCAAAGTCGCCACGAATTGACAAGCCCTAAACGTAATATGAATCACGGGGTCGATACGCGTAATGTCTACAAAAGCTGCCCGTCGGTTCGGGATAGGCTGGAATCACGTCTGATAGAGAAAACTATCAGGAACGAGCCTTGAAAGATTGAAAATGGAAAATTAAGAATTTCAACGTTATTTGGATTGGCCGTCGCCCTATCGAAGATTTCCAGAACGAGAAAAAATGACGTTTTGAACGTCGGGAGTAAAATGACCATTTTGCCCCTCAAGCTTAGAACTTTGCCCAAGCAATTGAAGAAGGGCAATTTAGTCATTGAACCCCCCCAAGAGCTACTGAAAATGAGAATAAAAGAGAGCCATTGGATTATCTTGGAAAAGCAATTGGACAAGCGTCCAAAGATTAGCTAAAGAGTAGTCTAGTCAACTATGCCACAACTACCATTCAACTCTCTTGACCAAGACTTTGGGTAGCCATCTTCTCTCTCCCTCCCTCTGCAATTTTCGGCCAGACCACCCCCCCAAAGTCCCGAAGACATCTTCTTCTTCCTTCTTCTTTTCTATCACCGGCGATAGTTTCTGGAGGTCCTGTTCGCCGGCCACCACGGCCACTTCCGGCTATCCCTGGATGCCGGCCAGCCACACCAACGTAGCCTCATGTTCTGCCAACCTCCTCAAAGTGGAATCGGACCATTTGGAGCACCAAGGAGCCCGGAGCAAAAATTCTCCCGAAAGCCGACAGATTCGAACTCAAACTGAGGTAGGTTCGGTTCTCAGCTCCTTTGGTGGTCGAAATGTTGGAATATTTGGCTCAAATTTTGTGGAAATCAAACCGAGATGTGTAAGAATCTGTGGTAAAAATTTGGGCTTAATTTGATAAGTTTTTGACCACGAACCGACCTTGTACATTTCGCCTAGAAACTGCCAGAAAACTGACTTGGAGGAACCGATAACTAGTTCTGGAGCCTCTGTTCGGTGCCTACGAGGGCCACTTCCGGCCACCATCTGCTGCCGGCTGACTACCACAACAAATATCCATATCTTGCCAAACTCCTCCAACAAGAATTCCGACTTTTGGACCACCGAGACATTCTGGGCAGAAGTTTTCCCAAAAGCCGACGGAATCGAAACCCACCCGAGGTAGGTCCGGTTCTTACCCCTTTAATTGGTCGAAATCTTGAAATTTTGGGCTCAAATTTTGTGGAGACTCAATAGAGATGTAGATGAATCTATCGTAAAAATTGGGGCTTGAATTGATAAAGTTTTGACCTCAAACCGGTCTTGTGAAATTGGAGCAGGAAACTGCCGGTACTGACCAAGAAAGAATCCGACAACTTCAAAGGGTTTCCGGCAGCCGATCAAGCTCAAATCTTCGGTGATCCTCTTGAATCCTTAGATGGACATGTTAAGAGATAGATTATGATTAAATGAAGGATTTAGAAATGGATTGAAGGCTAGACATGCTCGGTTTGCACAAAACCAAAATGGACCGGTTGGTTCTGTGCAAGACCGGTTCTGGTGGGCTGATGATGGATGGATTATAAGTCTCAAATTGATGATAAAAGCCTGTTAAGAAGTTGAGGATTATGTCATAGAGGATTGGAGCCCGTGGATTGAGGAATTTGGTATAGAAATTGGCGGAATGGTTGAATATGCTAGGTTGCACGATGAATTAACCCATGAGTTGCTTGGCCGAGACTTCAAAGCTTGCAAGAGGAGTAACTTGGGTTGCCAAATCAAAGGTAAGGGAATTCCTAACCCTTTGTTAAGATGATTGGACTCGATTGGGTAACTCGAGGGCCGATAGGAACAATTTATGAGAATTTATTCAAGTGGGTAGCTTAGTGATATGCTAAGACGATATAAGATTGATTGTGAGTGATATTGTGTGCCTGAGTTATTTGCCATGCCCGTATATCATTTAAATTGAATTGTACGCCACGAAAATTATGAAACGCATTTGAATGCGTGCTTGCCAGTGAGTGTGAAAATGATTTGATAATCAAGCATATAATATGATATGGCGTGAGCATGGCATGGCATGGCCCTGAGGCGTGTGAGACGCTGGACGGAAGGTTGAGACCCTGATGCGACGAGGTCGCGGGTGAAGAATGATTAGATGGCGCCCTGATGCGACGAAGTCACGGGGCTAAGATAGCCACAGTCTTGATGCGATCTAATCGCGAGACAGAGTACGAGCTCATAAACCTTGCCTAGAGATGGATCGGGACCTGATGCATTTACGCGGGTCACCGATGACGGTCTGATGCGTTTACGCGAGCCGAGCTTGATGCGATCTAATCGTGGGCTAGAGAACGAGGCAGGCAGAGGTTGATGGATGTGGTGAAGTGGCAGGCTGAGTATACAAGTGCATTATCACCTAAATGTGACATGAGTTCATTTTTACATGCCTGTCGTCTATATGTCATTACTTCATTGAATGGTGCCCTATCTACTTGTAAGTTATGAGTTTGAAAATATAGAGGATTGGAGGACTGCCTGAGTGGACGGTCGGCCTAACCTAGGGTTAGGACTCACCTTACTGAGATTTATATCTCACCCCAGTAGGGGCTTACATTTTTCAGGTTCTAGGCGGAGGGAGCACGAGTTTGCCATGGAGTGGCATTTAAAGGGATAATGGACAGTTGTGTTTATAGTATATTGGTCTTTTGTGTTAGGATTGTATATTTGATTGGCAGGTTAAGAGTTGAACCTATGTGTATTGGTTGTTGATTTTGATGTGTCCGTCCTAAGTCATCGGGTACATTTATATTTATATAATTGAAGAAGGCATCACTTTTGCATGCGTATTCCTATATGATATTGGCCATTGGGTCTTGGAGTAAAATGTCAAAGGTACGGCACGGAGGTTTGTTCACGCGCTCGATGGGTTCGGGGCGTGACAACTACGATCGTTGGAGATCTTCAATTGGAGTCAAAGTGAACTACTGCGGGAGTAACCATGAGCTTGATTAAGGAGTCGAGAAAGTTATGACTCGATTTGGTTGAGCAAGGGCAAGTTGACAAAGCCTTAAATCTCTGATGGTACAAGAGAACATTTGAAAGGAGTAATACGTCAAATGGCACGAGTGCCAAAAAGCATATGATTGCGATGGCTTAGTAAGGAACATAGTTATTTTGAAGAATGAGAATGCGATGATGCGTCTATACCCCATGAGATTGGATAATTGAAAAGTGACAAATTTCGAGCATAAAATTTCTTTAAGGGGGAAGAATTGTAACATTCCGAATTCTGACCCTTTCGAGTCTATTGAATGACAGGATATCGATCGGTGTATTTCAGTTGTAAATCGCTCGGAGTTGGCCACTCCCGAGCTAACTAACCAAAAGGGAAAGACTGACACGGAGTCGGGTACGTAAACCTAGGGAATTTGAATGAGAAATGACACTTTGACCACAAAGATTGTTGAGGAAATATTTTGAGCCAGCAGAGATCGATCAAGAAGCGATCATGGAATGTCTTGCTGGCGTTATATGTTGGAACGCGGGTGATTCCGCCTAACCAATGTGTAATTTGCGAGAATTTCCTAAATCAGATTCGATGATCAGGATCAAAGGAACGAGCGATAAACCATCACAATTACATGACAATCAAGGTCGCTACGGCTTAACAAAAATCCCAAGGTTGATACGCGTAGCGCGTGCACGAGTTGCCCGTCAATTTGAGATAAACTGGAATTACAGTCGACGAGAGTTCGACATGAAATTGAACCTCGAGTTTTAGGTATTGGACATTGAGGAATTCTAATATTGGAATTGAGATGGACGTCACCTTATCGAGGGTGGTTTATATTGAAAAAAATAAAAGTTCTGACGAAATATGCAAAATGACCAATTTGCCCTTCGACCTTTGGCATTGCCTTAAGAAATTTAGAGGGTTATTTTGATCATTTAACCTCTATAAAGGCTGCCAAAAATTTGAGGAAGGAATGGTCAAAGGAAGTCAAATTCAATAAAGCAACCAATGAGAGGTTGTCAAGTGCCAATCAAAGAGAAGGCCAAGCATTAAATGTGCATTAATTATCCATCATATCAAATTGACCAAAAGTGTATGATTGGGGTGTAATAGACTCTCTCTCTCCTCAAATTTGGCCAGCCACCCTCTCCCTCTCTTCTTCTTATCCATTTTTTCCTCTCGGCCGACTTGGTTCCTCACGGACAGATAGAAACCAGTTCACTGTTTTGGACATAACTTTGTCATCCGACATCGAATTGAGGTAAAACCATTGCCATCTTAAAGCTTATCATCTTGCCATTCAAAAAAGGTATTATGAGCTTAATTTGGCATAGCTGTTTGTCCCATAGGTTTTTTTGAATGGACAAACGTCATATTTTGACTCGATTTTGGAGAGGCTGAGTTTTTGGGAGCTTCCGAACTTCAAATGACCTCAAATTTTTGATAAGGTCTTCAGAGAATCTAGCACCTGAATTGGTTGAGCTTTGATTGTAATTTTAGTTGAATTTTGATGGATATACATGGTTGATTCGTGGAGTTTTTTATTAAGCATAATTTGCCCGTTTGAGGACCGTGTGAAATCCGGGCTGTTCCGAGGTCTTTGGAGTGTCGTTCCACTGAAAATCTCTTGGCGAGCTTCTTAAATACACAAACGAAGGTCTTAGCAAGTTTATTTGCAAAGAATTAAGGCTTAGAATTGAAATATGACTTGATTGAGTGGTTGGAAATTGAAATCGGTTCTGTTTTGTGGATGAACCCTTGTTGGCCGATTCTATTGGGGGGCTAATTAAGGGGTATTTTGACATCAAAGTGCTTCATAAGACTATATAGTATGTTGTGTGAGGTGTTATTGGAAAGTATAGGAAGTGGATTGAGATTTAGAGGTGATTTAAAAGCTATTTGGTGCATAAACCTCTAGGTTGTGTCTTGCCTTGTGTGCGACCATGTGAATCGAACACCTTAAGGATTCGTGAGAGCATTATCATGTGTTCAATTGATAGATAAGGTGTCTTGAATTGCCAATTATTTGGTTAATGAGAAAATAGATTAATGAAAACGAGAATCCAATGGCTTTTAATCCAAGATTGATGAACCATTTTAGGTTGACGAGGAATTCTTGGAGATTATACTTGTGGCCTTGAGGAGAGCCACTTGGTGCGAGATTGTGCTAATTGAACAAGGTAAGTATTTCCTAAACCTTTACTCGAGTATTAGGACACTACTAGATAGGTTGGTTGGATAAATTAACTAATTGGTGAAGCATGTGGCTTAGTTTGCTTGATCCAATCATGTAAGGATTATATTGTGACAGATAATTTAGATTTAAAATGGCCAGAGAGCCTTGTGAGGTAAGTGGCTATTGGGCTTGGTGATATAGTTTGGCTATGATGCCCTGGTGTTGAATTGGCAATGGTGCCTGTGTTCTTGAATTGCCATATTGTTTATGCTATATGAACGGCTATAGTGCCAAAGCTATGTGAATGAGCTATAGTGCCCTAACGATCGTTGGCCTATGGTCTTCGACATAGCATTGGCTTGATACTCCGATGATACCGATTGGTTTGTGATCCCAGTGGTATCGAGTGTGATTTTACTGTGAACGATGATGAGGATACCAATTGGCCTGTGGCCCAAGTGGTTTCGACTGGCTGTAAGCCCTGAGTATTAATGAGGATATCGATTGGTCTGTGACCCTAGTGATATCGTGTGACATTCTGATTTTCAATCAACTTCAGACTCTGTAATGAGAAGTTTATTTATATCAAGTGATGTATTTCAATTGTATTCCGCTCAAATCTGATCAATTTGAGTAGCCTGACCAAAGGGGAAAGGTTAACGCAAGACGAGATACATGGACCTAGGCGACTCGAATAGGAAATGGTGCTTTGACCATAAGGATTGTCGAGGGGATATTTAGGACTGCAAAAAGGCCGATCTAAGAACGATTAAAGATTACCATGCGAGCGTCGTACGATTGAAGCGCGGGTGATGCCGCTTAACCAACGTACGATTTGCAAAATTATCCTAAATCGGATTGTGACGATCGAGACCACAGGGACTAGCGATAAGCCCTCGCAATTACATGACAATCAAGGCCACCATGATTTGACAAGCTCTAAAAATGATGAGAATTACGGGGTCGATACGCGTATAGTCTGCAGAAGCTGCCTGTTAGCTCGGAATAGGCTGGAATCACGGCTGGGTAAAAGGAACGATCAGAATTGAGTCCTGAAAAGTTTGAAAAAGGAAAATCAAGAATTTCAATGTCAACTGGATTGGCCGTCGCCCTATCAAAGAAGTCAGAATCGAGAAAAACGACGTTTCGAACGTCAGGGGTAAAATGATCATAATGCCTCTCAAGCTTAGGACTTTGTCTTTATAATAGAAGAAAGGGCAAAATGGACATTTCTCTCCCCCTTGGCTGTTGAAAATTAAAGGACAAAGGGAGGGCCATTGGATCTTCTTGGTTAGAGTAATATACAAGTGTCGAGCATCCAAGGGTGATAGATCAACTCACATTAAATGCCCACCTACCAATCACTTCAAATTAATCAATTTTTTGGGGATAATAAGCTCTCTTTCTGCTCCCTCTCACTCTACCATTTGGCCATTTTTGCTCCCCCAAAGACCAGACCAAGCTTCTTCTTCTTCTTCTCCAGTTTCTATTTTCGTCGACCCCGCCGGACGTCGCCGTTCGATCCGTACGACCGCCACCTCCGGCCGTCCCCTGCTTTCAGCCAACCACCCAAACGTAGCCCCACATCTTGCCGACGTCCTCCAACTTCAATCAGGTCATTTGGAGCTCTGAGGAATTCGGGGCAAACATTCCCCCACAGGTCGACGGAATCTGTTCCAGTTTGAGGTAAGTTCAGTTTTGAACCCTTTAGACAGCCGAAAACTTGGAATATTTGGTTCAAATTTTATGGAGATCAAGTAGACATATAGACGGTCCTGTGGTAAAAATTTGGGATTTATTTCATAAGTTTTTGACCATGAACCACCCTTGTACATTATGCCTAGAATCTGTCGGCATTCTGTGTTTGAGTACTCCGGCGACTTCCGACGACTTTCCGGCAACCATGGGACTCGAAACTCATGGTGAGACTTCCAAACTCTTAGGTGGACATTATAAGAGGTAGAATGATGTATATTTGATGAATTTGAGATAGATTAAGGCCGGTTGGACCCGGCATGAATAGAACCGAATGGAACAAGTTCAATGTCGGGCCAAACCGGTTCTGTGGAGGGCTGAATAGGCCAGGATTATGTTGTAATTTGGTGTGTATGATATGTTAAGATGATGAGGAGTATGTTATGAGTGATTTGGATGGATGAATTGAGGAATTAGACTTGGAATTTTGACAAATCGATTGGTTAAACTAGGTTGCGCGACAAGTCGGCTTTGGGACTTGGATTGGCTGAACCATAGGAGACTCAAGGAGGGGAAACTTGCATTGTTAAGCGGAGGTAAGGAATTTCCTAAACCAAGGCTAGGGGGATTGGACTTGATTGGGTAAGTCGAGGGCCGAACGAACAATTTATGAGAAAACCCTCGATGTAATAGCTTGATGCATCCTTGGACGTTATAAAATGATTGTTTGACCTAGCCTATGCTTGAATTGTCTGAGTGCCTAAGTACCATTTGAATTGAATTGCTTGCCACGAAATTTATTAATCATATTATCATGCGCATTGGCCATTAGTTATGAAATTTGATTTTTTTTAGAAATCAAGTTAATTGATATGATGTGGCATGTGACATGATTGTGGCATTGCATGGCATGGCCTTGAGGCGTATGAGACGCAGGGTGGAGGTTGAGACCCTGATGCGATGAGGTCGCGGGGTAGATTTTGAAAAGATGACGGTCTGATGCGACAGAGTCACGGGGTTGAGATAACCACAGTCCTAATGCGATATAATCGCGGGACAGAATATGAGCTCATAGACTCTGCCTGGAAATTGAACCGGGGCCTGATGCGTTTACGCGGGCCGAGCCTGATGCGATCTAATCGCGGGCTAGAGAATGAGGCATGCAGAGGTTGATTGATGTGGTGAAGTGACAGGCCGAGCATATACGTGCAACTGTGTGTGACATGAGAATATAAATGCATGCATGTCCTGTATGCATTATTGTTTATTGAATTATGAATGTCATACCTGCATGAGCCTATGAGTTGGATAGGTTGAGTGACTTGACTGCCTAAGTGGACGGTCAACCTGACCTAGGGTTAGGTTTTTCTTACTGAGATGTGTATCTCACCCCTTTTAGGGAAATTTTACTTTACAGATCCTAGGCAGTAGCTATGTGACCTATCAGGTTCGGGGACTCGCAGGAGATAACGACGCACTACGATGAGTTCCCCAATAGGTTGGGAAATATATACATAAGAAAATGTACAGTAGTTTGGGTAGATGAGGGCAAACCAGACTGGAAGCCTTATCAGTTTGAGGCTTGATTTAGACAGGACGGGGATAGGAAGGTCGGGCCACTAAAGTCCCATGAGGTTCCAGAGAGTGTCATACCTCCTTGGTGTCAGACGATAGTAGATCGGGAGTTTCCCGAGAGCTCAGTGGTTGGTTTGAGGAACGGCCCGGAGTAGACGCCGACAGCTGAGTTTCCAGTGCCACATCCAGAGGATGAGGTCATCGTCGTGGAGCCGTCCGAGAGAGATCCGTCCGAGCTGGATCAGGAGGCGACCGTGGAGGGAGACTAGGCTGAGCAGTCGTAGGAAGAGACCATGGAAGACTCTGTGGAGGTTCCGTTAGAGACTTTCTCCCAGTACGAGCCGTCAGAGGAGAGCGAAGACAATGGAGATTCCAACAGTTCTTCCTAGGCGACTCCGGTTGATGAACTGACTTTTTGACTAGCGACCTGACCCCCCATTCCCTAGTGGATTTTTATAGACACCTTTTGACATGTTTACCCGTCGCCTTGCTGTATAGCGGTCTGTAGTAGATGTGATCAGTTGATGTTGATGTACGACTTTATGATGCTATTCAGTCCTGCTTAGTCTTGGGATTTATATATATATATATATATATATATATATTGTCCGAGGAGTTTTTAGGAAACGCTTCCGTGTGCTTAATGTAAATTATTTCATCTCTCGATCTTTCTTTACATATAAGTAGATCCTTGGGACCGCTGAGAGATTATTGTTGTTTTGCTTGCAGGGATGATTGCGTGCTCGCGATGAGGCACGGGGCGTGACATATCGAATGGCTGGGAGCCCTTAGTATTAATGAGGATACCGATTGGTCTGTGACTCCAATGGTATCGAATGGTGGTGAGCTCGAATAAGATTGAGAATGTCGATTGGCTTGTAGCCTCAATGGCATTAAATGGGTGCAAGCCTTAAAAGTACCAATTGGCCTGTGGCTCTAGTGGTGCAATGACATCGATTGGCCTGTGATCCCGGTGATGTCATATGGCAAGAGTGCCAGGGGAATATGTGAGTGGATGAGAAAGTGGTGGCAGTTGTGTATCGATGCATGTGCTTGAGCAATGAGCTTTGACCTGATATTGAATGCGGTTGATTGTACTGCTTATCCATAATTGGCTATTAATATTTTGTTGATTGATGTCATACTTGAATCGTTAAAGGCCTTGTGTCATTGCATTAATGAATGTCTGCATTTGATAGCATGTGCGAGTGTGGTCTGGGGGGATTGGTGTTCAGATCTAGGTTTAGGTTTCACTTATTGAGATTTATATCTCACCCCAGTGAGGGCTTAACTTTTTCATGTCCCAGGCGAAGGAAGCCCGAACTTGCTAAGGATTGGCATTCGAGAAAGTAGTTGATCAACTGTATTTAAGACGTTGGTTAATCTTAGAGATTGTATATTGTTTGGTGGATTAGTTTTGATTATTGAATAGAATGGAGGTGTATTTTATAGAGTGAACAGTGTACTACTTATTTTTTGTCCTAAGTCATCTTGATTTTATTTATGGATAGAGTAGTTTCTTGCTTCCGCATTTATACGATTTGAGAACATGAGGGCCGAAGGATCTTGGATGACATAGCTTGATTACGGTCTGGAGGGATGTTCGCGTGCTTGCCAGGTTCGGGGCGTGACAATGTTCAACAATAAAATCTATGCCCTTTGGATTTTCCTACTTAACTAATGAATAACCACTGGTCATTCTAAATTCTAACTTCTTGTCACGTGGATTGTAAATTTGTACTTCTACTAGATAATCTCAAACATGTAGGTGTTATAATCTAGTTCTTCTTCCTCTCCATAGTTCAAATGGATTCTTTGAAACTCCCTTTCTAGGAACCTCGTTTAATAAATACACGTAAGTCCTTAAGTTGTTTGTAATTGTCATTTGCATAAAAATTAGACTTAATTTGTGCGATCTTCCCCAAGCTTGTAAGTAATGGCAGCTTGTTTCTCAACTTGAAGAGCTAAATCAAGATCTAAGACACCTAAGTAGAAATTAAACTTGTTCACACCATTCAAATAAATTCATTCCATTGAATAATGGAACGGATGAAGCATGAGAATGAAAAGAAACATGTATAGATGCAACAAGTATGCAAGAAAATACTCATACATTGATGCTTTGAAGACATTATATAATCATATTCAAATGAAACAATAATGTATATCATAGTTCTCCTTTGGAAGATCCAACGATATACAAACATACTAACCATAATAATGTTGATAACTTTTATTTAAAAAATATAAATATATTTCATGAAACTTTATTTGTTATTTTTGGATATACAAACAAATCTAAAAAGACATTTGGATTCCCCCATTATGTTCATAAATTATAAGAAATTGATTGACATTTGGGTTAATCCCGAAGTTCTTTTAATAAATGAACTTCCATATGTCCATGACAACTATAAGGATATGTAACATATCAATTTTAGTCGTAGCATCAATTATTCATGGGTAATTGAACGAAACATTATAAAATTTTAAAAAATTCAAGAGATCTTTAAGGTTTGACCGTTTTGGTAACTAAAAAATCATTAATAATTGAATTCTTTTAAATTGAAGAACACAATAATTGTGGCTGTAAGATAACTGGATTCAATAAATTTTAATCATGAATTCTAGCTTGGTAAATTAATTTAGGTTTCTAAGGAATTAATAGACAATAATTGGATTGTTCTAAGACGTTGGTCAGAGAAAATTAAGCCCAGGTAGTCAAGCTGTCATGTCCTAGTACCGAGACACTTCGTGACTGAGCCTACCCCTGACTGAACATTAGATGTGAGATGTTCAATAATGATATCATTTTTTGTATCGGTAGACTATTTTACTCCCGTGAGCCAAATTGCCAAAGCGCCCATAGATATTACGCGTATAAGACGAATTGGTGAATAGTTGATTTGACCCTTGTGGCCGCACCAACCATCACCCATCTCTCTCTCTCTCTCTTTGCCCCCCAAGCCATGCGACATCTTCTCATCCCCCTATTCTCTAGGCTGACCCTTTGTCATTGTGCTAAGTTACCATCGCCCCGCCAAGCTCGGCCTAGCCCTCGTGAGCTTGCCACTCGAGCACTCGTGAGATTGCACCACTGTGTCGTTGTGTGTCGTTCGAGACCCCGAGCACCGCCACCGCTGGAGCCTCACTGAGAGCCACAAACCTTGGACCGAGCCTGCTTTGTGCTCGTAAGCCGCCTGTGCCCATGAGTTGTTCGAGCATTCACCGTCGCGAGCCCGAGCTTTCGTCGACAACCATTGAGTTCGTGAGTTAACCCCTAAACTCTTATTAGGATGTTAATTATGTTAGGAAATAGAATAATTAGTGTTAATGATAGATTAATTTAGTTAACTATGGTCAGATTATATTAGAGACTATGATTAAGTTTGTTGACCACGGTTAGTTTAAGTCAACCCTGGTTAGTTAAAGTAACCATAGTTAATTTTAGTTAACTATAGTTACTTTTCGTTAACCGTAGTTACTTTTAGTTAACTGCAGCTATTTTTCGTTAACCATAGTTACTTTATGTTAACCACAGTTACTTTTGATTAATTATAGTTACTTTTTGATAACCATGATTAGATTGGTAGCCTTGGTTACTTTAATTAATCATGGTCAAATTATTTACCTGAAGTCGAGTTACTTGATTATTGATGTGCTAATTAACTAGGGTTAGGTTAATTAATTAAGATGAGTTAGCTAGTTAAAGCTAGGTTAATTAATTAAAGAGGGCATTAATTAAATATGGTTGGACTAATTAATTATACTTAGTTTAGTTAACTACAATCGAGGTAATTAATCAAGGCACATTAATTAATTAAGGTGAACTTAATTAATTATAATTATATTAATTAATTATAATTTGGCTAATTAATCAAGAGCGAGTTAGTTAATTATTGGAAGGTTAATTAGCTGATGTGGACCTAGTTAACTACATTCGGGATAATTAATTGAGGTAGATTAATTAATTATAGTTGATTAATTAATTAAGATGAACCTAATCAATTATTATTCGGTTATTACTGGGTGATTGTTTGGTGATTATTTGATGTTTGCTATATACCTTGATTGTGTATATATGTATGGTTAAGAGGTTAATCACCCTTACATAGATGCAAAGTCCGGTGGATAAAGCATGTTCACGTGACCATTTGTAGCGTCAAATTGCATATTTGAGCATGAAAAATGGTCTTGAGTTAAGTTTTGGGCACAACCGTGTGAGCATCGAACTAAATGCAAAGATATAGATTGCATGCTTATGTGGTCATGATGGTTACAGCTGCTCGAGTATACTTGGGGTTGACCTTGATATGTCCATGCTAGCGGGAGTTTGAAATCACACGACATATTGATTGTCTAATAAGTCCGTGCCGGCAGGAGTTCGAAATCACACGGCTTGGTGGTTGCTCGACAGTCCGCGCTGATAGGAGTTCGGAATCACATGTCTTAGTGGTTGCTCAACAATCCGTGCCAGCAGGAGTTTGGAATCACACGGCTAGATGGAAGTCAGTCGCGGCAAGTTGCGGACTGAAGTTCCTTACAAGAAAGCCTGATATGTTTGTGCCATTGGGAGTTCAAAATCACAGGGCATCTTAGTAGCCTGATACGTCCCTACCGACGGGAGTTTAGAAACACATCATTTGTCGATTACTGTGGCCGGTGGAATGGGATGAAGCTTGCTCTTGCCGGAAGAGCACTAACTGTCTAGTGTGTTAGCCGTTAACGACCAAAACATGTGTGGTGCATTGTGCACGAAAGTTGTGATGAGTGTTTTGGTTGTGTACATTGATTTGTGTGCAATTGATTGTCATGATAAATATTGTATAATGTGTGGACTAAGGCGGGTTAAGCTTGCATGTGATTGATGGTCATTTGTTCGGTTGTGCTGAATCATGTAGTAGCTAGAGCATTGCAAGAATGCACGCCTTTGATCTATCATCGAATTTTTCTGTGTGATTAGGCCGCCTTGAGAAAATCAACGGCCTACTCGAACTTAGGCACTGACTCATAGAGATTTTATATCACCCATTGTTGTTAACCACTTTTCAGGCCTGTAGCAATGGAGAACAGACCAATTTGGTCGAGTAACTCTATAGAGGTTGTGGATGTGGAGTTGACCCTACCCTGACTTGGTATCTTTTTAGGGGTCAGAGGAAGTAGCCCTGAAGTGTGGGCTTGTAGATATTGAAAGTTCCCAAGATTAACAATTATATGTAAATAAAAATGAGCTTCTGTTGATGTTGTGATGTGATTGCATATTTTTCCATCTCTACTGTTTAAACTATTGTCTGGGGAGTAGCACGTTCAACATGCGCTTAATAAAAGATAAAAAGGATGGGTCGATGAAGTACTTCGGACGTTATCCTTAAATGACTTAAGGCGTTAGATAGAGTTGTTGCATAATAGAAGATCGAGATCTGACAACCCCGCCTAAGATGGTATCAAAGTAAGGTCAGCCTGACTCGTTTGATAATGAACTGGAGTTATAAGGTGCGCTAGGACTTAGAATTAATTAGTAAGATTAAAACATCGTCATTGTGTTTGCTAGTTGAGTTTTAGACTGTGGTTCTAAGTACTCATTACATGTTGTTTTGAGGTGAGCATGATCCCGTAAGGTACCCGCACGATGAGCAACCATAATGCAAGGGTAGCTAGAGGAAGGACAGCTCAAGAGGATACCGTATTGGACAGGATCTTGTAGGGGTTAGAAGTTCTAGGGAACAGTTGGGTAAAAAGTGGGTAACCAAGCTGTTGCTACCGCTGTTGCTACTGCACCGATTAAAGACCCGTTGGCTGGAAATGTGAATGGTAGATAGTGGAGTAATTTTTTAAGCTTAAACCACCAAAATTTTTGGAAGTTGGAGATCTTAGAGGTTGCCACCCTGTGGATTAAGGAGTTAGAGAAGGGTTTCGCCTTGTTAAGGTGTTCGGAGGAAGATAAGGTAATGTTGGCTATTTATCATATACAAGGTAACATTATCACCTAGTGAGAAGCCTCTTGTGGAAGGATTTTTTCAAAATGTATGGTCCTGGAGTGGGATGCCTTTAAGAAAGCATTTAATGGCAAATACTTCTCAGACTATGCGCGAGAGCAAAAGATGGCTAAGTTTATGCACCTGCATTAGAATCAGATATTGATAGACCAATATGAGCCTTAGTTTACTGAGTTGTCAAGATATGCACCTAGGATGGTAGAAGACTCAGAGGATAAGGTAAAGAGATCATGGGATGGTTGAAACCCGAGATCAAGGACCAATTAGGGTGCGCATGATTGTCATTTCATTTCCCTATTTTTCTATTTTTTTTTTGTTTCGAGGAATATGTTTCCTCGAAAGGAAAATGCGTTTGGTAGCGCAATTAAATTTTTTTATTTCCTGACCAAAATTTTGGCTCAGAAATAGATTTGGATGAGAAATGGGAAGTAGAAAAAAGTAGCTTTTTTATTTCTTAAAAAAAGTGAGAAACAAGTTATTCCTCCCTCCTCACCTTTCGCTGTCGGTCGCCACCTCACCACATGCCACTGGCCGCCGCCAGTTGTCGGCCTCCGCAAGCCTCTGCCATAGCCGCCGTTCGCCACCGCCGAAAATAAAGCCAAGAAAGTAAAATTTTGTGCTATTATCAAATGATCTTTTGTTCCAGAAATAGAAAATCTGAAATGTTATCAAACATGTTTTTTTAGTTGAGAAACTCATCCATGGAATAGAAATCTAAAAATCTATTTCTTGCCAGAAATAGGGTCAAGAAATAGAATGACAATCATGCGCGCCTTTAGTGCCGCTGAATCTCAAGGACTATAATAAGTTGTATGAGAGGGCCCGGCTTGTGAAAAGAAACATGTTTGAAAGGGTAGTCGTATCTGAATCGCAGTTTGCAACCTCTACTAAGAAGGATCACCGGTTTGAGAGGAGGTCAATAACAGGATGGGAGCATCCCATTTTGCCATACCGAAGGAATGATGTGGGAAAGCCGGCATACCACCCCAATGGTGTGTGCCAGATCTGTAATCAGAGGCATGGAACAACCCTACGTCCTTTTAGACAGGAGCTTGCTAGCATGGCTACCAAGTGAGAGATTGTCCTAAAAAACCAAGGGAAGTGTAAATATCGCCGCCGCAAGAAGGACAAATGCAAGGGAATGCTCCGCAAGATAACTTGAGTCAACCCCGTTAAAGAATGGTGTATCGTTTGCGGTAAGATGTTCTGAGTGTAAGTTGGTTGGAGGCAATTGCAAGGAAATGATAGATTTGAATTATGGATATGTACTGGAGTATAAGTTTGAACTTGTGTTATATTCTAATGATTCTAGTTATCAACTTTCATATGACCTTAAGTTGTGATATGATTGAGATTCGTAAGGAGACGAATGAAAATCAAGGAGTTTTAAGAATGGATTTGAGCTGACGACTCTGCTTTAGGGTTGCAAAGTGATCCTTATTGATGATTTGGCCGCTCATGGTAATAGATTAGTCCGCTAAGATAAGGATTGGCATAAAAGCGAGTAACGTGAGATGAGTGATAAGAATGATTATGCATTGCACGTGTTATTGCATTAAAATGAAATTTGAGAAAATGTGTACATATGAGCATATCAATAGTTTTTCGGACTTGATGAACCATCATTCAGTATAGAACGAGATAGACGAGACCCGTAAGACATGGTATGGGATGTATCATATGGGACTCACTTTGTAGACGTGTGACTTGGGAAGGTCCTGTAACGGCCCAATTAGACGAAGGCGGGGAGTGATCGTGTGACATTCTAAATTTCCTGCCATTTTGAGGCTATTGAATGAGAATGTCCCTTTCGATGTATTCCAGCTTTGTCTCGCTCAGATCTGATCAATCTTGAGTAAACTTATCAAAAGAGAAAGACTAACACATGACAAGGTACGTGGACCGAGGAAACTTGAAAAAAGAAATGATGCTTTGACCATAAGGATTGTCGAGGGAACATTTAGAGCCAATAAGGCCGATCAAATAACGATTAAGGAATACAATGCTATCGTTATACGATTGGGTTGCGGGTGATGCCGCTTAACCAATGTATAATTTGTAAATTTTCCTAAATCGAACTATGACGATCAAAGCCGTCGGAACTAGCAATGAAACCTCTCAATTACATGACAATCAAATATGTCATAACTTGAGTTTTCCTAAGCGTGATGAGAATCACAGAGTCAATACGCGTAATGTTTGCAAAAATCGTCCGTTAAATCGGAACAAACTAGAGTTACGATCGACGGACGAATGATCATGAAATGGAAGCTCAAAAGTGGCAATTGGGAATAGAAAATTCCAATTATGGATAGGAATTTGATGTTGTCTCGCCAAATGGTAATTTCGAATTGAAAAAATGAAGTTTGGACTGAAAGTGCAAAATCACCAATTTGCCCCTCGACTATTTGCTTTGCCTTAAGAATGCAAGAATGTCAAAATGGTCATTTTCTTTTCCATTATGGGGCTGTCGAAATTTGTGTATGAGTCAAAGAAAGTCAAGGCCAAGAAGTGCATTATTGGATTATGCCACATGTCAAGCAATGGAGACCCCAAGCATTTATTACCCACCTAATCAAGTGTAATCAATTTCAAGCCAATAATTTATGTGAAATAACTTGCTAAAGACCCTTCTCGGCCATGTATACCATTCCCCTCATTTCCCTTATTCCCCTTGCATTTTTCTCTCCATTTTGCTTCCACCGAAAACTGCCCAGAAAGACAGTTTTATGCCCTGCTATTCGACCTGCTCGAGCCACACTTTTTGGTGTCGCCTAGTCGAGCTCCGACCACTTGAAGTAAGATGGATGTGTCCTTGACACGTTCCAAGTGGTAGCTCAAGGTTTCGTTGAGCGTTTTTTCTCGACCAGCCCTTAGACCAAAATCGGATAGAAATCGCGTGAGCTGGGATAAGGTCTTTGTTCTACTTCTTAGAGATTCTGATTGGCCTCAGATTTTTTAGGAGACCTTCATAACATCTAGTACTAAGGTTGGATGGTCTGTGGCTACAAGTTAGATGGTGTTAAAACAAGTTTTTATGGCTGAACGTTGAGGATGAAATTTGGACAAATTATGAACGTGTAGAGACCAGGCTGTTCTGAGGTCTTTGGAGTGTGGTCTCGCCCCAAATCTCTTGATGAGCCTTCTAAAAAAGTAAATTAAGGTCTTAGTATGTTTATTGTATGAAGAGTAAGGCTTGGGAGTGAAGTATGACTTGATTGAACGGTTGGAAACCGAAACCGGTTCTGTTTTGGTAGATGTACTCTTGCTGGCCGGTTTTATGGGGGGCTGTTAAAGGAGTAATTGAACTTCAATTGCACTTATAATGTCCTATAAGTTGTGATGTGAGGTGTTCATGGGAAGTGTGAGAAGTGGATTGAGGTTTAGAAGTGATTTATGACAAAATTGGTGCATGAACCTCTAAGTAGTGTCTTGCCATGTATATGACTATTTAAACCGAACATATTAAGGGTTCAAGGGGAGCATTGCCATGTGTTCAATTGTTAGAAAACGTGTCTTGAATTGCCAATGGTATGGCTAGGGAAAGATTGAGTTAATGGAAGTGACCATTCTATGGGTTTTTTTATTCAAGTTTGGTAAATCTTTCTAGGTTGACGAGAAATTCGTGGAGATTTCATACTTGTGGTCTTGAGGAGAGTCACATTTTGTGATATTGTGCTAATTGATCACGGTAAGTGTTTCCTAAACCTCTATCTGAATGTTAGGACACTGCTGGACGTTTTATTGAATGAATTGAGTGACTGGTAAATGTTTTTATGAAATGAATTGTGCATGTTATGATGGCATTGTGATCTCAATGAGAAAGATGTTGAGGATACCGACTGGTCTGTAACCTCGGTGGTATCGAAGGACGATGAACTCAGATAAGAATGAGAATGCCGATTGGTTTGTGACCTTAGTGACATAGAATGGCCGTGAGCATTGAAAGTACCGATTGATCTGTAACCTCAGTGGTACGTGGACATCGATTAGCCTGCAGCTCCGGTGATGTCAGTTGGCAGATGTGCCAGAGAAACATATTGTGGCTGAGAGCCGAGGCAGTGAGAGTTTATAATATTTGTGACGATTGTGTATTGATTGCAATGTTGTGCATGCATCGAGCTTGAACCTTGAGATAATATGTGATTGAATGCATTATATCCATGCTTAAGTGATTGATATATGTGACTCATCAATGCCTTGCGCCACTGCATGATTGATTGTCTGCATTTTGATGACATTTATATGTGTGGTCTGGGGGGGGGGGGACTGATATTGAGATATAAATTTAGGTTTCACTTTCTGAGATGTCGATCTCACTCCTTAGTGAGACACCATTTTCAGACCCCAAACCTTAGCCATGCTATCAATCTGACTGGGCGATCCCAAGGAGATGACCGCCCTTTTTGATGAGTTCCCTACTAGGAAGGGTATCATATATGCCAAGAAGCGCACAACTGTCTGGATAGATGAAGCAAAGCTGGAACTACAACCCCACCGTTTTGAGGCATGCTTTCGTCAAGTGGGTAACAGTAGCTTGATGGAACCTTTGCTACCTAAAGATGTTCCATGAGAAGTGATTCCAACCTGGTGTCATTCGTCCCGATCAGATATTGAAGGGGATAATTCAGCATCTGTGGGAGGTTCGAGGAACATACCTGAAGAGCAGAAGTCTCCACTGACTTCTGCATAATACATGAACTATATAGAGATCTCTACCGATGCAATCGAGGACACCGACGAGGACAATGAAGTAGAAGCTGAAGAAGAGGTAACCGAGGAAGATACTGAAGAATCTTTAGAGGAGGTGCCATCTGAGACTTTTTCTGATTATAACCCTGAGGATGAGGAAGACGATGGGAACGACGATTCAAGCGGTTCTTCTGAGTGGTTAGATGTGAAGATGGGCTGCAAGAAATGGGGATTAGGAAAATTTTGATGTTAGACTTTGAGGTAAGGCTAAGTTGTCACGTCCTGAACTCGTTGAGCACGCAAATATCCCTGCAAGCAAACAACACATGTCTCATGGTTCCAAGATCCACAACACAAGTTGAGAGATAATATATAAACATAAGCATGCGGAAGCGGTATTTAAGTAATCCCCATACAATATATAAGTTAAGTGGGACCTGGATAGCATAATAACTGTCATACATCATGATAGGTTGTTCATACAAATTCCGACTACTACATCCGCTAGGCAAGGGCGACGGGGTAAACACATAAAAAACATGACCATCATCGACGTCCAAAATAGCAATAGTCGGGGTCACCATCATAGGATCGAGCCAACAAACTGTATCTCATAGGATGAGCTGCTGGAGTCCTTGGTATCCTCTGCGTCCTTGGTCGGCTCATACTTAGAGAACGTCTCGGACGAGACCTCGATGGAATCCTCCATGGTCTCCTCGCGCGACTGCTCGGCAAGATCTTCCTCGGTTGTCTCCACGACAATCACCTCGTCCTCAGTGAAGTCTAGAGTCGGGGTCTTCTCCGGCCCATTCCTAGATCCAACCACAGATCCCTCTAGCTGCTCCTACTCTCCCGCGATCTGGCACCAGTCGGGTATCACTCCCTAAGGTACCTCATGGGGCTTCAGCGGCCCAATCTGTACATCCCCAACCTTTCTAAACCAAGCCTCGAACCTATGAGGCTCCAGTCCGGACTACCTCGTCAACCCAAACGACAGTACACTTCCTCACATAGACGTTCCCCTGATTATCCGGGAACTCATCAAAATATGCTGTCATTTCCTTGGGATCCCCAAAACGAATTGGTCACATAGCTAAGGCCTAGGATCTGTAAAAATAAGGGTTCCCCAAAAGGGGTGAGATATACATATCAGTAAAAGAGCCCTAACTCTAGGTCAGGTCGATAGTCCGTTCAGGTAGTCATACCTCTCAATAATTCCAAACTCATAAACACACAGGCATATCAGGCATAAATCAATAAAACAATAACATACAGATAACAGACATGTAATGATGACCTCATGTCACACTCAGATGATCATGCACACCCGTCCTGCCACTTCACCACGTCCACCAATCTCCGCCTACCTCAATCTCTAACCAGCGATTAGATCGGATCAGGGTCGGTCCGTGTAAACCCATCAAACCGTCATCAGCAACCTACGTAAACGCATTAGGTTCCGATGAATCTCCAAGCCAATATCATCGTCTCATCCTCCGTCCCGCGAATAATTCGCATTAAGACCGTGGTCATCTCAACCCCGCGATTTCATCGCATCAGGGCGCCACACAACATCAACTCCACCCCGCGATCTTGTCGCATCAGGGTATCCACCTCACGCCTCGCCTCTCATACGCCTCAAGGCCTCGCCATGCCATGCTCATGCCATGATTTTCAAATTCGTTTCCATATATGACAATATGTGCAATCCAGGCACAATTCAAAGAACTCATGGCATGTAAGACAATCAAATGACACACATTCATGACGGATAATTCAAGCATAAACAATAACATACACAATCCTCCTATAGCCACCCAAGGCATTCCAAGAACTATCCCTTTGGAAAATCCCCATAAATCGATCAAACTGAACCTCGACTCACCCAATTGAGTCCAATCTCCCTATCTTAGGTTTAGAATTCCCTTACCTTGCATTTAATTACACAAATTATTCCTTGCAAGTGCCTCAAGTCTCAGCCAAATCAATCCAAGGGTCAATTCACTGCGCAACCTAGTATATTCAATCAATTCGTCAATTTTCTTCGCCCAATTCCTCAATCCATGAACCATAATCATTCATACCCTAACCTTCATCATCTAAACATACTTAAATCATCAATTCGGGACTTAAAACTCAACCATCATCAGCCCAACAGATTCGGTTTGCCCGGAACCGAATCGGTCCTCCTCGGTTCCCTACAAACCGAACACAACTAGTCCTTAATCTACTCCTAAATCCATCATTTAATCATCATCCTACCTCTTAACATGTTTATCTAAGGGTTTAGGGGTCTCATCGAAGATTTGAAGTCGATTGGCCACCGAAAACTCGTCGAACGTCGCCAGATTCCTCAAGTCAATTTTCTCGGCAGATTCTATCCATGATTTATAAGATCGGTTCATAGTCAAAACTTTATCTAATTGAACCTCAATTTTTATCACAGATTCATCTACATGTCTACTTGATCTCCACCAAATTTAGCCTCAAAACTCCAACAATTCGGCCTTCCAAAGGGTTAGAAATCGGACCTACCTTAGGTTGAGCTCGATTTTGTCGGCTCTCGGGAAAATCCTTGGTCGGGACTCCTTGATGCTCCAAATGGCTCGATTCCTTTTCAAGGATGTCGGCAAGACATAGGGCTTCGTTGGTGTGGTCTACCAGCGGTTAGATGGTTATCGAAAAGTGGCATCGTGGGCGGCGAATGACAGGCTCAGTCCCAGTTAGCAATCGGCAAAAAGCAAGAGGAGGAAGAAGAGTGATCGTGAGTTCTTGGAGAGGGAATGGCCGGTCAAATGGGATGAAGAGAGAGAGAAAATGGTTATATACAAGGCTTGGTCAATGCTTTGAATGGTATGTTTGTAATAGTGGACTTGACTACTCTTTAAGGCATCCGTTGACACTTGTCCTTCAAGTCATTCAAAGTGATCAAATGGCCCTCATCCCTTCTTGGATTTCGGCAGCCTTGAGGGGGGTTTAATGACCAAAATGTCCTTCTTCAATTGCATGTAAAGGTTTTAAGCTTGAGGGTCAAAAGGGTAATTTTACCCCCGACATTCAGAACGTCGTTTTTCTCACTCCAGAATCCTTTGATAGGGCGACGATCAATCCGTATAACGTTGAAATTCTTAATTTTCCATTTTAAACATTTCAAGACTCGTTTATAACGATTTTCTCTATCAGACGTGGTTCCAGCCTATCTCGAGCCGACAGGTGGCTTTTGCGGACTTTACGCGTATCAATCCTGTGATTCTCATCACGTTTAGGGCTCATCAATTCGTGGCGGCTTTGGTTATCATGTAATTATGAGGATTTATCACTAGCCCCTTTGGTCTCGGTTGTCACTGTCCGATTTAGGAAAAATTTGCAAATCATACGTTGGTTAAGTGGCACCACCCACGCTCCAATCGTATGACACTCGCAAGGCAATCTTTAATCGTTCTTAGATCGGCCTCTTGGGGGTTGTAAATATCCTCTCGACAATTCTTATGGTCAAAGTGCCATTTTCTATCCGAGTCGCCTAGATCCACGTATCTCGTCTCGCGTTAGCCTTTCCCTTTTGGTCAGCCAACTCAAATTGATCAGATTTGAGTGAAATATGACCGAAACACATCGCTTGATATATATAAACTTCTCATTAATGAGTCTGAAATTAACTGAAAATCAGAATGTCACATAAGTGGTAACCTTAAACTTAAGCCTTTGTTCCTTTCCCTACCCAGGTGTGCGGCTTTATATTTTTTTCATTTCCCTTCCGTTGTTTGTACTGAATGTTCTCTGCAATGTATAAATGGGTGTGCTTTTGAATTATTTCAAAACTCCCCTTTTCTTTTTATCTTTATTTTACGGCGATGAAATCTCGTTTTCGCCTGCGCATTTCATATCATACTAGGCCATGTGAGATTCCTGGGTAATTATAGGCCTGAGAAGGATGTGGCAAGCTCCAAGGGATGCGGGACGTTACAAATCGTCGGGACGAGAAAACCCAGACAAAGAGTGGCTCTTGGCAGGCTTCTAGGATGGTAATAGAGGCAGGAATGAACCAGGTCATGCATTGTAAAAGATGGGTTTAGGTATTGGGCTAAGTTTGATATTTATTAAAAAAATACATTGCATTAAAATTGGTTCTCAAAGTAAGAAAAAAATATTTTCGAAAGTATTGCTTATTAAAGGTCAGATTGGTGAATGACAGAATGATGAGTGAATTGAAGTACCATGGATAAGGATGTGGAAATGCCTAGTGGGGAGTTGGTCAAAGTCAGTTGTTTGTGTGTGCCTTCGAATGTGAGTCGGAGATGGCCCCTATTGTGTGATCAGGATAGCCTTGAGATGAAATGAAATGAGACCCCCACGAGCTAGTTGGCTAGTGACCTAATAATGTTGTGGTGGGGTCTATTTTGTATGGGGATTGTAACCAACAAAACTACAGATAGGCATGTGGAACGAAGAATTGTGGAAACGAATGGGAAAAGTCCGCAAAGGCAAGTTATGAGTGGATGATATAGTGGGGTTTGACAGATAAATCTATGAGTTACTAAGATTAGTGATGACTCGGAATAAGATTAAGATTGCGAGATGTTAGAAAAACAAGTGATCAAAATGCACATCAGAAGCATAGTAAGGCCACATGTTTAGTAAGATAATGACAATAGGGGTTTTGAATTGATAATGAGGAAATCTTCTCGGAAGCCCATCACACAACTATAGTCCAAGAAGAAATGATTTGATTTGCATTGTAGTGGATAGACTAACGAAGTCTGCGCATTTCATCGCCATGTGAAAGGACTTCGCATTGGATAGGTATGCTTAGTTGTATGTACGTCAGATAGTACGTCTACATGGAGTGCTAGTAACGATCACATTGGATCATGATCCTAGGTTCATTGTCACGTTTTGAAAAGGTTTGCATATTGTGTTTCGGACGCAGCTACAATTTAGTACCGTCTATTGTCTGCAGATGGATTGGCATTCAAAAAGGACAATTAAGATGTTAGGGGACATGTTGCAAGATGTGTTTGTGTTTGGTAAGAGAAATAGCATGACATTCTGAAATTCGACCCTTTTCGAAATTTGTGAAATGAATGAATATCTCGTTGGTGTGTTTTAGTTAAATCTTGCTCAGAGCTGGCCACTCTCGAGAAGACTAACTGAGAGGGAAAGGCTAACTAGGATTTAAGTACGTGGACCAAAGAACTCGACCATGGACTAACACTTTGATCATAAGGATTGCCGAAGGAACATTTTGGACCGTTATAGGCCAATCTATGATGGGTTTTGCAATGATTTGCTAGTGTTATACAATTAGATCACAGGTGATTCCGTTTGACCGTCGTATGATTTGCAAATTATCCTAAATCGATTCCTAATGATCGCGTCCTTCGAAACTAGTGGTTGACCCTTGCAATTACATGACAACCAAGATCGTCATGGCTCGAGTAATATTAAATGTGACGTTAATGACGGGTTGATACGCGTAACTCCTAAAAGCCACCCATTAGTTTGAGATGCACTGAAATCGCAATTGATCGATATTGACTATATATTAGACTTCAAAATTGGTCGTCGGACTTTTGATAATTCCAATATCAATATTTGGATGTCGCCTCATCAAGATCATTTAATTTTACGATTTGCTCCATTTTTTCAAAAAAGTGAAGTTTTGGATTGATACAGGAAAATACTCTTTTACCCTCGAGTTGTGCTCATTCCTCAAGTTTAGATAAGGACGCTTTGGTCAATTCACTTTATCCTCTAGTGGCCAAAAATTGTGAGGATATGTTGATCATTGTGCTTGAGTGAAATTACTACAATGCCCTCAATTATTTGCAAGAGATAAGAGTGAATTATTTGATAGGCCCCCTCTTGAAAACCCATTTACTGAGCCCACCAACTAGTTATTCAAGGATAATATTCATTGTCAAGTCAAGTCCTAATCACATTCCTTGAATCACTCAACCACCCACATACTCCCATCAACTCACTCTCTCTCTCTCGCTTTTGAAATTTGAAGAAGACCATTTGAGCTCTCTCTCTCTCTCTTACTCACTCTCCCTGTCATTCTTTTCATTCAGCCGACCCTTCCCTCTCATTCCCTCTCTCTCTTTTCGCTTTCTCTTCTACGACCAAAGCTCCCCCTCAAGCTGTCGTCGTGAGTTGCCGTGATCGCCGCTAACCCCAACGTCGTTGAAGCTGCTTGTTGCCTTTGAACCGCCAACCATACCGAACCGTGAGTTTTAGGGGCTAACCTAGGGTGTTTGCTCGGTTTATCTTATTTATTTAAGTGGTATGTTGCCTCTTGAACTTAGCTTTGAGTGTTAAGAGATTATTGGTTGAAGTTAAGAGTTGAGTTATTAGAATTTAACGGCTAATCTTTGGGAAAACTTCCTAGAACCGTCGGCAACCACTTATAGCCGCCAGTGATTACAACTGGCCGTGATTCTCCTTGAAGCTTGAGGTTCCTTGCTAGCTTGATTTCATTGGTAAGTTGCTCTATAAAACTTGTGTAGGACTTTAGGTTATTAAAGGATGAGTTTAGCGATGGATTTAGGTGATTTTGATAGTTGATTTGAGGCGTATTACATCTAGGTCGAATTTTACTTATGGGGATGAATTGTGGTGGTTTTCCTTGAGCTTGAATCGATGAATCCATGGTTGTTATGGAAATGAAACGTTCAGTCAAAGGTGATTAGAAGTTACCGATTATTGAGTTTGAACTATGCTTTCATGACGTGTTTGATCTTGTGTTTTCATGGCTTGAGAACTCGATGGTGGTGCCAAGTGATTTTTGACGATATGAGAATGTGCGATAGTGCCAACTGTCTTGTCTAGTAAGTTGTCCATTTTGATGAGATAGACTTGTTTTGCCTAGATTTGAAGGATGGTCTTGATGGTTAGAATTATATGATAAGAAATGATCTGTAGGATGTCCTTGAAGTATGGCTTTGATGGTTAGAATTGCATGATAAAGAATGATATAAAGGATGACCTTGATGGTTAAAATTGCATGATAGGGAATGATAAGAAGGATGGCCTTGATGACATAGAATTGCATGATAAAGAATAATCTGAAGATTGAAGTAGAATGTGAGAATTACATGTTATGATTTATCCGGAGGTACTATTGCCCTAATCTAAGTTTAGGGATTTACTTGTTGAGATTTATTCTCACCCCGTCGTGAGATAATATTTTCAAGTCCCAAATGATGGAGTCCCGTGGATGCTAAAGTTGGTTACTGGAAAAGTCCCTTGGAAGTAGATGAATGTTTAACCTTACCTAATCGTATTTCTTTTTGTGGTTTTAGAGACTGTATAGTCGATTGGGTTAAAACTATTCTACCTTTATTATTGAAAGAAAGTTGTGTTTCTTTTTGGGAATTGAATATTGTAGCTATCAAAGCCCACTCGATTAAAGTTATGTTCAATCTTTCTCCTATCATGAGTCCTCGTATTATTTATGTTGTACGGAGATTTGTTCTTGCTTTCGCATATTTATTCCATTTCTCGCTTAAGTTAGTCGTCGTTGGATCCTGGGAAGTATTTGAAGTTACCGGCCTTGGAGGGATGTTCGCATGCTCGCAAGGACACGACGCGTGATAAATAGTAATAGCTTATGCTGCTCATTAGTTAAGAACTTGTTGATCACAAAGTAGGGATGTTTGATTTCTATGGTTAATTGTGGTTATAATGTGATGATCGACAATTGGATTGGACGGTAAATTCAGATGATGACAATTTAGGCTTGAATTGTTAGAATAAGATAATTTAGCTTGTCTAGATGGATTGTGAATATAAAATTATGACAGGTTGGTATTTGAGGATCGTAGGCTGAAATCTGACTTTTGTATTGATGGTTGTTTCGTGATTTTAGTGTACTGAGTTGAGATAAGGATTAATGTAAAATTAGTGTTGTATGGCATATAATGAGGACATTATGAGGTGCCAGTACCTTCATCTTTTGAGGTTTTCTAGTAGTGTAATTTCGGGGACTAAATTTCCTAAGGATGGAATGTTGAAGTTAGCCTTATCACTTAGAGGAGGATGAATAGGTGATATTTTGAGATTCTATCATGGAATTATAATTGAACAATCTCAAAACTTAATCCTTAGTTAATCAGCACATATATAATTATAGAACAAGCAGCGTGCACAGTTTCACTATAACAAGATATAATAAAAAATGAGTAATGAATAGAAAAACTGTACAGAGAATTTATAGTGATTTGGCCTTATTCATGCCTACATCCCCTTTTTCATGCTGGTAGTCAATCGACTGTATTCCATTAGTTAATTGCTCAGAGATTACAACTCAGTGATCTTCCTTGAAACGTGGAATCCACACCTAACGCTCAACACTCGTGTGTACACATCTCAGTATTATAGTGAATAGATCAGACATAATAGGTAACAAATGAAACTCTCTCGATCATAAAGTTTAGAACACTTTTCCATCTTACGCCAACCTTTTTTTCCTTTGACTTCCAGGTCTTTTATACTCCTCTACCTTCAAATATCTATTGCAAGACCTATAGAGGATCGCTATCCAAAACTACCCATTTGGAGGAGACGAAAACCCAAAAGAAGATGTCGTAGCCATTGAGAATTACCAAAGAAAAGTACTCATTGTTGGATCGAATCGCCTATACAATTTTAATCTTGAATTTCCATAGATGGAATTCTCCATTGGGAAAGCTATACTCATCTCATTTGATTCACGTCCTTGATTGATCTTTATCAAGAAGTTTCAAGAATGATCTAGCTTAGTTATTAGCTGTTGTGATGATGTAAATGACTATTAAATCAACGTTGAATAACTCTTGATGTCCTGGTCATTATGCGCAAAATACTTCTCTCAGAGCTTGAGTGTCATTCCAACATCTGAGCTCCCATATTTAACATTTGGGCTACATACAGTGTCTGAGTCATCAGAATGACATCTAAACCACATTTTTGCTAGATTCAATCTTGTGTATTCCACACTTTTAGACAACCTGCAAAATAAGTATTTCACCTCATTATCCCAGATCAAGAGTGCATGGATTATTTTGTTAACTTCAAAATCACTTAAAGGTTTTTCTTAACAATTTTCCTTTTTGAGGATTATAAAACTATCCATAAAATATCATTTTGAAAAGTAAAAAGAGATGAGTAACAAAATGGTTTTGCTACTCAGCGAGGTCTTGCTAATTGATATTACATCATTTTATATCTTATATTTTATCAAGAGACAAAGTTCTAACAAAGAGATGAATTTGAATTTTGAATCAATTATTAGTATGAATTTGTTTCAGCTCTTAAAACTTGTATCGGAGTAATTCAGAGTGATAAACATGCAAGTATAGAACATTCAATCCTTGAAGCGTATGAAGAGAGAATAAAGCATTAGCTTTGTTATGATCAGAGCAAGTATTAAGGTATGTGACCGAAGAGTGTAAGAAAGCATTAGCATAGTTATGATCACTACTGGATAAATTGGTTGGATGAATTGATTGATTGGTGAATCATGTGACTTAAATTGCTTGATGCGATCGTGTGATGATTAAATTGTGATTGAAATTTGTGATATCGAATGGCCAAAGTGCCCTGGTGATATTAATTGGTCAAAGTGCCCTAGAGAAGTATACCGCGGCCTGGGAGCCCAGATGATGAGTAATTGAGGTGTCATTGTGATGACTTTTAGACTTATGTGTTTATTTATATGCTAAGTGCGTGAAGCTTGATTCCATGAAATTGAGTATGTTCGACTGCGACTTTTGTTTATGCTTAACTTGCTGAGATGCTTGAATTATGAATGTCTTATGCCATTGCATTGATGAATTGCTGCTTATGATATCGTTTTGTAAATCTCAGCTCGTATTAGGATTTATTTTTTAAACCCCAAACCTTAAGCTATGTGGCCATTGCACATGGGCGATCCGAAACAGATGACAGCCACTTTTGACGAGTTTCCTGACGGCAAGAGCATAGTATATATTAGGAAATGTACCATGATATGGGTTGATAGGTTTGGAGCTGATAGTTTGGAGCCTCATCCCTACGAGGCATGATATCGTCGTGTTGGGGATAGTAGCACCTATGGACTAATAAATCATGTTGATGTACCCTTAAGGGTAATACTACCTTGGTGTCACCCAGTCCGTTTTGATGTTGACGTCGAGACTTCAGCAGTAGCTTCAAGGAACACCTCTGAGAAGTCGAAGTCTCCTACGACTGAAGGATACTTAGAAGTGATAGAGATTTTTGCTAACGATTTTTGCTGACGAAGAGGATGAATTAGAGGAGGACACCGTGGAGGTGCGATCTAAGACGTTTTTCAAATATGTTCCAGGTGATGACGAAGCTGAGGATGATGACGAGATGAGCAACTCTTTAGAGTAGTTTGGCTGCAGTGGTTTTTTGTTGGGGGTTAGGAATGATTTTGATGTTAGGTTGGATGAGGCGAAGGAGTAGCCTTTTGATGTTAGTCTTAGTTACCTAGCCCATCTTGGTGTGCGGTTTCCCTATGTCTTTTCCCTTCCATCTTTTGTAACCGAATGCTTATGTCATATATACATATGTGTGTGTGTGTGTGTGTGTATGTGCGCGCGCGTGCGCGCGCGCGTACGTGCGCTTTTATATCATTCCAAATTTTCCTTAAGTTTTTTTTAATTGTTATGGTTGATGTCTTTCCTTCCGCATGCGTGTTTCATTTCACTTTTAGGCCGTGAGTTGTTCTTGAGAATTATGTTTATTGTTGGCCTGTGGCAGATGTGACGAGCATGTAAGAAACGCGGGGCGTCACATCACCGTTCGAGTGGTATCAAAACAAGGTCAGCTCGATTCCAGCAGATTAAGGATTGGAGTAATAAGGAGTAAAGGAATTTGGATGATGGGGTAGTGAGATCCTAGGGGGATTCATTAGAGTCAAGCACAATTGCATGGCATATGATTGGCACGTGTGATTGGCATCTTGAATTGACATTGTTGTAGTGAACCTGTGGGGATCAAGCTTCGCATGTAGCACTGTAAATTGTTGTGGATGCTGGTTTGATGAATGAGTTATTACCACTTATTATACTAAGTTGTAGACGCATCTGGACTTGAGGTATGGCTACGCATCCCTGATTGATATGCTCATGAGAATGCCTGAGTGATTGACTGTTGTGTCGTGATTGCTGCCTTGTGGTGCAGCATAGAATCACTAAACTTGAGTAAGTGACTTAGGTCTCTAATTCTGTGGTGGAATTATAGTGACTCAGGTAGACTAAATTTGAGCAAGTATGAGCAACAGACCTGGAAGGTTGAGAGGTGGAGCTTCTAGCTCGAGAACACCAGCGGCCGAGGATCCAAGAGTGGATGAAGTCCCGAGGGCCTTAGAGCAGATTGGAGAGCTAATGGGAAAGGAAGCTCAAGATAAAGCTGCTGTGACTCTTCGACAGACTAAAAATAGAGCCGAGATTATTATCAAGGCTGCTGAAGCCGCGGTGGCAGCTGTGAATATGGAAATAGAAACAATATTCAGGGCGCTAAAGCTGGTAACGCCCAAAGTGATGCTAATGCCAATAGACAAATGAGTCAATTGGTTGATCAGTTTATAAAGCTAAAACCGACCTAATTCGATGGCTCTAGAGATCCTGAGCTAGCGCCGAGATGGATTGAAAAGCTCGAGAAAGCTTTTAGGATGCTGAGGTGTACCAATGAAGAGAAAGTACTATTCGTTGTGTATCAGTTAGAAGAAACTGCGAATGACTGGTGAAGTACCTCGAAGGATGAAGCATTTTCTGAAGGTACGACTTTGACTTGGGCTACCTTCACAGCCACTTTCAACGATAAGTACTTTTTTAAGAAGGCACGTGAGAGGAAACGAGTGGAATTCCAACAGTTGCAACAAAATCAGCTGACTGTAGATCAGTCCAAAGCTGTGACATTCTGATTTCCCAGTCATTTTCAGACTCATTAATGAGAAGTATATTTAGCGATGTGTCTCAGTCATATCTCGCTCGAATCTGATCAATTTGAGTAGACTGACCAAAAGGGAAAGTCTAACACGAGACAAGGTACGTGGACCTAGGGAACTCAAATAGGAAATGATGCTTTGACCATAAGGATTGTTGAGGGGATATTTAGAACCATAAAAGGGCGATCTAAGGACGATTAAGGAATGCATTGCTAGCATTATACGATTGGAGCGTGGGTGATACCGCTTAACTAATGTATAATTTGCAAAATTTTCCTAAATCGGAAAGTTACAATCGAGACCATAGGAACTAGTGATAGACCCTTACAATTACATGACAACCAAAATCGCCACAAATTGACGAGCCCTAAATGTGATATGAATCACAAGGTCGATACGCGTAACGTCTACAAAAGCCCCCCGTCGGTTCGGGATAGGCTGGAACCACGTCTGATAGAGAAAACGATCAGAAATGAATCTTGAAAATTAAAAATGGAGAATCAAGAATTTCAATGTAAGGTTTGGATTGGCTGTCGTCTTATCGAAGAATATTGGAATGCGAAGAACGACGTTCCAAACGTCGGGGGTAAAATTACCATTTTGCCCTTCAAAGCTTTAGCCTTGCTTATGCAATTGAAGAAGGGCATTTTGGTCTTTTAATCACCCCCAAGGCTGTCGAAAAAGAGAAAGGATTATGGCCATTGGATGAAGCTTGAATGACACTTAGGACAAGTGTCAATAGATTAGCCAAAGAGTGGTCATGTCCACTTTTTCACAACTACCATTCAACCCATTGACTCTTGAAGTTGAATATAGCTCTCTCTCTCTCTCTCTGCTTGGCTGGCCATAAACCTTCATCTTCACTGAAACTTCTTCTTCTTCTTCCTCTCCTTTTTGCTGCTCACCGACCGAACCTGTGCCTCCCGTTCGATGCTGCCGATGACCACCTCCGGCCTCCGCCTGGACTCCGGCCGACCACCCACACCTTGCTCGACCTCTTGCCAACATCCTCGAAGTGGAAGCAAGTCGATTGACCCACGGAGGAGCTCCAGCCAACCATTCTCCCGGAAGTCGACGAAAACCATCGCAGCTAGAGGTAAGCTGCCATTAGGACTCCGTAGGGCCTCTTAACGTTTGAATTTTTTGGCCAAATTTTGTGGAGGTCTAGGGGACTCGTTTAGTAATCTATGGTAAAAAGTTGAGGTTAATTTGATAGAGTTTTGACCCCAAATGGGTCTTGTGATTGTTGGACAGAAACTGCTGGTTTAAGGACTTGAGGAAACCGGTCACTTCCAAAGGGTTTTCGGCGACGACTCGGCCCCAAATCTTTAGTGAGCCTCTTAGACCCTTAGATATACATGTTAGCAAGTAGGTTAGTGAATAAATAGTGAATTTGGAGTTGTTTAAGGGCTGGATAATATCGGTTTACATAGAACCGAAAATAGCTCGGTTCGGTTCTGTGTAAACCGATTCTGTGGAGGCTGTTAGTTGTTGGTTTTGAGTCTCAAATTCATCAATAAGACATGCTGGGATGTTGAGGATTATGTTAGTAAGGTTGATGGTTCATGGATGGGTGAATTGGATAAGAGAAATTGACAATTGGTTGGAATTTCCTAGGTTGCGCGGTGGGTTTGTTATTGGACCATTGAGATCGAATTGTTGAGGGCTTGAGGAGAGGATTTTTGTGGCATCAAGCTTGAGGTAAGGGAATCCTAAACCTAAGATAGGAAGATTGGACTCGATTGGGCGAGTCGGGTAAATTTTTATGTGAATCTTGAAGAGTTTGAATGTGATTGTCCATTGTACATCCTAGAAGGGGGTAGATGACCAAAATGTTTGATCATGCTTGCGCATTTGAGTTAATCGTTGCATTTGAGTGTTGAATTTGAATGTTTTGCATGCCATAAGTGTATGATTGGTGCAGGAGATTGCACATGATCTTGTGTGTGTGAATTGATTCGAATTATGGCATGTTTGAGGCAAGTTAAGACCCTGAGGCGTATGAGACGAGGGGTAGTGGGATGAATACACTGAGGCGCGGGATTGGAGTTGTGTGGCACTCTAATGCGTATGAGACACGAGGTTGAGAAGGCCACAGTCCTGATACGTTGAAACGCGGGATAGAAATGTGATGTGTCGACACTGGTTTGGAGTGACATTGAAACCTGATGCGTTTACGCGGGTTGTCAATGAGGGTCTGATGCATTTACGCAGATCGAGCCTGATGCGTTTTAAACGCGGGCATGAGAATGAGGCGGGTGTGAAAGGTGGAAGTAGCGGTGAGACATGGCAGTATGTGCATGATCATCTGAATGTGTTATTATGCCACGATGGTTTGTCCAATATCTGTATGTTGTTATCTATAATTGCATTGTCTCGTATATCTATGAATATGAATTGCGTGGAGTACTAGTTTTTGTGACTGCCTGAGTGGACTGTCGGCCTAACGTAGGGTTAGGACTCTTTTACTGAGATGTAAATCTCACCCTGTTGGAGACCCCATTTTTACAGATCCTAGGCCTTGAAGATGTGGCCTATCCGTTTTGGGGACCCCAAGGAGATGACGGTCTATTTTGATGAGTTTCTTGACGGGCAGGGAACTATTTATGTCAAGAAGTGTACTATGGTTTGGGTAGACGAGGGTAGTACTAGTTGGAAGCCTCACAGGTATGAGGCCTGGTTCAAGAAGGTCAGGGATGTGTCTACTAGGCCGTTGTAGCCCAATGAGGTGCCCTAGGGAGTGATCCCTAGTTGGTGCCACCCCACCCGGGACCTAGAGCAGGCTGAGGGGTCAGTTGTCAGTTCGAGGGACGGACCTGAGAGGACTCCGACCCTGGAGAGCACGGAGGAGGAGGTCATAGTGGTTGAGGCGACTGAGGAGGATCTGGAGGAGCCGTCTGCAGAGGAGACCATGGAGGACACCATCGAGGTTCGTTCGGAGACCTTCTCGGAGTACGAGCCCAAGAAGGACGTAAAGGAGATCAAGGACTTTACCAGCTTGTCTTAGGGTCTCCCAGCTTGCTAGTTGATCTTTTTACGGCGATCCTGACCCTGTTTTTTATTTAGATGTCGGTGATGGGCCCTTTTGTGTACTAACCCCGTCACCCCCTTATTTTAGCAAATTTAGTGGCCATATGTCTGTACGAACTTGTGGATTTTATGTATGACAGTATTTACGCTATCCAGGTCCCATTCCATTTTATAAGGAGGAGTTTTATTGTTGTCGCTTCCGCGTGCTATGTATATTATACATCTCTCGACTTATGTGTAGATCTTGGGACCACGAAAGATATTTTGGCTTGCGTTGCAGGGAGTCGTGTGCTCGTGCCCGGGGCGCGGGGCGTGACATCCCCGTTTGATTTGGTATCAGAGCAAGATCCGCTCGACCCAAAGTTGATTGAGGACTGGAGTAATAAGGAGGATTAAGTTGGGACAAGGACGGGTAGCGAGACTTTAGGAGACTGGTTAGGATAAGACATAGGATGCATAGCATGTGACTCGGCACGGGTGATTGAACTTTGGCTGGTTAAATGAATGAGTATGGTTGGTTTTAGTGAACCGTTGGAGTAAATGAAACTGAGGAATGGCCATAGGCTACTTGTTGAAATGTTTCAGGAGTTTGTTGTGTGGAGGACTGTTGTGTTATAACTGTTTCTGTTAATGAATAGTTAGTAGCTCTGAATTTAGATGAATGAGTGAGTACTAACTTCTTGATGAACTTATGATAGACCAAGCTCAGTAGAAGAATATAAGGATGAGCAATCCATCTAGAAGATTTGGAAGGTCTAGAGGCAGAGCCTCTAGCTCGAGGCCGCCTGTTGCAAAATATCCAAGGATGGATGGCGTGCTGAGGGCGCTAGAGAGAATTAACGACCTCATTGAAGACAAACCCAGGACAGAGATGCTGCCATAGCCCAAGCAGTAGGGGCTGTCATAGCTGCCGTTAACGCCAATAACGACAACAACGGTGGCAATGGAAACTATGATGAACAAACCCAGGGCAATAAGACAGTGAATGCCCAGGAGGAAATCGTCGTTGCCAGATAGATGGGTCAGCTAGTGGAACAATTCATAAAGCTGAAGCCGACCTAGTTCGACGAGACTGGAGATCCCGAGCTAGCACCCTGGTGGATTGAGAAGTTGGAGAAAGCTTTTGGAGTCCTGAGGTGCACGAACAAAGAGAATGTGCTGCTAGCAGTATACCAGCTGGAGGGTACGACAAACGATTAGTTGGCCACCACCAAGAATGAAGTTTTCCCCAAAGGAATGGCCATAACTTGGGATGCCTTTAAGACGACGTTCAACGACAAGTACTTCTCGGAGACGGCCAGGGAAAGGAAGCAAGTAGAATTCTTACAACTGCGTCAGAACCAGCTGACGGTGGATCAATATGAGGCCGAGTTCTCCAGACTGTCGAGGTACACACCTCGATCTGTAGAGGATCCCCAAGAGAAAGCACGGAGGTTTAGGGACGGATTAAGATCTGAGCTCCGCAGTCAGATGATTGCCCTAAATTTGAGGACTTATAAGAAAATATATAAGCAGGGCCAAATGATTGAAAGGGACTTGAAGGAGAGGAATGCCGCATCTAGATCGCGATTTACCCCATTCCGAGACAACCGCCGAATGGGCAAGAGACCGATGGCAGGCAATAGGCGTTTCGTGCCCCTAGTAAGAAAAAATACTGTGAAGCCGTCGAATCTCACGAACTGGAGTTGTTGTCTCTATTGTAGGAGGCGTGGAAATGGGCCATGCCTGGTAAGGACTGGAGCCTGTTTTAAGTGTGGTCAGATGGGCCACCAGATGAGGACGTGCCTGAACCAAGCTCCGATGAGTCGACCTCAAGGACAAAGATCGTAGGCTGGACCGTCGATTGCCACTCCTCAGATCGAGCAGAATCGACCACTGGCTTAGGGAAGAGTATATACAGTTGCCCGCAGAGAGGCGGAGGAAGCACCAGACTGGTCATAGGTACAGTTTATTTGTGAGACCAAGCTGCATATGCATTGTTTGACCCTGGTACTACGCATTCATTTGTGTCTGCACAGTTTGCTAATTTGGTGAGTGTGAAGTTAAAACCGTTGAGTATAATTCTGCATGATGCCACCCCACTAAAGGATAAATATATTGGTTTCATTGGGCTGTGCTAATTGTGAAATTATGATTGGAGGGTGTAAGGAGGGTATTGATTTAGCTGTACTGCCAATATATGATTTTGATGTGATCATAGGGATGGATTGGTTGGGTAAGCAGGGGGCAGTGGTAGATTGTGGTAGTAGGATAATTCGTTTCTACCCAAAAGGCTGCCCTAGTTTTGAATTCGTGAGAAGTCGATGAGGGATCTTAATTCCCTTAGTCTCATCTCTTGAGGTGACAAAGTTAATGTCTAAAGGGTGTCAGGCCTACTTAGCGGCAGTAATGGACACGACTGTCGTAGAACCAAAATTAGAGAGTATCCTAGTAGTGCGTGAATTTCCTGACATATTTCCCCAAGAGTTGTCAAGATTGCCTCCAAAGCGAGAGATAGAATTCGTGATCGAGTTAGCTTCTGGGACGGAGTCGATCTCAAAGGCACCTTATAGGATGTCCCTGTCAGAACTGAAAGAGTTAAAGGTGCAGATGCAAGAACTACTAGATAAAGGATTTGTCCGACCGAGTGCTTCGCCATGGGGAGCGCCGGTATTATTCGTAAGGAAGAAGGATGGGTATTTACATTTATACATCAACTATAGGCAGTTGAACCAGGTAACAATGAAGAATAAATACCCACTACCGAGAATCAACGACCTGTTTGATCAGTTACAAAGAGCGGTGGTATTTTCAAAGATTGACCTGAGGACTGGGTATCAACAGTTGAGGATCAAGAAGGAAGACATACCTAAGACTGCTTTTAGGACGAGGTATGGTCATTATGAGTTCACAGTGATGCCTTTTGGATTGACCAATGCTCCAGCCTCATTCATGAATTTGACACATCGAGTGTTTAAGGAATTCCTGAACAGATTCGTCATAGTCTTTATTGACGACATCCTCATTTACTCAAAAGTGACGCAGAACATGAGGAGCACCTAAGGATTATCTTACAGACCTTAAGGGAACACTCGCTCTACGCGAAATTGAGTAAATGCGAGTTCTGGCTGAATAAGGTAACGTTTCTTGGTCATGTGGTGTCGGGAGAAGGAATCGCAGTGGATCCTGCAAAGATCGAAACTGTAACAAATTGGCCTAAGTCTACTACAGTCACGGAAGTTAGAATTTTCTTGGGATTGGCCGGGTATTACCGACGTTTTGTGGAGAAGTTCTCATCTATAGCCATCCCATTGACAAGGTTGACAAAGAAAGAGACAAGGTTTGAATGGACGGATAAGTGCGAAATGAGTTTCCAAGAGCTCAAACATCGGTTGACGACTGCACCGGTGTTGACAATTCCATCAGGACCAGGGGGCTATGAGATTTATAGCGATGCTTCGCTGAAAGGATTAGGCTATGTGTTAATGCAGTATGGGAGAGTAGTGGCCTACGTGTCCCAACAATTGGGATCACATGAAATGAACTACCTAACTCATGATATGGAGTTAGCAGCGATCATTTTCGCTCTGAAGATTTGCAGACATTATCTGTGTGGTGAAAAGTTTCAGATTTATACCGACCACCAGAGCTTGAAGTATCTGTTTTCCCAGAAAGAACTGAATATGAGGCAGCGTCGGTGGATGGAGCTGCTCAAGGATTATGACTGTAATATACTGTATCACCCTGGGAAGGCAAACAGAGTAGCAAATGCTCTTAGCTGGAAGTCGAGCATCGCCCGTCTGCTAGTAAGAAGTTGGTCAATGATCGAGGACTTGAGAGATTCTGAATTCAGACTAGAAGTCTGTCAGTTGTCCAGTCTAATAGCGACATTGAGGGTAGAACCTGAGGTCCAGGAAAGAATAAAGTCCTTGCAATCTACGGACCCAAAAATTCAGAAAATCATGGCGATGGATACGGCAAAGAGAAAACCGGAGTTTCAGGTGCCCGAGGACAAAATTGTGAAGTTCCGAGGACGCCTATGTTTGCCAAAGGACGAAGGACTCAGGGAAAGGATTTTGTTAGAGGCTCACAAGAGCAATTATAGCATCCACCTGGAAGTACGAAAATGTATCAGAACTTGTGACAGCACTACTAGTGGAACGGGATGAAAGTGGATGTAGCAAAGTACGTGGCAAAGTACTTGACATGCCAACAAGTGAAAGCGCAACACTATAAGCCTGGAGGATTATTACAGTCACTGGAGATTCCGGAATGGAAATGGGGAGCATATAACGATGAACTTTGTGATAGGACTCCCAAGGAGCTAGAGAGGTCACGACTCTATATGGGAAGTCGTGGACAAATTAACTAAGTCCACACACTTCATCCCGACGCGAAAGGACTTTACAATGGATAGATACGCCAAGTTGTACATGAGACAAATAGTGAGGTTACATGGAGTGCTTGTGACGATTACCTTAGATAGAACCTCAAGTTCATGGAAAACTTTTGGAAGAGTCTCCAAGATGCCATGGGAACCCGACGGCAGTTTAGCATGCCACCATCCATAGACGGGCGGACAATCGGAGAGGACGATTCAGACGCTTGAGGACATGTTGCGAGCATGCATCATAGATGTTAAAGGTGAATGGGAAGATCGGCTGCATTTGGTGGAGTTCGAGTACAATAACAGCTACTAGCAGAGCATCCAAATGGCACCCTTTGAAGCACTCTATGGAAGGGCCTGGAAAACCCCAATTTGCTGGGATGAGGTTGGAGAAAGGAGTATCATAGGCCTAGAGTTAGTAGAGCAATCGGTGGAAGCAGAGAAAATAATTCAGGATAGACTGAAGACGGCATAGAGTCGTCAGAACAGCTATGCGGATAAACGGCGTAAGCCTTTGGAATTTCAAGTGGACGATCATGTCTTCCTCAAAGTGTCACCGATGAGGGGATTGTCGCGATTTGGGAAGAAGGGAAAACTGAGCCTAAGGTACATGGGTCCATTTGAGATACTAGAGCGGATTGGGACCTTGGCCTATAGGCTTGCCTTACCGCCAAATCTATCCCAGGTGCATAATGTCTTTCACGTGACAATGCTGCGGAAACATGAACCAGACCCGACACATGCGCTGGACTACGAAGTCATAGAAGTGGACGACCGAGTATCCTACGTGGAGAAGCCGATCAGGATTGAAGACTGGAAGGAGCAAATTCTGAGGAATAAGACGATTCCATTGGTAAAAGTTGTGTGAGAGCACCATGGAACCGAAGGCGCCACGTGGGAAAACGAAGAGACAATAAGGCGACAACACCCCCATTTGTTTAAGTAATTAAGCTTGATGTAAATTTCGGGGACGAAATTTTTGTAAGGGGGGAAGAGTTGTTGACATTATGATTTCCCAGACATTTTCAGACTCATTAATGAGAAGTATATCTAGCGATGTGTCTCGGTCATATCCCGCTCGAATCTGATCAATTTGAGTAGACTGACCAAAAGGGAAAGGCTAACGCGAGACAATGTACGTGGACTTAGGGAACTCGAATAGGAAATCGCGTTTTGACCATAAGGATTGTCGAGGGGACATTTAGAACCATAAAAGGACGATCTAAGGACGATTAAAGAATGCATTACTAGCGTTATATAATTGGAGCGCGGGTCATGCCGCTTAACCAATGTATAATTTACAAAATTTTCCTAAATCGGACGGTGACGATCGAGACCATAGGAACTAGTGATAGACCCTCACAATTACATGACAACCAAAGTTGCCACGAATTGACGAGCCCTAAATGTGACATGAATCACAGGGTCAATACGCGTAACGTCTGCAAAAGTCGTCCATCGGTTCGAGATAGGCTGGAACCACGTCTGATAGAGAAAACAATCAAAAACGAGTCTTGAAAATTGAAAATGGAGAATCAAGAATTCCAACGTCAGGTATGGATTGGCCATCATCTCATCGAAGAATATTGGAATGAGAAGAATGACGTTCCGGAAGTCGGGGGTAAAGTTACCATTTTACCCCTCAAAGCTTTAGCTTTGCTTATACAATTAAAGGAGGGCATTTTTATCTTTTAATCACCCCCAAGGCTACAGAAAAAGAGAAAGGATTATGGCCAATGGGTGAAGCTTGAATGACACTTAGGATAAATGTCATAGATTAGCCAAAGAGTAGTCATGTCCACTTTTTCACAACTACCATTCAACACATTGACTCTTGAAGTTGAATATAGCTCTCTCTCTCTCTCTCTTCTTGGCGGGCCATACACCTTCATCTTCACTGAGACTTCTTCTTCTTCTTCCTCGCCTTTCTACTGCTCGTCGACCGAACCTGTGCCTCCCGTTTGCTACCGCCGGCGACTACCTCCGGCCACCGCCTGGACTCCGGCCGACCACCCACACCTTGCTTGATCTCTTGCCAACATCCTTGAAGTGGAAGCAAGTCGATTGACCCACAGAGGAGCTCCGGCCAGCATTCTTCCAAAAGTCGATGGAAACCGTCGCAGCTAGAGGTAAACTGCCGTTAAGACTCCGTAGGGCCTCTTAACGTTTGAATTTTTTGGCCAAATTTTGTGGAGGTCTAGGGGACTCATTTAGTGATATGTGATAAAAAGTTAAGGTTAATTTGATGGATTTTTGACCCCAAATGGGTCTTGTCATTGTTGGACAAAAACTGCCGGTTTAAAGACTTGAGGAAACCGGCGACTTCCAAAGGGTTTCCGGCGATGACTCAGCCCCAAATCTTCGGTGAGCCTCTTAGACCTTAGATATACATGTTAGCAAGTAGGTTAGTGAATAAAGATTTGGAGTAGTTTAAAGGCTGGATAATCTCGATTTACACATAACCAAAAATAGTCCGGTTCGGTTCTGTGTAAACCAGTTCTGTGGAGGCTGTTGGTTGTTGGTTTTGAGTGTCAAATTCATCAATGAGACATGCTAGGATATTGAGGATCATGTTAGTAAGGTTGGTGGTTCATGGATGGGTGAATTAGACAAGAGAAATTGACAATTGGTTGGAATTTCCAAGTTTGCGCAGTGGGCTTGTTCTTGGATCATTGAGACCGAATTGTCGAGGGCTTGAGGAGAGGATTTTTGTGGTATCAAGCTTGAGGTAAGAAAATCCTAAACCTAAGATAGGACGATTGGACTTGACTGGGCGAGTCGGGTAAATTTTTGGGTGAATCTTGAAGGGTTTCAATGTGATTGTCCATTGTACATCCTAGGAGGGTGTAGATGACCAAAATGTTTGATCATGCTTATGCATTTAAGCGAATCGTCGTATTTGAGTGTTGAATTTGAATGTTTTGCATGCCATAAGTGTATGATTGGTGCATGAGATTACACATGGTCTTGTGTGTGTAAATTGATTCAAATTATGGCATGTTTGAGACAAGTTAAGACCCTGAGGCGTATGAGATGGGGGTAGTGGGATGAATACCCTGAGGCGCGGGGTTGGAGTTGTGTGGCACTCTAATGCATATGAGACGCGGGGTTGAGAAAGCCACAGTCCTGATGCGTTGAAACGCGGGACAGAGATGTGATGTATCGACACAGGTTTACGCGTGTTGTCAATGACGGTCTGATGAATTTATGCGGACCGAGCCTGATGCGTTTTAAACGCGGGCATGAGAATGAGGCGGGTGTGAAAGGTGGAAGTGGCAGTGAGACATGGCAGTATGTGCATAATCATCTGAATGTGTTATTATGCCACGACGGTTTGTCTAATATCTTTGTGTTGTTATCTATAATTGCATTGCCTCGTATATCTATGAATATGAATTGTGTGGAGTACTAGTTTTTGTGACTGCCTGAGTGGATTGTCGGCCTAACCTAGGGTTAGGACTCTTTTACTGAGATGTAAATCTCACCCCGTTGGGGACTCCATTTTTACAAATCCTAGGCCTTGAAGATGTGGCCTATCTATTTGGTGACCCCAAGGAGATGACGGTCTATTTTGAAGAGTTCCTTGACGGGCAGGGAACTATTTATGTCAGGAAATGTACTGTGGTTTGGGTAGACGAGAGTAGTACTAGTTAGAAGCCTCACAGGTATGAGGCCTAGTTTAAGAAGATCGATAATGTGTCTATTGGGCCGTTGAAGCCCAATGAGGTGCCCTAGGGAGTGATCCCTAGTTGGTTCCACCCCGCCCGGGACCTAGAGCAGGCTGAAGGGTCAGTTGTCGGTTCGAGGAACGGATCTGAGAGGACTCCGACCCTGAAGAGCACGAAGGAAGATGTCATAGTGGTTGAGGCGACTGAGGAGGATCTGGAGGAGCCGCCAGCTAAGGAGCCCATGAAGGACACCATCGAGGTTCGCTCGGCGACCTTGTCGAAGTACGAGCCCACGGAGGACATAGAGGAGACCGAGGACTCTAGCAGCTCGTCTTAAGGGCTCCCAGCTTGCTAGTTGATCTTTTGACGGCGATCCTGACCCTATTTTTTATTAGATGTCGGTGATGGACCCTTTTGTATACTTACCCCGTCACCCCCTTGTTTTAGCTCATTTAGTGGCCATGTGTCTGTATGAACTTGTGGATTTTATGTATGACAGTGTTCGCGCTATCCAGGTCCCATTCTATTTTGTAAGGAGGAGTTTTATTGTTGTTGCTTCCACGTGCTATGTATATTATACGTCTCTCGACTTATGTGTGGATCTTGGGACCACGAGAGATATTTTGGCTTTCGTTGCAAGGAGTCGCGTGCTTGTGCCCGGGGCGCGGGGCATGACAAAAGCTGAGTTCGCAAGAATGTCAAAGTATGCACCGAGATCGATGGATGGTCCGCTCGAGAAATCGCAGAGGTTCCAAGATGGCTTGAGACTAGAGATTCAAAGCCGAATAATAACTGTGAACTTGAGAACACATCGATAGATTTATGAAAGGAGTCAGATGATCGAAAGGGACATAAAAGAAGGAGCCGTCATTTTTGGATCACAGTTCACTCCCTCGAGAGACAATCAACAGTTAGGTAAGAGGCTGATGTTGAATAACCAACACTTTGTCCCTCTAGTACGAAAGAATATCGGAAAGCCGTCGAATCTGTCGAGCTGGTATTGCCGCTTTTGTGGCAAGAGGCATGGAAGTGGTCCCTACCCTGTTTAGACGGGTGTATGTTTTAGATGTTGTCAGCTGGGCCACCAGTTGAAGAATTGTCCAAACCAAGCTCCGAGGAACCGAGCTCAAGGACATAGATTGCAGGCTGGATAGCTAGCTGTAACTCCGCAAAATGAGCAGAATTGACTACTAGCTCAAGAAAGAGTGTATGATGTGGCACACAGAGAGGCTGAGGAAGCGTCTAACGTGGTCACAGGTACGATTTATTTATGTGATCAAGCTACCTATACTTTACTTGATCTTGGAGCTCGTATTCCTTTATATCTGCTCAGTTTGCTAATTTGGCGGCGCTGAATGTGTTGTTGCATGTCACTACACCATTTAAGGATAATGTGCTAGTCTCGCTAGGTTGTGCGGACTGTAAAATAGTGATTGGTGGTAGCGAAGAAAGGATGAACTGGGATGTGCTAACTATGTATGATTTTGATGTGATTATTGGAACAGATTGGTTAGGGAAACAAATGGCTGTAGTTGATTGTGGTAGCAAGGTAATCTGTTTTTATCAGGATGGTCGCTCTAGTTTTGAAATAGCAAAAAGTCGGGGAGGAATCTCGATTTCTGTAGTTTCATTGCTTGAGGCGACTAAGCTATTGAATGAAGGGTGTTAAGCTTATCTAGCCGTTGCAGTTGACATAACGGTTGAGGAACTGAAGTTAGAAAGTATAGCGGTGGTACATGAATTTCCTGATGTTTTTCCTAAGGAATTGTCAAGATTACCACCTGAGAGAGAGATTGAATTCGTAATTGAGTTAGCTCCTGGAACAGAGACAATCTCGAAGACATCATATAGAATATCCTTGTCAAAATTGAAAGAGCTAAAGGTATAGATGCATGAATTGCTAAACAAAGGGTTTATTAGACCAAACGGGTCGCCGTGGGGAGTACCAGTGCTGCTTGTAAGCAAAAAGGATGGGTCTTTGCGTTTGTGTATTGATTACAAGCAGTTGAACCAAGTGACTATTGCGAACAAGTATATGTTACCGAGGATAGATGATTTGTTTGATCAGCTGCAAGGAGCATTTGTGTTCTCTAAAATAAATTTGAGGACTAGTTATCATCAGCTGAGGATTAAGAAAGAGGACATACCAAAGATTGCCTTTAGAACGAGATATGGGCATTATGAATTTAGAGCCTTTTGGATTAACTAACACCCTTATGTATCTGATGCATCGAGTATTTAAGGAGTATTTAGATCGATTCATCATTGTTTTTATTGACGATATTTTGATTTACTCGAGTAGTAATGAGGAACATGAGAAACATTTGAGAGTTGTTCTCGCAGACTTTGAGAGAGCATTTGCTTTACGCTAAGTTTAGTAAATGTGAATTCTGGTTGAGTAAAGTAGCATTTCTTAATCATGTGATTTCTGGAGAAGGAATTTCTTTATATCCTTCAAAGATTGAGGCAGTGATGAATTGGCCTAGATCTATGACAATTACTGAGGTTCGAAGTTTTCATCTATAGCCACTTCGTTGACGAGACTAATAAAGAAGGATGCAAAATTCGAGTGGACTGATAAGTGTGAAAGGAGTTTCCAAGAACTCAAGCACCTATTAAAGACCGCACTAGTGTTAACTATCCCTTCTGGACTTGAAGGTTATGAGATATTTAGTGGTGCTTCGCTAAAGAAGTTAGGATGTGTGTTGATGTAACATGGAAAAGTGGTCGCTTATGCCTTGTGACAATTGAGACCTCATGAGATGAATTATTCGACGCATGATTTGGAGTTAGCTGCAATTATCTTCGCCCTAAAAATTTGGAGGCATTATCTGTGTGGCAAAAGATTTCAGATCTTTACAGATCATCGGAGTTTGAAGTCTTTATTTTCGCGGAAGGAGTTGAATATGAGACATCGTCAATGGATGGAATTGCTAAAAGATTATAATTGTGATATTTTATATCACCCTGGAAAGGCAAATAGAGTCGCGGATGCACTTAGTCGAAAATCCAGCATTACACTTTTGTTAGTTAAGGATGGTCCTTACTAGAGAGATTGAGAGATTCTGAGTTTAAATTGAAAGTATGCCAACTGTCTAATATAGTAGCAACCTTGAGAATTGAGCCTGAAATTCAAGAACGAGTAAAAGCCTTGCAGTCTACAGATCCTGAGATCTAGAAGATTCTCAAGATAGATGTAGCAAGAAGGAAACCTGAGTTTCAAGTATCAAAGGATGGGATTCTGAAATTCTGCAGACGTTTATGTGTACCTAGTGATGAGAAACTAAAGGAAAAGATCTTATCTGAAGCATATAGGAGCAATTACAATATTTACCTAGGTAGCACGAAGATGTATCAGAATTGCGTCAACACTACTAGTGGAACGGAATGAAAGTGGATGTGGCTAAGTATGTGGCAAAATGTTTGACTTGTCAGCAAGTAAAAGCTCAGCATTGCAAGCCTGGAGGATTGCTGCAACGTTTAGAAATCCCTGAGTGGAAATCGAAGCATGTGACAATGGATTTTGTGATGGGTTCACCGAGGAGTTAGAAAGATCATGACTCGATTTGGGTAGTTATGGATAAATTGACCAAGTCTACACATTTCATGCTCGTGCGAAAGGATTTTGCGATGGATAAGTACGCCGAACTGTATATACGTCAGATTATACGATTGCATAGAGTTCCAGTCATGATTACATCGGACAGAGATCCTAAGTTTATAGTGAATTTCTAGAAGAGTCTTCGAGAGGCTTTGAAAACTAGATTACAGTTTAGTACGGCATATCATCCACAAATAGATGGACGGTCAGAAAGAACAATTCAGACGCTCGAGGACATGTTACGAGCTTGTGTAATAGATTTTAAAGGTGGATGGGAGGATCAACTACATCTAGTGGAGTTTGCTTACAATAACAACTATCAACAGAGCATACGGATGGCACCGTTTGAAGCGCTTTATGGTAGAGCCTGCAGAACTCTTGTATGTTGGGAAGAAGTTGGAGAAAGGAGCATAACAGGTCCCGAGTTAGTGGAACAATCAATTGAGACAGTTGAGGTTATTAGGGAAAGACTGAGAATGACACAGAGTCATCAAAAGAGCTATGCGATAAAAGACGCAAGTCCTTGGAGTTCCAAGTTGGTGATCACATTTTTCTGAAGGTATCGCCAATGCGAGGATTATCTCGATTTGGGAAAAAGGAAACACTGAGTCCTAGATATGTAGGTCCTTTTGAAATCATGGAGCAAATTGAAACTTTGGCCTACCGACTCGCCCTGCCGCCGAACTTGTCACAAGTGCACAATTTGTTTCATGTGTCAATGTTAATGAAGTACGAGCTAAATTCGACTCACGTTTTAGACTATGAGACTATCGAAGTAGACGACAAGGTATTAAACGTGGAAAAGCCAGTCAGAATCGAGGATCGAAAGGAGCAAGTCTTGAGAAATAAGACGATCTCGCTAGTCAAAGTGATTTGGGAGCACCACGGAACCGAAGGTGCCGTATGGGAAAGCGAGAAAGCGGTGAGACGTCAGTACCCCTATATGTTTGGTTAATTGTGTTTATTGTAAATTTCGAGAACGAAATTTCTATAAGAGGGGAAGGATTGTAACATTTTGAATTCCTTCCTTTTTGAGGCTATCGAATGAGAAGTTTCTATCGATGTATTTGAGTTTTATTTCGCTCGAATCTGATCAATCATGAGTAAACTGACCAAAAGGGAAAGGATAATGTATGACAAGGTACGTAAATCTAGGAAACTCGAAAAAGGAAATGGCTCTTTGAACATAAAAGTTGTCGATGGAACATTTAGAATCAATAAAGGCCGATCAAATAAAGATTAAGAAATCCATTGCTATCGTTATACGATTGGAGCGTGGGTAATGCCCTTTAACCAATATATAATTTACGAAATTTCCCTAAATCGAACTATGACGATCGAGACTGTCATAACTAGTAGGGGTGAGCGATTCCAAGTTCCGGGTATGTTCCACCTGAAACCTACTCGCTGGTACAGGTTTCTCAATTTTTGGAACCTGGAACCTACCATGTATACCCTGGAATCTAGAACCTACCCTATCATAGGTTCCGGATCCGGTTCCAGGGCATCCTATGACCTGCCAAGCCACGAGAAAATATTTTTTTATTATGAATATGCAAGCTCAAATGTGAATCTGAATGTTAAAGCCTTATAGATATTACCTCATTGCACCACAAATCAATGCAGCATCTTTCTTCTTCTGGGTTACGGTTCACAGTATAGCTCCTGGTTGTTGGACATAACATAGAAAATTAGAAATCACTGCTAGCACAATATTTGCAATCACTGCTATTGTCCATCCTTTCATGTAGGGTTGAGCGTTTAGCCCAAGATGGTTTTTTTTTAGCACAAAGACAAACACGGCATGATCAAGAAAAAAAAATGGGGGAAATCGATCCTGCGACACACTTGAGACAAACTGTACAAACAAAGGGACACCGACCAAAAGAAGCATCCAAAGAGAAAATCGCCAAGTGCTCGACAAGCTCTGTGATGGCTGGAAACTCTCTTTGATGACCTTAAGAGCCTGGGCTATCTTCAAAGAGCTGTAATTCCTTGTGACGTTGCATGTTTTGCACTCTTTTCTCATGGATCTGATGAAGGTCTAGGTCAAACCATCCACAGAAGTGGAATTTGATGTTCCCAAAAGCAAATGAAGTTGCACATATAACTGGTAGTGCAAAAAAGACAGGTATGTAAATGACACTCTCGGATCACAGTATAACTGGAGGACAGAAATAACGTAAAGCATCCTCATGATAAATGGTGTATACATGATTTGAAAAAAAAAAACATGGTACCTTGTAATAAGCATTATTGTAGAATCTATTTGATGGATAGCTTGAAGGATATAATGACCCCACTTTGTCCAAGAAATTCACATGATTTGAAAAAAAATGAAAAAAGAAAAGAAAAGAAGGAATAACATGAGTTACCATGAAGCACTAATAATACTGCAATATACATCCCAGAGGTATAACATACATTGACGGGAGCACTGGTTGCAAGCAGTTTGAACAGGGTGAAATCTTACCAAAAATAACATGAATTCAGGAACAATTGATCTGCAATCTCAAGCAATCTCCTCAAAGACAATGTTATTAAAGCAATGAGCTTAACAACAAAATGGAGCTACCATACTTCCCACAGAATCACACAACTCATGATGGGATGAAGCAAACAAAATTTTCAATTGAAACACCATATGCAAACAGCTTGTCACTAGCCCCCCTTCCGATCGCATGAGATCCAAAATCTAACTATCTGAAACCAAATGAAGCAACAAACTAATATTAGTTCTAGAGTGAAATTATTGTTAACTAAATTGAAACAATTAATAGAAAGCCTTACCACAACGTCTAAATTCCACTTCAACCCAGAAGCTTATTTACCAAGGATTATATCCTCATTAAAACAATCCATATATAAATAAAAAAAGAAAATATTAAATAGAACATTCATTCAAAATATATGCAAATGAATTACAATATATAAACATATAAACATCACTTACCTAACTCAAACTTTTCTGCATTCTCAATGCACTCTTCAATGTTAATCGGCATACAAATGGCTTTTAACCAATCTTAAGTGCAAAGCAAAGCTTCCACAACTTAAGTAGTCAATGAACTCCAAAAGCCATCAAGCACACGACTCGATGTACTAAAAATTGACTCCGAAGCAACGGTAGTCACGGGAATAGACAAAACATCACGAACCACTAAAGATAGAATTTTATATATTGAGCCGGAAGTCTTCCACCACATCAGGAGATCAAGATCAAGACCATCATCATCTTTATCATGGAGATATTGATCAAGCTCCGATTTGTTGCCATCTTCCGCTTTTTTCTTCGAGAGCATATAGGTTTTCCACCAAACATTGATGTCATACTTGATGCTAGCTTCATTACCAACGGAATTGGAACTACTACTACTAGCACTCAGACTTTGGCCACCACATTTTTTATTGTTTGAAGCAAAAGATTGCTCATAAAATTCATACAACTCTTCCAATGCCTTCTTCATCTTATCATACACCACATTGATTCTCCATTCATCATCATAAATTTATCGATAACAGAAACTCACATAATTCAACTTCTTTGTAGGATCCAACACAATCGCAATCAACACCAACATATTCACCTTATCTAAATTCCCATAATATTTGTCAAATTTCTCTTTCATTGTCTTTCCCATAGGCCCGAGCTTAGAGTCCTTAGAATCTACAGTGTCTTTCAAATATTTGTACAAGATAGCTATCCCCTCGAAATAACCATTTGCAATAACATATGAACTCCCCGACATCACCTTGGTGGCTTTATAAAATTGTTCTAGAAAATCGAAAAGAATAATGGCATTTTCCCAATCATTTTCGTTAGGAAGATCATCGTTAAGCTCACCTACAAAAGACAAATCTTCTTCTTCCATCCTTTCAAAGGCTTTTCTAAATTTTATGGCGGTGTTTAGCATGAGGTAAGTGGAGTTCCATCTAGTGGCAACATCAAGACAAACCGAACCTTTGTAAGTGATTCTTTCACTTTCAATACATGATTAAAATGTCTTGGCTCTCATGGGAGAGCTCCTCACATATTTAATCATGTTTCAGATATGTTCAATAGAAGCAGCTACCTTAAACAAGCCATCTCCTACAATCAAGTTCAATATATGAGTAGTCCACCTCATGTGCAAGACCTCGCCATCAAAGATCAATGACCCCTCTTTTGAAAGTTTATCCTTTAAATAACCAATTGCAACATCATTCGAACTAGCATTATCTATGGTGATTGTGGACACCTTTTTTTCTATTCCCCACTCGTAGATGCATTTCTTCACCACTTTCCCAATCTCCCTACACATGTGACTATGCATCACCACAAAATTGATGATCCTCTTATGCAACTTTCAATTTTCATCGATAAAATGTGCAATTGAGACACAAATAATTCATGTTTTGAATGGAAGTCCATGTATCAGTGGTGAGTGCGATCCTCGAATTATATTTACCAAAGTAAGTCTTCAAACAAGTTCTTTCACTAAAATATAACTTCATGCAATCTCTAGCCACTATAAATCGTGATATGTGCTTGAAGAGATGTTGTAACTCACTGATATACTCATGAAATGCAACACGCTCAACCAACAAAAAGGGTTGTTCATCAACTATGATGAACTGAGCAAGTTTTTGCCTACAACGATCTTGATCAAATGTCCAAGTCAATAAGACACTATCAGTACCAGGATCTCCCCCTACCTTGCTATCTACGTTGACATTACGTGGTGCAAAAAATTTCTGCCTCTTATCTACATTGCGAGGAAACTTCTTGCACGTTGACAAATGCTTCCACATTGAAGAAGTACCATTAGTAGCATTATACTTTAACTTAACCCCGCAATGCATGCACCTCGCGTTATTTGTTTTTCCAATCTCATCATTTATGATTTTCTCAAAATGATCCCAGTCATTAGAAGTATTCTTCGTATCACGAGGAGGGAGACCAGCACCAAATACCTTGTTTGTCGCATTCGTACCCACGGTTGGGGTTGGCTCTTCTCCACATTCATTGATCGAAAATCTCAATTCAGCATCCGAATTTATCTCCTCAAATCCTTCCACCTCCACTGACATGTTATCTTGATACATTAACTTCACACCTACAACCAAATAGTGTAATAAAGTTAGAAGGAAAATAGAAAGTTAGAAATTAAGATGCAAGACAAAGTACAACACAAAAATCTGAAAACGCGCCCGACTGTGCACAAAAAAGGGAAGGGAGGAGGGGTTGTTGCGGATTAGGGAGGAAGGAGGAGAGAGAGAGACATGATGGTCATTGTCACATTCCCTATGGATGAGAATCTTCCCTATTTTGATCCCTTTATAACACTCTCGGAGAGCATTCTCCATACTTTCACCACTACCATCGATTCAAAAACACAATAAATAATTTATATGGCGTTGCCCTGAGTTTCCCTTTAAAAATGAGATACGATTGACATGTATAATCATACCTAACTCCAAAAGATTTGCAACATCAGCAAACTACTTAAATCACAAGTACAACTTACAGGTTTTGCGACAAAAATGAAATGCTAGATCTCTAATCCAGGAAATTACATGCTTGATACAAATTAAAAGATTCCTATGTTCATAAAAAGTAAAAGCAAATTTTTTCTACAACAAGCATTGAGTTAGTTTCTACTCATACTATTATATAACAAAGATGCACAAACACAAATTAATACAACTTCTTTTCATTTGAAATGATAAACTAACACTGAACGTACATAAAAATGATTTAATTAGTCCTAATTATGGACATCTATGTGACCAGTGGGAGCCAATGATGCATGAATAATCACCACAATGTGTAAAGCATTACCTACACTTGAATAGACTTGTAAAATTTACAAGCAGGTAACTGTAGATTATATCCGAAAATTTAGAGCCATGTAGCAAAAGCAATTACCTCCTGATAACAGAGACACCACACAATCTCTTACAGAAGTCTACACCGGTATATACTGAACCTGCAATGACACAAACATTGAAATAATTCTAAAAGACATGTTTGCACTTGGGTAAATAAAAAACAAGGAAAAAACCATGACATCGCGCAAGCAAAGAGCTCCCACATCTATCAAATATGTTCTTTTCGTCCCACAACCCTATTATCAATATTGGCCAGAAACTTACATAGAATGAATACCTACTGTACAATTTAACCTCTCTTTCCATATAAAAATGACATAAGAATTCCACATTTATATATGAATATATAAATATGTCACACAGTTCTCAAAACAAAAGAACATTGTTCAGTACAACAAACGCTTCCCAAATAATAGCTAAATATGTAGTAAAGGAAGAAATTACTTCATCACCATTAGATGTCAACTAGCTAAAGCAAGAAGCACAAATACTAACACAGAAAAGTGGCTGCAAACATGTTGTCAAAAGCATTCTACTTCATGTTATAGTGCATAAGTACCAAGTAACCCTTTGATGTATATTGCCGGAAAAGAAATGAAAAGTTTCATAGCTCCAACCTATCAGGAAGTAAATAAAAAAGATCAGGAAGGTATTGGGTCACCAATCGGCGTGAAAATCTGTTTCTCCGTAAATGGTAGATGCCCCAAGCCATGTTCCACCACCTAATTGAGGCACAGAAGACTGAATTATCAGATTAAAAGCACCAAAAATCGTATTTTAAACACAAAAGTGAATAAAGCATCAAGTCATAGGAGAAACATATGCTCACGAGTCACCAAATGGATCAATCTATCGGCATAAAATAACTCCAGAGAATCTACGATAGCGGGGCAGAATGAAAACTTGTCCCGAGGAATTGCTACTTTTTGAATAGGGAAAAAATCCGTCAAATTGATTGTCTAAAAAACAAAATCGACCCATAAAATCAACCAACCTCAAGCACCGTTGAGGGATGCTCGTCCGGTGTCGTCAAGGGATGACTGTCGGGGGTCCAGGAGGGATGTCTGTCGAGCATAAGCAAGGGATGGCCGGCATGCGTCGTGCAGGGATGGCCGCCCGACGAGGCGATGGACGCTAGGGAAGGGCCGTCGTTGAGGGGTTGGAGAGGGAGCAAAGCCCGGTAGACGGTGAGGGATGGCCGTCGGGCGTGCTACGTTGGGAGGTGTCAGACGTCGCGAGAAAGCATGAGATCGTTGAGCTTGACGAAGAAGTGCGTGAGGTGAGAAATGAGAATAGAAAGGAGTCTGAAAGGAACTAGGAAATTAGGGTTTTTAAAAATCGATTCCGATTCCACACGGAATCGGGAATCAGAACCGGAACCGTCGGTTCTTCAATATGCGGAACCGAAAATCAAAACCTAGCACATCAAAACCGAAAACCGGATCAGAACCGCCGGTTCGATTCTCGGTTCTACCCTGAACCATGCTCACCCCTAGAAACTAGCAATAACCCTCGCAATTACATGACAATTAAAGCTATCCTAACTTAAGTCGTCCTAAGCATGATGACAATCACAGAGTCGATACGCGTAACGTCTGCAAAAGACATCCATTAATTCGAGATAAACCAAAAATACGATTGACGAAAGATGATCACGAAATGGAAGCTCAAAATTGACAAATGGAAATAAATAATTCCAACACTATAAGAAATGATTTGACATCGTCCCTCCAAGGGTAATTTAGAACTAGAAAAATGAAGTTTCGAATAGAAAGTGCAAAATTATCATTTTGTCCCTCAACCATTTGCCCTTGCCTTGAGAAGGATAGAAGTACAAAATGGTCATTTTGACTTTCCAAGGTGGCTGCCTAAAATTGATGGAAATGAGGTCAAAGGAAGTCAAAGCAAAAGATGATATTATTGGAGCCATGACATGTGTCAACCAATGAGAGCTTAAGCATTAATTACCCACCTACCAATCTTGTCACTTAAACACACCAATTATTTGTGGAAGACTTCATTTTCATTCTCTCTTTAGCTATGACTCCCCTCTCTCTCATTTCCCTTCATTTTATTCTTCTTCTTTCTTTCGCCCGAAACTGCTCCAGCTGACCGGTTCTATCCACCCGCTTCACCCAGTTCGATCGCCCCCTCCGACGACCCCTTGGCTGAGCGCCGACCACCAAAACCTACCTCGACCTCTTCTCTACAAGTTCCAAGTGGTATATCGTCATTTGGTGGAGTAATTTTTCCAGTCCAGCCCTAAGCCAAAAACTGGATAGATTCTAAGCGAATTGAGGTAAAGTTTCCATTCACCCTCTTAAAGGCTTCGATTAGCTCCAAACGTTTTGTGGTATCTCTATAATCCTTAGTACTTGAGTTGGCCGAGCCGAGATTGTCATTTTATTGGATGTTTATGGTGTTTTAATGGTTGATTTGTTGTGGTTTGTACCGAGCAGATTTCGAGCGCTTAAGGACCGTGGGAAAACCGAGTGGTTCGAAGGTTTTGTGGTGTTGTGTCGCTTCAAAACTCTTGGTAAACTTCCTACACACATGGATTAAGGTTTTAACAAGTTAAACTCGTGATCAATGGGAGCATAGGATTTAATTATGGACTAGGCAGAACCGAATCTGCCCTGCTTTGTGGTTGTTTGAACAGAACTTTTTGAGGGTTCGTGGGGGGAGTTGTCATGTCTTTAAATGGTCGTTAAGACATCTTAGGTTGTTAATTGATTGGTTATTGAAGTATTGGTGTGATAGAATTGAAGAATGAATGGGATATGACATGAATTTGATAGAATTTATCTAGGACCACATCATTTGGCCGTGAGTTTGTTGTGCTAGGAGGGCCGTTTGTGATTAAATTTTCTAGCTTGATCGAAGGGTAAATGTTCCTTAAACCTTTACTCGAACATTGGGATACTACTGGATAAATTGGTTCGATGAATCAATTGATCGATGAATCGATTGATTGGTGAATCCTGTGACTTAAATTGCTTGATGCGATCGTGTGATGATTAAATTGTGATTGACATTTGTGATATCAAATAGCTAGAGTGCCCCAGTGATATCAAATAGCCAGAGAGCCCCAGTGATATCAATTGGCCAGAGTGCCCTAGAGAAGTACACTGCAGCCCGAGAGCCGAGCGATGAGTAATTGAGGTATCATTGTGATGACTTTTAGAATTGTGTTTATTTATATGCTAAGTGCGTGAAGCTTTGTCATGCCTCGCGCCTCAGGCACGAGTACGCGACTCCCTGCAAGCAAACCAAATATCTCTCGTGGTCCCAAAATCCACACATAAGACGAGAGACGTGTTATAAACAAAGCACGCGGAAGCGACCATACAATAACTCCTCCATACAAATAGTAAAATGGGAATGGGATAGTGAGAAGACTACAATACGTAATATCCAAAAGTTCATATAGACGCATGACAATTAAATCTGCTAACAAAAAAGGGGTGACGGGGTAAGTACACAAAAGGACCCATCATCAACATCCAATAAGAAACCGAGTCAGGATCGCCATCAAAAGATCGACTAGCAAGCTGGGAGCTCCTAAGACGAGCTGCTGGAGTTCTCGGTCTCCTATGGCTCCTTCGTAGGCTCATACTCCGAGAAGGTCTCCGAGCGAACCTTTATGGTGTCCTCCATGGTCGCCTTAGCAGACGACTCCACTAGATCCTCCTCAGTCGCCTCGACCACTATGACCTCCTCCTCCGTGTTCTCCAAGGTCAGGGTCCTCTCCGGTCCATTTCTCGAATCGGCAACTGACCCCTCAGCCTGCTCTAAGTCCCGGGCGGGGTGGCACCAACTAGGGATCATTCCTTGAGACACCTCATTGGGCTTTAGTGGCTCAGTAGACACATCCCCGGACCTTCCTAAAATAGGCCTCATACCTGTGAGGCTTCCAACTAAAACTACCCTCGTTTACCCAAACCACAGTATACTTCCTGACATAAATAGTTCCCTACCCATCAGGGAACTCATCAAAATAAACGGACATCTCTTTGGAATCACAAAAACGGATAGGCCACATCTTCAAGGTCTAGGATCTGTAAAAAGGAGGGTCCCCAACGGGTGAGATTTACATCTCAGTAAAAGAGTCCTAACCCTAAGTTAGGAGACAGTCCACTCAGACAGTCACAAAAAAAAAACTAGTACTCCACACAATTCATACTCATAGATATACGAGGCAATGCAATTATAGATAACAACACACGGAGGTCAAACAAACAGTCATGGCATAATAACATGTTAAGATGATCATGCACAAATCACCATGCCACATCTCCACTTCCACCCAATTATAGATAACAACACACGGATGTCAAACAAACAGTCATGGCATAACAACACGTTAAGATGATCATGCACAAATTACCATGCCACATCTCCACTTCCACCCTTCACACCTGCCCCAATCTCATGTCCGCGTTTAGAACGCATCAGGCTTGGTCCGCATAAATGCATCAGATTGTCATTGACAACCCGCGTAAACGCATCGGGTTTCAATGTACTCTAGATCAGTGTCGACACATCACAACTCTGTCCCACGTTTCAACGCATCAGGACTATGGCATTCTCAACCCCGCATCTAATACGCATCAAGGCGCCATATAACTTCAACCTTGCGCCTCAGCGCCTCAAGGTATCCATCACACCACCCCGCGTCTCATACGCATCAAGGTCTCACCATGTCACACTCATGCCATGATTCCCATTCAAATCACACATAAAATGTCATGTGCAACTCAAGCACAATTCATATACCCATGGCATGCAAGACAATCAAATCGACACTCAGACATGGTATACAATTCAAGCACACACATTGGCCCACATTCAAGCCTTCTATGTCATTCTAGGATGCACACAAAGAATAATCTCATTGAGGCCTCTTAAAATCGATTATAATCTCATTCAACTCGCCCAATTGAGTCCAATCTTCCTATCATAAGTTTAGGGTTCCCTTATCTCAAGCTTGATGCCACAAAATCCTCTCCTCAAGCCCTCGATAATTTGGTCTCAATGGTCCAAGAACAAACCCACCACGCAACCTAGGAAATTTAAATCAATTGTCAATTTTTCTTGTCCAATTCACCCATCCATAAACCACCAACCTTACTAACATGATCCTCAATATCCTAGCATGCCCCATTGATGAGTTTGAGACTCAAAACCAACCAATTACAGCCTCCACAAAATTGATTTACACATAACCGAATCGGGCTATTTTCGATTCTATTTAAACCGAGATTATTCAGCCCTTAAACTAATCTAAATCCACTATTTATTCACTAACCTACTTGCTAACATGTATATCTAAGGGTGTAAGAGGCTCATCGAAGATTTGGGGCCAAGTCATTGCCGGAAACCCTTTGGAAGTCGCCAGTTTCCTCAAGTCCTTAAACCGGCAGTTTCTGTCAAACAATCACAAGACCCATTTGGGGTCAAAACTCCATCAAATTAACCTCAAATTTTCACCACAGATCACCAAACGATCCCCCTAGATCCCCACAAAATTTGGCACAAAAATTCAAACTTTAAGAGGCCCTACGGAGTCCTAACAGCAGCTTACCTCTAGCTGCGACAGTTTCCGTCGACTTCCGGGAGAATTGATGGCCAGAGCTTCTCGGTGGGTCAATCGACTTGCTTCCACTTCAATGTTGTCGGCAAGAGGTCGAGCAAGGTGTGGGTGGTCGGCTCGCCGGCTAAAGGTCGCCGGAGGGGGTTGTCGAAGCGGGCGAACGGCAGGAGCAAAAGCTATCGACGAGCGACAGTAGAGAGGAAGAAGAAGAAGAAGCTTTTGGTGAGGGTGGAGAGTGAATGGCCGGCCAAGGAGAGAGAAGAGAGCTATATTCAATCCTCAAAGTCAAAGGGTTGAATGGTAGTTGGGTAAAAGTGGACATGACAATTCTTTAGCTAATCTAGTGACACATGTCTCAAGTGTCATTCAAGGTGATCCAATGGCCATAATCCTTTCTCTTTTTCGGCAGCCTTGAGGGTGATCAAAAGACCAAAATGTCCTCCTTCAATTGCATAAGTAAGGCTAAAGCTTGAGGGGCAAAATGATAATTTTACCCCCGATGTCCGAAACGTCGTTTTTCTCATTTCAATATTCTTCAATAAGGCGACGGCCAATCCAAACATGACGTCGGAATTCTTGATTCTCCGTTTTCAATTTTCAAGACTCGAATCTGATCGTTTTCTCTATCAGACGTGGTTCCAGCCTATCATGAACCGACGGGCGGCTTTTGTAGACGTTACGCATATCGACCCTGTGATTCATATCATATTTAGGACTCATCAATTCATGGCGACTTTGGTTATCATGTAATTGTGAGGGTCTATCACTAGTTCCTATGGTCTCGATCGTCATTGTCCGATTTAGGAAAATTTTATAAATTATACATTGGTTAAGCGGCATCACCCGCGCTCTAATCGTATAATGCTAGCAATGCATTCTGTAATCATCCTCAGATCGGCCTTTTATGGTTCCAAATGTCCCATTGACAATCTTTATGGTCAAAGCATCATTTTCTATTCGAGTTCCCTAAGTCCACGTACCTTGTCTCGTGTTAGCCTTTCCCTTTTGGTCAGTCTACTCAAATTGATCGGATTCGAGCAGGATATGACTGAGACACATCGCTAGATATACTCCCCATTAATGAGTCTGAAAATGACTGGGAAATCAAAATGTCACAAGCTTGATCCCATGAAGTTGAGTATGTTCAACTGCGACTTTTGTTTATGCTTAACTTGCCGGGATGCTTGAATTATGAATATATTGTGCCATTGTATTGATGAATTGCTGCATCCTATATCATTTTGTGGTCTGGAGGGACTGCTAATCCAATTTCTGTTTAGGTTTCACTTGTTGAGATATAAATCTCACCATGTTGTGGGATGTGTTTTTCATACCCCAAACCTTAAGCTATGTAGCCATTGTGCATGGGCGATCCGAAACAAATGACAGCCACTTTTAACGAGTTTCTTGATGGTAGGGGTATAGTATATATTAGGAGGTGCACCACAGTATGGGTAGATAGGTTTGGAGTTGATAGTTTGGAGCCTCACCGTTACGAGGCATGGTATCGTCGTGTTGGGGATAGTAGCACCTATGGACTGATGAATCCTATTTATGTACCCTTAAAGGAAATACCACCTTGGTGTCACCCAGCCTATTTTGATGTTGACATCGAGACTTCAGCAGTAGTTTCAAGGAACACCTCCGAGAAGTTGAAGTCCCATACGATTGAAGAATACTTGGAAGTGATAGAGATTTCTACTGACGAAGAGGATGAACTAGAGGAGGACACCGTGGAGGTGCGATCTGAGACGTTTTTCAACTATGTTCCAGGTGATGACGAAGCTGAAGATGATGACGAGACGAGTAGCTCTTCAGAGTAGTTTGGCTGCAGTGGTTTTCTGTCGGGGGTTAGGAATGACTTTGATGTTAGGTTTGGTGAGGCGAAAGAGTAGCCTTTTGATGTTAGTCTTAGTTACCTAACCCATCTTGGTGTGCGGTTTCCCTATGTCTTTTCCCTTCCGTCTTTTGTAACCGAATGCCTATGTCATGTGTGTGTGTGTGTGCGCGTACGCGCGCACTTTTATATCATTCCAAATTTTCCTTATGTCTCTTTTAAATTGTCAGGGTTGATGTCTTTCCTTCAGCGTGTGTGTTTCATTTCACTTATAGGCCGTGAGTTGTTCCTGGGAATTATATTTATTGTTGGCATGTGGCGAATATGATGAGCATGTAAGGAACGCGAGGCGTCAAAATTAAGGTATAATTATTTAATTATAATTAGATTAATTAATTATAATTAGGCTAATTAGTCGAGATCGGATCAGCGAATTATTGGGAGGTTAATTAATTGATGTGGACCTAGTTACCTACAGTTGGGATAATTAATTATTGTAGATTAATTAACTAAAGCCAATTAATTAATTAAGATGGACTTAATCAATTATTATGGGGTTATTACTGTGTGATTGTCTGATGAATGTTTGATAATTGCTATATATCTTAATTGTGTATACATGTATGGCTAAGAATTTAATCACCCTTATTTAGATGCGAAGTCTAGTGGATAAAGCATGTTCATGTGACCACGTGTAGAGTCAAATTACATATTTGAGCATGAAAAATGGTCTTAAGCCAAGTTTTAAGCACGACCGTGTGAGTATTAAACTAAATGCAAAGATATAAATTGGTTGATTACCTGCATACTTATGTGGTCACGTGATGGTTATTGTCACGCCCCGAACCTCTCGGGCACGCAAAATCTCACCAGAGTCGTCTTGTCTTTCGATGGTACCCAAGATCCGTTGGCCAACAATTAATAACTTCTAAATGATACAAATATGCGAAAGCGATGAAACTTCTCCATTCAATTCAACCTTAAGATGACTCAGGGCATAGAGTACGCCTTCTTATAAACACCGACTATAGTTTCAAAGTATACAACTCTAACTTCAAGGTAACATGAAATCTTTAAATTCACCAAAGTATAAATCCATTCCATATAATTACTTCTTCAAATATCGATCATTGGCAAGCTCATATTTCCATCGCCTGGGATCTAAAAAAGTTAATTCCACGATGGGGTGAGATATACATCTCAGTAAGGTGCGTCCTAACCCTAGGTTAGGCTGACCGTCCACTTAGGCAATTACAATCACAAACAATTCATACAAAATCCCAAGAGGCATTCAACTATCACGAAATAACACATGAACAACAAGTATGCACTCCAGGCATCTTATCACGTCATTTAGTCCAAGCATGCATAAACAAGCCATGTTACGCCTTCCACCCTTTCCCGTCTCTTCACTTTCATGCGCACGTTTAGAACGCCTTAGGCTCAGTTCGCGTAAACGCATCAGACCGTCTCATTAACAAACCCGCGTAAACACATCAGGTTTTCAATGTCACTCCAAGCTTGTGTCAACACATCACAACTACGTCCCGCGTTTCAACGCATCAGGACTATGGCCTTCTCAACCTCGCGTTTCATACGCCTCAGGCGCCATTCAATTCAAACCCTGCATCTCATACGCCTCAGGGTGCCATTCAATTCAAACCCCGCGCCTCAGCGCCTCAAGGCATTCAGCCACACAATCCCGCGTCTCATACGCCTCAGAGTATCACGACATCTCAGACATGCCATAAGTTCATTTCATTTCATAGCACACGTTCGAATGCACTCATGCGACGAACGACACAAGCATGACATGCGAGATAATTAAATTGACACAAATGCAACAACTAATTCATAACACAAGCATTATCATTCAATCATGCTCTCAATAGCTTTCTAGGACATACATTGGACAACCACATTATAGTCTCCAAGAACCAATCAATTCTCACACGAATCACCCAATCGAGTTCAATCCTCCTATCAAAAGTTTAGAATGCCCTTACCTCAAGTTTAATGCAATACAATTCTTCTCCCAAGCACCTCAATGGTTCGGTCCAAATAGTCCAAGGACAACTCAACCGCACAACCTAATGAAATTCATCCAATCGTCAATTTTTCTTGCTCAATTAGCCAATCCATGGGACATAAACCTTATTGACATGTTGATCAACATCTTAGCATGTCTCAATGATGAATTTGAGACTCAATTCCAACACCAATGGTCCCCAACAAACTCGGTATGCATAGAACCGAACCGGACATTTTCGGTTCTATGTATACCCCAACTAATCAGCTCATAAACTACCTCAAACCCTCAATTTATTTACTAATATACTTGCTAACATGTAATTCTAAGGGTTGGAGAGCCTCGCCGAAAATTTGGAGCCAAGGCGACGTCGGGAAGTCCTTGAATGGCGCCGGTTCCTTCGGGTCCTCCAACGGTCAGTTTTGCCCTTCAAACACAAGACTCGTTTTGGGTCAAAACTCCATCAAATTCCTCCAAAATTTTTGTCACAGCTCATCCAACTTTAATACTATAAGTGTAGAAGACCTCACCGAATATTTGAAACAATTTGAAGTCCGGAAGACCCCAGAACAGGTCCTTCCCCAAAATCTGTCAGAATCTGGCTTCAGCTGACCTTTGTCCACTCAAATCGAGCTATGGGAAGATATATAGAGTCAAATTGAGCTCATAATATATCCATGGAAAGATAAGACAATAACTTTCATTTGGCGGTGGTTTAATCTCGATCCGGTATCGGACGAAGAAGATATGGCCAGAATAGTGGGACGGTCAAGACTGGTCGGCTGGGAGCTCTCGGATTCAAAACTGACCAGCCTGACCTTTTCTCTTTCAAACGGCTCTACAGAACAAATGGCTGGGTGGATTTAGACTCATAATACTTTGTTGGAACGGCAAGACGATAAGCTTTCCAATAGTAGGTGGTATGCCTTAATCCGATAACGGATGAAGAATTTGTGGTCGGAACAGAGAAGCAGTCGGGACAGGGTGACGAGCGGGTCAGCAAGAGAGAGAAGAGGAAGAAGAAGAAAATAGAGAAAGTGAAGAGAGAAAGGGATGGACGGCCAAATGAGAAGGAGAGAGAGTCTTCCACCAATAATTCACTTGGTCAAAAGCTTGAATGGTAGGTTAAAAGTATTTACATCAACTCATAGCTTAATACTTTGACACTTGTCCTTACATCAATCAATGCTCATCCAATAGCCCTCATTTTTCTTGATTATCGGCAGCCTATAGGGTATTGTGATTGACCAAAATGCCCTTATCCAATTATAAAGGCAAGGTTAAGGCTTGAGGGGTAAAATGGTAATTTTACCCTCGACGTCCGGAACGTCGTTTTTCTAATTCGAATTACGTTTGATGAGGCGACGTCTAATTCGATTAGAACGTTGGAATCTTTATTTTTCATTTTCCAATTTTGAGATTTCATTTCATATCTCAAGCCTCGAGGGGGCGGAAAATTCGAAATGTCACAACTCTTCCCCCCTTAAAAGAATTTCGTCCTCAAAATTTACAATATTCTATCCATCCAGTCCTTTGGGGTATTGGCGTCTCATCGCATCCTCGTTCTCCCGAATAATTCCTTTCATGCTTAACGATCCTATTTGTCCCTTCCGACCAAAGCCATCTTTCCTTGGGACTTGTCTTTTTCAGTCCTCAATCTGTATTTGCCTCTTTCCATTCTCTTTCGATATTCATAACATTTGTCAACAGTTCATCCTCGAGCATTCACATCATCTCTTCCATTTGTCCATCACCATTATTACTAAACCCCCGCCAAAATGCACTCTTTAATGTCCATACCATTCGGCGCATCAATCATTTCGAGGGCATGTCTTTTTCTTGTCGGCACGTTTAACACTTGACCTCATGTTCGACTAACCAGATTTTCAGTCCATTCGATAGATAATATCGATGCAAGTCTAGCACACCTTTGTGTCATCTCAAGGGACACCATAATTCTCCCTTTGAATTTCTGATGGGTCATTTCTTTAAGTTACTTTTCAATATTGAACACGTACTCTCGTCCATGAAACTTTAAGGATTCTATCCTCAACTTTGAGGTTTCTTTTCCAAGTATCCGAAAATCTGGATTTCCTCCCTGTTCTATCCATTTTCATAACCCCTTAAATGTCAGAGTCTATTCATCGCAGCATCTCAATTCCTTTCTGACTTCAAGCTTGATGCTTCAGGTAGTTATTAAACTAGTCAATTGGCAACCTTCCAATTTAGGAGTTGAATCTCTTATTTCCTTAAGTAAAGCCTATCCTTTATCCGCCAAATGCACAATGCTCAATTTTCACTTATATGCATCCGCTACTTAAATCACCCTTTTCTAGGCGATATAGAATATTTTATCCTTAGTCCTTAAGCAATCTCTTTCACACACATTGTTCCTCATTCAAATTTTTTTTCAAGGCACCCACATACCTCAAATTCTAATGATTTGTGTGAACTTGAAACCTCTCCATGCGAGTCGAGTTTTCCAACTTCATCGCAAGAACATTTGCAAGCCAACTCCAACCATGCATTAGATGTTCCAACTTATATAGCTTTAGTATCACGACTTATCGCATAGCCCACTTCAGTTTACCTTGCTACGCCTCAAATTTCCTTTCTGTGTCACGTCATTATGATTCACTCGTCCCCTTTTTAATTCCAAATAGGAACACTATTGTCGGCATAGTTATCAACTTGACTTAAGTTCTTGAAAACTCTTTTCGTATTCATTTATCCATGGATTTTTTTTGTGGAAAAACTTCCCCCGATCCATCCATGACAATTCACCAATTCCATGAAACTTTCAATTTCCGCAACTCACATCAATCTTAGTCGATTCATCACTTATTCCATTCCTCAAGGGCTCCACATGAATTTCATTTCTCGGAAATTTCACTACTGAGGAATCTTACCTCATCAGGCCCACAACTCGTGCTCTTCACAATTAGCAGCACACAACGAGCATCTCCTTAGAGTCCATAGAATACTCTTGAAAGTTATTCATGTTTCTCATGACTCCTTAAATGAGTCTATTCATCGTCTCTAAAGACGGTAACAATCAATCCAATTATTCCTTGGATATTCAATCTGACTTTTATCAATTTCTTTCTACCAGGTGACGAATCTTCAAACTGTTTCTTCCTACTTTTCACTTGAGAGCTCAAATCTTGACCCTCTACTCTCGTGAGTCCTCACTTGAACTACACAATGTTCTGTTCATTTTTATCACTCCTTTCTCAAGAAGTATTAGTGCCTTGACCTCTTGGTTTCACAACCAACTAATGTGAGCTTATGTCAATTTCGTCGTTTTAACTCAACATCGACATCATCCTGGAATTCAACGTTGTTCACAGGATAGCTTCTCGGACTTGATTTCCAAAAAAATCATTCAAGCTTGCGTCCTCCTTGGTAGTCCGGACGTTTCATTTTAGCACCAAGACGATTGGCATTTTTTTTTCTTCATTCCACACTAAGATTTCTTGCCCTATGAAGGAAACCATACACTTCAGTGGCATTCTTTTACTTTGAATCCACCTTGTCTTTCTTATTCTATAGGACATCTGTCTTGAAGTCTCGCCAACAGCAGTTCCTTTACTTTCAGATTCTAATACTACCATACTTTAACATTCTCCTTCTAATAGTTCAGCCACTTCAAGTGACAAGTTTCATTCTTTCTTGGTCTCCACAAATTCATATTTTAGATATTCAATTCAACTTCCTCAAGTCGCCTTGCGATTACAATCTAAGCATCATTTTTGCTTATTCATCCATTCATTAAAATCATAAGTAACTAAGACCATCAAGTCCATTTACCTTTCTCCCCATCAATGATCATGTCATGATCCAATTGTCCTTAAGGACAATGCCCTATTCTCTAGGGGTGATAACTCGCAATGCCACTTTTAATTGTTTTGATTCAACCTCAATCAATCTCATGAAATCCACAAGGTCTGACAAACTGACACATCAGTCTCCTTATTATTCCTCACGACAACAAAAGGTTAATCACCATAAGCCTTACGTCATAGTAACGACATTTCCTTACAGGCGCATTATGTGTTCCATAAGTGAAGTTCTCTTTTCTCACAATCCATGAACAGAAATTCTCTTACTTATTCATCTTCTGATCATCCACTTCTTTCCTTGATGTCCATTACGATTCATTAGATTCAGGAATAGCAATTAGCCATGAGGCTTTCAAATTCCAATCCACTCAGAGACTTCACATCTCATTTAAAGGGCCCTTGACCACCCTTAATATGCTTAGACGACCTTGAGAACTCTGTCTCATAATGATCGACCTTCCTCAGGTCCTTTCAAAGCTATTAAAGTTCAAGCAATCCTTACTCTCGAGTAACCTCATAAACGTACTTTCCATGGAACAATTCAACGAAGACAATCCAGGTAAATATCATGCCTTCAAGGGAAATTCTTCCTTTGGTGACCTTTAATTAATTATCGACAGCCTCTTCAGGCTAATAGCTATTAGAGTCGCTTCCCTTTCTCAATGAATTTAATACCTCTAAGGTTCTTTTCCAAATTCTCAACCTAGAGAAAGGCAGTTTAAGCATCATCTTCTCCATCGAACCTTAGCCAATCTCATTCTTATACATCGTTTTACAAGTTCTTCCAAACTCTCGTGGTCCTTTTCACACATTCAATTTAGAAAAGATTAACTCAAAGTCATCTTTCTCGTGACTTCCATCACTTTAACTCATCAGTACTAGCATCTGTCAACATAGTGACTTAGACAATCATGGCTCCTCCTCCTCGAGCTTGCTTAACCAACAAATTTCCTCATTTCCATTTAAAGTTCCCACGATCCATGCAGTTCTTGGGTCTCGTACGATTAATAGATCGAGCCATATTCTCTTTTGGTACTCATACTCCAATCGCCCATCTTTACTCAATTCTCATGATCCATATCAGTTCCCGGATCTTCCATACCATGTATACTCGAGCCCAATGCTCTTCTACGACCATACCTTGATCGTTTAACCTTATTAGGTTCTCATGTCACTTGAACCACTATGTTTCCCTCTAGGAATCAAAAACTTAAGTCATCTACTCAAGTCTATCAATCTCAGGCTGCTCATCTCATCATTCATCATTATCAACCTTACAGTGGTTCCCAAACAACTCTCAAATAGTTGTTCATTACCCAAAGATTTCAGATTCTCATCAGTCAATGACTATTCAACAGGCTAGCCTCAACAAGGCAACTTCTCAATCTTCAGCCAATTACTAGGCAAACCTCAACTAGGCCAAAACTCAACTAGGTCAACACCCAGCAAATACTCAAAGCATCACTTCTATAAATCAATCGCTCATACCATAAGCATATAGCATTTGCCACTCTGTCATAAACGCGACAGGCTATCTCATTCTCAACAAACATCAGTTCAATGGGTATAAACCCCATGTATCGTCTACTCTCTCAATTAGACCTTGGCCAAGTCAATCACATGATGCCAATTACAAAACATGCCCAACAGGCTAATCATAAACATCAATTTTCCTTTCAAACGGTATCCACCGCCAAGCACAAAACTTTTAATTATGCCAATCACAGGCATCATTTCACATGTCACGCCACTTTTGAACATCTTCTTCGAGGATCAATCTTGTACCATACATCTCTTAACCACAATTGGACTCAACCTGATACCTAGACTTTCCCTTTCAAGTTATGACTTGGGTCATTCTTGCCTCTTGCCATCTTAGAAGCCTACCAGGAGTTGCTTCTTGTTCGGACCCCTGTCCCGGCGATCACTCCCCGCCCTCATTAGACCTGGTCGTTGTAGGTTATCCCAAGTCATACATCTACGGAGAAAGCCCCGTTCCACACGTCTCATACCATGCTTCATGATGGTTTATAGGTATCCTATCAACTTGTCCCATACCAAGCGACAGTTTATTAAGTCCAATAATGATAAGCTCATGCGCACACCTTCCTCGATTTTCATTTTAATGCCACGAACACATAAGCGTCCTGATTGTCCTCGCCATTCATCATACCATAATCATCACTAAATCCATTCTTATCCATCGAATATGTCTAATTCCATCAATGACCATCACATCTCATAAATTAATTGCCTATGTTCAACCATAAATCTCAAGTTTAGTCGCTATTCAAGCCAAATCCATATGTATTCAATCACAACTGGCCTTTAATTCAATATTCCTTGTATACACCTCACCTCATTTCATCCAAGGCTGACAATAGCAATTGATAGTTAAACCATCAAGATATCACGTAATTCAAGCTTGAATCCACTAATATCAGTCGTCACTTTATAACTCGTACTCCTCAAGTTGGGTCATTGATAAACTACAATCACAATCATACACTTCAATTGATCATCCATTCATAATTTAATCTCTAGCAACCTCAAATATAGGCTTATGACTCCTCAAATTCTATTCACTTCCTTATGAGCCTTATTCATAAAATCACTCAAGATCATCCCTTAAATCAGCACTAGGACTATTAGAATACTACATAAGTTCAAACCTATAGTCCTCAAAATTCAGCAATCCATGCTTATCCCTCAAGATCTCACTACCTAATTGTCCTCAAGTCATCGCTCCTTATCACTCCAAGTCTCAATCATATTGGATCGAGCTAACCTTGCTCTGATACCAAGCAAATAGGGATGTCACGCCCTGAACCTATCAGGCACGCAAAATATCACCAGGGTCGTTTTGTCTTTCGGTGGTACCTAGGATCCGTCGGCCACCAATTAATAACTTCTAAATGATACAAATATAAGGAAGCGATGAAACTTCTCCATTCAATTCAACCTTAAGATGACTCAGGACATAGGGTACGTCTTCTTATAAACACCGACTACAGGTTCAGAGTATACAACTCTAACTTCAAGGTAACATGAAATCTTTAAATTCACCAAAGTATAAATCCATTTCATATAATTACTTCTTCAAACACCGATCATTGGCAAGCTTAGATTTCCATCGCCTAGGACCTGAAAAAGTTAATCGCACGACGGGGTGAGATATACGTCTCAGTAAGGTGAGTCCTAACCCTAGGTTAAGCTAACCGTCCACTCAAGCAATTACAATCACAAATAATTCATACAAAATCCCAAAAGGCATTCAACTATCACGAAATAACACATGAACAACAAGCATGCACTCCAGGTATCTTATCACGTCATTTAGTCTAAGCATGCATAAACAAGCCATGTTATGCCTTCCACCCATTCTTGTCTCTTCACTTTCATCCCCGCGTTTAGAACGCGTCAGGCTCGGTCCGCGTAAATGCATCAGACCGTCTCATTGATAAACCCGCGTAAATACATCAGGTTTCTAATGTCACTCCAGGCCTGTGTCGACACATCACAACTCCATCCCGTGTTTCAACGCATTAGGACTATAGCCTTCTCAACCCCGCGTCTCATACGCCTGAGGGTGCCATTCAATTCAAATCCCGCGTCTCATACGGCTCAGGGTGTCATTCAATTCAAACCCCGCGCCTCAGCGCCTCAGGGCATTCAGCCACACAATCCCGCGTCTCATACGCCTCAAGGTATCACGACATCTCAGACATGCCATAAGTTTATTTCATTTCATAGCACACATTCGAATGCACTCATGCGACGAACGACACATCCATGGCATGCGAGACAATTAAATTGACACAAATGCAACAATCAATTCATGACACAAGCATTATCATTCAATCATGCCCTCAATAGCTTTCTAGGACATACATTGGATAACCACATTATAGTCTCCAAGAACCGATCAATTCTCACACGAATCACCCAATCGAGTCCAATCCTCCTATTAAAGGTTTAGAATTCCCTTACCTCAAGCTTAATGCAATACAATTCTTCTCCCAAGCACCTCAAGGGTTCGGTCCAAATAGTTCAAGGACAACTCAACTGCGCAACCTAATGAAATTCATCCAATCGTCAATTTTTCTTTCTCAATTAGCCAATCCATGGGACATAAACCTTATTGACATGTTCATCAAAATCCTAGCATATCTCAATGATGAATTTGAGACTCAATTCCAATACCAATGGTCCCCAACAGAATCGGTATGCACAAAATCGAACCGGGCATTTTCGATTCTGTGTATACCCAACTAATCAGCCCTTAAACTACCTCAATCCCTCAATTTATTTACTAATATACTTGCTAACATGTAGTTCTAAGGGTTGGAGAGCCTTACCGAAAATTTGGAGCCGAGGCGACGCCGAGAAGTCCTTGAATGGCACCGGTTCCTTCTAGTCCTCCAACAATCAATTTTTGCCCTTCAAATACAAGACCCATTTGGGGTCAAAACTCTATCAAATTCCTTCAAAAATTTTACCACAGCTCATCCAACTTTAATACTATAAGTGTAGACCTCACCAAAGATTTGAAGCAATTTGAAGTCCGGAAGACCCCAGAACAGGTCTTTTCACCGATCAGAATCTGACCTCGCCTGACCTTTGTCCACTCAAATCGAGCTATGGGAAGATCTACAGAGTCAAATTGAGCTTATAATTTGTCTATGGAAAGATAAGGCAATAAGCTTTCATTTGGTGGTGGTTTTACCTCGATTCAGTATCAAAAGAAGAAGATATGGCCAGAATAGTGGGACGATCGGGACTGGTCGGCTGGGAGCTCTCGGATTCAAAACTGACCAGCCTGACCTTTACTCCTTCAAATGGCTCTACGGGACAAACGACTGGGTAGATTTGGACCCATAATACTTTGTTAGAATGGCAAGATAATAAGCTTTCTAATGGTAGGTGGTACGCCTTAATCCGATGATGGACGAAGAATTTGTGGTCGGAACAGTGAAACAGTCGGGACAGGGTGACGGGCTGGTCGACAAGAGAGAGAAGAGGAAGAAGAAGAAAATGGAGAAAGTGAAGAGAGAGAGGGATGGGCGGCCAAATGAGAAGGAGAGAGAGTTTTCCACCAATAATTCACTTGGTCAAAGGCTTGAATGGTAGGTCAAAAGTATTTACACCAACTCATAACTTAATCCTTTGACACTTGTCCTCATGTCAATCAAAGCTCATCCAATGGCCCCCATTTTTCTTGATTTTCGGTAGCCTATAGGGTATTGTGATTGACCAAAATGCCCTTATCCAATTATAAAGGCAAGGTTAAGGCTTGAGAAGCAAAATGATAATTTTACCCTCGACATCTGGAACGTCGTTTTTCTGATTCGAATTACGTTTGATGAGGCGACGTCTAATTCGATTAGAACGTTGGAATCTTTATTTTTTATTTTTCAATTTTGAGATTTCATTTCATATCTCAAGCCTCGAGGGGGCAGAAAATTCGGAATGTCACAGTTACCGTCGCCCGAGGATACTTGCGGTTGATCTTGACATGCTCGTGTCGGTGGGAGTTCAAAATCACACGACTTATTGGTTGCTCGACAATTCGTGCCAGCGAGAGCTGGAAACACACGGCTGGATGGAAGCCGGTCACACACCAAATTTCCTTACAGGAAACACTGATATGTCTGTGCCGGCGGGAGTTCGAAATCACACGGCATATTAGTAGCCTGATTTGTCCCTACCGGCGAGAGTTCGGAATTACATAGCTTATCGGTTACCGTCTCCGGAGGAATGGGACGAAGCCCTAGTCTTGTCGAAAGAACACCAATTGTCTAGTATGTTGGGGTCGAATGGCCTCTAATTACCAACATGTGTGGTGCATTGTATATGAAAATTGTGATGAGTGTTCTGGCTATATACCTTGATTTGCATGCAATTGATTATCATGATAAATATCGTTTAATGTGTGGATCAATGGGGGGGGAGGTAAGCTTGTGTGTGGTTGACAGTCATCTATTGGTTATGCCTGATCATGTGGTAGCTAGACCGTTGCAAGAGCTGCACAGTATTGATCTGTCATCTAATTGTTCTGTATGGTTAGGCCACCTCGAGCAAATCAGCGCCTTGCTCGAAGTTAGGCGTTAACTCACAAAGATTTTATATATCATCCATTGTTATTAACTATTTTTCAGGCCTGTAGCAATGGAAAACAGACCAATTTGGTCGAGTAACTCTGTGGAGATTATAGATGTGGAGCTAAGTTACATGGACACAAGACACGACTCGCGACACGACACGACACGACACGACACACCGACATGACGGTTCTCAAAAAATAGAGAATTCCGACACGCTAGGACACATTGCATGTTAAATATATATCTTTATATATACACATGAATAAATAATAATAGAAAATCCCTTATGAATTTACATAATAATTCTCTTAATTTTTTTTTTAGGTTCCAAGAGCAGCACGGCTATAGTAAACTCTTCCTATGAAGTAGAGAGCCTGCCTGGGCACAATTCTTTATCCCATATCGGCCAAGTAGTGGAGAAAGTAAGGTAAATGCTCTTATAAAATGAGGGTTCAGCTTTATGACGCAACACATTTGGGCTTGTTGGGCTATGTAGACGGCCTATCATCTTCTAATCTTGAAAGTTGGGTGGATGGGCCCTTTGGTCCATGGGAACTGGGCAAAAAGACGATTTTCAGTATAAGATTTACGTGAATTGTATTCAAGTATCGTGTCCCCGCATGTCGGACGTGTGTCGTATCCAACACGTGTTGGACACGGGAAAATTTTCCAAAAAGGCGTGTCCGTGTACTAGAGATATGGAGTTAACCCTGCCCTGACCTAGTATATTTTCAGTGGTCATAGGAAACAGCCCTAAAAAGTGGGCTTGTAGATATTGTAGTTTCCCACGGTTAACAATTATATATAAATAAAAATGAGCTTTTGCTGATGTTATGATGTGATTGCCTACTTTTCTATTCCTACTGTTTAAACTGTTGTTTGAGGAGCAGCACATTCCGCATGCGTTTAATAAAAGATTAAAAGTATGGGTCAATGACATGCCTAGGACATTATCCTTAAATGATCTGAAGTGTTAGGGAGGGTTATTACATACACGGGGATCGGGGCTTGACAATAATTATTTCATAATTTGATCAGTAAATGAATGTGGACAAAAATGTGAATTCATGCACCTAAGGGTAAAATGGTAAAGTAACGGAAAGAGGAAAAAAAATTAAAATTCATTTAGCCAAGGGCGAAATCGTAATCTAAATAAATGGGGGGCAAAATGGTAAGGCTGCATTTGGAAAGAGTTTGGAGAAAGTTTTGGGGAAAATGCAAATGCATTTTGTGTGAAGGCATTTGGTGATATGCAAAAACTGTTTCATAAATTGTAATTAAAAAGTTATTTGAGAATAAAGTTTAGGAAAATTTTGTTTGGTAAATATATATTTAGAAAGTCATTTACGGTTCCAATTTTGAACACGTAGACTCGTGATTTTATCGCGCCTAAGCTTTTTATTAAGACCTTTTTCTACTCGTTAGAGAGGTTGAGCAATGCAGTGACCTGTGTGCCCTTGAGTCCACAGATCTGTGGATCGGAACAGAGGTATGAGTGTCGGAATCACGCCGGATTCCCCGATCAGAGCTCGATTATCGGATCAATTCTTTGAAAGTAACCCTGAGGCAAAATCAATTGCAGAAAAATAGAGGAAAAAGCTCAGTCTTTCTTTTTCAAGAATCAATAGCTTTACGGCTAACGACAGAAACTGCAATTTTTCCACGCAGATCTTGACCGTCGGTTGGAGACCCTCCGACGAGATGCTTTCGATGATCTCTGTCTAGAAGTTCTATTTGCAGAAACCCTAAGCACAAGGAGAAATCCTCCGATTCGGATCCGACTCGGCTCGACTGTCACCGCAGCCGGGGTTCTCTGACATCCACAAGCTTGCGAGCCTGTACAGCTCTCCAGCTCTTCTCATCTGGCACCGTCATTTCTTGAACGTTGAACCACGTCTCTAAGGCCAGGCCCCACAACAACGCGAGCTCGAGCGAGGCGGCAATTGGGGAAGCCCTCGATGGGGTCAAGGACGCGGGAGGCGGAGTAGCTACCAAGGTCATCGAGGTTGCAGTCGTGGCAAAAGGGCAACGTCCTCGTTACAGTTCTTTCTTCCATTCTTTTCGTTGGTTAACAACCAACCCAAATTCTTTCTTCGGAGCAGGCATCACAAATCTAGGAGCGGAGGTGCTTGCGAGAAAGGAGGTTGATAGAGTGGACGTGGCGATTGCAAGGAAGGCAGAGACTGGCGGAGTCAATTCGGCAGTAGAGTACGGTGGCGCAGAAGTCGCAAAGGACAGTAGCATTGTCGCCAGCAGTTCGCGATTTAGGACGGCTCATGACTTGAAGGGAGAGAAGTGATCGTGGATCAAAAGTCGGGCCATTGAAGACTTGAATGTTAATGTTACTAACATGCCTTAATAATCAATTAAGATTAATACTCTAATATTAATTATGAATTAGATTATGTCGAAAAATCGAACTTCATTATATTTAGGTATTCATAATGTCTTACTAGAAATCGCTTATGACTTGTGGACCAAAATAGCTTTGGTCGCACTGCTAATGTCTAGTGAAATCACACACAATAGCAAACTAATTTAATATTTTCTCTATGTCTTGATCTACTTAAGAAGTAGAGCTTTATTTATTCTCCTATTACGAATATCTATGCAATCATGCGCGTTATGAGATAACGATTAAATGCACAATTGAGTGAGCGGTTTAAAGCGCGTCGTGGGCCCAGACCGTTATATCGTGGAGCCCAAACCGTGAAATGTAAGGTTACGAGTAATAACTCTAAAAACGCCTCAAACCTGACGTCATTATTATCCCAAAAGAGAAAATAGAGAACAGTTCTCTGTTCAAGGCGATTGCGAGAGACACCTTAAAACTAGCACTTGGATCATTGGAGAACGCAATTCATGTGTGTGGATACCGGTAGAAGCGTAACACTTGTGGCGCTAATCCAGACACAATTGACCGTCAATTTATCGCCGACCGCAAAAGTTACATCTTGAACTTATTTTGATTTCGATATATATATATATATATATATATATATATGTATATATATGGATTCTATTTAGTATGTTGTTCCGCTACGTTTTATGAGTCTAGAAAACCTTCATCAAATTAGCCAAAACAAGGGAGATTCAATTGCTGTGGCATGAGAACAGCAACTAGCGATGTGGTCACATGACGATCCCCAGCGAGGTGGCAGATGGCTGAGGGTGGCGGGCGCGTGCGCGAACGAGCAAGCAAGAGAGAGAGAGAGGAATGACTGAGGTGGTGAGAGAGACGGTGAAGTGAAAGCGAACAGAAGAGGGTCTGCCGAAAGGAATTGAAAGCTGGAAAGTTAAGGTTGCCTTGGGCTTTTAGGCTTTTGAAAGCTGATTTTACCCCAAAGATGTTATAAAAAATATTACCAAATACCTACGCTTTAGCCCACCCAAAGCCCCTTGGTAAAGCCCTTCCTAGACGCAACCTAAATGATCTCGACGGCGTGGGCAAAATGTAATATCTAAATGGAGAAGAGTCGCAAGCAAAATCATAAAATCTTTGTTAGGCCAAAAAAGTAAATTATTCCGCAGGGTGCGTGGAACACGCGCCCGTGGTGCAGCTACGGATGCGCACCCCCACTTCTCTGCGAGGACTTTTCTCCTTCGCATCTTTTCGTCGATTTTCCCTGCCTCTACCGTGTCTTCCTTCGCCTGGATCTTCTCTGACAGCCCGCCCTTGACCAAATTAATTTGTGGGTTTTGGACACCACACCGGCACAATCAGACAAATTCAAGGAATTGCGAAAACGACTTAGAAATTAGCCCAAAAGGGACAAAATTTCTTTGAACGCAAATCTTAACCACCGCAATTTCCCCTGCTTAATTTCCCTCCGGCGATCATCGTAGTGTCGAACCAATTGACGGCTTTTGTTGCCCATGTTGGTGTGACCCTACAGTTGCGAAGTCCAGTGGCGGATGGCTGGAATTTGGCCAGAAATGGCATTTTTTTTCTCCTACCATAATTGGTCAATATTCAATTCGTGCGAAACCCCCAAAAGTTCAAACGAAAATTAAAAAATACCAACGTCAATTCATCGAGCCTTCCCATAGGTACAGAAACATCATGCATAAGGCATATATTTGACAAACAAATGGCCATATAATAAAAAAATCATGAGATTATAAATCATGCTCTAATACTAACTGTTAATGTGAAACTTTACTTGAAAACTCAATATTAATGAATCTTCAATTTTCATGATTTTCACGATAAGTATGATGAAAACGTACCTTGATCAATAGCAATAACTTTAAGCACAATCATTGCATAAAACAGGAAACCATGAACTCTGATTTCTCTCCCTCACCCCCTGTTCTTTTATGTTGTTTTCTGATGGAGGATACACAATCTTACATCTTTATATTATAAATGTCGTTATAGGATGGAGAGAGGACCATATCCTTTTGTATCTACAGCTGCAACGGGTGTCTCTTTAAGGGGCACCTTCAATCGAAGCATTTAAGAGTCGCACATTCTCAATTGTATCTATTCATAGCTGATATATTTAACTTTATAGCATGTAAATAATTATCAAACTATTATTAATAACATCATGTGGGCCACAATTATTCTTACATATGGTTCTTAAGGTTGTTGATGCCAGGAAAGAGAAATGGGAGTCAGAGCCAAGGACGTGGTCGGTACTCAAGGAGCCTTTCTTCGAATCTTTTCCTCGTATTGATCTATCAGTTTCACCAGAAAAAGGCCTTGATCTCTTCCTTTTTCTCTCATGGTTTTCATCTCGTCCTTCTGGGTTTCGTGTTCTTCCTGTCACATTACTCACTTGACTGATGTCATGCGTAAAAGATGGGTAGTTCACAAAGTACCTTACTAGGTTGATCATATTACTTACTGTGAATTCGTTTTGCATCTCTCGCCTCATTCCCATCCAAAGAAGGAACCATGAAAGAATGCTTGAGCTCATTTGAAGAACCTTCTAGTAGAAGCGACAAAATGCATCAAGAACCTATATGTTAAACCACATTTAAGAGTGTGGATTATAAATGAGTTGCTTAACAAACTTAGGTGGATCATAAATGGGTCACTTAATAACTAATCGATTTTAAATGTGTTTTAAATGGGTCTTAAATGGGTTACTTTACTATTTTAAGTGAGTCATAAAAAGGTTTTCTGATTTTTTTTACTTTTTTCTTTCCTTGCAAAACTTCTTTTTTCCCAATGAATCGAGTGAGGGTCATTAGTAGACCCTTGTCAATAACAAGCGAGGGGATCAAAACCCTTGCAGATCTGGGCGACGATCACGACGACCCCGCTGAACTTTGAAACAAAAAGGAAACAAAGAAAAGACAAAGAAAAGGAAAAAAAAATACAAATACAAATCAAAATAAAACTAAAATAAAATAAAATAATTTTATTTTATTTTATATTTTTTAAAAAAAACTTATAAAAATGTCCATAATATTTTAGAAATATATATCTTTTTAATAATTTATGAGTATTGCTAAATTGGATTAAATATGGATGTGTTTTAATAATATGAGTCTGGTCAAGAATGATTCGAAAAATTTACATTACCATAAATGGGTTATAGACTAGTTAATGGATCCTATAAAAGAACTAAGGAATTTTGGAATGAAAATCCTATCTTCATTACCACAGAAACCTAACATATATAAAAGAAGATACCGCTATCAAACAAACTCCTAATTAGGCTAAACTACCAAAAATACAAGGATCACGCAATAAAAGGTAATACAAAAAGATATGCACACAAAACTTCCTAATACCCTCTTCAAGTTGGATCATGGGGATCTCGAATGCCCTACTTGCGAAGAAGAAAGTTAAATTGATTCGTTCCCAATGCCTTCATGAAAATATCAGCTGTCTGCATTGAACTATGTACATAATCTGTTCGAATATTATCTTTAAGTATCTCATTACGAATAAGGTGGCAGTCCACTTCTGTATCCTTGGTGCCCTCATAATAGACAGGATTAGCAATTATATGTGAAGCTGTTTGCCTATCACAATACAAGTTCATAGGTTCAGAATGAACCACACCAAGAGAATCGAATAATCCTTTGAACCACTTAAGTTCACAAACTGTAGTAGTCATAGACCTATATTTAGCTTCAGCAGATGAGCGAGACACTGTCTATTGCTTCTTAGTCTTCCACAAGATAAGTGATTCTCCCAAAAGAACAAAGTAACCAGTCAAAGATCGTCTCGTCAAAGGACAGCTAGCCCAATCAGAATCGCAATAAGCAGACAATTTGATATCACAATTGGCACGCAACATAATACTCAAACTTGGATTTCCTTTCAAATAATGCAGAACTCTAACGGCTACCTCTCAATGAGCTTTCTTCAGCCGCTGCAAGAATTGTGCAAGAATATACAGACAGTATGATAATTCGAGTCGAGTTATTGTTAAACAAACAAGCCGACCTACTAGGCGCCTACACTGAGCAAGGCTGTCTACATCATCGCTCTCAGTAAGGGCCAGCTTGTGATTTTGTTCAAGAGGAATTTTAGCCGGCTTGGAACCTAGCAATCCGACCTCAAAAATCACATCCAATGCATACTTACGTTGACACAAGAAGATACCGTCTGAGTTTCTCTCCACTTCAATCCCCAAGAAAAATTTCAGCATCCCCAAATCTTTCATATGAAAACAACGACTCGGATAGCTCTTGAACTTTTGCACAACGGAAACATCATTACCGAAGATAATGAGATCATCAACATAAATAAGCACATTTAATTGAACAGTCTCAACTTGAAAAGTAAATAAGGAGTAATTAGAATATGATTGCTGAAATCCATAGGCTTTCAAAGATGCAGCCAATTTCGCAAACCAACATCTAGGTGCTTGTCGCAAACCGTATAGAGATTTCCGGAGTCTACATACCTTCCCTGATGATTGAGGGGCAAATCCAAGTGGCATCTTCATGTAAACATCTTCCTCTAAATCGCTATGTAAGAAAGTATTTTGGACGTCCATCTGATGGAGTTCCCAATTCTTTGCAGCCGCAAAGGCAAGAAAGGTGCGTACAGTACACATTTTTATTGTAGGGGCAAAAGTCTCCTGATAATCTATGCCTTCAACTTGCTTATTTCCCAGTATCACCAACCGCGCCTTGTATCGTTCAACACTTCTATCAAAATTGCATTTAATTTTATACACCCACTTGCTCCTAATTGCTTTCTTCCGAGGAGGCAAAATTTTGATTGTTCATGTACCATTATCTTCTAAAGCATGTATTTCTTTACTCATGGCCTCTCTCCACCGTTCATCTTTAATCGCTTATGCATAAGAGTTTGGTTCATATCCTACAGTAATTGCTACCATGAAACACCGATGTTGGGCAGAAAATTTTTCATAACTCGCATAACGTGTTATAGAATAAGGCGTACCTGTGGAACCTGATTGGATAGATGAGCATGTCGAGGGGCTTATTCTGATGGCGTTTGTCACATAGTCTTTCAAACAAACAGAAGGTTGTTTGACTCTTTGTCCTATGCCTAGCTACTCTTCGACGACTTGACTGCTTTCCACGCCCTCAATGTTTATGTGGATTAATTCCTCCATCTCATTATTCACCTCATTTTCTCTATCTACACTTTCAGCGCGCTCCTCTCTCAAGTTACTTTTTAAATCATTAACTTCATCACCCAACTCCATAACTTTATTTTTAACGAGTTCATCACTTACTATTTTTTCATCAGCATATGGAAATTTTATTTCAGCAAGTACTACATCTCTTGATACAAAGTATTCATTAGCTTCCAAATCATACAATCTCCACTCCTTCTTTCCCAACAGATAACCAACAAAAACACACCGACAACTTCTACTAGCAAATTTATCTTTATCCCGATTCTGATTATGCGCATAGCACAAACAACCAAAAATCCAAATGTGTTTGTAAGAAGGGACTTGCCCAAAGATAATCTCATATGGGGTTTTTCCATTCAATAACATAGATGGAATCCTGTTAAACAAATATCCAACTGCAAGTACACATTCTCCCCAAAATTCTATGGGTAAATTTGCTTGGAAACATAAAACTCTTGCCACATTAAGGATATGGCGATGCTTTATTTCCACTCGGCCATTTTGTCGAGGTGTTCCAACACAAGAAGTCTGATGCTATATCCCTTGTTCATCAAAATATTCTTCAAACACAAAAATTCATTTACGTTATCACTTCTAACGATTTTCACACTTTTTTCAAATTGGCGTTTAACCATCATAACAAATTTCCTAATAATACAAGCCACTTCATTTTTTCCATTCAGTAAATATATCCACACAGCACGAGAGTAATCATCAACAATTGTCAAGAAATAAATTGCTCCACGTGAAGCTAGGACTCTATAAGGTCCTCACAAATCATAATGTATCAATTCAAAACAATCTTTAGCTTTATTGTCACTAGAAAAGAAAATCTATCTTATTTGTTTTGCTCTAAAACAAACCTCACAAGTTTTATTGATTTTCCTAACCATTTGTCAGCGTCAAGAATTAACTCCACCACCTTAGAAGAAAGATGACCCAATCTCTTATGCCAAAGCTCAAAGGATTCCATATCAGCCACCTTGCAAGCATGTACCGAAGTCACTCCCTTGAGAAAGTAAAGCCCCTCACGTTGCTCACCCGCCTCAATCAGATTCCTCGAATTTAGTTCCTATATAGCACATATTTTGTTAGTGAGTTGGATAACCAAATTTGAATCATTAAGAAGTTGTGATACATAAATCAGATTGCATTTCAAATTGGGCACGAAAAGAACTCGTCGCAATTTTAAGTCTCCTCCAAGGATCACAATTCTTTCTTTCACTGCCATGGTCTTTTCTCCATCAAGTAACTCAACTGAACATGGCACAATGTCACGTAATTCTCTCAAGAATGTCCAAGTTCCTATCATATGGTGGGAAGTTCCTATGTCAATAATCCAAAGAAAAATATTCTGCTTACTTGTCATGCTCTCATGGATACCATTCTGATGAGAACTTAATATTCCCAGTAAAGTAGCCTACTACTCATCATTCAATTCACTAAGATCCTTTCGATCTGAATTCTTCACAACTCCTCACCCACCATCAATTTCAGTTGCATACGCGACGTTGGCACGAGCACCACCTCCCTTGTTACGTCCACCTCCATTACCACGCTTTTGACCACCACCTTGTCCAGCAAAGGTTCCACGTGTTCTATTGCCCCATCATTCTGGCTATCCTATCAGCTAGAAACAACTTTCAGCATCATGTCCCTCTCGGTTGTAATTAAAACAAAAAGAGATTTTATCTTTATCCCCCCCTTGAATTTCGACCACCTGCCTGGATTGCAAACTCATGGGATTGCCTCTTTCATCATTGGTTCATGTCATAATTTGTACTCACTCTTGCTGAATAACCATAGCATAAACAGGATTTAGATTAGGCAAAGGTTCAGTGCTCAAAATATTGGCGCGCGTTGTTCTATATCGTTCTTCATCCAAGCCCATCAAAAACTAATGAACACTCTCTTCTTCACGATTTCTTTCCAATTCAATTGTGCATCTGCAGCCTGTACAAACACACACCGGTATCTGATCATAATTTTTTATTTCGTCCCACAAGGTTTTGAGTTTACCAAAATAAGACACGATGGGTTGACCATTCTATCTATAATTTGCCAAATCCAATCTCAGTTGTTGCATCCGTGGACCATTCCCAATCGAGAATCTCTGCTTGATATCATCCCACAGGTCTTTCACGTTCTCCAGGTGAGAGACAGTCGAGCGAAGCGTCGGTTCAATGGTATTAAACACCCAAGAAACCAACATAAAATTAACCGTCCATCAATCTTCAAGTTCCGGCGAATCATCTGTTGGTTGCATGACAAATCCATCAATAAAACCATATTTTTTCTTGGCTCGCAATGCAGTCTGCATAGCTCACACCCATTCTTCATAATTCTTGTCCTTCAACTGAACTTCGGTAATCAGGTTACCCGGGTTGTCATTCGAATTCAGTGTGTAAAGACTAGAGGCTTTCTTGCCCGTTCCAGAACTCTCCTCACCTTTTTTTCCCTCAGCCATGGCTTTGATACCATGTAAAAGAACTAAGGAATTTTGGAATTAGAACTGATCTTCATTACTACATAAACGTAACATATATACAAGAAGATACAACTATCAAACAAACTCTTAATTAGGCTAAACTACCAAAAATACAAGGATCGCACAATAAAATGTAATACAAAAAGATACGTACACAAAACTTCCTAATAGGTCCATTTATGACTTAATCGAACCTGCCCATTTAATAGGTTTGCCTTGTAGTCATATATTAGGTTTAAGATATGTATTGGTGCAAGGGAATGATGTTGGATGGAACCACCGCACGAATTTTCATTTCCTATGCTTTTGTGTGGTATTAGTTTCTTGCTTGTAGGATTGATTAGCCATGGAGCAGAATGGCAACCACCGACCCCTTGGCCCTCCCTACAATGCGACTATAGATGCCCCTAATATCTGCTCCACGCCCCGCGCTAGGGAAAAGTACGAAAAAAGTCCTAGACTTATTGAATTGGTACCAATTCAGTACTAAATATTTTCATTTGACCAATTTAGCCCTATACCTTTTTACATTGCTATCACTTCAGCTTTTTGCATTGTCATAATTTCAATTTTTCTAGTCAATTTTGATCGGAAATCGTTGACATGGAAACCGGCGATGCCATGTGGGATGGTCGGCGCTGACATGTATTTATTAATAAGTTTTTCTTAAAAAAAAATTCTTGTTTTCTAGAACTTGGAGATTAGTTGGCAATGGTCACTGACAACCTTCGCCAACCACTAGGTGAGGGCCAACTATCCATTGACGATAGCTAGCAAGGACTGGTTGGTCTTGGGCCAGGGTTTTGACCCTTGTCGGATTTAGGCGATTTTCGGTCAAAATTGATTGGGTGGACTAAATTGGTACCAATGCAAAAACGTATAGGACTAAATTGGTCAAATTAAAATGTTTGGAACAATGCCCACCACTCTGGACATGCTCGTATTCCCATGCCATAAATATGTCTCACCTCTTAACAATCTTATTTCAAGGTCAAATTCAAGCAACTTATCAAATGTTAGTATTGCCTCAACTTTCAATCCTGCAAAGGCCTAATACCTAAGAAAACCTCTAACTTTAGCATTTGCATCAATTATATCTAAAACTTTTTTTGTCTCATAAAAAACCCTCAACTTTTACTTTTGTCTCAATTTTACCGACTTAGTACCCAAAAAAAAAACCTCAACTTTTAGTTTTGTCCCAATTTGCGACATTCTGCATTTCTTGTTATTTTGAGGCTGTTGAATGTGAATGTATCTTACGATGTATTTCAATTTTTGTCTCGCTTAGATCTCATCAATCTTGAGTAAACTAACCAAAATGGAAGGGCTAATGCATGATGAGGTACGTGGACCTAGGAAACTCGAAATAGGAAGAGAAGCTTTGACCATAAGGATTGTCGAGGGAATATTTAGAGCCAATAAGACCGATCAAATAACGATTAAGGAATACAATACTAGCATTATACGATTGGATCACGGGTGATGCCGTTTAACTAATGTATAATTTGCAAATCTTCCTAAATCGAACTATGACGATCGAAACCGTCGGAATTAGCGATGAACCCTCGTAATTACATGACAACCAAAGCTGTCATAACTTGAGTTTTCCTCATTGTGATGAGAATCACAGAGTCGATACGCGTAACGTTTGCAAAAGCCGCCTATTAGTTCAAGACAAGCTGAAGTTACGATCGACGAACGAATGATCATAAAATAGAAGCTCAAAATTGATAATTGGAAATATGAAATTTCAATTATGGATAGGAATTTGACTACGTTTCGCCAAATGGTATCGAAGGGTGGTGAAATTGAATGAGAATGCTGATTAGTCTGATAACCCTAGTGGCATTGAGTGGCTGTAAGCTTGGAGAGTACCAATTAGTCTGATGACCCCAGGGTACGTGGACATCGTTTGGTCTGTGACCCTGGTGATGTCAGATGGCTGGAGTGCCAGTGGTGTGTGTGGGTGGATGAGAAAGTGGTGACAGTGGTGTATGTGGTGCATGTGCTTGCATATTAGGACCTTGGAATTGAGCATGATTATTTGTACTGATTATCCATGCCTGATAATTGATATTGCCTTTATGTGATGTGTGATGCCTTATGCCATTACGTCGTTTGTTATTTTGCATTTTGAATAGCATTCATGCGTGGTCTAGTAGGACTAGTATTGAGGTATAGGGTTAGGTTTCACTTTCTGAGATGTCGATCTCACCTTTTAGTGGGACAAACTTTTCAGACCCCAAGCCTTAGCTATGTTGCCAATCCGTTTGGGCGATCCAAAGGAGATGACCGCCCTTTTTGATGAGTTTTCGTATCAGAAAGGTATCACATATGTCAAGAAGCGCACAACTGTCTAGGTAGATGAAGGAAAGTTGGAACTACAACCCCACCGTTTTAAGGCATGATTTCGTCAAATAGGAGACAATAGCTTGATAGGACCTCTACTGCCTGAGGATGTTCCATGGGAAATGATTCCAACCTGGTGTCATCCGTCCCGACCGAGTATTGAAATAGATAACTCAGCATCCGTGGGAGGTTCAAGGAACATACCTAAAGTGCCGAAGTCTCCACTGTCTTCTTCAAAGTATATGAATTATATAGAGATTTTTGCTGATACTATCGAAGCCACTGACGAAGAAGAGCAGAAGCTGAAGAAGAAGAAGAAGAAACCGAGGAAGACACTAAAGAACCTTCAAAGAATGTACCATCCAAGACTTTTTCGGATTACAATCCAGATGCTGAGAGGGACGGTGGAAGGGGTGACTTAAACTGTTTTTCTGAGTCCGGTTAAAGGAGTTAGGTGACTAAGGAACTATTTTGGTGTTAGACTCTGGGAAAGATATAGTAGTAACCTTTGAACCCTATGCCTTAGTTCCTTTTCCTACCCAGTGTGCAACTTTGTATTGTCTTTTGTCTTTTCCCTTATGATGTATGTACTGAATATTTCTGCAATATATAAATAGGTGTGCTTTTCCCCTTGTTCCAAATTTTCTTTTTATTTCTTTTGTATGGTGATGTTGTCACCGTTTCATACGCACATTTCATACCATGCTAGGCTGTGTGAGATTCTTGGGTAATTATTAGCCTGAGGTAGATGTAATGAGCTCCAAGGGAAGAGGGGCATTACACAATTCTACCCAAAATTTTTAGTTTTGTACCAATTTTACCGGCTTAGTACTAAAAAAATCTTCAATTTTTACTTTTATCTCAATTCTACCACCATTAACCTTTTGTTCATAATCACTGTTAGTTAATCCTCCTGGCTCGAATTTTTTTGCTGAATTTATCGATGAATTTTCAAAGTTTAGAAATAGTAGATTTCAGAGACAATGAGATTTTAAAAAGTTCGTTAGAATATCTCCATGTCTAGTCATTCTTTAGACTGTTGAATGCCGAAAAGAATACGAAATGTGCCGTTTTTAGTGACTATATATCTTTCATCAATATATAGGGGCAGCAAAAAATAGAAGAAAATTTCGAAATTTTTTTCATGTTAGCTTTGCCGAGTTGTAATTCATTAATGACGTGACGATATCATGTAAGATCAACTAACGATTATAGATGGAAGGTTAACGGTGGTAAAATTGGGATAAAAGTAAAAATTGATGATTTTTTTGTACTAGACCGATAAAATTAGTACAAAAATAAAAGTTTTAAGTGGAATTGAGATAAAACTAAAAGTTGTGGGTTGGTAAAATTATGACAAAAGTAAAATTTGAGGTTTTTTGGTACAAGGCTGAAAAAATTGTGATAAAAGTAAAAAATTTTGGCAGAATTGAGACAAAAATAAAAATTGAGAATTTGTTTTATACTAGATAGGTAAAATTGGGACAAAAGTAAAAATTCTGGATAGGATTTGGACAAAAGTAAAAGTTTGAGATTTTTTATGAGATAAAAAAAAATTTGGATATAATTGTCACAAATGCTAAAGTTGAAGGTTTTGTTTGGGTATTGGGATCCTCCAAGAAAGTGAGATAAGTAATTTGTCAAGTGAGAGAACCCTTCTCTCTCTCTCTCTTCGCCATATCCACGAGCACCGAGTCCGAATGGGCTTTGGGAAAGCCTTTATACAAGAGAAAGTGCCATTGCCCGAGCTCTCGGACTGGACATCTTCGTAATCCACACATCAGCCTGTTGATGTATCAGCTCATATAACCAGGCCGGTCATCTCGGCGGCATCTATATATTCCGAGGTACTTCTTCTTCTTCTTTTTTGAATGTTCCGAGGTAGTTGGCCTAGTGATATTTTCACGGGATCACGAGTTTGATGGGCTGTCGTTCTTAGGTTCGGTTCCAAGCACGAGTGGGCTAATTACGCTACCCATTACTATCGTGATTAGCTGAGTCATCTAAGAAAAGAAGAAAGCTTTTCTAGATCAAACAACTTACTCTTGTGGGTCGACCAGTGTCCTCCAAATTAGTACGGGCGCTAACCAGTCTACTTATTCTTGGGAATCCATGAGCGACCTTAGGGGAAGATCTCTTCGCAATTAGCGTACTTGTTTTCTCGAATGCAAAGTTGGCTGGAACGCATGTCACCAAGGCAGCGCGATGCGGGCGATCCGACATCCGGCCGTGGCGTGTAATGCCTTTGTGAATCCTAGAGCGAAGTGAAAACGGCAAGGGAGAACTGGTGGTTACGTATGTAGCTAGGAATACGGGCTAAGGATTCTCTCTCGGCCTTTTCTTCATTTATCGATTTTCACTCTACAACGTTGAGGAATTTGGTTGTGTACGCCGAGATCGAAGTTTAATCTAGTGAGCAGTGATTATGGCATCTCTATCAGTGCTTGATCTGATTAAACACAGTGAAGCAATCACACGGTACTGCACAGATGCTACACACGAATAATCACACACGTGCGACTCCCACTTTTTATTATTGTTATTTATAACACAAAGGGAAGAGCCAATGACGACAGAGCTCTCGGTAGAAGACAAACCACACTGAAATATTTATATAAAAAAAAAATTAAACAGACACACATCGAAACCGAGTCGGTGACTCAGTGAATTCCCCCCATGGGTCGGCCGCGTCACGATCCAGCTGCGGCGCCCACCAAACTTTATTTTTCAAGCCCAAACATTCCCAAACTATAGAGCGTGGACTTTCTGTCACATCCATACCTCGCTCTCAAACTTATATTAAAAACTCCCTTTTTTTTTTCATGTTTTCGCTTTTTCGAAGACACTTTTATCTCACACCATCGATTCTTCCTCACCCACCAACTGACCAACATACCCATGATAGTGAATGGAGTCGTCTCAATGATGGGGGGGGGGGCGGTCCTCTCTAGCGCCGGAAGCTCCGGACCGGGCGTGGAGGGTCGGCCTCGTCGTCCCGGAGCTTGACAACCGTGTAGGTGCCTGCTCCTGCCAGAGCTCCAAGCGTCGGGGCCACCAGGTAGATCCACAGGGCCCTGTAGTTCCCGGCCGCCACGGCCGGGCCGAGGGTGCGCACAGGGTTCATCGAGCCGCCGCTGGACGGCCTGCATGGGGGAAGAAATGGCCCTGTAAGTTGATCGTCGTACCGAGAGAATTGTTCGGTCCGTTGGCACTGCTTGTGAAATAATTAAAACCCCAACAAGAAATCGAAAGGAGCAAAAGAATGCTAGAGAATGATTTACATCTTTGTCGGGGAGAATCTTTAATAATGTCCGTCGAAGATGCACACACGAACGACTGACAGCGAAAAGTATCGCCTTTCTTTTCAACAGAAATGAGCGATGCGAGAACGAGGCGTGACCGACCAGCCCCCACTTGGTTTTCAGTAGATTATTGACTCCATGGGACGTACAAACCTCTTGCCCATTTTCAATAATTCCCAAATCCCTTTCATTTCGACTTTTTCCGTCAAAAATAAATAAATAAATAGATAAACAAACTTTTCGTATTGATGCCATAAACTTTTCAATTATGTCAATTCAGTGTTAAAATTTTATACTTATGCCAATTGAATCCATCTGACCATTTTAGCTGGAAATAGATAACGTGGACGCCAATCGCCCTACGTGGCACAACGGCGCTGTCGTGGATATTTTAAATTTTTTTAATATTTCTAATAATTTTATTTTGGTTTTTTACTTATTTTTGGCCTTTTGATTGTTTTTGGACCGAGGGCCAGCGACCCTCCCCAGCACTGAGTGAGGGTGTTGCGGCCCTTTTGCCGGTTTTGGACAAGGACAGTGTACCATTGGAAACATACACGTCTAGATAAACGTTCCTATATTATTCATGCAACTAGGGTTTAGAAAAATGAAAATAAAGGGATCAATCGCTCTGTCTCTTGGTAGAATCACGTGGAGGAAACTGATGGAGTTGAGCTGTTTAGCTGTTCTTTCATTTGGGTTCGTTCTGTTTGACTCGGAATCATTTTGAGGAACGAAAAAGTTTCCGACACAAATCTTGGTTTTTTCCAAAACTTCAAATCATGGTGGTTGGCCCTCATGAGCTGAGTTGCAATTATGTGAAAGTTCTTAATCTAATTCCAACCTCATATGATCAGGAAAAATTTCTAGACAATGCATAAACCAATCGCAACATAAGGAAGAAGACATGAATGAGTGGAGTGAAAAATGTCACATACCCCGCCACAAGAATGTTGAGCATAACCGTGGCTCCAACGGCTATACCTGCCAACTCTCCAACCTACAAAAAACCACAAGGAGATTACTATTAGACATACTAATAGTGATTTAGCGAGTAATATGACAAGAGCTTATCGGGTGTTGAATATGTCCGGCACAACGTAAATGCCCACTTAAGATAAGCCCCTGGTGTTTATACCCAAGACAATTTTCTGCATTGCAAAGCTTGAAGATGCATAAACGTACCGCGCGAGTGTCGGTGGCAACGGCAGTGACGACGAACAAGAGGTTGAAAGTGATCAGAAACTCGAGCGCGAAGGCCTGGCCATGGCTGACGGAAGGGATAGTGACGCCGCCTGCCATGTACGGGTGGAAGACGCCCTTGAGAGCGAACGAAGCGCAGATCGAGGCCGAGACCTGGGCGGCGATGTAGGCGGGGACGTGGACCCAAGGGAAGTGGCGGAGGGCTGCGAAGGCGATGGTGAGGGAAGGGTTCAGGTGAGCTCCCGAGATGTGGCCGGTCGACAGGATGATGATCATCACCGCAAGCCCTGCACACGCCGCGTTGCCGATCAATGTCTCGGAGCCAGCGTACTTCTGGTTCACAATCGGCCCGGCAGTTGCTGCGAATATCAGGATGAAAGTTCCCACAAATTCAGCTCCAAGCTGCATCGGCAATGCATATTTTTATGAGCTCTTAATTTCCATCAAGAATAAAAGCAAATTAGAGCCAAAATTGGACAAATTTTTTTTTAAAGTAAAAAGGAAATGAAAGCTGTTTATCTAACTCCAAAAATGAAAAAAAAAATGCAATTGTATACAAGTTAATTGACATTAAGCACTTTAGACATTGATATGACGTGACGGTCCAAAGCTCCAAAATCTTTCAATGAAATTGATTTTCGAATCCCAAACACCTACTTAACTGAGTTGACCACTTAAGTGGGTGATGACGTGTGAGCACGGACGTCCGAACAGCAACAGTTTTTTACACAGTGAATGCACCGGTGGGACAACAAATTAATACCAAGCATTGACGTCTCCATACCTTTAATTTACGAATTTTCTCCCATTCAATGAACCCTCCACTAATTCGACATTCTATTCCCATTGCGCATGCGCCAGTGAAAGTGTGGATTGATGATTTTGGTCTCGATTTAGAAAAGTTAAAATCGACATTCTCATGATTATGATGACAACTCATTGATAAAGGCTTCTCGATGATAAGGTAATTGAAACTTGAAAAGAAAGAAAGAACATAAGAAATTTGCATTAATTCGACGCTATGTGCATCAAAAGTGTTTCATAAAACCACAACGATGAGATCGATCAGGCCATGACGTCTATGTCTATCGGTATAATGAAAATAATTGGAGTGGGTGTGGTTAAAAAAAATTGAAACTAAGTAAGACGGGTTGGACTCTATTAATATTACTATTATTTTTGTTATTATAATTGTTATCATCATTCTAAGTAAATCCAAAATGCATCTGCTCCACCATTGGTCCGCGCAGCAATTTTTAGCGTTTGGTGTGTTGCGAGGAAGATAGACACAATGAAGCCATGCCCCCACCAGCTGTTTGACGAAATAACAATTGTTCTCTTATCTCCGCCAATACTTTAATGTGCTACTTCTGGATTTATATGCCAAGAAACCCACCAAATTGAAACTTATAGTCTGACCAAATTATTCACCAAACTAGAATAAATAAATAAATAAATAGAGATAAAATCAGCTAGGAGTCACCGTTATAAAGCCCTGCGTCAGCTCTAACCTAATGCCAAGTACTTTATGCATTCAATAACTAGTTTGACATTTCTCATTTTGTCATCCTCTAATTTTTTTTTTTAATGTATACCCCACCCATTATTGTCTGTCCTATGGAGGATCGCTTTTCTACCAATTATGCTATAATATGATTATGCGAAATCAAGAATATACCCAACAACTTCCACGCATTATGTCGAATAGTTGTCTAAAGAGAACTATGTTAATTACTCCAAGAGAATTATGAAAAAGTGAGTACAGATGCACCATAATCTCAAAGTCAAAATACATCTCAAGAATTCTTTTTTTTTCTTTTTCAATGTTTAATTTATAGATCTCTTTTTAGGACGCGCTTCGAGCGGTCAGCTTTATCTGATCAAGGGCCGGGAGGGCGACACCCATTAAATTGTGCGAGGTACTTAAGCAAACTAAATTAAGTCAAAATACAACTTTTTTTGTTTATTCACTCTCATGGGGTACAAAGGACATAAAAAAAAAAAAATTCTCCCAAGGAGCACCCTTCGGACAAGAAGACAAAGGTTCCACATTTTTGTCAGAAAGAGGTACTTCACTTTCGAAAGTCAAAAGTACAAAAAAAAAAGGGGAGTACCCAATAATGTGTTTCTAGAGAGCATGACTGCACATATCTCAGAAAAAAAAACCTCCGCATGTGGAAGAGAATGATCTGTGCGGGTGCGGATGGTACTTCACCGTATTTTCAAGATTGACAAAACTTTGTCAGTTTTAACTTTAACATTAGTCTTACGAAGAGAGAATGATCAATCGCGACGTGGTTGATGCTAAAAGAGAACAACTTTCGTCGTTTCTCAAGAAAAAAAGAGAGTAAATGATTCGAGCGGAGTGAAAGATAAGCGAACCAGACCAAACCCGTCCATTAATGGATGATGCAAAATAGGATCGATGTGACGGATCGAAAGAGGTGATTTTTTCGATGCATGGTGAACCGGTGAGCGCTAAGAATCGCCAGCCATTCAACTCTAAACCACCATTAGCACGCTAAGCTATCTATGGTCCCAAATCACAGAAAAGAGAGAGAGAGAGAGAGAGAGAGAGAGAGAGATTTACCTTGCGGGTGAGGGAGATGTCAGGAACGGGGAAATCGGTGAAGCACGTGTGGGGCTCGCCCCACGTGGGAGCATTCACCGGGAGGCACTTGCACCGCGGCATTGACTTCCTGTCGTACGACAGCGAGTCCACCCTCATCCCTGGGAACAGCGGCGCCGGCGTCCCCGGCGTCGCCGGCGCTGATGCTGCTGTTGGCGACTCTGGCATTCCTTTCTTCTCTCTCTCTTTTTTTTTCTTTTCTGAATTTAACCAAATAACACGGCTAGAGATGGTAAAAGTAAAATAATTTTTTTGGTTTTTTTTTTTTTTGAGCGGAGGAGGATAGCTTGGAACAAGAGAAGAGAGAGACAGAGGAGACTATTACATGATTCGTAGGCTTTTATGAGGTTGTCCTCACACTTTCGTCTCGATCTTCTCCAGGATTCTCACCACACTAGACTCCAAGACTACGAACAAATCATGTCTGAGGTAAATTTATATCGTCTTCTTTTTTTGAATTTTTTTTTTTTTTGGGTGCTGGAGTGAGAAGTATAAAAAAGGCAGGTATTACATGCTGTGCAGGTTTTTCTAAATGTGTCTCTAAGGAATGATTGGAGAAACGAAACGAGCCACTTTAGACTATGAACAGATAGACAGATAGCTCCACTGTACCATGAACAAGAAGTGAGGAAACTCTTTGTTTTTTTTGTGGGTGGGTGGGGGGGGGGGGGGGGGGGGGGGGGGCGGGGGGGGGCGGGGGGGTGCAGATTTTTGGGGGATGATGCGACGAACTCTTACATGATCTGCAGGTTTCTATGGAGCCGAGTTCAAGGAACTGAGGAAGCCGCCGGACCCAGCTTCGAAAGGACGAGACTAAGTGCAAGGGCTGAGAGATCTCATGGCTGTGCAACTGAGCAAGAAGAAGAAGAAGGTGGGTGAAGGAGATGGTGTTTTCAGCGAGAGAGAGAGAGAGAGATGAGTTTCAGTTTCTGCATAAATGCATGTTTATATAACGCAAAACGAGGGCCAATGAACATGAGAGTTGAAATCATAAATCGGAAAAAAGTCAATGCTCCATCCCATCATCATCTTCTTCACAGCTAATGTAACCTCCCGCATCGTTGCTCCAGTCACCTGTATAAAGAAGGCTTCGCGTCTCACAGCCGCCTCTCCACCGTTGGATCACGACCGAAACCCGCGAGATCGGCAGATCCGCGAGCATGTGGGTGGCGGGTGACTTGGGGCCGTGACGCGCGCCCGCTTTCCTCTCGTTAAAAAATAATCGCCACCACCACCACCCCCTCGCAGCCCAATAATGTAATGAACAAAGCATACGCTTTCACGACTTTTAAAAACCCTAAAATAATGAAAATCGTTTCAAGGAGCTAGAGCTTGTGACTGATGTGATGAATCTGGTCTGCGTTTCTTTCTTTTTTAAGGTACGGGTATCCCCCTCCTAATTGCATGCTTTGGCTCACCCCCAATAAATTAATCATTTTTTTGTCCGGATAATTCTTAATTTAGCAAATTTTTACAGCCTCACAAGAACCCTACTATACATAGTTCATCCATATTTTACATGTTTTTTATTTCAATTTCATTATTTCTCCAACCATGTCTTCCTTTTGTAGTCTTTTCGCCTCATTCGTTAAATCTTATTCATTAAACTGGCCCAGCAGACGAGTTTAAATATATGAAAAAAAAAAAGTTACCTAAAGTACTATGCTCAATTAGCGCACGCATGACAACAATTCTGGAGCAGAAATCCGTTTGGTAATACAATATTTGGAGCACAAATCCGTTTAGTTACGCAATTTTATTTTTCTATATCTAAAGCATTTTTTTGGGATAATAACATAAATTATCCTTGAATTTTGACACGAGAACTTTTAATTTGATTTGATCCATGAACTTTAATTCAATGTGCAATATAACCTCTGAATTTTTAATTTGATCAATATGATCCCTAATTTTTTTTTTAAAAAAAAGTGTTCAACTTAATCCCTGAAATCGAATTTCATTATAACCTTGAGCGGTGATTAAATGCTAATTAATTTCATTCCCTAATGCATGGTTGGTAGATTCTTGACAGTGAAATGTTTGTTTTCTGAACAAACGTTCGAGCACATATACATGTAATAGGAGCATGGGCATATTAAGTTCCTAAACTTTTCTTTTTGTTTTGACAAAAAAAAAATCTCCTTTTGCGATCATTGAAAGGAAAAATATTCTATTTTGTTCACACGTATTTTCTTGACAGGAAAAAAAAAAGGCGTCAAAAGGAGATTCTCTCTCGCAAGCAATCAATAGAGCTCCTAGGATAAGTTTAGGGGCACACGGGAGCCTATGATGTAGGTTCCACAATATTCTTTCAGAGACCCGCCTTCACAAAAATACAAGATAGCTAGTGTCCGACTGATCTTCCCCCAAACTTATCTACCTAAACTACTAGCAAACATGCATGTTATACATAGTGATTTCGTTTCGCGTCGAAAAATTATGTTTCGAAAGATGGCTTTACACATGTTATTAAAGCACGTTACACTTTTAAATCTCGGCACTCTCAAATTCTATCAGTTGCTCTCATTAGCGTGTCTATTTGTCCATAACGCGGGATGTTCGAACGAATAGGTGCAAATCATCACGTTCAAGTGTTCTCATTTGGCTGAGGACATCCAATTCATGTTAGCATGAGTGGAGAGGCCGTGATTTGAACATGGGATGTGTTGCATCAAACCCAAGTGCCCATCCATTCAATCAACCCTTTGGAGGGCTAGGTCCGTCTTATTTTCTTCCTTCAATTGTCTGATTCATGTCATTACTTTCACATATTGTGTCCACATGTGAGGTCCACTTACATGCCATAAGGTGGGTTATATTTTCCTCCATCCCCGTTTTCCTTCGACCATGCCCCTGATTGATGAATCACAGATCTCGAATATTACCGACATGCTAACTCAAACTAAGCGTGGGTAAAATCTAAGTTTGCAACTCGTCAATCAAAAGATTAATAGGAAGTTTTCGCCAATCAAAGACGGAGGAAAACGTGGCCCGCAGGAAACATGTTAGATTCAAAAGATATAAAACATTTTTCCCACCCTTAACCATGTTGATTACATCGGTTTGTTTTGTTTTTCTTGGCTAAACATTGTCTCCAAACACAGCCTAAATGTGGCATCAGGTGTGGGCGCATCTTTTGTTCCTCGTTCTAAACTAATGAAAAGGAAGGGGAAAAAGGTAAAAGGAATCGAGGAGGTTAGGGAGTGGGGTTTAAGCAATCGTTAGATGAGTATAATCGTTGATCATTGCGAATCAAGAGAGAATAGAATTAACCATTATTGTCAAGAAAACTAGCGCAAGGCCCCGCACTCTCGCTGGCTGTTACCTTTCCCCATGCTTTAAGAAGAGAGAAGAACATCGGTCCCCCCGAGTAAAATTAATCATCTTTTGGTTTGTTACAGGGGTATGGAATGCTAATTGTACGTATGCCCAAGCACAACCACCCCAAACCCCAACCCCACCACCACCCCCCCCCCCCCAAAAAAAAAAAAAAACATGTGCGCGCGCACACAATTAATACAGAATTATTTGCTTCTTAGGGTTTCTATTTCTTCATTTCATTAAGGTTGTTATCCAAATATCAGCTGATTAGGGGCAGTTAATCAGCCCTTTTGATTCCATTAAAATTCGTTGGCCACGGGCGTACCTCTTGGGGTTGAACACCAATCTATCGTTGTCAATCCATCACATTATGAAATAGACAAAATGATACAAATGGTCCATCAATTTTGACTCAATTTGCAATGAGGTTCCCGACTAATTTGTCCAAGTAGCCTCTAAAATTTAATTTGTTCAATGTGATTCTTGAATTTTCTATACATATTTAATTTAATCCCCAATATGATCTCTAATCTTGAATTAATTAAAGGATAATATTGATCATTTTCATATAGTCCGGGGATTACATTGAACTTATACCAAAAGGCCATGGATCACATTAAATAAATTAAAAATCATGGACCATATTACTTATTGGATTAATGTTCAGGGACCACATTACACATTCAACTAAAGTTCAAGGATCATATCTAACAAATTAAAAGTTCAAGGATCACATTACAAATTGGGCCAAAATTTAAGGACCATTTGTATCAATACTCAAAGAATGTGTCATTTTCAATTAAAAATTCAAGGATCACATCTCATGTGATACAACAAATAAAGTAAAACCTGGATAAGTAGAGAAAGAACGGGATCCGTTTTTGGGGAATATGAGTCGAAGCAATAACAAAAATATTTTGAGTGGAACATCTATCACAATCCCCAAAGAGATAGTTCACTAATAGATCGATGGATAAGTAATTCAACTATCAAAAAAGTTATAAATCGTTTGCACTCATTCCATTTAAGTTGTAACATTTTCAATTATACCAATTGGGTTCTAAATTTTTTTACGATTTGACAATTGAGTTTATCCAGCTAATTTTGGCTGAAGTAAACGACGGCCATCTTATGTACAGCGACTAACGCGGACGTAAACATTTTTAATAAATATTTGTGGTCAAAATTAACTTGATGGTATCAATTGTCAAATCATCCAAAAGATTTAGGACTGAATTGGTACGATTGAAAAATTAGAACTGAATTGACATAAATAAAATAGATTTATGATTTTTTCTGATTTTCAACAAATGCAGTTTCAATTGCAAGTCGGTTGAATGAGCAAATAAAGTTTCGCAAACATGGGGCATGGTATGCTTGTCGTGGATATTATGCTTGGGTCATTAACGGGAAGAAAACACAAAAAGGAGATAAGGTTATTCATGAAAATATTAGGGTTTGGAATATGTTATTGTTATCATCCTGTATCCATTAATGCAATAATTTTTGACCGTTTGTCAATAACGCATCTTTAGATTCATTTATCCCCCACTTGTTGCCTCCCTATTTCGGGGAAACTTTACCGTCCATGCAATTCCAATTGCGCAGGCACTCACGGGCCGGCAAGTCGTCACATCATTATGCGGTGAACATTGACATGTTTGCCATAGAATTTCCTTTTACTTCCAAAAAAAAAAAATCTTACTAGAATTTTCTATCTCTCTCTCTCTCTAACAATAGGTTATCCTGGTATTTTTCCAACATCTGAAGTACATTCATTCGTGAACATGATTCCGACTTCATAAATTTTGAGCGACTGCCAATTCAGCAACTCCTTTTATATTTCAACATTCGATACTTTGGCTATATTTCTAAATTCCGTTTTATTACCGAGGCTCTGTTTTATTTTATTTGCGAAAAATGAGATTTGAAAGTCGCTTTTCAGAAAAATGCCAATATCTTCCTGTGTTAGGCTAAAATCGAAAAATGAGTAGGAAAATATTTTTCGCTATCTGATATAGAAAATATGATTCGATTTTACTAGGAAAAATTGTTAAAAAGTTTTAATATTCCAATTTTTTTATATTTTCTTTTATTTTTCAGTTTTGCTTCTTCCTCTGCTGGTTGCCAACAACGGCGACAACACGCAACCAGTCGAGGAAGAAGGAAAAAATAAATTAATAAAAAAAATATAAATAAAGTGGTCTGCACGGAGGAGAATGAAGGCAAATCATTTCTTCTTTTCAGAAAGAGGAAGTCATTCCTTACTTTTGAATGTATTTTTTTCACTGTCCAAAATTGTTCTTCTTGACTTGTTTATCTTCTATCAACCAAACATCCAGAAATTACGAAAAATATTATTACTAAGCCTCTATTTATTTTCAGATAAATGAGACATGAAAGTCGTTTTACAAAAAAATATCAATATTTTTCAGTGTTTTGATTAAAACCTAAAAATGAGTAGGAAAATATTTTACGTTGTTTGATATAAAAAAAAATATGATTCAATTTTCTTGAGGAAAATTACATTTTACGAACGGATGCTTTCTTCCTTTTTTATAAGTTTGTGCATCATATGATTAAAGGAGAGACTTGAGCCTTATTTATAAAGTTTTCAGACTTGAGCCCTCTCATCATGTGAGGGGCCCAATTTGACTCACACGAGCCTGTCCTATATTAAAATATTAAGGATCTATATAAATTTTACCTTAATAAAATAATCCCTCGAAAAGGTAAATATCAATTCCAATTTATGTAGCCCCAATTAGAAAAATTCTTACATTCTCTCTCTTGGGGCTATATTGATTGAAACTATAATATATGTCCACACATTTATGTTGGCATAGAGATTATTCTTAATAGGCAATATGATCCCATATAGTTTCTAACATTGAATCTTGACAATAACCGCATCAATAAACACAGAGCCTTCCATGGTCACGTTTAACTCTACTGATATGAATTCAATAGGGTAGTGTAGTAAATGGATAACACCTCACAAAATGGTGATAGTTTATTAGTCATTCCCTTTGTCAGTCACATTTTCTCTCCTTATGTGTCACGAAACTTGTTGTACCATTCTTTATTGTTTCAATGAACCTACATATATCTTATTCTCATAGTTAGCTTTACTTTTATGCATAACAAAATATATCCTTAAAGCTAATAACTTAATGCCCCTAGCATTTACTTAAATTTTATATGTACCTTAAGATTTTCACTAGATATATGCATTCAACATCAATACATTCATAAACACTTAATTGAGTGCAAAAGAGTAGATGCATTTCTAAATGTTACAAAATGTAACATACACAGATATAAACTTTGTTAAAGCAAAACCAAAACAGCTACAGCCAATGATGCTACTAAGCTCATGTTAATGACATGTCGTTTAAATAATACAAGGTCGAAGACCCATAGTCATTGGATCCGCAACCATATTATATGTGAAAATATGCACTACTGTAATGTTGTCATTCTCAATAATTTTCTTTATGGTAAAAAACTTAATTGCCAAAGCTTAGACTTCTCAAGACATATAACAATATTGTAGAGCTATTATTATATGGGCCTATCTACAAAATCAGATATGGTCAGCACTTTAATAAGGTTTTGGAGCTATCCAAACACATGCTATAAACATCACTTGCATGGTGGAAGATAATATAAATTTATGTTTCTCGCTTTTCCATAATACTGCACGTTCTCTTAACATAAAAATATATGATGTTGTTGATCTCAAGTCATCTTGATAGCCAACAAAATGTCCATCCGAATATTCTACCAGCTACAGGTTCATAACATGTCTTTAAATCAGCATATAATCGTTTCTCCTCTTTAAGTACCTCAAAATCCTCTTGACAACAACCTAATGATCATGTCCTATATTTGATTGATATCTTCCTTGAAGTCTTATTACAAAGCAATGTCTACTTTAGTACAAACTTGAGCATACATAACATTTTCAAGTGCTTTAGCATAAGGTACATCCCTAATTTGAGCTTTCTCAGAATCCATATGAGGATACTATGACATATTCAATTTATTTGTCATTAACGGCAGGAGCAATTCTTGGCTTGCAGCGCTACATAATGAATTATTTCAAAATATGTCTACACATGACAAACCCAATATACGATGAGAACGATCCTTATGGATCTCAATGCCTATAAATGAAAAATATCCTACCAAGGTCCTTTAGGTCAAAATGCTTTGACAACATCCATTTCATCTCATGCAATGATCCAATATTATTGCTTGCAAGCAAGATATTATCTATATAAAATATGACGAAGATAAATTTTCTTCTGATGGCCTTGCAATATGTAGATCGATCCACTTTATTCTCGACAAAATTGACTGAAGTGACGACACCATGAAACTTCAAGTATTATTATCTAGAAGCTTGCTTAAGGCTATAAACAGACTTTTCAATCTACACACATGCTTACCAGAATCAACAGCTGCAAAGCCTTCGGATTATAGTATAAAGACTTCCCCATCAAGATCTCTATTCAGAAATATATTTTTTTAGCATCAGTCTGGTATAACTTCGAATTAAAACAAGCTATTAATGTCATGATCACTCTGAAAGAATCTTTGGAAGAGATCAGAAAAAAAAAAAAAAAACTTTTGAGTCTACTCCTCTTTGAGTGAACTCTTGGTTATAGTCTAGCTTTAAACTTCTTAATCTTTCCTTTGGAGTTCCTTTTAATCTTATATACTCATTTGTAGCTGATGGACTTGTGACCTTCAGGTAATTCAACAAGCTTCCAAAATACTATTATGTTTCATAGATTACATATTGTCTTTCATTTCATCCAACCATAAATTTGACTGAAAATAAAAAAATATATGTATAATTCACAAGTTGATCCCACCAGATTATAGCATAATCAGCGAATTCAAGACCTACAATTTTTTACTTTCTTAAGTTTGGAATATCGTTGGCAATCGAATACCATTTCCATCCATTTCTCCCTATCTAGATATGCATCGGGATCATTTTTTCCTTGAAAAATGAAATTTTCATCTTGATGTTGCCAAGCTCGTCATCTTCTCGGTGTCTAAACCCTCGGCATCCGTCCCTTCTCCCAAACCTTACATCTCGGTCATCATCTATGTCATACTCATACTTATCATCAAATTGCCGATGTCATCTAGGTTGTGCTCTAGGCTCATCTCGATAATTTGATGTTCTCCCTCGTGGTGGCTCTCTGTCATCATCAAGTCTCGTCTCACACCTTACAACCCGATTGCTAAGTGCTTCAAATTGTGCACTCAATTGCTCGATGCTTGGCAAAATCGCATCGTCCCTTTGTTTGGAACCATCCTCCCTTTGATTCACACTTTCTTGGTCATGTGACATGATTTAAACCTGCAATAAAATGTTAGAAATAAAAGAAATCTCACCAACACTCCATCACGTGTTTCGCTCAAGATGTTTGTCACTCCTCTCGTGTTTAACTCAATTTTCGGCTTTTTCTCCCTCAATTAAGCTCACATACTCTTGTCTTTTACTTCTCATTTTCCTTCTCACAAACTCTTTATTGGACTAGAAACCAGTCTTTCAACTTTCTCACAACAATCGACTAAACTACCAAGTAAGATCAAAACAACCCGACGATATATTGCTCAATTCAACAATTCAACAACTTTCGCTAATTTCAAAATCAAACTCGAACTTTTTTTTGTTTTTTTTGTTCAAATTGATCCAACCAATAAACAAGTCGTCTTGTTTTTTATTCAGCCTTTTTTATCTTTTTTTTTTTTGTGTTTTCGCACTTCTTTATTCGGCATCTTCTTTAGTTTTTTTTTTTTTGAAATTTTTTTTACGAACTCAGATAAAACCAGAATACTAGAACTGAAATCCTAATTCAAAAATTGAAAAAAAAAGCACAACAAGAACAATTTGTAACCCTAATTCAATTAAAACCGAGCCTTAAACAAAGAAATCTCAAATTACTAAATAAAAAGCAGTAAAAGTAAGATAACCAGATCATGTATAGCTAGTTCTAATACCAGATGGTGTGAATCGATGCGAAAACTGATTGTTTTATGAAAAACTATCAGTTGTGAATTGTGAACCTTGACCCCCAATCGAACTTGTGATTGGTAACCTCGGTATAAACGCAATCTGTTGACGAACCTGTGTCAACCAATCAATGTTATGAATGCCACGAACAAGAGAATTTGCGTTCTTGCTTGATAAGTTGAATTCGACGGCCACAAGGAAACCTTGATAATGTATGTCCTCAAAAAAACTCGAAGAAGAGAAAAACCTCTTTGTATTAAATTCGCAATCAATGTTATGTTATCCAAAACTCTAAACGCAACTTAAGTATAGCGCTAACCCTAGTAAAGGCAAAATTACAAAAACATGTGTCACGCCTCGCACCCCGGGCACAAGTGCACAACTCCCTTCAACATACTCTCGAATCTCAGTAATGAATTATCGAGATATGCATAATATAAAGAAACATGCGGAAGCAATAACATACACTCCTCCATACAAAAACAAAAAGGAGACCTGGATAGCGAGAACATAACATATAAATATATAACATAACACCACGAGTTCATACAAAGTACAGGTGAACTAACTCTGCAGACGGATCAGGGTGACGGGACTGAATCAAAAGACAACCATATCAAGTCCCCAAAAGAAACTGACTGACAAGATCGCCACTAAAAGACTACACACTAAGTGAGGAAACCTCTAGGTCGAACTGCTGGAGTCGTCAGTCTCCTCAGCATCCTCAGTAGGCTTGTAATCCGAAAAAGTCTCGGATGGTACATCTACAGTGTCCTCCATCGTCTCGTCCTCTAATGTATCAATCTCTATCACCTCAACTGTGTCCTCTAAGGTTGGAGTCCTCTCCGGCATGTTCCTCGAACCAGCAATGGACACCTCTACCTCTACAGAATCCCGAGTAGGATGACACCAATTAAGGACAGCTCCACGAGGTACCTCCATAGGCTTCAGCGGATCAGTGGTAACCTATCTACCCTACGGAACCAAGCTTCGAACTTATACAGTTTTCAATCTTTACCGCCCTCGTCAACCCAGACTACCGTACACTTCCTAACATACACGGTACCCCGACCATTCGGAAACTCATCAAAATAAGTTGTCATTTCCTTCGGGTCGCCTAATAGAGTCAACAACATCTTCAAGGCTTTTGGTCTGAAAGACATGGTCCCAAGACGGGGTGAGAATGACATCTCAGTAAGATAAGCCCTAACCCTAGAACAAGTTGACAATACACCCAGATGAATGCAACTAATAAACAAGAATACGCACTTATCAGTCAAATATGCCACACGGATACAAGCAATTGGCAATCAAGTAGTCATAGCATCAAAGTCTATCAACCAAGTCAGGCATGGAATACAAAATCAAACCATACATTCCACCCTTTAGAACTTCCTCATGATTCACGTCCGCGTATGAAACATCTCAGGCTCGGTCCGCATCAGTACGCCTCAGACCATCAAATTGATAAACTCGCATAAACACATCAGATTTTCAAATATTATTCCAGACTTGTGTCGACATATAATCCATCTCGTCTCGCGTCTCAACGCATCAGGACATTAATTCTCATAACCCCGCGTCTCAATGCCTCAGGGTATCACACATTCTCAAGCATGCCAAAAAAATCCATTTCAAATCAAGACTCCATGATCAAGTACAAGTTCATGCAACAAGCTAAATATCTATGGCATGCGAGGCAACCGAATTCATCACTCAAGTATGGCAATCAACTCATGACATATGCATCTAGCAAGCATTCAAGCAATCATCAATCCACAAAGATGAACATTGGACAACCACACAATAATCTCACAGAAATTCACCAAATTCACAACCAATTCATCCAGTCGAGGCCTATCCGCCTAGCCAAGATTTAGGAACTCCTTATATTACGCTAAAATCAACAAAATTTCCCTTCTAAGCACCTCAAGTATTCGGCCCCAAGCAATCCAAAACAAGGCAGCTTCGCACCTAATAGAATTCTATCAATTTCATCAATTTTTCCTCGTCCAATCATCAAATCACTAAACATAAACCTTGTTGACATATCAATTGATATCCTTATGTGTCTCAACAACGAAATTAGAGCTCGATTACACCATGAACAGCCCATAAGGTCTCGGCAAGGACAGAATCGAAACAAAGTATTTTCAGTTTTGTTTGGTACCTGATGAATCTGCCCCTAAACTATCCTTAAATCTTAAATTATCAACTAAACTACTTGCTAACAAATAGTTCTAGATATCAAGAAGTCGCACCGAAAGTTTGAAGTCAAGGCGACGCTCGAAAGTGCTCGAATAGGTTCGGTCTCCTTAGGTCTTCGCCGAGTCAGAATTTATCCTTCAAATATAGCACCAATGTGGCATTAAAAATCCATCAAACTTAGCCAAAAATTTTCACCACAACTCAGTATACATGTGCCATAGATGTCTACAAAAATTGGCCAAAAATTTAAGACAAATCAAAATCCTATGGAGCTCAAACGGCGACTTACCTTTAGTAGCGACGAAATCCATCAACTCTCGGGGAAATGATAGATCGAAGCTCCTCAGGTGGTCAAATGTCGTGATTTAACTTGAAGCTGGTCGGCAAGAGGCTGAGGAAGGTGATGGTGGTTGGAGCGAAGGCTGGAGGTTGGCGGCGGCAATGGTCATGAGCGGCGAAGAGGACGGTAGTGGCTGGTCGGCTAGAAGTTTCTCAGCTGAAGATGAAGAGAAGAAGAAAAGGGAGAAGAAGATGGCTATGGAGGAGAAGGAGTTCGGCTGAGCACAATGGAGGGTGTATACACCAATTTTTTATGGTCAAAGGAGAGGAATGGTAGGTTAAAAGTGGTATAATTAATGTTAATTGTGCATCCATGACACTTGTCCTCTTGTCAATCAATTGCTCATCCAATGGCCCATAAAATTCCTTATTTTCAGCAGCTATAGGGATGGCCAATGACCAAAATGCCCCCATCCATTAATTAAGGCAAGGTCAAAACTTGAAGGGCAAAACAGTAATTTCATCCTCGTCATTCGAAATGTCATTTTTTTTATTCAAATTTACTTCGATGAGGCGACGTCCAATCCAATTATAATGTTGGAATTCTTTATTTTTCATTTTCTAATTTCGAGACTTGTCTCTGATCTATTTCTCTATCAAATGCGATTTCAGACTATCCCGAACTAATGGACGGCTTTTGCAGACGTTACGCGTATCGACTATGTGATTCATGTCACACTTACGGCTCGTCAGTTCATGACGACTTTGGTTGTCATGTAATTGCAATGGTCTATTATTAGTTCCGATAGTCTCGATCGTCATCGTTCGATTTAGAAAAATTTTGTAAATTATACATTGGTTAAGTGGCATCACCAGCGCTCCAATCGTGTAACGCTAGCAATGCATTACTTAATCGTTCTTAGATCGGCCTTTAATGGCTTTAAATACTCCCTCGGCAATCATTATGGTAAAAGTGTCATTTCCTATTTAAGTTCCCTAGGTACACGTACCTTATCTCGCGTTAGCCTTTTCCTTTTGGCCAGTTAACTCCAGATTGATCATATCAGAGCGAGATATAACTGAAATACATCATTAGATGCATTCTCATCAATAGGTCTCGAAATAACAAGAAAATCAGAATGTCTCAATATGCTTAATTGATGAAAATTGCTAAAAATAAAGAAATGCCTAAAAACCTAACTAAACGACTCTGAATCGCTAAAAAACATCATCAGTCAATTACTAAGTATTAATCAACGGCCCGTTTTCAAGTGGCTAACCAAATTTGAACCTATTCAGAGTTCGTTAAATTTGAGTACATTCGAAGTTCGCCAAGCCGAATGCGATCGCGTTGTGCCAAAAAGCCCAAGATTCTTCAAGTTAAAATACAATATCGTCTCCCCTCCGAAGATCATGAACCATGATGCCAACAACTTCTTTGAATTGATTCGCCCTTACTTGAGTAATCGAACCAAATAGATAGGACAACGGGTCCCTAGTACCTCATTCTCGATATGGCTCGATGTCCATATCAAGTGTGCTCCTTAATATCAAAATAAAATCGAAATCTAAAATTTAAATGACATTTCCCAATAACTCAATGTCAATTTATTGATATTTCCTACAATGAGTTTTGATTCATCCTGATTTGACTTCCTCCGATTCATGAATCACTGTATAGTGAATGCAACATGATTGGTTTGTGCCACTATCTAACCACCACGAACTGTATAGGGCTTCTTATAGGTTGAATTCACAAATCAATGAAAAAGAATCATTGCACTCACACCTAGATAACCAAGTTTTGAATTTGTAGCAATCTTTTTATATGTGACATTTCTTCTTACAAAAGAAGCAGGGATCATCATCCTCTTTAAAGGATGCGTTCTTATGACCCAGACTGTCAAATTGATCAATGGTTTCATAAGTACGATTTTTAAACACCTTAGTCTTTTTATTGTTGGAACATGAGCCATTAAGGGCCACAAGTGTTGTATACGGGTTTACCATCCTTAGGACATAATCTCTAATCCCTCCCGAACCATTAAAACTCATGTTGAAGAGTCCTTGCAGATGTAACTTAATCTCCACATTAGATGAGACACGGTTCCTAACCTATAAGGCTTTCATCATTTGTCTAGCAGTGCAATCAGCTGATAAATCACTTTTCAAGCATTCCTAAATTGACCGCTTCATAGATAATAAAGAAATCCAATTGTTTTTTCTCAAGCAGCAAAATGTGTTGTTTGGGGTTCCACAATAGACTCAATGAGACTAGTAGACTTATCCTTAGTAAGAACAATATAAGCATTTGCTATCCGCATCATAAACTGGAAATCATCTCTCTATTTCTTAAAGTTTGAACCAGTGAAAACCTCAATCTTAATGGATTTTTCATTTATCGAAAAAGTTACTGATTTAGCAAGCAATGTATACAATTAGCAATATGTGAGTAACATGTAACTAGAAATAGTATGAATCCATATTTGTGACATACATCATCATATAATTACCTTTGTGCCGAATACATAACATGTAGTTTTAAACTCTCAACCTCCTTGAGGAGTAAGACCACTAGGAGTAGTCACTACTTTTGGGTGTATGAACCACTAGAATTAGTCACTTCTCAATCACACGCTAAATTTTTCCCTCCATGAATCAATTCACAATCACTTCCTTGGGAAGTAAGACCACGTATTAAAATAGGAGACATCCCATCACAATATGAGATCGATATTTCTCAAACCCAATCAAGCTTGCCACTTTGGTGGCCACTATCCAATTGAATCCTTAAAAATATCTCATATGAGGGATATAAATCTTAAGTTTCATATTTAATATGAAACATATAAAATTTAGACTTGAAGATAGGGGCAATTTATCCTTAAAATCATGTGCATTGCCAATTACATTGCTTCATTCATTGATATATGTTAAACTTGATATAGTCAGTGAATCACACTATACACTTATTGTATGTGATCATAAACATGTGAAGTAGCATCATGTATTTTCAAAACCATACGAAAATACAAGGAAAAATGCAAAAATACCCTTAAAATACCCATATATAGGATTCCATAAGCATTTTTTTCATTCTCAAAAGCATCAAACGTGTAAAATAACTATACCACAATGTGGAGATGCACCTTATGAGCACACCGGCGTCAACCATGCTATAAATGGAGCCTGCATACGCAACCTAAAGGCTTGGCACATGAGACGCATGAGCAGTATCTCATTCGGCCTGAAAGCCGATCTAACAGATCCGACTAATTTTCTCGACCACTATACCGTCCGACTGTCAACTATCAATGTAGGATCTCGGGTCGCAGATCACTGACGTCAGCAACGACGAATAGTGATTGTTACACGTCCGGTTGGAAAAGTTTCATCATGGCCGCGCATGGCCACAATGAGCAGTCATCTCATGGGCACATGTGGCGGCGTCCGGCTTATGCTGGAGAAGTGTGACCACTCTAAATACTCGTCTCATTGAGACGAGTCCTAGTGGTCTGAAACAGATTTTACTGAACAAAAGTTTAGAAAATTAGGCCAAAAAAGTGAGATTCACATTGGCCATCACGAGCAGTAGCCGCCATGGTGCTTGTAGGCTTGTAAAGGCGTATCCATCGTTCGCCGGAGGCGTGCGATCACTACAAATTCTCGTATGGACAAGATCTATTCGTCTATATGATCAAAAATAGTTTTCATTGCACAAAAAATTCGAAAAGACAAATTCGAAAGTTTCAGTTCTTGGTTTTGGCAATTTTGATACCAATTGTAGGGCCATGAAATTGGCACACCGCATGAACACCATAATCAAAATTAGAATAAAAACATGATAGAGGAAAGGAGATTCACACATCGATTTTATAATCAATCAAACATTTATATGAAACGGGGACAATCGGAACTCAAGTGCATTCTCTCTTTTTCCCTCTTTGGAACATTGATGATTCCTTTATGTGAGGAGGTTTGTGCCGCATAAGGTTAGAGAAGAGATTTGAACCCTATTTATAGATTTTTCAGTCACAGGCTCTTTAATCATGGAGTGGGCCCTACTAAGCCTTCATTGGCAAGTCCAATATTAACCTGTTAAAAATCTCTATATATCTTATCTAAAAAATTTGGCCCCGTTAAATGGTTAATGCCAATTTCAATTAATGTAACACACATCATAAAACATTTTCAAAAAATTTCTAAAAAGTTAAAATATCCATTTTTTTTATTTTTCTTTTCTCTTTTGTTTCCTCTGGTGGTTGCCAACCACTATGACAATAGATGACCAGCCAAGGAAGAAAAAATACATAAATAAAATTGTTAACTAGAAAAGGAAGGCAAAGGAGCGCACAGAGGAGAAGGAACGAAAATCATTTTTTATTTTCAAAAAAAGTAGATCATTTTCCCAATTTTGAATATATTTTTTCGACTGATTGAAAATGTTCTCTTTGACTTTTTTTATTTATTTTCTATAATCCAAACCAAAAATCTAAAAAAAAAACTTCCTAAAAATTATTTTTCGTGGAACAAACGAAGCCTAAGGACACGAATGACAACCATTCTCTTCTTGGACACTATATTTGGTTAGAAATAGAATTTTCTACTTCTATTCCCTAGAAAAGTTTCTGAGCAAAGACATGCGTTTGATAAAGATGCAAAATGCATGATTTCTGTTTTGGTAACAACATAAAATTTTTACGGTTGGGCAATCGAATGCTAGAGACGGGAGACCGGCAAACAACGGTCACCATACATACGATGACTGGTGATGGGCGAACGGAGAACCACGCCGGGTGGTCAACGAGCAATGGAGGGCGAACAGAAGCCAAGGACTAGAGATCGTTAACTGGCGAATAGAGTCCATTGGACAACAAACAATGAATAGTAGATATCAAATGACGGCAGGCCGGAGGTGGGCATACAGAGATCGACAGCGAGTGAATAGCCGTCGGGGATCGGTAACCGCTGGCAAGTAACGACGGCCATGGACTAGGGACCAGCAATCGAAGGAAGATGGTTGGCGACCGGCAAATGGCAAACAACAATCGGGGACTAGCAAAGGGAGATCGGTGCATGACGAACGGTGGTAGTGGACTGACGAGCAGCGGTCAGGGACTAGAGAGCGACAACAAAGACACGAGATAAAAGGAGACCGAACATGAGAGAGAGAAAGGAAGTGAGCAGTGAGAAAAAGTTTTATTTCTATTTCTACTCCAAAAATAGAAATTCTATTTCTCATTTTTATTACAAACCTATTTCTGAGCCAAAAATTTATTTCAACAAAAAAAATTACTTTACTAAATGAATTTCTATCCCAAATCTGTTCCCCATAAAAAAAGAAAATAAAGAAAAACGAATAAATAAAATTGTTGTCATGGATGTCCTAACTAGTTTATTTCAAATAATGAGTTGTCAACTATGTTTAGACTTTAGCGGTACTACAATTAGAGATAATTCCTCAAATACCTTATAAAAACTCCGAAACATGCTCTGGTGGCCATAGTTTCTCCGAGAAGGCCGTATGAACCATGCATAGTATGAAGCAAAATTCTGGTTTCTCGTGAGATTGGACCATCCCATTAAAATACGAGTCATCCGTGTTATGAATGGACAGCATAGATTATTACTAACAAAAATATATATATTCAAAAAATTACCCTCTAAAAAAGGAGATTTGAGCCGTCCGTCAAAAAATGAACGGCTCGGATTATAAGGATAGGCGTCTAAACTTCTGAGAAAAGATTAGACAATTTGGATCAAAAATCGTGTTACCAAACAGAAATTTTCCCTAAGCTCCTGGCTTTCGTAAAATCAGTATTACTAGAATAGTTCATGTACTTGCAATGATAAACTCCCCAATTTGGAAGAATGTGAGGGAAAAAAAAAAGTTCATCATTCTACATTTCGTGCACCGTGAGCATAATTATCGGGGACACCAATTAATTAAGAGCCCTTGTTGCTAAAAAAATAGAAATTAAACTCAAATCGAGTATGTGACGATGCTCTTGTCGTTTGGCTCGGTGTACTTCGGCTCGCAAGCCAAAGTATAACAATTCAATGCTGTTCATTTAACTAGTTTTAAAATCTGTGTGAAATGGAGAAACGTTCCAAGTCTTGGTCTGCATTTCAATAATCTTTCTTGAGTACGTTCCAATGGTCAAAAAGGAAAATCTTGAAAGTTCTATACAAATACGAGAATCCCTGTGTACAAATACGGAAAGCAATCGAATTTGGTAAATCATACAAAAGGAAGGGAAGAAAAAAGGTGGTATCAAATAGTTAAAGTCTTCTCGTAATTTAATTGATAAATCGTTTAACAACACCATCTCATCGATCAGGCTTCTTTCTCCGAATAAACTTCGTAAATAATAACTTATGAAAGTATCTCTAGAAATAAAAGTTGCAAAAAAAAAATTCATGTTTTGCAAAAGTAATGTTTGACTTTCGGGGAGCTTGCCATGAGACGTAAGTGTGGGTGAGATATTACTTCTACAAACACTGGGTACTTGCTACAAAATCCATTAGGAGTCAAATTAAAGAAGGAAGATGATCCAGACCCGCGGTGTTTAGCTTTATTTGTAACCTTTTTGTCATCGTTGCAAGTTTTTTGCACGTGTGGGACCTAACTCCCCATGTCATAATCGTACTATGATTTATAAGATGATGGATGGATCTAAACCTAAGAGAAATATGAGAGGATCGAGTCCTCATACGTTAATTAGCTCATACTACCATTTCGGTGGGGCTAAGAGCCCCAGAGTGATAACCCCAGTGAGTAACTTAACGCTCTTCACTGCCCTAATTGGCCTCCTCTTTTCGGCATTGATGAGCTGTTGGAATAACAGAAAATCGTCAAAGTGATAACATCAGGTGTTAACTTGACTAGGGCCAAGCATAATGGACCGGCCAAATAGGAACCCGCCTGGATTGGACCGTACCAACCGATTCGTTCTAGTTCCCAAAAGCTCCAATCTGGTTTTAGGGGGAGCAGGATCGGATCAAATAATATTTAAAAAAAATCCTAAATGTAAACCTAAGACTAAAACTAAGATGCTTAGGATAGTTAATATGACTTTCAGGTTTGGCAACAACGTAATGCAATTAACGAGAGGTGATCTTGTAAATATGTTATTAACGAGAAAAATTTAACGCCAACGCACACAAATATATATATATATATATATATATGCTATCGGTCCAATGTGTTGAGATTGTTCCACGTCGATTGTGGAAAGGGCTGATAGTCGGTTTATAAGTGTGAGATAAAACTTCATACTTTGAGCTAGCTTTTGGGTTGAGAGAGGCCCAAGACCACGCAAGACTGGTATCAAAGCCCAGGTTACCAACAAGTCTGGATTCAACAGTCACTCGGTAGAAATACGGGTTATCGCTCCCTCCAACTTTTGGCCCGATATGTGAGGGGGAGATTGTTGAGGTTGTCCCACATTGGTTGTGGAAGGGTTGGTGGTCGGTTTATAAATGTGAGGGAAAGCCTCATACTTTGAGCTAGCTTTTGGGATAAGTGAGACCCGAAACCACCCAAGACTCTTTGATACTATTTGTTGGGATCGCGCAGCGGAAGTCCGATACTTTCACCGGAGGAGTTCGCCAAAAGGGAGCCCAAGTCCAAACTCGTCAATATATCTAGTTGGACCCACATTTACTCAAAAGCTTAAGCCAATGAGTTATAGGTCAACTTGGGTATATTAACTGCTCGATACCACATCAATTCTCCAATATATGACTTTTTTAACACAACTCACGTACATCCTAACAATCTCCCCCTCACGTGTGAGCTAGGTTTGCTCTCCCTTAATCCGAGTATCCTTCCGCACTAATATATCTCAACTTGAATCTCCATCAACGCCCATCGAGCCCGTTGCTACACCAAAATGTCAACCGTTTAAATCTTTATCAACGCCCATCGAGCCCGTTGCTACATCACAATGTTAACTGGCCCGAAAATAGCGTTAGCACCATCTCAACCCGAATCTCCATCAACGTTCATCGGGTCCGCATTGCTACACCACAACGCCCACCGACCCGAAAACCATGTTGGCACCAGATTTCTTCTTGAAACATAATTACTAGATTCTTTCTTGAGATATTTACTGGAACAGATTGTAGGCCCACCAAGTAATCATCGACTCTGATACCATTTGTTGGGTGCTCACAGCGAAAGTCCGATACTTTCACCTGGGGAGTTCGCCAAGAGGGAGCTCACGTCCGAACCAGTCAATATATCTAGTTGGACCCAATTTTACTCAAAAACTTAAGCCAATAATTTATGGTTCAACTTCAGTATATTAACTGTTTAATACCACATCAATTCTCTGATATGAGACTTTTCTAACACAACTCACCCGTACATCCTAACACAATGATTGGACCATCCGATACTATTATAGCCTTTGAAATTGAGAATTAGTCCTTCCAATCCAATTTTTGATTTCAAGGTGGATCGATTCGGACCGAAAACCAATTACTCTTAAGCTTCACACTCTTCATTGCCATAATTGGCCTCCTCTTTTCGATATTGATGAGCGGTTTGAATAGCATAAAATGGTCTAAAAAGAAGAAAAAAGTCAAAAAAATTCGAAAAAAAAAAAGGAAAGAGATCGATCATGCATTACGAGTGATGACCTCCCTATTGCAATTTGTCAAAAGTTAGGGTTTGAGTGTCGTCCAAGAAACCAAACGATGTTGACGCCAGAAGAGAAGGAGGAGGAGGAGGAGAGCCTCTGAGCATATGGAACAGCACGTCGCCAGATTTGATTTTGCATTTGTTTAAACAGACGAATCACAAATTCCTAGACGTGGGGTGGTGGTTTGTGATTATTTTCCCATTATTATAAGCTTCGCTGGTCCTCCTCAAACCCAAAGAGCTGGAAGATGGTACTGTGATATGATGCCTCCAATCGTACCAAACTTATTACGATAACGTGAATTTAGTCTTAAATCTATTATATTGATGTCAATTGAATTCAATGGTCCGATTTTCGTCGAAAATCGCTGACCTGGACGCAATTCCTCTTACGTTAGATGTTCGACGCTAACGTGGATATTTTTTCATTTTAAAAAATGAATTTTTATTATTATTCTTGGCATATACTACTTTATGGGAATGATGAGCATTATATTGATTCATTCTGGGTATGTACTACTTTATGGGATGTGCGTGATGCATGTGATCGGGTTTGGTGAATTTTTCTTCTCGTTTGGGTGGGGGTGTTGTAGAGGGGGGGCGGCTATTAGATGCATTTGTTTGGCACAGTTCACACACATAATTATGGCGTTTCCTTTCACTATTCTTGTCTCGGATTACAGTCCACATACTTTGTGTTTTCATGAATACTTTAACTGCAATTTATTAACGAGGCACCTATGTTTTCTTCCCAAAAGTGTTTGATCAAATGATTTGTTCTATTAATGCAACAGTAAAAATAAAAACATTAGATTAAACAAATTAGAGGGCAAGGCTATATAGCCTAAACTATGGGCCACATTGTGGCATTGTGCTCATAAGTTAAGATTCTAATTCCTTGCCCCCATTAGATAATCTAACTTATGTTCCTCCATTCGCTAAAGGACACTTTAATTATGTTCGAAACGTTGCGAGACTAGCCGAGCATAATGACAGTTGAATATTTGGTCACCAAGTCCAGATACACGAAACCCCTTTCGTGATTAGGGAGACTTAAGTGATTGTTAACAGAGAAATCTTATTTTCAGGTTCATCTTTTCTTTTCTTTTTCCCTTTAGTGGTTGCTAGGGTTTGAGCTCGTGCTTGTGCTTACTCTTTCCTGGCGAATGTCGTGTGCCTGTTTACTTGCGGGCTTCAAATTGGTATATTTGCTGAAGTGCATCAGTCCAGGCCATTGTCCATTCACTGAACAATGACTTTGCCAGAATTATAGCACATTATGAAGCACCCAAACAAAAGTTTTCCTCCTCGACTGAATTGAGAAATGGACAATTCGTGACACAGGCACCAGAAGACAAAGCTTTAGCGGAGGTGGCTCTCTCTTTATAGCAGAAACTATAATGATGTCGGTTTATGTTTTTTTTTTTTTTAATTTAGGGATAAGTGGATTGAAACTTGTCACGAAAATGCAGTTGAGTCCTAAAATTTTTAAAAAGTACAATGAAGCCCTAGAATTTATCGCGGAAGTACATTCGAATCCTAAAATTTATATAAAAAAATGCATTCGAGTTCTAAAACTCGATAAATCTATCCAATCAAGTCTTTTGGTTGATTGTAATTTTTTAAAATTTGCAGGACTCGATTGCACTTTCATTACAAGATTTAGGACTTGATTGCCTTTTTTTGAAAGTTATATGACTCAAATGTATTTTCGCGATAAATTTTAGGACTTCTAATATATTTAGCCCTTTATCTTTATTTTTTTATAGATAGCGATGGAAGCTGAACTTTTTCAGGTGCAATAAAAGTTTGGACTTCCCCCTTTCCTAATTCTATATCCTCCACCGGGACCAAATGCATAACCTGCCAAAAACCCAACCACAGAGCCCACCAAAGAACTTCGCAAAATCGCAAAATCAAAGGAATGGAGTCCAAAAGTGTATGGAATCCACACACATTCTTTGATGCGATCTCCACTTAATTAGAAAAAGGGAAAAAGCAATTAGCTTAAACAAATGATTTCGTCCCGCGAATCATCATAGACGACATTTGATTTGTGCCAGCAAGTGCAACATGTGCTTTTTTGGGGAGAATTACAACAACAACCACAATAAAAATCATGAATCTATCGTAACTGTGTCAATTCAGTTCTAAATTTTTTAAATTTGTGTTAGTTTAGTCCACCTATCACAAAATTACTAAGTGAAGTTGCCGGCGTGATCATCCAGAGGCGAGGGTCGGCGAGGACCAACGAGATTGACCTCGCCGTTGTTGGGTAAGGCTGGCCTCGCCACGGACAGGCGACGTTCGCCCATGCCGATGGTCGATGGGAGTGAACTTCGCAGAGACTGGCAAAGTTTGCCTCATCACCTTGCCTCTTATATGTCGCCGAGGTCAGTGACTAGCTGGAGGAAGAAGATAGAAATAAAAAATAAAAAAATTAAAATTTCGCATAAATATTTAAAGTATTATTAAAAATTGTCTACGTTGACTGAATTGGTACAATATAAAATTTTTAGCATTAAATTGATAAGTAAAAAAGTTTAAGACTGAACTGGCACAATTGTAATAGATGTGCATTTTTTTTTTCATAATTTTTGTCGCTATTTTTATTGAAGCTGAAGAAGAGTTATGATTGCGTGCTAGGAAAAGAAAAAAAAGGAAGACACAGTGGTTTGACTATCACGATTCACATGTACAAATCCCTCTCTTTGTCTCTGAGAATTGTGGCGTGAACTGAACGAGGGACGTCAAGTCCCAATAATGCCAAAGATGAGAAAAGATGCTGCAGAAATGATTTCAAAAGACAAAAGGTAACATCAATTCATTCCATCGTGTGCCAGTGCAGCCCCTTCTTTTGCTCACCTCCATTCTTTTTCAGAAAAGAGTGGGAGGGTGAGAGTAGATGGCCCCCAATCGAAACCCTTTATTGAAACGCAAATCCCAGAATTCCCAAGAGGCGCACAGCAATTCCCTGGAAATGAAAGCGATTTGTTTATTTACGGTTGAGAGCTTTTGAAGAGATGTCAGCAAGAGCAAAAAGATTAGTTCCAGCGGGGCTTTCGCTTTGATTGATTAAGTCTCTTTTTAAAAGTCTTGAGGACACTTTCCTATACTCCCTTTGAGTAACAAATAAGATTACTCAAGATTTGATTGTTGGGTCATCCATGAGATACCCCCTTTCTAATTTCCCTATTTCCCTATACTTCTCTACGGTCATTGATCGTCCGGACCTGTTCACACACGGTTTGTATTCAAGCGAGTTAGGTTGGGATTAGCATGTTCATTTCGCGTCAATGTATTAGGTCAAGTACGACTACACCTTTTCGATACTTTTGAAGCACGTTAAGGTTTGCTTTATCGGTGGATTAATCTGTCGTTTGTAGCGTTATGAGACTCGCTTGTACATGCTTTTATTCGCCTGCGCGGGATACACCGTATCCTCCTCTCAATTTGGGAAAAAGTACCCCCCCCCAAAAAAAAAAAAAAACACCCTAAACCTAATTGATGCCAATTTCATCCTAAACATTTCAAATTGGACCGACAAAATCCTAAACCTTTTTACATTGATATCAATTCAATTCATCCGACCAATCTAAAACGATCTGTCGTCTTACATGGCATGACCATCCAATTAAAACATTTTTGATAGTTTGACTCTTGGTCACATACCAAATTGACAGTTTTTTCTGCCCTAGTTGCCTTATATCATAAGACCCTTCTTTCTAAAAGCCCTAAACCTAATAAATACCAATTCCAACCTAAACCTTCTTTCTAAAAGCCCTAAACCTAATAGATACCAATTCCATCATAAATCTTTCAATAGGATTGACAAAATCCTAAAACTTTTTACATTGATACCAATTCAGTTCATCCGACTAATCTAGAGCGATATGCCGTCCTACATGGCACAACCATCCAATCAAAACATTTTTGATATTTTGACTCTAGGTCACACACCAAATTGACAGTTTTTTTCTACCCAAGTTGCCTTGTATCATAAGATCCTTCTTTCTTTTGCTGCAAGGACAGAGGGAATTTGCAGACTAAGCCATTTGAATAGAAAAGGATGCAAGGGTTTCAATTAATTAAAACTACATGTTTTCCTAGACGAAAGTTACATTGCACTTGGAAATGAGCATCTTGTCATGACCAAAAAGAGGATATCTTTACCACACACTCTTCCTCTTGGGAGGCAAAGAGAAATGCCAATTACCATCACTGACACTTATCTTCCTTCTCTTTTTTTGAATTTTCCTTCATTTGAATAACTTCATATTCTTCCACATTTTCTGATTTTGTTAAAAAGCTTCACAACGATAAATTACAAGACCTTTGATCAATAGGTTATGCAATTCATCGGTAAAGGTTTCGTGTATTTACGACAAGCTCATGTACAAGTACCATCAATTAGCTAAAACTGAATAATTAATCTTACCGAAAAATCAGACCCGATGTAATGCCAAACCCAAGAGGTAATCAGAAAGAGAAGCATTATGAATCTGCAACTATCCTCACAAACAAGTCCCAACAAAATGCTCATGAAGGAAAAATGCTCTTCAGAAACCAGAGACAAGAATAAGAATTTGAAATACTATTACACCAAATTTGCTCAGGCAATTAGAGGGAGACCAGAGAGCAAAAGTGCAGGAAAAGAGCTAAGCCGATTTGTTTCTACCAGAAAATTGAATTGAGCCCTATTCACTCTTTTGCCCCTCGATTTGCATGCGCAAATTCATGTATTGAACATGAAGACTTTGAGAAGGTTGGGATCACCAGTAGAATCCACAACAGCTCAGATACGCTTTTCAAACTCTCTTAGTGCAGACATCACCAAAATGGGTCAAAAGTCAATTCTCAGAGTCCAAACATTAGCACTGTATGGAGAGTGCAACCACTTCCGACGTCAGCAGCCTCTAAACAATAATTGACAACAAAAGTTGAAGGGTCTCCATTGAGATGGTAAGCACAATGATTTTTTCCACTTTTTCTTTTTTGTTTCATATTTTCAGTGCAAAACTCACAATTATTTTATGTAGAGTGACAACTACAACAAGTGGTAGCACATTCCCACAAACCTTCATCAGATTGGAGAGAGCGAGCATGTCATCGGTCAGACATTATCTTGCAAATAAGCAGATATGAAAACTGCCAATGCGAGGACTGAGAGACCTAATAGAGGACCTGCCGGGATCAGTTTTCGTGTAGCCACCAAGCGTATACCTGAAACAGCAAAAGAATAGGGACAAAATTACAGCACCAAGAGGGCAAGTAGGAAATGAGAATCCTCGGCCATCAACAAAAGTCTCTATATTATAAGCAACTAGCGAGATAACTACATGAGCCGAATGGGAAATCAAAATGCAGGGTATGGGAAACGAAGTTTTCAGAGCTTACCAAACACGGATGAGAAAAGAAAGGCAGCGCCAAATCCAAGTGCATAACCAATTGATTTCGTCTCTGGTGCTTGCATAAGATAGTAGGCCTGCATGAGAAACCAAAAAGATACAATGTTATTAATTAGTCACATCAGTAAGTGTGTAAAGGACTTAGATCAAGAGAATAGAAAAAGAATACTAAGTAGATTTATTATTTCTGCTCATTCAGACCTCAAGAAGCTATTCAAATGACAGGCTATCAGTGTTGCTATCGAACTTCTAGTCATTCCCCTCATGCATGTGAAGCAATAAAACCACACATTAAGACTACATTTGACATGAGCATCTAGTTTCTCTGAGAAGGCTTGCTTAAGTAATAAGCTTTAGGACAAGGTCTTTGCTGGGACAAGGGTTCGAACAAAGGGAGTCCCAACAGAATTGGTGTGGCATTAAAGAAACTCCAGATTTCACCAGATATCCTTAATTTCTGCAGAATTATAGAGAATCAATGCAATGCACTTTCACTAATTCTACTCCTGAGACAAGAGTAAGACGGCGTGCCGCCAAGATACCATTGTAGCTTGAGCCGTATTGAGCTATCTTCTTGGCGAAATTGGAATGAATACCCTTGCCCTATAGTTTTCTTCATAACTGATGACAGCCCCACGAATATAACATAACATAAAAGAAAGAAAGTGAAAGAGGCACTGCTTAGCAGACTTTCCTCAAAACCTTTCTTCAGGTATCTAAAAACTTGAAAATGTAATGCATTAATTTGCAGCTCAGCCATTGAACTCATTTAAACAATGAAAATTTTTTGACAAGTTTAAAATGAAAAAGGAAGAGAATGGCAACCTTTTCCTTCTTGATTACACTTAAACTGTTCCAAATGATTCCTTATATAAAAAAGGTCACAAATTTGAATGTTTTGAAAGCTGTGAAGAGTAATTCCTAACGTTAGTTCTCCCTAGCATTAAGATGCAACCTTTCACCTCCAAACTACTACCTCAGTAAACTAGTTCTGCAGAATACTCCAGAATCTCAGAGTAAACTCAGCAGCATTGAAAACTATTTGAAGGCAAAGTTAACAAGATAACTACATAAGAATTACTCTTCTAGAGAGCAGTCAATCGCATGCAACAGTAGTAATGTGTAATCATTATTAATGATATCTCATCGACCACCAAGTTCATCATAACGGAATTGTGTGTGGGTGTCTTTAAAACCATAAGAGCATGACCAACCTAGCTTATTTGACTTGCAAAATTACGTCTATTTCTGGAGAATGAGACAGAAGTATATAAACAAACTAAATAAAGAAGGACATTGTAACCATATTAAACGAGAACAGAATCTAATCTGAAGTAAATTGAGACAGATCGAGTGCCTAAAAGTCCTAAAGCACGGTGTTTGATCATTTGATGTACGCAGCCTGTACTCTTCCATGGAAAGCTAATGGCCAAAAGGCAATTTTTCCAGGATAAGTATATGGTGCAGGGTATGGTCTTTGTTTGATGACAGAGAAGAGTTTCTGTGAAGATCTCATGCGAGCCACAGAAAAGTTGACGCCACATGTGAAATCACTCTTCCAATATATCTGCTATGCGATAACAACAATCATTCAAGGGGTAAACATGGAAATATCTTAGGTTCTGATATTGGACAGATAAACAAAGTGGGTGAAAATAGCATCTGCAAGAGGGATTCAGCAGCTAATGCTTGCTGAATAAAAGGTAACTGGACCAGAAAAGTTCTAAAGGGAAAAGCAGCTGACACTGATGCAAAACGAGGTAAATCGACAAAAATGCACTCCTTCAATGTTTATCAGAATGTTTCAGTACACTGGTGGAATTCACAGGCTGGGATAGGCCATACAGAAACACCAGGTGCCCGATAAATTGCAATCTCACCCGACAAAAATGTTCAGGAATTTTCCTTATTCACCCCCAATCCCACCCCCTGAATTCTGTCTCCGCCATTGTCTCCCTGTATGTCCATCACATACACCGCAATTGCTCCTATGAACAAAACTACATAAACGGGATCAACCAATCCAACTAGTATTCTTTTTGTGGGATTCCCCTAACCAAGTCCCACTTTCTACTCCAGAATGTTACTAAGAAGCCCCAGAGAAGTAACGAATCTCTTCTTTTACTTTCAAAGCAGGACATTTTGTCCATTGTGTCTGTAAAGTAGCTAAACGTCATAAATTTATCCGTAAAGGAAGAAAGAATTCGACAATTAGCAAAAGATTAATTAGAGGGAATTTCACTCACAGTGGCCATTAGAACTGCCCCAGTGCACCCTCCAGCAAGTGAGCCCTTGCTTCCTGACCTGCTAACTGCACCCACAGAACTTCCAAAACTTCAGTTCTCATTTCTAACATGTCATTACTTCTATCGCCCTCCAATTACCGATCAAAAGAACAAAAACAAAAAAGGCGCAGTAAATGGAATCAATGTAAAGGACAAATTGCCAAAGAAGAGAGCAAATAAGTACAGGCGAAGAGACCGCCGCCGAGAAGAAGAGACCCATAAACGGCGGAGGTGACCGGAGCGAGGTCGCCCAGTTGGGCCTCGCACCGGAAACCACGTCGCTTGTGACTGGGCAATTCGCTCAACTTCAGCCCCGAGCCGATGCCAAACCTCCGCTTCAGCAAAGTCGCGGCGTAACCATCAAAATGGCGAGTCGCGGAGTGATTGGGGTAATAGTCGTTCGAGCGTTGGGAGGGTCGTAGGACTGGGCTGGGTTTGGGTAGGAATGTCGGCGGCGACAGCGAGAATGACATCTTCTGTTTCGGACACTGCAGAGTGCTGATGAGGTAAGGGAAAAGGGAGATGCTTAAGTTAAATAAACGGCGAACAAGCGGGTATAACGGGGAAAATTCCAAAAAAAATCACCTGGGTCTGTTGCTAAACCTTCGTTTCGACGTGAATCGTTCTGAAATATTCTTGGGCTACTCGCGTACATGATTAAAAACCTCAGAAAGATCACAATTTGGCTCCAATTTTTCTGATAATGATATCATGCTCCCTGAGCTGGTCTTCAAAAGCCTCGAGGGGAGACGGGAAAAGGAATTTTCCGGCACGGTAGAAGGATGTCCTTGGAAGTTCTCTGAGTATTCCTTCTCTCCGAGGAAGCAAGTATCTGGATCGGAACTTAGGGACCTCTGGCAGGAAAGATACACTCCTGATCAGCTTAAGCTGACAACTGTATAGTAGTCCCTCACGCGTGAAGTTCCATACGAAAGCTTTGGCCTCTACTAGTTAGACCTGTGCTTTTCACACGATTTCTGATGACCGACACGTCTGCCTACCTTGTACCCTGAATACAAAGAGTAACCAGGAACGTGAAAAGAGAGTAACGCGAGCATCGTAAACTGAAGCGAACTCAGTGAGGGAAGTTCAACTCAAAGGCAAACAAACAAACCCAACTAAGCATTGGAGGAGCACGTGATGAACACATGTTTGTGACGACGGGGTTAGGATTACTAAAGTCAAAAGTTTTCAAAGATACTTAAAATCGAAGTCAAATTTAGGAAGAACCTCGATAATCGAGTCCCGCTTTCAAGGAGACTTATAGAATTTACATGACCCACGTAATCAATTAAAGTCTAGAAAAAGAGAGACTATCGGTAAACCTTACCTAATTTGAAATAATTCGATGTCTAAAATATCGAATTCGCTTAGTCCGAGAGCGGTTAACGCATAGAACATTTCCACAATTTCTTAGTTGATTTCGCATATCAGCCACACGACTCGTGAAGATACTGCAGTGACCCACGTAAACAATCCGATTAATAAAACATCGAGAGTTTCAAGATTCATAGGCAAAAGTTGATTTGGATGCATACCGCGCGGATAATATGATTGAGCGATCATCATAATTGGTTGCAATCTATGATTTTCACAAAATTCTACCCACCCACGCATGACCAAATTGGTTAAGAGATAGATTATCCCTTGTTAGGTCCATGTTTTAAATCTCCCAAATCGCACTCCGTGACTTAAGTGGAAGTCGCGAAGAATGATTGTCGTGCTAGTCCCACGGAGTTCCCAACTCGCACTCCATGACTTGTTGTCGTGCTAGTCCCCCTAAGAAATAGTCGAGATGCGCGCAAACTGGCCCGGACACCTCAGCTATAAAAAAAAACAAAAACAAAATTCTCAACTTCACGTCCGATCTCAATTCTATTTTAAGTTTTTTTCCCTAAAAAACCTAAAACTATTGGTCTAATCTCAATTCTACCATAAACTTTTTGTGTCTCATAAAAAATCGTATACTTTAACTTGAGTCCCTAATCTACCCCCGTTAATCTTGTTGGGGCGTGATTCTTGCTCTCCTGCGATAAGAGAGCACATGGATCCTGCTTTATATAAGTGATCGGTTCTTGGTCTAGTTCGATTCCCCTCAAGAACTGAGAACCTGACCGGTGGTGTCGGTTCTTAATTTTTCAAAATCGAGAACCGGTCCGATCCGGTTCCTAGGTGGTTCCATTGGACTAGATACACACCAAATATTTTGAATCAGAAAACTTTTTGCATAAATTAATGTTATGATCTCAGTGGTCGCTATTCCTTCCCACATTTCTTATTCTTATACGGGATGGAATCCCTGAGCATTAAACAGAAAAAATTATGCTAAACATTGTTATAATTTTTTTCTCAAGTTTTTTCAAGAATTATCTATTATATTGCTAGTGAGGATCATTGCTTTCTGTCACATTCACAGACATCTAATTCATATTCAAAATTAGATGTCTAAATAATTTCTGATGATTGAGCTCAACATTCTCCATAACATCTTCCATGTACACACGAAGTCATCTAATTTTGAAAAGACAAACTAATCAGTTTTATCTTTAGAACGGGGACTACTCTAGTTTTATGAAGACAAGCTAATCAGCCCTCATCAGATTTATGAAGTCAACTATTTTATCTAACTTGAGACTACTCCAAATTAATTTCGATCGGTCCAGTTCGGGAGGTCCGGTCCAGTCTTAGAGGATCCTAGAGTCGGGAATCGGATCGATCCCACTAGAATCGAGAACCGAACTACCAGTCTTGATCCGGTCCAGCCAGTCTCGATTTGGGCGGTCCGATTTGCTCACCCCTACTACTTTAGGCTGAGCAGGCGGGGGTTTGGGAGAGCAGCCCTAGTGAGGGTCGTAAGAGGGCAGCGACCCCTAGATACCATAGGACTTTTATGATTTAAGCCTATAATTTTTCATTAGTAGTTTGAGTTTTGTTTTGTCAAGCCCCGAATCCGGCGAGCACGCGAGCATCCCACCTTCGCTATTAGCTTTAACGATCTCTAAGGATCCAACGGCCAAAACTTGAAGATCTAAATGAAGCATGCATGTGAAAGTGAAGCCAAACTCTATAAAAATAAAGCAACACAGGATAACTTAGGACAGAGGGATACACCTTTCATAAAAGTCAATTATACTTCAGAGATTACAACTCTAAAACCCCAAATATATCATTTTATCCCTAAGGACACAAAAGAGTAATCCTCAATTCCTCCAATGACTTCTTCAAATGTCAAACCATGGCAAACTCGGTTTACTTTGTTTAGGATCTGAAAAATGTTATCCCACGATGGGGTGAGATATATAATCTCAGTTTGTCAAACCTAACCCTAAAATAGGCTGCCAGTACCTCCAGACGCTTTTGAAAAACATGGGTATTTTGGTATTAAAAACATTGGCATGCTTAAAATAGTGTACTTGTCAAAACCTGACATTTCAATACTTCAAATCGACACGACTCAGTCACAAATCATGGAAAAAATCTGAGCTTTGTATGGTGGCAGGGTTTTCAATCAAAAGCAAGCACTCGACGCCATCTCAAAAACATAACGCAACTTTCACTTCTTTCTCAAAAATATCATTCCTTGAAATTTCCAGAAAACACATTATTTTCTCTCGCGCCCCTTTCTGGGCTATTTTCAAATCATGAGGTAAATTTCCAAACATGAGGTATAAATAATTTTTCACAAAATCATTCTTGATTTTTTCGAAAAATAGATCTTTCCATATCCGTCCATCCTGGGCAGTCCATTTTGGGGCTGCGAGATGATTCGATCTCCATATGACCCGTCGGTCCATATGAGACTCTCGCATCCAGACCTAGAGATGATTCGGTCGCAATACGACTCTCGACGTCCATTTTCAATCGAGATGAATCGTGTCAGTATGGGACTATTTTGCCGCACGACCTCGTCAGGTCAAATGAGAGTAACTCCCTCCCAATACGTTGACCAAAATGTAAGTTCTCGGCGATCCCACACGCCAGTGCACATATAATTTCCTCGGCGATTTCACACGCCATTTTATTCATAAAAAATTCAATTATAGAAAGCATCATATTTTTATTTAAAGAAAATAATTCGTGCCTCAAAATTCATCATTCAAGAACAACTCATGAAATCAAGCAATTCATCACATACTCGAGGCATTCCTTTCAAACGTCCGTCACTGGACACAACACGTTTCAATTTATAACTTTCTCAGTCAAACACGTATAAATTCAAGTAAATCCTCAGACAATTCAATGATTACGACCAATTCATAATTTCAAGCTTGACTCAAAATCACATTTTTCACCACTTTCAATCTTGGCTTTTCTTTCAATCAAAACTTTCAGCTTCTTATCTCACATGTTCAAATAGCCATTAAGACACACATTCATGGTCAATTAGGGCTTCCCAATCAATCAATTTTCAATCAAACATGCCAAGGAATGCCAACTCACAAAACTAAACAGATTTGGACTCTCTCGCGCCTCTTACAAAATCAGGCCATGAAATCATTCAATACAACTCAAAACTCTGTCCTTTAGTGACATAACATCCTACTAAAGGTTTAGGCATAACTTACCGGTACTCTAAGCTGGGAATGTCCACGAAATAGGCGACGTAAGTCATTGTTCCAAATCTGTCCAAAATCGGTTCCTAAGCGTTTCACCAACATTCATCCATCAAAACTCCTTCAATCCACTTTCAATTTATCCACAAGCTACCCTAGCATCTCAAACAAGGTCTTAAGGAGTCTTACCAAGAATTTGAGCCAATGAAATTGACCAAAGGACCGTATAATGCATTCGATTCCAAGTCTGTTCGGTATATGACAGATTCTGTCCTCGGAGAAAATCACAAGAAACTAGCCATTAAACACCATTTAAACTCCATTCCAACTATCATACACCTTGCTAACACATGATACTAGGTCTTAGGATAACCCACCAACAATTTCCAAGCCAAATGATGTCTTGGCAGAATCCAAAGTGTCACGGTTTCCAAACTGGTTCCACAGAACAGGTTCTATCCAAGTGAGAATCGTCCCGAAGTTTAATTATCAAATCACTTCTAAATTAAAGTAAACTCCTCCACAAGCTAGTCAACACGTAGAGCTAAGTCTTAGGATGACTCATCGGTAATTTCTAAGCAAAACAAAGTCTCAAGGACCCTTAAGGAGTCACGATTCCAAGTTTGACCGGTGGGGGTAGTTTTTGTCCTATTGAAAAATATGAAGATTCAACCACCAAAACCCATCAAAATCCAACCAAACTTCATGGACACAAAGATATATGTCTTAAATAGGTTTGAGAGGTGGTCTTACAAAAAATGAAGCCAAAACAAGCCCGAAATTCCAAGATGAAGCTCCTCGGATCGGTATAGGGTCGAGCAGCGACCTTTCCTCACTCAAACGGCTCTACGGGATAAATGGATAGGCCAAATTGGGCTCATAATACCTTGTTGGAACGGCAAGAGAAAGAGATTTCTAATGGTGGGTGACACGTTGCAATACGAGGTCGAACGAAGAAGTTATAGCCTGAAGAGTGGATGTGGTGGTAACTGCGCGGAGAGAAAAAGAGAGGGAGAGTCATCCGAGTGAGAGAGAAAATTGGAGGAAGATGGTGGTCAGCCAAGGCTTCAAGGAAGAGAGAGAGAGAGAGCTTGCTTAGCTTCATCCACAAGCCAAAGAAGAGAGAGAATGGAATGGTAGGTGAGATTAGACAATAAATTAATGCCTTTAGGTGTCTAATCCTAACCTAGGTGTACTTACCACTCCAATTGAGACACTTGTCTCTTGCACATGAAAAATCTCAATGGTCAAATGTCCATTATGCTCTCACTTATTTGGCCACTTAGGGATAGGGAGAATGACTAATTTGCCCTTACTTTGGTCTTAATAGAATGAGCGTCCTTTGATGGGCAAAAGGGCAATTTTTCACCTTCGGTCTGTATTTCACTTTTCCGAATCTTAATTACCCTTGATGAGGCGGCATCCAATTCTTTTCAAATGTTAGATTCCCTCAATGTCCGATACCCACTTCCGAGGTCTAATTCATGTCGAATTCTCGTCGACTGTAATTATAGTTTATATCAAACTGACGGGCGACTCTTACAGGCATTACACGTATCGACTTTAGGATCTCTCAAGTCGTGGCGACTTTGGTTGTCATGTGATTATGAGGGTTTATCGCTAGTTCCTGTTGTCCTGATCATCGAAATCCGATTTAGAAAATTCTCGCAAATTAAATATTGATTAAGCGGAATCACCCGCGTCTCAACGTATAACGCTAGCAAGGCATTTCTATGATCATCCCTAGATCGATCTCTGCAGATCCAAAATATCCCATTGACAATCCTTATGGTCAAAGTGTCATTTCTTATTCGAATTTCCCAAGTCCACATACCCGACTCCGCTTTAATATTTTCCTTTTGGTTAGTTAACTCGAGAATGGCCTGCTTCGAGTGAGATACGACTAAAATATATCGATCGATGTCTTTCCATTCAATAGCCTCGAGAGGGGTCGAAATTCGGAGTGTCACAACTCTTCCCCCTTAAGGAAATTTCGTCCTCGAAATTTACAACCTTTCAAATCATCCAATCTTATGGGGTATTGACTTTTCATTACTTCTTCATTTTCCCAAGTAGCTATTTTCGTATCGTCGAGGGCGCACAAGTCCCATTAGCTTAACCTCGATTATCCAAATCAAACCATAGTCTTCTCGACTTCTGAGGCAAATTCATGATTGAGTCCTTAGTAGTTCGTCCTCGATCCATTCGAGATTCTCCAATGACCATTTATTCCACCAACTTACAATAGTTACGTTTTTCCTCATTGACACGTTTCAACTTCCAATCACATGCTTGCTTTCTTTCGTTTCCATTCCATCCGTTCCTAGTACCAATGTAAGTGTTCACACTCCTTCGTGCCATTCCATTGGGCGCCATGGTTCTCCCTATGAACTTCTCATAAGATCTCCTCCTCAAATTTCTCTTCCATTTGTAGGACGCTCCCTTATTCTTGAACTTCAAGGTTTCCACCCTCAATTTCAGTTTTTTTTTTCCAGAATTTCATTCATCCACATTGCTCTTCTTTCAATTTTCTTAGGCCAACAAATACTTCAAGTTCTCATGATCGGTATAAACCCACAACCTCCCTTCACACAAGTGATGTTTCTCAAGTTTTGATGTAAGGACGATTGCATGCCACTTCCATCATGCCTTTAGGCACTCCAACTTATAGGGTCTCACTGTCGCATCGTCTATGCCTTGCTCACTTCGAATTGCCTTGTTACGCCATTAATTTTCTCTTTGCGATAAGTCGTTATGATTCTCTTGTTTCTTTCGATTCCAACAGAAATGCCACCATCGGCATGGTCACCACTTCCATTCACGCTACATTTCGTCCTTAGTCCATTTCACCAATGGAATAGTCTTGTGGGGTAATCTTCCCACGACGTCTATAGCAATCCATCAATCGCAAGAAACTTCAAATTTCAATAGCTCACATCGGCCTTAGTCAATCCATCATCATTTTCTACCTTTGAAGGATTCACAGGGATCTCATCTCCCAAAATTTCACACGACTAAGGGATTTCACCTTATCAAGTCCAAAGCTCGCGCTCTTCACACTTCGCCTACACGAACGATTCCTTAGAATTCATAGGATACTTTCCAAAGGTTGTTCATGTTTTTCATGACTCATTGCATGAATCCGATCATCATCTCTAAAGACGAAAACAACCAATCCGATTACTCCTTGAATATTTAATCCGACCGTTACCAGCCTCTTTGCTACCAAGTGTCGAATCGTTCAAACAGTCCTTCGCACCATCCACTTGAGAGCTTATTCCTTGGCTCTCTATTTTCAGGGGTCTCCAATTAGACCATACATCATTTTGTTTATTTTTCTCACTCTTTTCTCAAAAAGCATCAGTGGCTCAACTGCCGGTTCCATAACCAGCCAATGTAACTTTATCCCAATTTAGACCATTCGATTGAAGGTCAACATCATCTCAGAATCCTACATTGTCCACAAGTCAAGTCTCTTAGACTTAATTCTCAGAAATCATTCAAGCTCCACGTCTTCATCCTTAATCCAGACGTTCAACCTCAATACCAAGATACTTAGGATTTTCTATTCCTTCTATACTAGGATCTCTTATTCCATAAAAGAAATTATTCATTTCAGTGGCATTCCCTTACTTCGAATCCACTTGCCTTTCTTATCTCATAGGATGTCAGTCTTGGAGTCTCACCAACAGCGATTCTCTTATTTTCGGATTCTAATGCCACCACACTTTAACATTCTCCTTCCAACAGTTTAGTCACCTCAAGTGATAATGTTCATTCTTCCTCGGTCTCCACACATTCATATTTCACATATTCAATTCAACTACCTCAAATCGCATTACGATTACAATCTAAACACCCTTTTTTGTTCATTCATCCATTCATTAAAATCGCAAGTAACTAAAGCCATCAAGTCCATTCACCTTTCTTTCGTAAACGACCATCTCATGGTCCAATCGCCCCTTTAAGGACGACACCTACTCTTTAGGGGTGATAATTTACAGCGTCACTTCTAATGGTTTCGATTCGATTCAATTCCAATCAATCTCATTTTGATCAACAATGTCAGACAATTGATATAACTCTTTCCTTAATTTTTTTCCCGTGACGGAAGAAACGAAACATCAATTTCTCATTACGAGCCTTACGCCAGGGTCATAACCATTTCTTGCAGGCGTGTTCCATGTTCCATAATGAACATCTCTTTGCTCATAATCCATGAGCATGAGTTCTCTTACTCATATTTCTTCCGTTCATTTTCTCATTTCATTAAGATCCATTACAGTCCATCAAAATCAGGAATAATAACTAGCCATGAGGCTTCCAAATTCTAACCCACTCAGAGATTTCACATCTGGTTCAAATGATCCTTGACCACTATTAGTACGCTTAGACGACCTCGAGAACTCTGCCTCGACAGGGCCATGCCTTCAAGGCAACTCTTCTTCTGGTGACATTTCACCACTCAACAATAGCCTCTTAAAGCTAGTAACTACTAGGGTCACTTTCTTTCTTCAGTGTACCCAAAACCTTTAAGGTTTCCTTCTAAATTCTCAATCTGAAGAAAGGCAGTTTCGAGGTCATCTTCCCCATCGAACCTCAATCGATCTCAAGATCCATTTTACAAGTTATTCAAGACTCTCGTCGTTCTTCTTCACATTTTCAACTAGAAACGAGTAATCTCAAAGCCACCTTTCTCGTGATTTCCATAACTTAATTTCATCAGCACTAACATCAGTTACCTCAGTGACTTAGGCAACAATGACAGCTCCTTCTTGAGTCTGCTTACACCTTTTAGATTTCTATTGACATTCGAGTTCTCAAGACCCCTTCAATTCTTAGGTCTCGCGCACTTTTCCAACTTGAGTCAAATGATCTTACAGCACTCATACTTTAGTTGTTCATATTTACTCAGTTCTCATGATGCCTTTCAGTTCTTGAATCTTCTCATATCTTGTATACTCGAGCTAAAATCTTCTTTAGTGACCATACTCTAGTCGTTCAACATTACTAGGTACTCGTGACATTCGAGTCACTACAATTCCCTTCAGGAATTAAAGACCTAAGTCATTCACGTAGGTCTAGCAATTTCAGGCTGCTTATCTTATCATCTATCACAAGTAATCAACCATCCAATGGTTCTAAACAAATCTTTGATCAATCGTCAATTATCTAGGAATTTTAAATCATCATTCATCAGTAATCACTTATCAAGCTAGCCTCTACTAGGAAATTCCGCAACTAGTAGTCATCTACTAAGCAAACTCTCGAGTCACAATTCATTGGATCAAATGCTCACATCTTAAGTCTAGACGTATCTGTGACTTAGTAATAACTTAATAAGCTATCTCAACTTCATAAGATACCAGTCAAACGGTATTCATTCCAAAACTCGCCATATAGGCCAAACATAAGCGTCAATTTCCTTTTTTTTAAAATGACACCAGTTGCCATGTACGAAGCTCCTAACCATGCCAATAACATACGCTATTACAAATGCCATGCAATTTTGAAAATTCACCTTGAGGGTCATTTCAGTGCAATAATCTCTTAACCAAAATTAGACTCAACCCGATACCTAGATTCTCTCTTTTAATTTATAACTTAGATCATTTCTGCCTCCTTACTATCTTAGATGCCTACAAGGAGCCGCTTTTTATCCGACCCTCTTTATCCTGGCGTACACTCCCCGCCCTCATCAGACCTGGTCATCTAAGATAGCAATAACATGCTTCACTACGGTTTATAGGTATCCTATCAGCTTGTTCCATACCAAATAACTGTTTATTAGGTCTGATAATGATAAGTTCATGCATTCACCTTCCTCAACTTTCATTTCAATGCCATAAACACATGCACTGAATGATCGTCCTCAATACTCGCCACACCACAATCGTTTCAGATCAGTTCTTATCCATGGAAGGTTTCTAATTCCACAAATGACCATCTCACAGATCAATTGCCTATGTTCAACCATATACCTCAAGGCCACAATCATGATCATGAAATTCAAATGACTCTCAATTCTTAGGCAATTCTCTATTAACCTCAAGCACATTCACAACCTCAAATCCATGCTCATGGCTCCCCAATTTCTGCTTGCTTTCTTGTGAACCTCAATCACACTATTACCCAAGATCATCGATTAAAATCGATACTATAACCATTAAAGCATAACACAAGTTCAAGCCTATAATCCTTAAGAATCGACAATCCATGCTTAACCCTAAAGGTCTCACTACCTAATCGTCCTCAAGTCATCACTCCTTATCACTCCAAATCTTAATCACAATGGATTGAGCTAACCTTACTTTGATACCACTTAAACGGTGAAGTCACGCCCCGAGTCTGCCGGACACGCGAGCATCCCATCTTTGCCGTTAGCTTTAACGATCTCCTACGGTCCAACGGCCAAAACTCGAAGATCTATATGAAGCATGCATGTGAAAGCGAAGCCAAACTTCATAAAAATAAAGCAACATAGGATGATTTAGGATAAAGGGGTACACCTTTCATAAAGGTCAATCATACTTCAGAGGTTACAACTCTAAATCCCCAAATATATTGTTTTCTCCCTAAGGACACAAAAGATTAATCCTCATTTCCTCTAATGACTTCTTCAAATGTCAATCCATGGCAAACTCGGTTTCCTTCGTCTGGGACCTGAAAAATTTTATCTCACGATAGGGTGAGATATATAATCTCAGTAAGTCAAACCTAACCCTAAAATAGGCTGCTAGTACCTCCAAATGCTTTTGGAAAACAGGGGTATTTTGGTATTAAAAATATTGGCATACTTAAAATAGGGTATTTGTCAAAATCTGGCATTTCAATACTTCAAATCGACACGACTTAGTCACAAATCATGAAAAAAATCTAAGTTTCATACGGTGGCAGTGTTTTCAATCAAAAGCAAGCACTCGACGCCATCTCAAAAACATGAGGTAACTTTCACTTCTTTTTTAAAAGTATCATTCCTTGAAATTTTAGAAAATACATTATTTTCTCTCACGCCCCTTTCTGGGCCATTTTAAAATCATGAGACAAATTTCCAAACATGAGGCATAAACAATTTTTCACAAAATCATTTTTGATTTTTTCGAAAAACAGATCTTTTCATATCCGCCCATCCTAGGCTACCCACTTTGGGGCTGCGAGATGATTTGGTCTCCTTATGACCCATGGTCCATATGAGACTCTCGTGTCCGGACCTAGAGATGATTCGGTCGACATACAACTCTCGATGCCCATTTTCAATCGAGATGAATCGTGTCCGTGTGGGACTCTCTAACCACAAGATCTCATCAGGTCAAATGGGAGTAACTCCCTCCCAATACGTTGGCCAAAAATAATTTCTCAGCGATCCCACAAGCCATTGGCGATCTCACACGCCATTGGCGATCCCACACGCCAGTGCACTTATACTTTTTCCTGGCGATCCCACATGCCAGTGCACATAAATTTCCTCGGCAATCCCACACGCCATTTTATTCATAAAAATTTCAATCATAGAAAGGCTTAGATTTTCATTTAAAGAAAATAATTCATACTTTAAAATTCATCATTCAAGAACATCTCATGAAATCAAGCTAATATGAACCCAAATAACCATGCTTTTGGGCTCCAACTTATGAGAACCCTTGAGTTAATATGCAAGCTATTGGGCTTCAGCTCATATGAACCCAAATAACCATACTTTTACCTATTGAGCTTGTATGCGAACATATTATTTGGACTGCATTAATAATATATTTTCTCATACGTCACTGAGACACTTCACGACTCTCTCTCCCCCTCCCCCTTTACCCTTCTCCTTGCTTACTCGCAGCTCGCCCTCGCTCATTCGGTCCTCGCAACCTCACTTGGTCCAAACTCACTTTTACTTGCTTTCCTTCATTTATTTTTTTTAACTTTAAATCATTATGTTACTCATATTATTTTTGTGTAACAAAATGAATAAAAAAAGGAATAAAAATAGATTCTCGAGTAGATCCTGAAACCGGATCTGAAAAAAACTAACAACTCTAACTAACAACTCTAGGGCAATGAAGATAGGTTTTAAATTCAAAAAAGTGAAAGCATTGTAGGTTCTGGATATCATGTTTGGAACTTACCCATCTTGAAATTGATAAACCAATCATCCCCATGGTATGTATCGATGAGTAGTGACCTGAAAAAAAAAATCAACTCTATCGAAAGCAGAATGGACCAAACCGAACCCCGCCATGCCTAGAGGGACTTTCTTGGCCCGATCCCATCAGATTAGGCTGGGTCTTTCCATTGTCCGGCCGGTTCAAAGGTCTTGCCTGACTGATGAGGAAAAAAAAAAGGGCCTGTACGGAAGAACTCGCATCGGGTCACCGCAAGCTAGCAAGTGGAAGTGCATCAAGATTGCTTATTCCAGACTCCTGCATGATCCCACACGCACATGCGCATGTATACATAGCAGCCCCAGACGCCCGCTGCATGATCACTCGCACATGCACATACATATGCATAGTAGCTCCATGTGGAATTCAAGCGAGGCACGGGAAGAGGGCGGACGCATCAGCTCGCCCGCACCTGCATAGCATCAATGGAGATAACCACATCAGTTGTCATCGCAAAACACCTCCGAAAATGACAGCGAGATATCAGCCCCGAAAACAAATCAAAAGAAACGTGGCTGTTTTGCAACTCCCTGAAGTTATCATTTCGTGACAGCTACCGGTTATTATGAAATGTGGAGGAAAGTTACAGAGTCGCCATCGTTTGCTGGACCGTGCAACCCCCCAAAATGCAAGTAAATCAACCAAGAGAAAATTTGGATTAATAGCACAAAATCTCCAGATTAATATAAATTTACCTCCGCCTATTTTTTTTAACCAAAACCCTTCTTTAATTCCGTCAAATTGAATTAATACCGTAAAAACTTCTCAAATTGATACACGTATAATGATCAAAGGATAAAAACTCTAAATTGGTATACTCATCAATTGTTACGTGTTATCTAACTCAACAATTTGAAAGTAAAACTTAATAAAAAATAACGGATGGTAAATTTGTCACAATTTGATATTTTTTATGATAAAAAATAGTTTGGAGTAAAATTATCACATGTATACTGATTTGGGATATTTAGTGCTAAACGTCACATGCGCACCAGTTTGAAATTTTTCATAATAAAAAAAGGTAAATTAGAGTAAATTTTATTATAAGTATATCAGTTTGAAAATCACCTTATGAGCCGATAACGTGGAGCCCATTTTTTTTTTATAATATTGATATAGTTAAATTCTTTATTTGGAACTATCTGGTAGGATATTATAGAGAAATAGAAATTCGCATTATCCATGACAACTTAAGAGGGGAACACAGCCCAAAGCAGTAAGTGAGGCGGTGGCGGAGGAGGAGCAGCTTGAGCGGGAAGCCACAAGACCTTCTTGAAGCCTTTTTCGGTATCCAATGGAGTTGCATAATGTACAGGTGAACATCATCACGTACATGTACAGCAAAAATGGCTTTCAAGTTTCAACAAACACAACAGCTACCGTGGCTTGGCTCCTAGGCTATCTACTCCAAATGTCCAAAAGCACAAAAAAAAAAAAAAGGTATTACATGACTAAATGATAGAATCTCTACACCAGAAGGAAACAACATTCTATATGCACATCATATCAACTATCAAGCACCTACCTACAGTTGTTTTGTTTTGTTTTTTTTTTTTTTTTTGGTCCTAAACCTTCAAGTTCGCAAACACTTCTTCTCCGGCCCCGGCTTCAGTGCCGCCGACGGGATCCTCTCCCTGAAAAACTCCAAGACGTGCGTCGCCGAAGGCCGGAGCGTGTGCGACTGCTGCATGCACAATCTCGCTACGCCGACCATGGCCTTGACCTCCTCTATCTCGAATTCCCCGCTCAACCGCGGATCAACCATCTCCGCCGCTCTCCCCGCCCCGAGCTCGCCTTCCTCCCGAAGCAGACTCACCGCGATCGACGTCAGCATCAGCCCTCTCTCCTCGCAGAAGGCCTCGATCCCCGTGACGAGCTCGAGGACCACCACCCCGTAGCTATAGATGTCGTTCTTCTTCGACGCGATCCCTGTCGTGAGGTAGTGAGGGTCCGTGTACCCGGGGGATCCCATCATGATCTGCTTCGCTCGCGGCGACGAGGAGGAGGAGGAAGGCGGAAGGACCAGAGACGAGAACCCCATCTTCGCGGACCCAAAGTCGCAGAGCTTGCAATTGAGGTCCTCGTCGAGCAGCACATTGGAAGACTTGACGTCGCCGTGGACGATTTGGAGCGCGCATTTCTCGTGCAGGTACTCGATCGCCTGCGCGAGTTGGAAGGCGATAGACACCCGGTGGCTCCACGGGAGGACGGTGCCTCTCCGTAGATGGTTGCCATGAAGCTTCTCTTGGAGATTTCCATTGGGGATGTATTCAAACACTAGTGCTCCTTCGTCTTGGGGGGAAAAAGGGTACGAAAGCGAAATTAGTAAACCATTTTGAGAAAATAAATTCAAATGCAGCATATAGAATTATGCTCTGTGACGATACGAAAATTGGAAAACTGGGAAAATTCGATTTTTCTATTGAAAAAAAAGAGAGTTAATGTCGAGCTTGTTTCTTGTTTCAAGAAAATTTAGATTCGTAAAAGAGTGGATGTTTCACCCCTCCGAGGCGAACAATGCTTAGAAACGAAAACATGCTTCCCACCCACCTCTGTCGTCGCAGTATCCGAGAAGCTTCACGATGTTCTCATGGCGGACGCGGAGCAGAATCTCCAGCTCCTGCTTGAACGCCAAGCTCAGCCGCTCCCCACCGCTGCACTGGACCTTGACAGCCGCGAGGCCAGGCTCGGAGGAGCCGTCCAACGTGGCCAAGTAGACGGTGCTGAAGCCGCCGGATCCGATCGCCCTCGAGAACTCCGTCGTCATCCCCTGCACCTCCTCCCACCTGTACTTCCTCGCACAGCACCCATCGCCACCCTCGCTTTTGTTAGGCCCGCTCTTCCCAACGACGCCGTTCCGGTCTCCGCAGTTCCCAACGTCGCCGCATTCTTGATCTTCAGTGCCGGCGACGACGGCTCCGTTGGATCCACGACGGAGCCAGAGATGGAGGAGCTTGAGCACGCCCATGGCCAGGCCCAGACCTAGGAGAGAGAAGACGGCAATGAGAGGGCCGGCGACTCGTGGGTCGAAGTGGGCTTCCTTCCTCGCCGGCGCTTCGGGGGCGTCGGTACCGTAAATGGTGGAGGGCTGCAGAGAGAGGAGGAATAAGAAAATGGCAGTGGAGGAAGAGGTGGGCGAGGCGGAGCGGCAACAACCACTGAAAGGACCATGTCTCGGCAAAGACAGCTCCTGCTCAACGACCGCCACCTCCGTCGGGTCGTCGTCGGTGGAGAAAGCCATGGAGGAGGCAGAGAATTGAGACACCGGGGGGGGGGGGGGGGGGGGGGGCGCGGGGGGGGCGCGGGGTTGTGTTGGGTTTTGAGGGAGGAACGTCCCTTCCGATTCTGGTCCTACGGTGAGAGAGGGTTGAAGGTCAAGCCTCCATGGCTTTTTGGGTCAAGGACCTCAAAGCTTCCCACAAGTACAACATATGAAAGCCACGAACCCGTCAGGACATCATCGGCCCCACGTTTAATGGCATCATTAATTGCCATCGTTACTTGAGACTTAGGCAAAGAGGAAAGAACATTTGGAAATATTGAAAAAGGAAAACGGCAAAAAAGGAAAAAGGAAAAAAAAAAGTGTAACCTTGAATGCAAACATTTACTTAATATGTTAGGCCCTAATCTTACAATTCGGTACGTTCATGTTATGAATGAATGTCCCAAATTATAACTAACAATATATATAATTCAAAAAATTACTCCTTAAAAATCGAAAATTTGGACCGTCCGTAAAAAAATGGACAGCCCAAATTATAAGATTATGTGTCTAAATTTTTGAGAAAATGTTAGACGATCTGGATCTTGCGAATGATGACTTCGCAAATAGCCCAAATAAAAAAAGACTTAGATCATCTACCCTAATTAGTGCCTTGTCAAATCAAGGCAGTCCGTTCAATCACGAATCACCCAGATCAAAATAAATTACAGCGCTTTTTTTTTCGCTATCAAATCAAAGCCGTTTGTGATTGATCAGACGGTCCTGATTTAACATAGTACCGTTTGCCTTGATTTGATGAGGGCAAATGATCCAAGTCCAATGAAAAAGGGCACAAAAAAGCGAGGAGTGAGAATGGGCGCGACGATGATCGATTGGGAATGGGGTGGGAAAATAATTAATGCATCAATGATTCAATGCGAGGAGAGCGAGATCTGTCTGAGTGGGATCCAGCGTTTGCCAAAACCTGCACGGCAACTGCTTGCAGACCGAGCGTCGTTATTCTAACATCCAAGGGGCGAAACTCGACGGACTTTGACTCGGGACTGAACACGATGGCGAGTCGGATGACACCACACCTCCTCGCCGTCCAAATCCAATCTAACCCCACCCCCACCCCCACCCCCACCCCCACCCAACAAACCCCCCAAAAAACGAAATTTTGAAAGATCAAAATGAATAAAGAAGCTTGCTGTCCAAAAAGTTCTTCAGCTCAAGAAAACGTGGCCTCATGCTCTGCCATCCCCCCTCCTAACTTCTTCGTACTTATTAAATGACTCCGGAATTTGATTTCGAATTTTCTGGATGTGGCCCCAGAGGGGGTGGGGTTTGTATTTGCTCGGTGAGATTTAAATAGGGGATGTGGACGCGGACAGCGATGCGTGTGAACCCGGTGCCACGGACGGCTGCCACATTTAAGTTCCAGAATGGAACTCCGCGAGGGTTTCTCCGAACTGGAGCTGGATTCGGAGCTTTTGGCCCCGTCTGCATCGTGGAGCTCCGGTCGTGCCGGACCGCGAAAGCGGAGCTGATCCGAATCGCGGGAGGCTCGGGCTCTTGGGTTTGAATCGCCGAGCTTGCGTGTTCTTTTTTATAATTCACGTGCAAGGGCACGGACCTGTGTATTCTAGTCAGTAGTCACCACTATGAAGTGCGTGCGTAACATGGGACGGTGTGGCTTCTCAATTAACAAGAGTCTGGCTAGTTGCCAATCTGTTCGTGTCTGATTCTAATTTCATTATAAAAAAAAAAAAAGGATGTCGCATCCCAAACGCGAGATTTCATACCCTATTCTTGGTCCCGATAATATCCTGAATTAGGTCACAAAACGACATTTTCCGAATAATATAGTTCAAGAACTAAATTGGGCACACATAAAAAGTTCATGTACCATATTGAATAAATAAAAAATTTTGCATATTCGACCATAATTCAATCTTTTATGTCGATATCTCATGAATTGAAGATTGCTTGTTACTAGAACCCTTGTAAATGCCCCTGTTATATCAAAAACGCCGTGTCACATGTGCATGCATATTTAGCCAAAGGAGCTTCCTTTCCTGCCACGTCATAGCCATAAATGCTTGATAATTAGGAAAAAACGGATGAAAGCCTGCCCATCGGGTTAATCTAATGCTGTCACTAAACCAACTATCGTGCAAAAAAACTCTTAGGATAACAAACGTGGGATTGGGAATGTCAACACGTTTGATTTGTTCAACTTCGAACAAACATCATTAACAATATGCAATGATAGAAAACGAGAAACATAGCGGTTGACAAGAGGCGCACTAATGAAAGGTCTGGAGAAGGCAAAGCGACGACGATTTTGGTCGTTTCCATATTTAGCCATGGCATGAAACGATAGGATGAGATATGAAAATAAGAAATTATACTATATTTAATTCATTAGTTGGTCAATTCAAGTAATAAAAATGGATATTTAGGTATCCCATCATGTTCATTATTTGGTATGAACGGCATATCAATATAAATGAACCTAAAAATCGCACAAGCGGAGATCGTAAAAATCTCGCTGCCCAGCGTCATTGGGAAAAATCCTCTTTCGATTCGGTCAGATGAATCCGGGCTTATGTTTCTTCCTTTCGACCTTGTTATTTTCCAATGTTGGACGTCCTTGAATTTGGTTACGCTGCACTTGTAGAGAGCCTTATGAATGGGGGGCCGGGATGGTGTCGCGTCCCTCTCCCGTGGAGCTTGGGGCCAAGGCACGCAATGATTTTCTTTTTTTTTTTAATCATACTAACGATGATAAAATATGGCAATAATAATACGAAGATCATACCACGCACATGCTAGTACTCTTTTCCTTGTCAGACTTTTGGCCTTTGTAACTAACTCCATTAAAATATGATCACGAGATTGCGCCCACAGGCATCGCAATCGATAACACCATCCCTTTCGATCGCAACCAGTGATAGCAACATGGAAAAATGCTGACTTTCAAAGTCGGTACGGCCAACTCTCTCCGTTAGCTCCGTCTAATCGGTTAAAGAAAAAAAATGCTGACATGACTTGATTTAACTATTTTTGTCGTACGTGGCAGCTCTATCTAAAACCTCGAATGCCGGATCAAGGACGGTTTCGAGATTGAACCGAAAGCTTTCGGTTTTAAGGAGAGGTTTTCAAGTTGTTCGACTTTTACCGTACGGTTCATTGAGTTACGTCTCGGTAAAACTGCAAATGTTGATGAAGATTTCAGTGAATAGCATACCTGGTGATTTTTGAAAATTATCGGCCAAGAGTCAAAATAATACCATTCGGAAAATTGTTAAAAAAAAGTCCTGAATTTATTGTATTTTTATAGATTCAATCCTAATTTTTTTCAATTTTATCGATTGAGTTCTGAACTTTTTTACATTTTGCTAATTTAGTCTTCTGGCTAATTTAGCGCTCGAAAAAATGCTTTCGTGGATTTTTCGTCAACGCCGACCATCCCACGTGGTTGGCCTGACGTTGACGTGGACGTAGGAAAATAAAAAAAAAAAGATGATGTTTTTTTTTTTTTTTTGTTTCTCTTGCTTCTGCGTTTCGTTTCTGGGAAAATTTTAGCGATGCACAACTACTTTACCTTTGCATAAGCAAAGATGCTTGTAATCCTCGTTAGGCATACATACACACACCTTTGCATAAGCAAGAGCATGGTGGGGAAAGGGAATGCTATTATCTCTCGAGTCATGATAGTTGCATCTAACTATTCCAGTCCAGATTGAGATTCGGTGGGATTGATCAGTTATGGATTATTTCCTCGAGAACTGTTCGATTCCCAATTCCTTGTGCATAACTTGATCGATCAAAATTAAGGGTGAGTAAATTGGACTGATTAGATCGAGATCGTGCGGACCAATGGTCCAGTTCTCAATTTTAGAGCGCGGCGGTTCGGTTCGCGGTTCTTCAAATTGGAACCTGTAGCCGGACGGTCCAATTCCCGATTTCAGAGTCTAGGACCGGATCGGACCGATCCAAATTTTTATTATTATTTATTTTTTTAAAAGCAACCGTTTGTTTACTTGTTTAGGCCATTTAGGTTTGCTTCTTTCTTTTCAACTTGGCAGCTATTTTTTCCTTGCCTTTGTCACGTCTCTAACTCTCTCGCTAATCTCAACTCCCTTCACCAAACCAGAAGGAAGACAAGGCTTATAACTATGATTTGTATACCTAAAGATAAAAAGTTTCGTTTCAGCAATCTTGACTGCACTCTCGACACAAAACATGTTGAGTTCTGGATGCTTGCTAAAGCCCTTTAACTGAAGCATTGTTCTTAATGGAGAGATTATTTTGGTCATGTCACCGGTTCTTTGGAACCGCCCGGTTTGCAATTCCTAAAGTCGCCGGTCCGGTACTTGATTCTGAAAAATGAGAATAGGGATCATCGGTCCGGTTCTCGGTTCAGTCCTCAGTTCTTGATGGAAATAGGACCGAACCGAGAACCGATCACCCCTAATTAAAACGACCAAGTATTTTCTTTCTTTTTTGAAATAATACACGGAAAATCCTAAAGCTTATCAAGAAAGTACAAAAAATATAATCAAGTTCTAAAACTTATTAAATTGATGCAATCAAGTATTTTTGTTAATTCCATTCGATTTGGCTAACAGAAAATGCTGACGTGTTGGCATTCCTCATGTGCGGTTGACGAGGGTCGCTAGCACGTTAGCATTTTTCGTTAACCAAATTAGACAAAATTAACATAATGAATCGATTGCATAAACTTGACAAGTTTTAGGATTTGATTATAATTTTTGTAAGTTTTGAAACTTTTAGTGCATTTATCCCAAAAAAAGAAGAAAGATACTCGATTGGTTCACAGCCCTTGGCCAAATTTGGGTGAGAGATGCCAGCCCATCCCCGTCCCGGCAATGGTAGGGCGGCAGTATGACGGCTCTAAGCCCTCCTGCATCTTCTTACTATTTTCCTTTAATCTTTTGTATTTTTCTAAAAATATTTTACTAATCTTTTTATTAGAAAATTAAATTTGGACCAAAATCCCGTTATCTTATCCATACTAACGTCGCGTAGAATACATAAATTAATAAAAAAAAAAGAGTATTGGTGTTTTTTATTAGTCAAATAGAATGAAGGTAATAGAGAATCCGATTGCAAAATTTTAATACTGAATTTGATGATAAATTTTAAGATGTGAACGCGCTTTGTTTTTTTGACCCCCCCAAAAAAAAGAGAGAATGCGTTTTGTTTTGTTTTTGTTTTTGTTTTTTTTTTTTAATTTGGCGGAGAGGACAAAGAACAAAAACCCTAAGTAGAAAGGGCCATGGGCAAAGCAAAGGGTTCTCTCTCTCCTAAACTGTCGCACTCTTGCGTCTCTCTCTTCGCTCGAGTTCTTGCTCTCTGTCTCTCGTAGTCTCACCTTCCAGTTGGCCCCTTTTTCGCTCCCTCTCGCGATCTCACCTCCCTTGGACGACGAGTTGGCGAACCACGACTTGATTGGCGAGTGCGCTTCTCTGTCCCCTATCACTACCGGCATCGATCTGTACAAGTTCGACCATTGGGACCTTCCAGGTACTTCGACACGCTCCCTCCCTTCCTTTGCTTCTCTCGAGGCTCTGTTCGACATTTCCGTTTATGTTTTTATTCAGTTTTTGTGAATTCATCCCATTCTGGGAAAATGGCCGGCGAGTTTTGTCACTCTTTTGGGTGATTTTGTTCTAAGAAATTCGTTCTTTATTTGGGAGCTGTCACTGTAAGAAGAAATGTAGTTTGGGAGGTCCAATGTTCGATGATTTTGTGATGGTCTGTTGACCGAGTCCCTTGATTTTAGCTGATTAAGATTTGCATGCATCGTTATGAATAGAACCAGGAAAAAAAATAAAAAAAGGAACTGCCGTTCCGGGTAAACCCTGAAACCCGCCGGTCCGGTCCGGTTCTAGGGTCCACAGTGTCGGTTCTTGAATTCCACAAACCTTGGACTGACCCTGTTCAGTGCGGGAGAGGACTCGGTCTACCATGGAACCGATCAACCCTAGCTGCATTGACGCCATTGAGAATCCAAAAAGTTGCGTACTGTACATGCAAGGTTTTAGCACCAAAATTAACATATAGGCAGTAGTGCTGCAAATAAGATACATTGTGAACTTTATGGGAAATGAGAGTAAACTGATTAACCTAATTCTCTCAGTATCAACTCCGAGCCCCGGAACATCGAATCCAATGGCAGCGAGTTCTCGATTTTCGCTCCATTATGACCTTGCGCAACCGGTATAGGTCTTCTCGCTCTCTGAATGCTGTAAGAATAAATCCCTCGACTTTTTATGGCTTTTACTTTGGTTTCTTCTATTTTTCATTGTGCTTTCACTTTATCTGATTGCAACTGCACTAGATGACTCATTGAAATTGGCCACATGATATTTGAAACACTTCTTAGGTCTGTGTGAGCTTTTGTAGCTTCATTTAGTTGAGTCAGGTATACGAATTGTACTTTTTCTAACCTCTAAGGCCTTTTTGAGCTAAACTATTGGGCTCTACATTGCAATGAAAGCATTGGTTTGTTCAGTTTCAGATCACTAGCAAAATTTTAATTCTAGGTGGTATAGATAGTTGAAAGTACGTGCACAACTGCAGAGTACTGTTATGTACTTGCATTTGACCATGAAGATGTGGGTGAAAATTGCTAACCTCCACTCATAAAAAGAAAGAGAAACCCCATAACAGTGAAAGTAGATGAGGACTTATAATCTCTTGGTCTGACCAAGTTGAAGTTATTGTTTTATCCTCAACAATGATAGATGCTCAGTTTTGGTTGCTTCCAGTTTTTGATGCATGTTAATTTAACTTCACATCTTTCTTGCTTTTGTGTTTCGGGAAGGAGGGTGCTGCTGTAAAACTCCCCTAGACAAACCTCATGTTGTCACTTTTTGCTTTTTAGTAACTTAATGCATTGGCTTGATCGTCACTAGTTGGGTAGATGTTTTCAATGCGTTGAATGTCACTACCCGGGTAGATGTTATCAATGTGTTGATTCTAGTCAATGCAATTCATGCAATTGGATAAATATCTTTGAAGTAATTCCCGAGGTTCTTTTCTTGACATTCAATAAACCAGTAGTTTAGTATATCTCTATTTGGATGCATGCTTCCAACTTGGAAAAGGAAACTGAAATGTATATGCATTTTGTTGGGACGATGTGTTATAGACCAACTTGTTTATTTATATTCCAAGCACATTTTATATAAAATCTACTTAAGTATGTTCCCTTTTGTTGGAAAAAAAATGGTCAGTGGTATCAAAGCACCATGTCTGTTGTAGATGTGGTGCACATTTGTACAGTCCGATCCAATCAAGATTTGACACGTGGCAAAGTATTATGATTTAAAAAAAGTTTCCTGCAAAAGTTTATCTACAAATATAATGCACAACAGCTTTATAAATTTTTTTAAATGGGTGCATCTCTTCTCTCACCTCCAACCCACTTTTTCCAGTTTCCACGACCAAAAATGCAATGCTGCTTCATCCTTTCGATTGAGCACTCCTTTCTCAGACGTTCCTTCATCCTCTCGCTCTCGTCGCTCTCGTCTCTTTGTTCCTCTCCTTAATGCGTCGCCCTTGCCAAGACTCGGACCTGACCTGCCTAAGACCCCAGGGTTTCGCTACTTGCCCCTAAAGGACCTGTCGCCCCACTGGACCAACTGCCTTCCCAAAGAGATGATCCTCCTCGCTCTTGCCAAGACCCCCTGGTCTCGCTACTCTCTCTCTCTTACTTCTCCCTTTTGATTCCTACCTAAGTAGGGTTTCATTGAGCTGGGTCCATTTAACGAACTGTCGATGATGAAATCACGGTAACGGTAGTTCAGCAGAACTGCTCTGGCATTAACATGGCATGCATGTGCTTCTCTTCTTCTTCCTTGTCGTCCCCCCCCCCCCCCTCCCCGCGTCAACGTTCTTCCCCATAGGTTCAAGAAATTACTAGCGTCATTGTCGAGGTAAAACTTAAAAAAAGACCTAATTTCTTGTGCCTTTGCTTTTTCTTGCATGAATTGATCATTGGCTTTAGCTTTCTCTTTTGATTGATTGGTCTTTATGTGTTAGCGGTCGGTACTTTCATCGAATTGAGCTCTCAAATGTCAGAAATGGTGCTTTGGCATGTCTAGATGTTGTGCTAAGCTGGGCAGAATGTTTTAGGTTTGGGTTTCTCTTCCAAAGATTTTCACGGCATTGTATGAAGAATGTCACCTTGAGTTATTTGTTTCAAGTGAAAAGTTCTGTTTTGTTTTTGATGATATGTCTTTAAATTTTTGTGGGCTTGGGCCGATGTTAGGGTTTGAAAGCAGTGTAAATACTACTTTCTCAAGTTATTAGTTTAAGAAGCATAGACGGAAAGAGACTTTAGTTTTGATAGCCACCTTTTGTATTCCTTTGATTTTCATAATGGATTTTGCTTCTCTATCCATGGTTTTTCTTTTAAGGGTTTCCATGTAAATCCTTGTGTTCGGTTTTGCTTATCAATGTTAATTTTGTTATCATTTCTGAATTATTCATAACTGTAGCATTCTGGGAAACCAACTCACGCAATGAGAACTTTAATACTAATAATTATTCTTGCGATGGATTGTAAATGCAACAGAAGTGATTTTGTAACTGAATAGACTCGTGATAACTTCGAGACCTTATATAGCAGAATTTGAGAGCTTTCAGCCTTAATGTGAAGGCCATTTTGAATATGTTACAAATGAAATTTGCCTAAGGAGGGTTGTCATGGGAAAACCAATTAAATAAAAGCATGAAATCGCTTTTGCCTTGAATAATTGAATTGCTATTAATTATGTCAAGAAGTTACTATTAAGTTAGCTAGAATTCTTGCGATCTGGTGGACGCAATGATATGATGATTCATGTCATTCGGCTAGTGGACATGTTCCTAAATATC